>JACAXG010000001.1:7649511-8249511 GCA_018881555.1 Amblyornis subalaris
CTTTCCTTTTCTTTCCTTTTCTTTCCTTTTCTTTCTCCTGGTCGCGGCGGTTCCCAGGGAAGCGCAGCCCGGCAGCCGTGCAGCCCCCGCATCTTCCCCCGAGCCGCCGGTCCTGCAGCGCCCGTCGGACGGTGCCGGGGCTGGGAAGCATCGCCAGCATCGCCCCACTTGGCCGGCTTCCCCACTGAATCCCCACGGCTCGGCTCCGCAGCCCGACTGGACCTGCCTGAGRGGCAGAGTGCAAGAGCCGGCTCTGCAGAAGGAGATGCTGATTTCCATAGGCTCAACGAAATCACCCCCTGCAGCAAACCCATCCCACCTGCTCTCGAAAGCTGAGCTACCCAGGGAAGCTGTCAGGCCTATCTTTAGTTCTTTGCTCCACAGATGGACTGTTAGTCATGTCCTGCCCACATGGAGTCTAGTGGTTTATGCTGTTAAGATCTGTGTCGTGCAGCCATAAATGCTGAGGGTAGGTGATCTCTGTGTAGGATGGTTTTTCCAATTTTTGTAGTGGTAACTATCAACTAAGGCTTGGAGAAAAAGGGAAATGGTGCACAGCCTTCCCGCCCTTGTAACGACACCTGATATTTCCCCTAGGAGTTATGCTAGGACACATCATTCACATGAAGACAAAATTTAAAATAGAGGGAAGGTTCCTTCCAACCCAAGCTGTTCTATGATTATGCATTTTAGAGGAGACAGTGCTGTTCCCTTCTGAACAGCAGGTCTGTGTGAAGGAGCAGGGTTGAGATTCAGCTGGTTCTCCAACKTTTATGGGACATCTCCTGCTGCATAGTTTAAGGGACCCCATGTCCCTAGGGATGCACAGACCCCATACAGACCTGGTGCAGCAGATCTGCTGTCCCAATTAACCAACAGAAAAGGCAGCCTGGAAATGGCAATGGGGGATACCCATGGAGTGACCATCTCTTCCCATTGCTAGAAATGAGACCAGTCCCTGCTTTAAGGTTAGGGCTGAAGTTGAGGTACAGAGGGGTTCACCACCAATGAGTGGGCCGGGCCCCTCTGCTCTGAAGGGTGCAGAATAGGGCTCATGGCASTTGGACCTTTCATGGCAGAAGAGCAGTGACAGTGCCATGCTGCTGATGAGATGATGCTAAAACTGTGAAACTGGGCCTGGAGGTCAAGTACGCTCCTGAGCACTGCTCCTTTTGAGAGGTCACAGACATCTCTTGTGGGCAGAGGAGAATACCAAATAGAAGCTTTCTCAGTTAATGCAGCATGGCCAGTCACTCAAAACAAAAGGAATTTTCTGGCTTTTTGGTTTTGTTTAAAAACACCTGAATTTTGTCCTAATCCTGTTTCTTCGTGTCATAGTGACAAGAAACCTGTTTTTGTGCCTGCAGAACAATTAGAGGATTTTAGTGCATCTGCAGGCTGCATTTAACCGAGTTTGAAGATCAAAAGATATGCTATTTTTGTATGGCCTTCTCTGGGACTCCACACAGCAGTGTTTGAGGTCCTGGTGAATGATTTTGCCATCAGCGTGTGCCTAAGTGTTTCAGGAATTGTAATCTTTATTGTGCAGGAGGGAGGCTGCAGAGAGGAGAGACAGAGTCAAAAGCTAAAAACCATCGCCTTGTCTTTGAGTACATGCAGTCCAAATGCCCATGAGGAGACCTGCTGACTCAGGAGACCTGTGGTCTGGAGATTTAGCTGCACAGCACTGATAACTGATCCCTCTCTCCTGCTTGAGGCTCCCAGAATCATAGGTGAGAGGTGTATTTGGTCTCAGCAGTGGCCGAGTGCTTCCCCATCCATTATCACTGAACCGTGTGGGCAGTGTGGCTCACCCTGCACACCTGTGATTTCCTAAGCCAAAACAGCCTGAGCTGATGGATATCATTTCTCAGGGCCTTCAAGTATTGAATGCCCAGTAACAAGGACTTTTAAAATACAGAGGCTCATGATGAGGTCCATGTAAGGTCTGAGGATTTATCAATTGTCTACAAGAACATGGAGGCTGTTGTGTGTGTAGACATCCTGATGTGTTTTGTTCCCTCAGACACTTCCCATGTTTCTGTTCTATGCCAATGCCAGCATGAGCATAGGAACAATTGCTTCAAAAACAGTCACTTGTTGCTGTAGTCCCTCTGCAGTCAATTTTGTTTGCCTTGGCAGAGAGGAGCTGGGATCATGCAYGTTCCCTAGCATCGTAGACTTCCTGGATCAGGCTAACAATAATTTTGTGGCCAGTTTGGTTTTGCGCCACATTCCACCGATGGTGCTGGAGGTAGCAGCTGGCGGTGGGGTGGGCTGGCAAACTGTCTTTACCTACCAAACCAATTTTAGAAATGAACATTTGGCACATCTCTAAAACTGGATGCTTGGTTATCTCTTAACAAAATGTACTTTACAGCAAGTGCAAAACCAGAAGATTATTCCAAGTTGACAAAGGAAAGGTCAAAGCAACATGCTTGGGTCCCAGCTTTCTTTCAAACACAGAGAGACACCTACAGATACAACTGTGACCAGGTCAGGACTGCCCGGGTACAGAAAAATCTGAATAATCTGCCCTGCAGTCTCAGGGAAGTGCATGCATCTTCAACCACACTCTGCTTGCAGGGAGAAAAAATGACTTTCAGTTTTTTAAGACCTCTTCACACTTGATCTCTAATCGCCGATGGAAGAGATGCAGTTAGGTTACAGGACATAATCTCAGTATAATTTATTACCAAAGGCTTTTTCCTGAATTCCTTTGACCCTGCAACCTCCTACATGTCAATCCAGTGCAAGGCTGAGGAGGGAATATGGCCCTTTCACTTTCATTCTTCATAGCTGTAATTAATTCTCTGCATCATCTTCATCAGTGAGTGCAGTTACAGAAGGAACAATAGGGACATCAGTGTCTCTAATGCAGAACTGATTTAGATGCTCTTCTGTCGGCATTTGGGTCTTACCATTACAAAAACCCACAGTACAAACCTAGCGTGTGGCTGAGTCTTCTAGCAAAGACATACACAAAAACATCCATGTAAATACATCTATCTGAATATAAAACTTAGCATTATCACTTGCAGATGTTTCTTTGTTTCTTCATTTACAACTTCATTATTCCTGAATAGTGACTTCTTTTTTTTTACAGTAGCCCAAAATGTGTGACATATTTCACATTAAAACAAATTGAAAGAGTTGAAATTAATATATCCTATTATAATACATAGCAGCTGCCTTTGTTTATGGAATATATAGAAACCAAATTTGTCTCAGGATAATTAATAGTACTTCCTAAATATCACAATTAGAGAGGTTAAGTTGTTGTTTTGTAGTACCTGTTACAAGAAAGTGATTTTTTTCCCTTAGGCAAAATTTCCACTTTAGCTGAAAAAAACCCTTTCAGACTTTTTCTTTTCTCCCTCTTCTTCCTTGACCAACTGTCCTCCCAAAACACATTTCCCAAAAAATGTTGCATTTGGTCAAACCTTACCATTTGGTACCCAGAAACATATGAGGAAATCCTCAGAAAACCATCATCTCTTGCTCATTTCTCTACTTGCTTTCTTGGTATGTTTATTTATTTTTTGCCTTCTAACCCAAGTGCCCCCAATATGCCAGGTAGCACTCTGAAGTCAACAGGTGATGACTATGCCTAGCACCCATGAAAGTTAATCTGAAACCGAAGAATAAGAGAAATTGCCAACTTCATCTACAGTGCGCCATCATGCTGCAAGTGTGCAGCCTTGCACACCTCTGTGTCCCACAGGGCAGGGTAAGTTGAAGACCACAGAGTCTCATTCTGTATGAGACTGTATACAGTGTCACACAGACACTGTATACAGTGTCTCTGCTACTTCTTTTCCAGTAGCCACAGTGAGCAGAGCAGAGCACGGGAAGGGAAGAGGTAGGAGTGAGACTGAGAAAGATGTACTTTGTCTACTTTGTCAACAAGGTAATCTTGTAGATATGTTGCATGGCATTTTTACAGAAGGTCTTTTCTCTGCCAAAGCCTTCAAAAAACAACCCTCAAGTATATTAGTGGGCTATTAAATCATTTGGTTGGATACACGCAGCCCATTTTACATGGTGTATGTGGAACAGAAGCGATATATCAGCTGTCACTCTTAATATTTTACAGAAATTGTTGGGGATTTAAGTCTGAAAAGTCTGACTCATGGTCGTCACCTTCTGTGTTCTGTTGCACAAAGGCAGGCTCAAACAGAGCAATTCCCAGCTCATACAGGTTATGATTATTTGCTTCTGTTGCTGTCCAAATGCATTATTTCTAGTAGGGCCAAGGCAAGACTTTTTGRCACAGTCCTCTCCTCGCTCATCTTGCTCGCACCAGGGAAGTACAGCCTTAAGTGGTAATTGTCTCAGCCCAGTCTCAGAATTAAAAATGAGGTTCTTAGCTGTATCTACATATTTGCCCACTCTACCAGCATCCCCAGAGAGCAATCCCTCTTCTCTAACCTCGCTGTGGCCCTGATATCCCCTCTCACTAGAATGAATGAATGAGTTTTGAGAATGCATTTAATTTAAAGGGTTAGGACCCCTTTATGAGGTCAGACCCAAGTACAGCCTTTTAAAATGGTTCTCTCCAGGGAGAGAGTTTTTCAAACTCTGAAATAGTCAGATGGTGGTGATAAATATATTCATTTAAAGGAAATTGGCAACATTTGAAAAAAATTAGATACTACACTCAAGTTCTTTACGAGCACTTATGCAATGGTATCTATTAACCAAGGTCCTTTTCTGAGAAGCTCCTAAGTATGCACCATGTATCAGGCCTACATCTGTTTTTCTGACTAGGATGCTTTCTTGAATGTGTGCCTAATCCCTAATTTCCAAAGGGATGCATGTGCAAGTCATTCTTGGCCAGTCTCTTCCAATTCACCTTTGACCTTACAGTTTCAGGATTTGAGCATATAGTCTTTCATTAGATGGAAGAATTTTTTTATCAGTGACAGCCTGGCTAATCAAGTTGCTGAAATCATGATGTTAAATCTCTCTGAATCTGTGAAGTGTGAAAGTTCTTTGCAAGGCCAGGGACTGCTTTCCTGATGCCAGGAGGGCTTCTGGATTGGATTGGCATTACATAAATTGGGAAAAAGCAAACCCCTCAAGATTAATCAGCAACTTGTCATCAATAGCAGAGAAAAATTAGTCAGCAATTGTAATCGACTGGCAAGAGACTTGTTTAGAAGGTGGTTGTAGTGTAAAAGGGATGGAGACTGCAGCCTCACTGTGGATGAGGGCAGTCCCCACTGCTGGGACCTATCAGATGATAATCAGTGGAAATACACTGAGAAAGTGAGGAGCAGTGAAGCCGAAGATCTCCTTTCCTTGGAAACTTCACCTACCCAGAGATGGGGATCATTGTGATATCTGTGGGAAAGAAGCAGATGGATGAGCAGACACCATCGGTGGCACTCAGCAGAGGAGACAGATAGTACCTAACCAAGTGTGAAGCTGGTCCCTGTACCCCTACGGCACCGTGGGAAGTGCTGTTCCTGCATAGCCTCAGGGAAAGCAGTGAAAGTCTGACAAATCATTCTATGAATCTACAATTCTGTGGAAATGGTTGCTAATGGCAATGTGCCATCATACAAGGTCTCCTCACCCTCTACAGGTGGCCTCCACACTGTGCAGACTTCAGGAAATCTGTTTTGAAGGGCCAGATTTACCGTGATTACAACTGGAAGAAATTCTGCTCCCTGAGGGAATAATTAGGCAGCTGAGCTGAAACTCAGTGTTGAACCACACTTTCCTTTTACAGTGGTTTTCTTTTGGAACTTGGAGGGAAATTCTTCTTTGAAAACATTGTGCACCTCTCACTGTAACAGATGCTGGCGGGAGCCATGTTGTTCTTTCCGTGACTGTCAGGAGCGGAAGCAATGAAATGAGGAGTAAAGTGCGGAACTGTTTCATCTGAAAAAAAACATGTTTTTTTTCCTCCTGTGAGGCTGAGGTCACTTTGGGTAATCACAGCAGCAAGATGCACTGCCATAACCAGATGCAAAGTTATGCACTTCCTTAGTGGCATGGGTTAAAACGATTTAGTTTATGGCATCTGACAGTGGGTTTTCTCCTAAATAAGGAAGCATGAGTAATCAGAAATCTCCTGTTTTAGTATTACCATAGAAACAAGCCATGTAAGAAGTAAATGAACTGTGTGTACAGGGCTGGATCAGGTCTTATTGAATCTGTAAGAATAAAACTAACAATGGTGGAAGAGTCCAGGGGACTGAATATCCCAGTCAGCAGAGCATTGAAAGCCCCTAACATTGTTCACCCTGCCACCATGTGTTTCTTTGTTCTCGATGAAATTAATTCTGTGCACTACCCATGTGCGCACATTTGGCTTTGTCTCTTAGTAGTGACTAACAGTAAGAGAACAAAAACGAACACATTTTCCCTGTCAGGCTGTAGACTTTCTATGAGTGGTTCACAAATGATTTTGCTATATAAAAGGTGAGATTTTATTAAATATTGCTTTTGAAAAGGTATATTCCAACTAGTAACTGTTAATCCATTACAGTGGCTAATAAGGAAACTAATGACAAGTGACTAAACCTTTTCCCACAGGACTGAAAAATTTGCATAAGCAATGTCTACCTCCACAAGTCACTTTCTCTCCCACAAAGACAATACGATTTTAAGGCAAGTGTCATATGACAGAAACATTCCTAAAAGCAAATAAGGGAGAAATAACAGACTCATGAGCAAATACCATCATTGTTGAACTTGTGACTCCCTGGTTGTCACTTACATAAAAATATTCATGCCATCCTAATAGCACAAGAAAGAAGTGAAATAGAGGTCTGATCCTGACTGCTGATCAGAGTTACTGCTTCAGAGTTTCATTGAAAATCTGGGCATGCTGTTTATACCCAATGGAAACTTGTGTATAACTACTGACAACACACATATCAGTGCAGTTAAAGTGATTTCAGTGGTGTCGGTGACCATATTTAAACAGGTAACAGAGCTCTCTGAAGAAAGATGGATTAGTATGAGATGGTAAAAGCAGTTCAGTTTGTATGGGATGTTAAGCAGTTCTTTTGAAATGCTATCTCAAATGCAGAAAAGCACAAGTCTGGAGAGTTACAAAGGGCAGACTCCTGCAGTTCTGGCCTTGCAGTGCTCTGCTGATGCTAAAAGAACAGCTTCCCCTCTCAGTCATGATAAGAAAATGTATCCTGTATCCTTGCCCTACCCCATTGCCTCTTTTCTCTCCTGTACACCACGTGCATGTTGCTGTGGGTAGCACAGCACTTCAGTAACTCCAGCAACAACATATTTAAATTGTCAGGGACTGTATTTTGCAATGAGCTGAATATTTTGGCAGCAGTTTAGCAAAGGGCATTATCCTTGCCATAGCTTTGGCTCTGCTTGCAGGAACAGGCAGTGGCTTTTCAGGGGGAAGTGCTGGTGTACCTAAGGGTCACACATGTGCTGAGAAGGGGATACTCCAGACAAGATCTGCCTGATCCTGTGGATTGAAGGCTTTAGCACCTGGAGTTTGTTAAATGTGTTTGTATTTGCAAATGCATGATATCATCTGGTTTAGTCTTTTACAAAATGAATCCATTTTGTGGCTTCTGTACCTGCTGCTCAGTGGGATAAAAAAACCCCGTGAGGACAAGTGAGTCCCTTTAAAAAACACTCCTGGTGACAATACACCTTTTACTGACTGGGGATGGAGCTCCCAACTTCTATCGACAGCAAAAGGTGAGCAGAACTTTTCAAGTGAGCCAAGAAGTTCACCATTGTCTACATGTGCAGAGTTTCAACAAGATCTAAGTTCCCAGAACTAAGAACTTAATTCCCAAAGTCTTGCTTAAGCTTACTTCAAAAATAATTAGTTGTCCAACATCCTGAAATCAAAAGAGACACCTAAATAACTTCAGAATTTTGTTAGTATTTGGCACATATAAATACATTGGACTTTATTCTCGAACAGTCTCCAATTTTTGATTATGATGATGCTAACAAGGAAAGTCAGATCAGTCTTATTTCTTAAAACCATCGTTCTGATTTTAATTATTTATTTGCAGAAAATGAAATATAACTCTTCCAGGGTATTGCTTGTTAAGCTGGAAATGTGAAAGTGACCATTGCTGTAGTAGACACAGAATATACATCTCCAATTCAAACTAGGCAGGAAAAAATAAATTAAAAAAAAGACCATAGCAAACATTTTTTAATTACTGGGATGTGTTGACTTTGATTTGTAATAAGGGACATTTTCTGTTTTGAAGAGGATAGTTGTCTGGGAGCAAAGCCAGGAGTAGCAGTGGTGGGAGGAAGAAAGAAGAGAACTACACAGATATTTTTGTTATAAATTGTCCAAAAAGTGGCTGCTTGTAATGGATTACTAAACAAATGATACTCACAATTCATTGCACTACAGATGCCCTGACACTAACGAGCTTGCACAGAAAAATACACAATAACAATAGTGTTATTTAACTGTTCCATGTGCTCAGGGGGAAGTACACATAAACAAGAATTACAACTAAAACCCGCTCAATTACTCCTCCCTATCCTACAATATTATGTTTTAAAATTAGCTGCCCACAAAAGTAAGCTTCTTTCAGCTTCATGAGTTGCAGAGTAAATTTTGAAAGGAGATAAGCTTTGCAATGGCCTGAGCCACTGTGTTTGGGCTGGAGCAGGCTATCTGTCCTTTGCACACAGGCAATCATGCTCCCTCTGCCCTCCAGCACTCCCCGTGTTTCAAAGAGACAACAGCCCAAGGGGGAAATGCAGGTCACGTACATGTCCATCACTGGGCTGCTCCATGCCCCTCGGGATTAGGGAGTGCTGCTGACACAGCAGCAAGACCCTGAAGGCAAAAGTGGGCTGGTATTTCATTGCAGGGCCAGGGTCCCAGCTCAGATGGTCCCATGTCCCGAGGACTGTCACTTCCACAAGCCCTGCCAGCACCCTGGCTTGCTGCCTCTGTGGTCCAAGAGGGACACAGGGGAGCAATCTGAGCTTTCAGCACATTACACTCTGCAATCCTGAGCTCTGGGTCTCTCTGTTCTCCCCGAAAAATGAGAACTAAAAACCAGCTGCAGGTAAGTTGGCACCTGTGCCAACACGAGGTGATGAGGAACAAGAATGAAACACTGTGTGCAATTTCAGGGGTTTTGCAGTTTGCTCTCCACAGGGAGCACCTCCGGCATAGTGACCTGAGGACTTATTGCTGCTGCTGGATACATGAACTCATGGAGCATGTGTCCCCATCAGCCATGAGTTACAAAGCAGCTCTGGATACCATCCACAGGCATTTGACCTGTAGACACCCAATCAAGTATTTCTGCATGGCTTTCTTGAGTGTAGCTTCAATGCCCTCCTCTCTTTTGCCTGTGGTGCAAATCAGCCCTAACTTTGCCAAACCCTGTACAGAACAAAGACTCCTGTGCAGTGACGAGCCTCTAGGCTGACTTAAATCGGTCACACAATCGATTCTACCAAAACACTCAAAGTCCTTTTCAGTAACTGGAGCTATTCCATGCTAATTTCGGTTTTTGGCATGGCAGAACTTCAGCTGTACAGATGAGCTGAAAAGTTATTCAAAACAGGAAAAAAAATCTGTATTTTTCCATTTTTCCTAGTTATTACATTTAAATTGAAATGATCTACACCGAGGTAGAACCAGAAATATTTCAGGTAGAACCTTGAAAATGTTACCCATGTTTCAAAAGTTGAAGGCAAAAATTGAGCCTGAAACCCCAGCTGGGCCACATCGTGGCCTAAAAGTGACATGTCAGACTGGAGTTTATAATATTTCCATCATTTCCATAAGACTTGAATTTTCTGAAACAGGTGTAATGCCTGGTTCAGGGGGAAGTGTCCCTGCCTATGTCAGAGGCAGTTGGAACTAGATGGTCTTTAAAGGACCTTTCCAACCCAAACCATTCTACGATTTTATTGTGCACAACATTCTTATGCTATTTATCGTTATGCCATAATATATATGAATTTATAGTGCATCTGGATCTAGTTTCTTTCACCCACTCCCTGTTAACGATATATAATGAGAGAAGAAGAGCTACACAAAGAGGCAAACAGCCAGACCAAAAAGGTGACACCACTTCTGTACAAGGACTGACAAATAGACTTTCTACAGCCAGGAGAAAGGGCAAGTGAGGGAATATGATAGAGACATCTGTTAAGTCCTGAGCAGACCTGAAAAAATAATTTGGGAGTAATTGTTTGCTTTTTCCCAGGATAAAGGAATTTGGACTAAAACATACAGGTTCTGGGCGGCAGACTGAGAAGAGATGCAAGAACAAATCTGGTTTTTGCACAACAGGTATCTAGGTTGTGGATCTCAATGCCATGAGATATTATGGATCTAAAGGACCTGAAAGGGTTGAAGTTGATTGAATACATTAATGAAAGAAAAATCCACAGGGGCAGTTGAACACCAAGACACCATCTCTGCAGCTGCAGTCACAGAAGGCTGGTAACTATATTAAGAGAATGTTCCTACATTACTGCCTATTTTTATGTTCTATCCAAAGTAGGTAATATTTGTTGCTGCCAGGGCAGGATCCTGGACTAGCTGAACCTTGAATCCAATCCAATGTATCTGTTCTTGTGATCTTACATTAATTTTCAGCAAGAGAAAAAAGTGGGGGTATTTTAGTATTCAGGACTTTCAGACTTCGAATCCTCTATGTCCAGTTCCCAGAGCTGAGTAAAAAGAACTTAAATCTCATAGATATCAAATCAGTACAATAATTTTTGAGAGGCTTGGGATTCAAAATAACAGGGCTATATTGCATAGTGAACTAGAACTTCGACATGCCAAAAAAGTCCAAAATAAACATATTCACAGCTGTTTTCTGATAATCTTGAAGTACAATGGATTGCACAATCCATTGTTTTGGTGCAATCTCTGATTTTCAGATAAGACTCTGGCAGCATTGTAAAACAGAAATCTTTTCTCCCCACATATTTTCCTTCAAAAATACCAAGAATCAACTGAAGACTCCTAGCAGTTTTTAACAAACTGTTCAGGACCTACCTCTGCTAAGTGTCACATTTCTGGTTTTAGATTATCAAGTTAACTTCACATGATTCTGATTTAAAATTTCTAATTAAAAGATAAAGAATGTGGTTTGTGCTACTGCAATTTTGAATCCAAGAGAGAATCACTGAATGTTGTTAATTTGAGCCACAGTATGATACTGTATATAGTTTTATTTTCTCCCTCCTCTTTCATTTGAAGTTCTGATTAATAAGTGATATTCATAGGGATTAGAAATGGGAGAGAGGTTTAAAAAAAGAGATTATTCCTTAACATTATCACACTGTATAGGATCCAGACTTAACCATCTCTTTGATTATCTCCCCTGGCCAGGATGAGATATGGTCTGCAGTTCATGGCTCATTCCTCATAACCAGTGAGGCAGAAATGCAATGTAATGAAAATTGATCTATAGAACATATTCAATTAGCAAAATATGAGCAAAGAAATTACTTCTGAAGAAAATGAAAATAAAGAGCATGTACCAGCACAAGCAGAGAGAGAGATGGACAGACACACAGATTGACATAATTTTTTCCTCCAGAAAACCAGGTGGGATAAGCATGGAATGCATTCAACAAGTGAAGAGTTCATTCATTGCTTCACCTACCTCTAAATCTCACTACAGAGATTTGACTATAGAAATAGAAAAATAAAAATGAAAATTCCTGCTTTACGATTGTGCTGTTTCACTAATTATCAGAAGATGACATTTTGGAAAAACGAAGAGAGGAGTTGCTGGTGAAGAAGACCTCATAGCAAAATGTGTCTTCAGTTCTTTGGTTTTCCTTCAACTTCTGTCTGTGTAAACTGAGGCACAGCACTGATGCCCTCTTTCTTCCACGTTTTTTATTCGCAAAGTGTGCCTAGTAGAACACTAGAATTCTCTGAGAATTACCTTAATGCAAGGAAACTTTGGTTTCCTTGGGTTTGTAACAGCACAAAAACATGTTGGGAAAATAAATGCATTCCCTCTTATCTGAAACGTGAATCTCTTACGTGGTCACTTGTATGCTCTCAGCAAAGTAATAACAAATGATTTTCCCATCTGTGCAGGCTCACTAGTCTAGTATGGAAGAAAAATAACTTCTGTTGTTTAGATGAGCAATGAGGGAACACGGATCAGATCAGGGTAAGCAAACATGCCAGACAAAAGCCATACAGCATTCGAGAGCATGACTAGACTGAAATGTGTTCATATAAAACATTTATGGGCTACTTTAAGAAGGGAAATCGTAAACAATTGAGTCTAGTTGTTGAGAAATCATGGAGAGAAAAGGGGTCAACTGTTTACAATAAATTTTTCATTACAAGTAGCACAAGGCATCCCTATGCATTATTTTATAAGGAAAATGTTTGCTTTGCGGCTGCTAAGCCATCTCCAGGGATATTAATTTTCCACACTACCCCCTATTTCAGCACCTACATATGCTTACAGATTTTTGCTGTAATTTGGTATCTATGACTATTTTCCTGACAGACTTCTAATTGAAAGCAGTGTGACAAACCGTAGGAAGCTGTGTCTCCACAGCCTCACTCTCACTGCTGCAGAAAGCCAGCCTTGACTGCACAGCTTAATTCTGTCCCTGCTGTCCCTGTGCCACACCATGTCCTGGCAGAGGCTGTAAATCAGAAACAGCCAGCAGTGTGTCTGCCACTGCCCCGGCTGGCCCAGCAGCACGGCCACATTCCTGCACTGCTGCGCCCACAGGCATCGGCAGCGTGGCTGCTCTCCGTGGCACTGCCCGTGGCCCATGGCTGCACCAGCCTTGGCACTGGAGCTGCTGAGCCTGGGCAGCACCATTCAGAGGGCACACAGCAACGGGGAAGGCAAAGTGATTTCACCTTCACCCCTTCTGGTGACTTGCAGGAATATATTTGCTCATTTTGCTGCTTTGTACCAAAAATCAGAAGATTTCTTGTTTCCTGATCCCAAAAGTGATGCCAAAAGAGCAGAAAAGCAGCACACAGCAAAACGTGTGAACAGATATGCCAGGATGGGAAGCCTCCAGACAATGAGTAGGTGGGTGCAGCTCTTGAAGGGAGCTGCTCCCACTTTGTGTCAGGGTGAATTTGGTCTGCAGATCTCAGCCTTGGGCTGATCCTTCCCTTTGTTCTCATGTTCCAGTACAACAAAAACCAGCTGGGAGCTGAAGGACTAAAAGGCAGCCTCAGTTCTTTCATTTTCATGTTGTGTTTTTCCCTCTCTTTCCAAAGAGCAAGAGAGCCTGTCAAAAAGACATAGCAAGCTGGCTTGTCCATAGCAGTGCCTACGGTGCTGGGACAGTCCCATGTGTTATCTTACAGCCACTCTGCAGCTACAAGACCAGACACCCCATGATTTACATTTTTGGGCAGTGTGATGTCAGTTCCTCTTGATATGCAATTCAGTGGGAGGGAGTAAAGAGCTAAAAATACTGCAGTGGAAGAAATCCACCGAAAAACAAGCACAAAACAGTACACATCTTCAGTCCCAGGATGCTTCAGGAGCATCCAAAGGCATGTTTTTTAAACCAAATAATTTAAAACCACAGCAGCTTGAGTTAATGCAACACCTGATTGTAAACAGCTGATGATCTCTGTTTGACACTTCTGCCAGCTCCCTGCCTTTGAGGTGCCAGATGCTTGTTGTTTTCAGTCCCACATGCCCATAGATCTTGAGCCAACCTTTCTGGAAGCCATTGGAAGACTCTCCTCTGCCTTCGGTCATCCATGAACCACGTCCAGAGAGACCCTGGGGCTGACACCACCTCATGAGATTTGGCCTTAGCGAACACAGCAATATTTGTTACGTTATAATGTCTTTTTGCTGACACAGCAATAGCTGAAAGTATGCCAGTGTATTAATATACTGTGTTTTTTACAGACCTGCATGCTGGGCCAAGGTAAACGCTCAGTAACCGGATCACCTTAATCTGAACTTTTCTCTCTTGCTTTGAAATTGCACTTTATGTTCTCACGGTACCTACCACTGCTGCTGTGTTTATTCAGTGTGCTTCAGATTAACTTACAGTTCTGAGTTTTCACAGTCAACACGGCCTCACTGATGAATGGGAAGTCCCATGCTGAGCATTACTCATTCTCAGAAGAATGACTAGAAGAGTGCTCSAAGGCCAAAGGAAGCGATGCCAGGCCTATTTCTGATTTGCTTTTATTCAGAGCACTTCCATTGATTCTCTTACATTTGCAGAACTATTGTTGTGGGAATTTTGCGTGAACTATAAAAAAAAGCAGCAGAACCATCCTTAGTTTCTGAAGGAAAGATGCTCTAGGTTATATCCTAGCACATGGCTGTATTCAAAGTGTTATGAACTGCTCTCCTTTGCTGCCAACAGGGTGTGGAGGACAGCTGGGCAGTTTGGCTTTCTCATCAAAATCTCCCAAATTCAAATTTGAATTGTGAATTACAAATTGTGACTTAACCCCAATTTTCATTCAGTGTTGGTTCAACCTGTGTACCTTGCATGTGTGCATGTGGGGATCTTTTATATTACCCACCATTTGTGATCTGAGCATCTTCTCTGATTATGCCTGCTAGACATATGTAAGCATATTTATGTTGCAGAAGGCAGAATCACTTCTAAAATTGTGAGAACAGAGGTCACAGTTATGATGTGCAAAAATCACATAGGCTTTGGGATTGCTTTTAAAACCTAATTTAAGCACTGTGGCATAAAGTGTAGGCCAGTTGACAAAAGGACAAGGAGCAAGATAAAAAGAGGGAAGGAGGAAAAGAAAGATGACAGAGTCTCTTTAGATACTACATTGCATTTATTACACTTGAATTACATTGTAAAAGGAGAAAACAAAGCACAATGCCATGGGCAGTTGATGCACATGGAGATTTGGTGACATACCCAGAGCCACCCAGGAAACCCGCAGCAAACGGGAATAACTCTTGCCTGTGAGTACCTTGACTGTCCAAATGGTTTTAACTTTTGCTTGATCCATCTTTTCAATCCTCTGGGGATATGACTGTGGGTCAGGATTGGCCCTGCCAGGGCTGTAGACTCCATCAACATGGCTAAGATTCTGAAAACTATTGAAAAGTGTAAATATCTTAGAGGAGTTTGGCTAAGCTAGCAGTGGAAGGGAGAGTAAGCAAAGAGGATGAGCTATGCTAATATTTGTGGTAAGTGTTTGAGCCTCGATGTGCTTGCAGACATTTGACAAGACAGAGGCAAATACTTACGCAGCCCCTGTGCTGTGTCCTGGGCCATCCCTCCTAACCAGGTAGGTCCCAGGGTACCCTGTGATCAGCAGAACCAGTAGTGCGTCTTGGGGCAAGCTGAAAAAAGCCTGATCATATACAACTTGTTAGCAAAACTCATTCAGGAGCACTAAGATTTTCCCTAGGATGTTTTCTCAAGGTTTTTCTTGAATGCCTTACTTTCTCAGGTACACCTTTCTTCTGCCTTTATTCTGGTACACTGTTGGGATAGAAAAGTAAAGTTTTAGCTTCAAAGACTTTCCTCTCTTTGTTTATTTCTATCCCCTGTGTCTGTCTGTCAACAAGTAGACAGACTTGTATCATGTGACCTGGATAGATTTTTCCTTACTGCTTATATTCTAATGTAGCCCTTGAAAAAAAAAGCATTCCAAAACCAACACACTTTTTTTTGTTGTTTTTCAAATACAGAAAAAGAAAATGACATTAACAGGATATTTCAGAACAAGATATACAGTTGACTGTCAGCTTCATGTGCCAAAAATTCCATCTTTTTTACCAAAAACTTTACAACTCCTACCAGCTCAGAATATTACCAAACCTAGAAACATACAGTGAAGCCATCCTCCCCTCACATTCCCCTCCCCAGACAACTTTGTTATATGCACCTATGTAGAGCACACCATGCAATAACAATTACCAAGGATTAGCTCAGATATAACAATTCCTAAAGACTAATCTATACCTTTCTATAGCCATAATAGATATCTATATATCTATTCATTTCAAGACATTCTTGACTCCCCAGAGGCAGCCTCTGGTGTGAGAAGTGCTTTCATTGGGTAACTAAACTAGTAATGAAAACAAGAAGAACAACAAAAAACACCCAGAAGAGGGAACCCCCTCCTTAGTTTATGAATTACCAGTGTTATCTTGCATCACTTGAGTGTAAAGTTGTCAGCACTCAGGTAACATGACCTCAAAAACAAAAGGGAGAAGGAACTTCCCAGTCTTGCCAAATCCACTTCTCACAAAATGTAGGCTAGGGAGGCCAGAAGGAGCTCTCTTAAAAAAAGCCCCAAATCCCACTGTTCCTGAACTTTATTCTCACAGATCTGCCTATTTTTTCATCAGGAATTGATGTCGAAAGTTAGTGCCTGCCCAGCAATAAGGACAAGCTCTGCTCTGTTTCCCTCTCCTCCTTGTTGGAGGCCCCATTTACACACAGTTCAGACTAATGTTGGGGGTTTTCTTTGCTAATTTTCCTCCCTAGGGTGGGTAATGATTTCTCAGAGCTAATATGTCCTGACAGATGCAGTCATACCAGTGCTTGCACTCTGCCTCTTTGTTGGCCATTGGGGCCACGGTTTGGAAAGCTGATCTCTTAATCATTTTATCTGATGGATGTCACCGACTACAAATTGACAGTTGTTTGAGGTACTGATATCGACCTCTTCTGTTCTCTCTGATGCAGGAGGCAGACTTCCTGTGGGGCTCAGTCAGACAGAGACCAGGGTGTATGTGGCAGAGTAGCTGCTTGACAATTTCCTTATAGACATAAAATAGCATTTGAATTTTGTTGGCGTGCTGGGAATTGGCAGACGCCAAAGCTCTGCAGTATTGCATGCCACACCTGCTGTAGGATTTTGAACTTGATGAACTTGATTATAAGCAAGAGGTTTACCATTCAATATGCTCAGCAGACATGGAGCTGTGACAGATCAGAGCTGCTACCAAGCAGTTAAAAAGTCAACATTTTCCCAGAACCCAAGTGTTCCCTTTAAGTGAAATTATTCCTTATCATTAAAAACTGTGTTAGTCTTTACATTTACGTACTACTATTATTAAAAACAACTGAGTGCATGTGCTAGGGGCAAATCATCAGCTATGAAAAGTATCTGTAGGCTCCTGCCCTATTCCATACCATGTTTAGTTTGCAAATTGACTGTTCAAAGATGAGTACATTTGCTGAGCAAAAGACAGAAGGCAGAAGAAGGGGAATGGCCGGAATGTAAAAGGCAGAATCAGAAACCAGTAGGATGTTGAAACACCGGCTGTATTTTACAGGAACTGTACCTTGCTGCTTTCATTACCCCACTGCGGCCACTGAACATAGATCCACTGAGAAGGAGGATCTAAAAAGACCTGTGGATATGGCAGGATTTTTATGATATATTAGCCTAAAAGGCTCCATGATGTGGAACTTTACCTGGCATTGATGGACTTTTATACAAAAATTAAAGCATTACTTACTGCAGATAGGAAAGAATAAGAGTTTAGATCTGAGCCATAGTCCCGAGGGTAATAATGTAGCTGGAGCTCACAATCTAAACCTGGACTGTTTACTGCACTGTACATTCCCTTTTTAGAGGTGTGAAAAGAGCGGAAACAGCATCTGAGAAGAGGAGCCAGAAATACATCATTTACATTACTGAGGCAAATTAATACCAGGAGGTATTTTTCCCTTCCAAACAGGCCTCAAGAGACTGATCTAATTAATTACTTTTGGTTGTACAAAACTGACCCTTCTGCCTCCAAGTCACCCCAGCAGAGAGACGACTGAGTACAAATGGCAAAATAAATGGACCTGCATCAAGAGAGCAAAGCTGGAGTCCACACGAAGCCTGAGATCTGGATTGAGGGCATCTCCTAGGACCCCTAATGATGGGGTGCAGGTGGTAACTAGGCTCCCTCATGAGCGCTCAGCAGAATGAAGCCTTAAAATAGTTGTAACAGCAGCTGATACAGCAGCAAGGTGGGGCACAGTGCTCTCGCATGATAAAAAAATCACTTTTCAAAGCATACAAGTGGCTAAACCATTTCTGTGTAATTCTGCAAGAAATACAGAAATTGCTGCTTTGAATAGTTAAAATTGTAGGCTGGCTGAGAAAATAACTAACTCTTAAAATAGTCAAAATCAAATGGCTGCCCTTTGCTTCAATAACTTTGCCCGTTGCTCCTTATTTTGGGGAAGCAGGATCTGAGATGTCAACAAACAATTAGTAGCTGCAGTGCAAACACATCACCCACACTAAAAATACACCGGGGACCTGTCTCAAGGGGCTGTAGGGAGGACAGAAACACGAGGCTTTGGGGCTGTTTGGCTAAGTTCAGTTTGATGAGAGACCTGAAGGCTTTTCTGCTCACGCTATTCACCAAGAGCCCCAGGTCTGTGTGGGCAAAGGGCGAGGTCTCACACCAGGCTTGGTGCATGCCTGGTATAGGTACCCTAAGGCAGAGACATTGGACCCCATGGATGACTGAAAAATCTCATAATCTGTGTGATAAAGAGTAAGGATGAACTTAACTCAGTTTTTGTATCGTGGAAGACTATCATGACCACATGAGGGAAGGACCATGCAAAGTGGGGCACATATTCTGGTATCACTGAATACCCCATGCATTTACATCTATTATTAGACAATTTTAACACTTTCCATAAGTGGTACAAAGTATGATCTAACTACTACTGAAATAAATTGTTTATAGTAGAGATGTCACCAACTCCGTCTCATTCTTTGGCTAAGCCTCAGTGAGAACACTATGATCTATGGTTCCTGGAACTCTTAATGAACAAGAAATTTCCTTAACGCTGCCTTCCCATCCATTAATTGAGTTTGTTATTAATAATCTTCTTTGTTGCCTTCTGGAGGTATGGGGGTCACAGTCCTTAATTCACCAATGTGTTTTATGGCTATTTCTTCTAAGAAGCATCATGCAAAGGCATTGCACAGGGCAAAGGATCAGGAATGTCTGTGATAAAGGATTAAGTGAAGAGTGCAATGGGATTTAGCTGTCAAGGGTTTAGCTGCTGGGGTTATTCTGGCTTCTGCCTGTACAGGCAGAGCCAAGAGGCACGTGGATAACTCAAGCATGTTCCCAGCAGAGAAGAGCACAGACATTGCTGACTGAACCAGTTTCTAGAAACTGTGAATTTGGATTCAAGGGAGATTTATTTGGGTTTCTCTATGAGCTAAGCAAGGAGAAATGCGACCAGGGCAGAAGTATAGAAGCAATTTTGCTGAGTAAGTAGGAGGATGGCATAGTTGGCCAGGGAGTTGCACTGTGATCTTTGGCTGAGCTTTGCAAAGCGTGACAGCAGCACATTACCTCCTGTGCAGAGGAGCCACGGCAGAGACGAAACCATTCACTTATGCATAACTTGGAGTTCTAGTCGCTTACTCACCAATTGGTATGTTATTCCAAAACAGTGGATAAAGTAACTCTTAAAGTCTCGGTGGATGCACAAACAAAATAAGCAGGTTTAGCAAATGTCCTGCAGCAGCTTCACCAGGGCGAATACAGCCATTACAGATGGGAATAATGCTGTCAGCATGTTACCTTCTGCCTGTCAGCATCCTCCAGCACTGCCCAGACTCCTAAACTCCCCCTTTCCAGCAGCAATATGTCTGTAGAACAACAGTGATAAGTTAAGCATTTGCTTGACTAGGACAGTCCCACAGGAATCGGAAAACCTTTACAAAAACATTGCTCCAGGTTGTGGCGCACAGCACAGTTCCCACACCCTGCTTTCCAAGCAGTTGAAAGCCAGAAGAAGGATGGATGGAGGTGCAGAGGGAGGAGACACCTGCTCTGCCTTCTCACGGGAGCTCCTTAGGGGAGCAGCCAGAGCTGGCAGAATTAATGTATTCTGACTGTTGTATTTCGCAATTTGTGTTTCGGCTCAATTTCTGTCCTGTGGGAATTATAGATAGAAACCAGCAGGAAAGAACATATTTAACAGAAATTTGATTTTTTTAAGGAGAATTTTCTCCTCAAAACTGAAATAAATCTGAAATGCAGAAGGCACATGAGCATCCTCGTCGTCTCCCCAGCCATATGCGTACATGCACCTCCTTCCCTGCCCAAGTCTGATGCCTGTGAAGTTTTGGACTGGTTGCATGCATTCAAATGCAGTTTATTAAAAAATGTAATATATAATGTAACTGTAAACCTCTCACTTTGGATTGAGTTAATGCTAGTTCCTTCATTGTTTGTGTGTGTGTTCCTTTTGACTTTTTAGCTATGCCAATGTCTCTCTGAAAAAGAAATTATGTCTTACAACTGGTTTCCATCTGAATAAATTTCAAATTTATAAAATAATAYAAAATAACAATAATCATCATCATTCATTATTTTTTCAGACTAAAAAGCATGTACAAAATTGAACAGAGTGTATGTGTCATTCAAATAGATGTTAATGATGACCATTCATGACAAATATTTTAGAGATGCTATGGATCTTTGTAATCATTCCTTCTGGTGCATTTAAAAAGCTCAAATTATTTGAAAAAGCAAAAACTGTCTCCTGATGTTTTCCCCTGTGACCTCAGAACAGTGGTGAAGCCAGATCTATTCTCCTCTGCTTTTGCAGGTGCTGCTCAGCTGGGAACCTTGGCTGACACAGGTGATAATAAGGGCTGTGGTTTACAAACGTACCAAAAGGCATCATAAAATGTTAATTTACCACTGTATTAAAGCAAGTATTTGAGGAAATAAACAGCTGAACAGAACTTGGACAAGTTTACGGACTCATCCCCAAGAATTTACAGGCTGCCTGGAAGATCCTCTCCTTCTTCATTGCTTAGTCTTGAGGCTTCTCTGAAGTAGTAATTTCTCCGACTTTCCAGACACCTGAATTTTTGAGGTTAGACAAAAGGTAAATGTCTCGTGCAGAAAACAAAGACACTTTTGAGGAAGAAAACCTTCAAAACCATGGAAGTCAAGGCCTTTGCTGAACCACAGTAGGAGCAAAAGGAAATTGAGAAAAGCAATTCCTCTTTTCTCTTTCAGAGGTCACAGTTCATGTCTTGTGAGTCTCACTGAACTTCAGTGTTAAGTTAAACTGTGGGTTGGAGAAGGCAATAGACTCAGCTGTGGGGAGGAAAGTTGTGAATCAGGAAGAGGTTTCCTAGAGCCAGGGTGAAAGTATCCTCCTGACGCAGAACAAATCATGGGACCAAGATTTCACACCAAGCTGTACAGTAGCTGGAGCTGCAGGGTGGAAGGAGAGGATGGCTGAAAATTGTGCTGCATGCCAGTGGCTTGGCTCACATTGCACCAGGATTATTGTCTCTACATGCAGTGAAAAGGGCTGTTGAAAATTTGGAGCATGGTGTCGTGCCAAAAATCTGTGCTTGTTGGTTTTTTTTGTTTGTAATGAAAAATGTGGCTCAACTCTTTCATTCCTACAATTATTTTCTATGGGAAAGCCCTTATCTGCGATAAATAAACCCCAGCCTTTTGAGTTTACTTCACTGCATATTTATTTTTCTTGAATTCTTTGAGTTTTAGAACTTTGCTACTCAATTTCTTTTAAGAAAAGCCAGGATACGGAAATGCAGCGGACTTTTTTTTAGAAGACAGATGTGTTGATGATCACTGTAAAAAAATACACACACATTCCTGTCTTTCTGCATTTTCTATAGTTATTTGAATGGGTTTTGCATTTGCTCTCTCCGATTTCCACAGCTGCAGGTTTGTAGTTTGTAAAATTCAACTATTCTTTTTCCCGTTTCATATCTGTTGGATGTTACTTTCCAGATTCTTTAGAAATGTAAGGAAAAGATGAAAAGTTCATCATATTCTAGCACCCAACAGACTATGATATTTGCCTCGATTTCATGCTTCCAAAAACAATATCTTTATGTTTTATGTCACAGGGTAATGCATCAGACCAATATTCTTCTATGAGGACTGGGCTTGTATTAATTTATTTTTCCAAGCCTTACTATATTACATGTAAACAAGTATAAATAATATCTGTAGAGCGTAAATAGTGTTACTTGCAACTCAGATAGAAACCTTAACCCCTATTGATAGACAAAATAAATAATGTAACAAAGACTTACACCTCCAATTGATCCTTGCCCTGGTTTTCAAGACACTTATCTTTCTGTAGTTGCAATGTATATTGGTTTTTGTAACTGTGAAAGATAGACATAGAAACAAAGTCTCAGCTATGACAGAGATGATTTCTTCCATGATCATGTTGTATCACCCCTATGGCACAGCACATCTTCATGGATAGTAGGTTTTATGGGATTTCAAACCCTGCCTGACTTTGACACCAGGCAGCAAATACAGGAGGAAAGGCATTGGATGGAGCAAGGTACAGACTGGGACTGGCCAGGGTGGGTATCTTTAATTTTCACAGCGTGAGTTCATTCACGAACACTGCCAACGTTCTGCCAAAAAGAAGCGCTTCCAGAACAACGATTTTGCAGCTTTACAGGGGAAAGAAATCACACTTACAATACAGGCTGGATTTTTAAGAATATTTAAGACTTCTTTTAGGACTGCATTATATGAGCAAGACTTCAGCTTCAAAACCCCATCTACTGTACAAAATATACCTCATATTCTTGCAATTCATTTATGCTAATGTAATGAGAAATTGAATGTGATTATAATAAGGTGAAATCCCTTTAAAAAATAAAATAATTCTGTTCCATGGCATTGCTCTTACTAAAGATTTCCAAATTAGATTTGCATAACAATCTTTCTTTTCAGACTGCTGGTCCAACAAATCAAGCTGCGACACTTCTGGTTAAGCTTTGTTCTGCAAGTATTCTGTAACAGTAATTTAGTTGTCAGTTTTGGGGCTGTGGGAGCATAATTAGGTTTGTGCAGCTAAAGACACGTCCACATGTCTCTGTGGGAAATTAGATGAGGGGAATTGCTGGATTGGGCTAAACTAGTCAGAAGTCTGCCCAGAAATTCTGGATCAAGCTTGAATAGCTCTGTAGACGCACAGTATATTGAAAATAGGTTTTCCTGGAGTTACATCTATGATATTGCTAAATGGTAATGAAATGCATTCATAGGCCATGAAGAGTAAACATTTTAATCACTACTGTGCCCTTCAAGAAAAGTTCTTTCTGGATCAGAGGAGCTGCACTAGAGCTGCTTCAATCAGATGAAGCTGATGGGCACATCTTGCTGACACTCCAAAGAGCCACTGTCTGTTGGCATCTTAGAGGTAAATTGGCCTGAGGACAACCAGTTATGTCTACTGATACTTCATGTTAGTAGGCGAACATCCCTATCACCTTGACTTKTCACATTTCCTTCATGTGTTTTTCCTGGAACATCACAGTTCTGGAGGAGGAGAGACACCTGCCTGTGTTTGGCATGGTGGGACCCTGACTTGCACTGCAGCAGCTGCACGCTCTGAAGGTATAAAACCAAGGCCAGAAGGTTTGGTGGTCACTGTGCGGTAAAATTAGGACCCTCCCACCAGCGGGATCTCACAAAAGCAGAACTGGCGCCTGAGATGTGAGTCAAGGAAAAGCAGGATGAGTACCACCTCTGACAGGGAATGGCCACCTCTGGGGAGCTGGCATGAGGACACAGGCGGTGCAGCTCTCACCTTTGCCTGCTGGGGGGACTGTTCATCCTCTAGTACAGTGAAAACGAGAGCAGCCTGATCCATGCAAACTGGAGAGGAGGAGAGCCTCTTACTGCAGCTGACTCACACCGAGCAATCTGGAATGTCACTCTTTTCTTAACATAGCAAGAACAAACTCCTCGGGGTGTGTGTGCATGTGTGTACATGCGTGTCTGTGCGAGGGATTGTACAGGGCTGGGCACACACTGACTGAAGAGAGCAARGCAAACACTTCCGCAGGGTATCTCAGTTTCTAGGTCATCATTAGACCATGAATGTCTACATGAGCACAACAAAGTAAATATAGCAAACCAAATTCGAGTCCTCTTCCCTTCTGCATCCTTAAAAGAGCTTGTTTATCTCTCTAGCTTATAATTCCTAGAAACAAGTCCCTGAATGTTAGATGTAGCTACCTAGGCAACAGGGCATGACGCAGATACTCAACGCAACTCAAGCCTTGCCTTCCCCGTTTTTTTTCTAATGCGTTGGCCAAGTCCTATATTCAGAGGTGAGACAATAAATATTATTACCATACAGACAGTCTATAGCAAAGCATAGGGGAAGGATCTGACACACCTTCTGAATTATCACACAGCTCAGTGGGAAACCTCATCCCAGAATTAGGCTGCCTCACACTTTCTGGACAAGGCCACCAGTTTTCTGTCTCATCTGTTAGGTGGCTAAAGACACGAACATTATTTCCATCTTGGTAAAGGTTTCAGCTGCCAGGGAAAACACTCCATGGTTATTCATCACATTTKAGCAAAGGGCTGACCAGATGCAGTCCTGTTACAACTCGAGAGAGCTATTAGGGTAAATTCCTGCCTGCTGTACCTCAGCTGTACCTAATGGCACAGCCACGGCCGCGCTGAGCCTGCTGTGTCCTTGCGGCAGCAAAACCACCTGCCACTCCGCAGTGTTGGCTGAGTAGATGAGATATTTCACTCCCAGCAGTGCAAAATGTAAGGGGAATAATGAATTGCTTCCCAAGGAAAGCAGTAGCTGGCCACTGAATAGCTACTCAACCAGTGATCTGGTTTTCATTTGGTTTTAGTCCTCTGGGTTTGCTCTCATTGGGTTAAGTGAGGCATCCCCAGCTAAACATAAAACAGTTTAATTTTTCTGCTTCCGGGCACCTTCAGCCTCAGCAATCCCAACTTGCAGTCAAACCCAGTTAATTTTTCTGTTGATTATCGCTTTGCCAGACAAACAATCAATACTAGAGCTGTGCAGACTTTGTATAACCTCTACAAACCCAGTTTTTAATTGGCAAACAGGTGTCTGTCTGCATACATTTCTCACGATTGCGACCTTACAAAAGTGTTCTGCATTCCTCCTTCTTGCATTTATACATAAACTTAATTAATTTGCAGAGAGCTTGGATCCAAAAGTAGCAGAAAATGTGTTTCTGGTGAAGTGTCCTCCACTAACTGTGTGACTCAGAGAGAGTGATGAGAGGATTCCCTGGAAACAGCGCTCCCTCAAGTACTAATTACCATCTGCACTAACTGCAGTATCAGCCTTTCAGCTGAAACAAACAGGATTTGAGCCCCTCCGTCTGCCAGGGGGCTGAGGGCTGTGAGGGTCTCCGGGCAAGCAAGCTGAGAGCCAGGGTGCAGTCATAGGGAGCAAATGGAAAACTGGCTCTGGAGAGCACACAGTGCCATTTAAAAGCACTAAAATACTTTGTGGAGAGGACAAAAGAGTCGCTTGTCAGACCTGAGGTCTCTTGTGAGGGATTTCTAAGTTTAATTGCACCTACATAATAAATATGTTGATGAAAGTGCTTCTTACAGAGCATGTAATCTCTTGCTTTTTCACACGAAGGCAGACATTAGAGAAGTGCAGAGACCTGTTAAGCACCCAATTCCTACTCACGGCAGCACTGTAGGTGCAAAACTGGGGATTTAAGGCTACTGCCAGAAGCCTTAAAAAACAATAAAGCAAAATAAGCAAAAAATAATGGAGTGTAATTGGACTAGGCACCACTGAAGGGTGCAGGAGGAGAGGGAACTCTGTGGGGCAGGTGGGTAGAAACATGTTTGGTGAAACCAGGGAAGGATTTTGGATGTCCAAAAGGAATTTTTTTACCTGAGCAAGGGATTCCACCCAGGGAAAACTCACTCTGAGCCCCATAGTAGCTGCTGTGGGAAGTGGGATAGGAAGGCAGTGGCGACAATCGTCCTTCCCAGGCGAGCAGCAACCCCTGCTCCATGAGGCGGTGCTGAACAGCACCACCAAGAACATAAGGAGAAACATTGGTGCAGGCGAGGAGCAGCCTCCTGCCCTGAAATTGTACTGAGGTGCACATGGTGCAGGGAGGAGGAGCAGGGCTGGATGCTCTGCACTCCAGCCTGGGGTTAGGGGAGGCTTGCAGGGACCTCGGGGCTGCAAAGGCCAGAGGCTGAGAAACACAGGTGTGCACAGACACAGCCCCATACTGGAAACCAGATTGACCCATATTTTTTTTGGACAGGAATGTACCAAGAGGGACCAAAACTGAACCAAGTAGTTCAAGAAAACCAGTCAAAACATGCACTTGGAGGGTGCCTCTTCTCTGAATGAGCCTGCTGGCTGCAGGCAATGCTGGGCTCTAGCAGTAATGCTGGGCTGTAGCAAGCAGGGGAGAAGTGTTAACTGGGCAGCCCTTACGGCTGACAATTAGCATAACAAGCAGCAGACCCGACACACAGGCCATCTGGCCACTGTGGAGTCTTATGTGAAAAAGGTTAAGTCATGAGGAAATTAATTCGCTAGTGGTAAATTATGTTGCATTAAACAGCAAACTACATTCTGCAGCATCACATACCAATGACAAAATGCACCACGGCCTCCTTAATTTCCTTCCAAGACAGAGAAAAAGGAACTACTCTTTCACATCACCTATCTCTTTGGTCTTTATTATCCCCAAGCTGCATTAACCATCTCACGTTAGAGTTCGCATGATGTGGCCGCGCGATTCCCCTGCGCATGTTGTCCTAGGAGGTTGCTAGTCCCAAGCAGCTTTTTTTAGAAAGCTCC
Organism: Amblyornis subalaris; assembly: GCA_018881555.1. Classification (NCBI taxonomy): domain Eukaryota; kingdom Metazoa; phylum Chordata; class Aves; order Passeriformes; family Ptilonorhynchidae; genus Amblyornis; species Amblyornis subalaris. The sequence goes on from JACAXG010000001.1 coordinate 7,676,095, forward strand.
AGAGCTGTGGGCCCTCAGAAAGGCTTATTGCAGTWTGGGACCTGTTCCCCGGGGAGTGGGAAGGTGGGGCAAGGTGCAGCCTAATTCTGCTGCCTTGCTCTTTGCAGCCAAAGGCATGTTAGTGCATTGCTGGCAGCGTGGGATGGCTGTCCTAATCCACTGGCAACTCAACTGGTGGCAATCACTCAGGAGAAAGCAAAGGGGAATCCTTAATCTGCGGATTATCTGGGATATTAGGCGGGATGATCCTGAGGCATATGAAATTCTACAATGCATTTTTTCATCGTGGAACAACAGAGACTGCTCTTCTTACACAACATAATGTATTTCTGTGATAAACTCAGCTTCATATTCCTGCGACAGTCTCTTAAAAGTTTCACTTTACAAGCAGACCTAAGGGCTGCTTGCAAGGGAATACACAACTGCTGAGCAACGGGCCTCCCAGGCAAATTTTGGAAGAGCAGCCATAGAATTGTGTGCTGCTGAATGAAACTCTCACGTACTTTCATAAAGTTCCAGATGCTTTTAGTGCCCTAGTTCAGGGCTGATGCAGCCAAGGTGCCAACTACCCAGATCTAAAGACAACATTTTATTTTATTTTATTTTATTTTATTTTATTTTATTTTATTTTATTTTATTTTATTTTATTTTATTTTATTTTATTTTATCTTATTTTATTTTATTTCATTTCCTATTTTATTTCCTTTTGTAAATGAAACTAATTTATTTCTTCCCATATGAGTCGATTTTCCTTGCGGGGAGCAAAAAGCAGCTGGAGTAACCAAGAGGCAAAGAGAAAAACAGCTCTTTTCTATAAATTAGTTTTCACTGGCTCCTTTGTTCCCCAAGGGCCATAGACTTGATTGTGGGTTAGGAAGCAATACAGCAATTTGGGATTATGCATGGATAAAACAGAGTTATCCTCATGAGCCGATGATATGTCATCATACATTACAGTCTTGTGGATGTGAATCTGGACTGGGATCGTGGAGGCAAAGTTCAGCAGATCTGGCAAATAATTTACAGTGTAAAATGATCATCTCTATTGAAGAATGTCAACATGTAGGCAGGGGAATCAGGGCAAATAAACCCTGGTGATTTATAGGTTACCACAGCATTCAGTGCTAAAGAGGCAGCAGACTGGGCTTTATCTGCATCCCAACACACTGGGATATATGGTAAGTAGACGGAGAATATTTCTGGTGTGCTGCTACTGCTTTCCTTCTCACAGACCCCTCCCTGGTGTAACTCACTGGCCAACTAACAACGTTGTGTGCACAGCCAGGGACATTCTGGATGCCAGGGACACGCTCTGGGACAGTGGCTGTAGCACATCTGCTGGGAAGGGCTGCCACCACAGCTGGCAGCACAGCTGGACAGATGTTGCCATGATGAAGTGGCCCCAAGCACTGCATTAGAACACAAACTTGTTGCTTTAAGAGTGAGCGCTTGTTTTGCAACTCCCTGCTCTTTTAAGTCAGCAACCAGTTACAATTACCCAACAACTGATATGGATACACATCTTAAAAGTGTAATTGGAAAAACAGACTTTGCGTCCTTCTGCAATAAAAGGACATGTGACTGTGTATGGCAAAGCCATTAAAACACGCTTGTTCCAAGGTTTTGCTCCTTCTAAGGCCAGAGAAACAGTGGGTAAGAAAAAATTACACTACAGCAGATAGTTTAGGTTCCTGAGGACCAGGATCCTCCCTCATAGGTTTGTACCAGGCACCTTGTCAGGCCCTGATGTCTCTGCTTATGGTGATTTTCATTGCTGTGAAGCGGATACAGGGGCAGGTGTTTTACATACAGGGGGACAGCATTTTCAGGTTGTCAAAGTGCTAAAGATACAATGAATTAAGAAAGGAAGAAACAACAAACTGCCTGGGCCACTGAAAGCAGGTGCTGGTTGGTACCATGTTCAAAGTGCTGCAGAAGGTGGTGGAGGGAGTTCTCTCGTGAAGAGGTGGAGAAGACAGTCTGGATGAAGCAAAGACTCCTAACTGCACCACGAGGACACACTTTCTTTCCCTACTCAAAAAAAATGCTGCTTGGGCTCCATGGAACAGGACATCCAAAACCAAAATAAGCCACAAACATGATGCTCCATAAATTCCTTTTAAAAATCTTTTTAATGAAGAAATAATTCCATTCCAAAATATAGACACACAATTAAATAGTTTAATCACTTCAAAATATAACATGTCCCCAGTAGGTTCCAACACACACACACAAAACAATACTTAACAGCAATACAAAAACCCCATACAATAGCAGTTCTGTTACAATACCAATGAATATCGTGACATCTTTAGTGTCTCTGTATCTGTCTCAAGTGGCGTCAAGTACAGTAGTTTTAAAAACGTCTTACARTTAGTAGCCTCAAGATGTAACTCTTCATACCTTTTTTTTTGTTTGTTTTTTTGGTTCAAAGGTAAAAATGCCCTTTTGTCTTCAGGACACAGTGGAGTGTTGYTGTTCACAGCTCCGTCTGCTGAATTGAACCAATGTGATTATAGCAACCCAAGGTTGCAATATTTACAAGGTCTATCTACAGTAATTGCCAAGAACCAATAAAAGGATGGGAGAAGATGGCGACTGAAAGTAAAGGCGGACACACTTATGATAAATTATGATGCAACAATTTGGCTCATGCATATAAGAAAATACGTATTATATCACAACAAAGGCCACACACCTTTTTATGCAGTTTAGTTAACATTACTACTTACAGACAACCCATTCTCCACCTTCGCTTTGGACATTCAAGGACCCTACACATCTTCACATCCCTGTCTCCTGATTCCAAACCACTGGTTTTCCTCCAGTGACAGTAAAACCACCCGGAGTTTTGACTGCTGTGGTGGGCCATTGGTAGTTAAGAAAAGGGCCATGACAGGGACCTCTTCTGTAACTCTGTTTGTTTTAATGACCGCAAACCACAACCAAAATAATATTTAACAAACAGACAAAGACCAGCTGGGCGAAAATGCAGCCAGCTTAACAGCTGGAAAATGCTTAAAATAGACATTTGGAGAGCTAAGTAAGAGGTGCTTCATCTCAGAGCTCCAGGGTATAAGGGACCCAGAACTTCAGCTCTAAGGGATCATCTTGTTGACACCAGCCTAGAAGAAAAGTGCTTGATTTAGTCAACTTTAGTCCTTACTCCTAGTTTGGAAGCTCTTGCAATGGATTTAGTCTACTCATCTATTTTAAGCATGGTGATAATGAGCACGCAGACATTAAGGTGATGAGAGGGATCTATTACTCTGGGTACAGTAAACATGACATGGGTTGAATTAATCAGCCATTGCATGTAGCTGTGTTCTAGCTTGTTTTCTCTCTGTTCAGGAAATGCTTGCCTGGAATCCTGAGCTGACAGCAATGTCTACAGGTTCACTGGAGTAGCTTAAAACATGGAGTGCTAGGCACTAGTGGAGGCTAACTCATTCCTGAGAGGAGGTTGGAGGAGGGGGCAGTGGAGGATATGGTGCCTGCCTTGTCAGGATGGCACACACCCCAGGAGCAAAGACCAGTGACTGCAAAGATGAAAAGCTTACATGAAGATATCTGGATCCCTTAGTATGCATTTGGATGTCTGAGAGCAAGCCCAGATACGTGAGGAGATGCGGACAAGAGATCTGCACACACAATAAAACGATATGAAAGTGAAAAATGGCAGCAGCTCTTTCATACAGATACTCATTCCCTAACACATAGTGCCCAGGGAAACAGCCACAAGCCTGGAGAATGCATGCAAACAAGTGGACTTACTGGGTCGAGCTACATAGCAATCTCACGTAAATACGGCAGCACACATCCACATCACCATGAAAGCAAGGACAGACAAGCCATGTTAACCTGCTTTAGATGGGTATCGCATCACTTGCTGTAGGCAAACTGTGCTGGTGTGAAATATCTGTATGAAACACCACTGTTTTCAGGGCTGTTAGTGTCACTTCAGGTCAGCCAGGTACTGGAAGCCTGATGTTGTATTAGGGCAGTAAAGTCACCTTGGCACAGAGGTGGCCCTGAGCTAACGCAGCTCAGGAGGGCCAGGCAGCCAGCATGGAACACACCCTAGCCTCCCTGCTCAGCTGCTGCTCCAGCTGTCCCTGGTCTGGCTCTGGTTCCTCTGCATGGCAGTGCAATGTGCCATACAGGTCTCACCTTTGTTTCCAAGCAGGGTGCTCTAGGAAGCATGTTACTGCTAGTTTGTGTCAATGCCTGCTCAGGAGTATCTGTAGGTTTGTAGTCACAGCAGAGCAAACATTTTTAGCCAGCAGCCTTACTGCCTAACCCACAATGGCCAGGTCAGTCTCCTTTCTCCTGAAATGCCTTGATACTGGAAAAATACTAAAGCGGACGAAACTCCAATTCTGCAACTGTATGCCTGTCCTTTTGAAAAAAATCCACCGCTCTTCTTGTGCTTTTCACTGATCGCTACTTCTCCATCCAGCTCTGAAAGTCTCACCACACATTTCCAAGAGGGCATGCAGAACATCTGGTGGCTGGCTAAGGCAGTACACATTCGGAAATTAAAAGAAAACAGTTGCAAGCGCACTTTAAGCCTGTACATTTAAAGCTGAAGGCCTCGAAAATAACATAATGGAAAGGGGTGGAGGGAAAGAGGAGGGACAGAGAGATGGAAAGAGCTGGTTTGTTGAACACATGCTTACTAAAGCTAAAACATCAATGAAACAATACCATGGAGGATTATACGTAACATCAGTCAGTTCAGGGATCTTATGGCACCTGTGGTTTATAAACAGCTTTAGCAACGAGTATTTCAAAACATAGTTCACAGTTTTAAGAAGATCTGTGCTGATTTAAAAACTAGATTCTATATCATTTGAATGTCACCTTTTGTATATGATATCTATTTGGAAAAAAAATATTTACACTAACTTCTATGGCTGATTTGTTAGATTATTTTGAAAGAAACATTCCTAAGTTACACATTAGCCCTAAATTAGAGAAGTTTATTATTATTAATTATATTATTATTATTATTATTATTTTAGTACATTTTGTATAAGCCTTAATTTAAAGACTTGCAAACAAATTGCAAATATAGTCCGGTACTTTGCTTTTTGGGCTTCTAGATATATACACTCAGGAGTATAATCATTCAGTGTTAAATGCATAATTGTCGCTTTTTATTTCTTCTGTGGAAAAAAATGTACAGTGTATAGTAAACCGATCTACTAAAATCTCAAAGTATTCAGAAATCAAATTTCTAACTATAAACAGTATTGTCATTGTAAACTGAACAGGTTCAATATCATGTGCAAAGGGTTTAGGTGAGTTATTAACAGCACTGCCGCGTGTGACGACAGCATGTAYGTCAGTCTGTTTGCTTCGCCGGTAATGAGCCATGTTACAGAAGATGTAGCTAATACAAGTTAGCTTTAAACAAAAGTCTTGTTGTCAAAAAACACACATCTACAAACTACAACTCTTAGAACAAAAGTACTGTGCTACAGTCCTCAGAACTTAGTTATGTGATTTTTTTGTCAAGAGACGCTGCACCTCTTGGTTCCACTCTTCTGTGAAGTTCGCAGCTAAGTTTTCTTCATCGTCTGTCCGAAAGCAGCTCTCCTCATCATCAGTTCTTATGTAGCTTTCGTTGTCTGTCTGACTGCAGCTTCCCTGTTGAGAAACGTTTACAGAAGGTTTTTAAAGAGTGCTGGTTTGAGATGCKGCACCCACACAGGCAGAGCAAGTAAAGCCTCCAACTGTTGCTTTATTRAGAAAAAAAGGTCATCCCTCAAGGAGTTAAAAAAGGGAAAAAGCCATTCTACCTAGGTGAGCCATCGGTATTTGAGCTGTAAACAGAAACTTACAGGGCAAATGGGAAGTTGGAAACTTTCGTTGCCGTGGGCAAGAAGACTGTTTCCTGCTTTGCTGTGGGACCTTGGGATAACTCAGTCGGCACTGACACAGATTTGCAGTGTTCCCATTTTCCCTTCCATTTTACCCTTCCAGGCTGCTCTACAAAYAGACTGTTGGAAGCGAAACCATGGATTATGGCCCTTGTGCAGCGTTCGGCCTCTCGATTAACAGTCACTCACCATCATGTGCCTCCTCTCACGTGTAAATGTCTTGCCCTGGGTATGTTTTACTGTGTCTTAAAAAACCTGTGGTTACTTGAAAGGATTATTCTGGGTGCTATAGCTCATGAACAGCCTAGTCCACTGGTGCACCAGTTTCTCCTGGTGCTCCTCTGTATCCTGAAGCATCAGTGAGCATCTTATATTCCTACAGAGGAGGCATCAAACTTTTAGTCAGTAATGGAAAATGCTTGATAGATTACTGCTGCTCTTTCTCAGGGCTAGGTCAGGATCTACAGTCAGGCAATACTTCAAACTTCTGCTTTTGGCACATATTGTAAAGGCATTGTTTACACACTTGACCCTTCCAAAGTTAAGGAGCTCATCTCTTTTTCTCTTGAACTACCTYGGAGAGAAAACCAAACTGCATTGCTTGAGATATAATAGTCACAGCATAACAGACCACTCCCTACTGACATGAATTCTTTTCTACTCATTTCAGGCATAAAGCTGGTCTACAAGAAGGGAGACAAAATGCAAATTACCTCAGCAAAAACAGTTAAATTAAATCTGATGAATGAAGAAAGGTCAGGTAGTTTAGTTTGCTGCTTCTCTTTCCTACCACCACTTGATTGTATTAATTATTCAAGCACAAACGCTTCCACCCCATTCCTTAATACCTAAGCATGTCAAATGGTATGATGATCTTTATTCACTGTCTCCTTTTGTCAGACAGTTACAAAAGACAAGCATTAACATTTTGTTGATGAATGCAAAGGAAACCTACACTTCAAGTCTAATGAGAGTTTCATAAAAAATTTCTGAGGTACATTATAAATGATGTGTTTTAAAAATCAGACGTGCACCTGTACCGCTGAAGTCTGCAAACTAAACTGGAAATCCTAGTAAAGGAACAATTTGCTCTTCACAATTCAGACAAAAAGTGCAAATCAAAGGCATGAAAGAGACCAGTTCTCAGCTGTGTGAGACTGATTTTTACTGAATCAATTTCAGGGTTATGTAAATCATAGAATCATTTAAATTGGAAAAGACCTCTAAGATCATTGAGTCCAATCATTAACCCAGTACTGCCAAATCTCACCACTAAACCATGTCCCCAAGTGACACATCCACATGCCTTTCAAGTATTTCCAGGGATGGTGACTCAACCACTTCCCTTGGCAGGCTGTTCCAATGCTTGAAAACCCTTTTGGTGACAAGATTTTTCCTAATATCCAAAAGTATAGGAACATCTCATATTTCTTGATGGTATCATTATAAACCACAAGAGTAAAATAAGAGTGGCTTGTGAAACRTGGGATGCATTAAGATGCATTGACAGTAATGTTAAGTATTTGGGTTTGCTTCAAATTTTCTGGATACATTACTTCTCTTTGGTGGAGTGTGGGAAGGGTTATTCTAAATTCTCTCAAGGCTTCTCTCTGTTGCACAACCAGCACTAGGATAGAGATATTTTCACACAAGAAATAATGAGTACTATTGAACCTCAGAGTTTTAAATTCATTGCAACATTTTGGAAGTGCCAAAATTAATTCCAAGTTAAGAGTCGTCATGATGTAGAACTGTTTCTTGACCTTTTCTGTTACCTAATCCACAGGTTCTTTTCTGTTACTTGTCATTCAGTGATTTTTCAAAAAAGCATTCCTATCACTTGTGTAATTTTAGAATTGAATTCACAAAACTAAAGCTGCTTCTTCCCTGTTAACTTGGTCACAGCTGTTTTTATGGTGTCTTTTACGCCTACATGCTTCGAAGAGGAGGACTTAAGGTGAAAAATAAACCAAAAAGAAAACCAAAACATAGCTGAGTGAATGTAGCAGACATTTTTGAAAATTACTGTGCTGTCAGCCTCCTGTTATTTTCAAATGGAATGGTCCAGATAATGCTGGTTTTTATGTATTTGTTCAAGGAAAAAAAAAAGACTGGGCTTAATTGACCGCACCATCTCCCTTGGCCCATGGGTTTTATCACCTGATGTCTGACAATATTCCTAATCTCTGCTGGTAAACATGAAAACAGAGGCAGGGAAAAAAAAGGCAAGAGATGAGAAAAATATGGAAGTGTTACTCAATATGAATTCTGTCCCAGAAAAACAGTGAAGTTGAATATATAGTATTTTTTAAGAATGCACTCATATCAAAAAATTGAGAGGATCTGGGATTTTTGTGTTTGAAAAAAATTCCACCTGTTTCAATACAAACCATTCAGCCACTTCTGCAATGCGAAATGCCACCCACAGACACCCAAAGCCTCAAGACCCCACAACAGTTCACATTATAAAGCTCTGAGTGAGTGAGAGGGTTTGGAGTGAGAATGGAACTGAGTCTTTAACTGAAATTATTACATGTTTTGGTCAAGATAGGGAAAATCACAGTTTAAAAAACTGAGAACAAAGCCTGTAATAAAGCCTCCTCCCTGTACTCCATCTCAGTGGATGCTTGAGGTCTGATTTCTATTAGCTTTTCACACCTTCTTTTCTATTATCATAATGCATATAAATGCATTAGGCATGACCAACTCAAATGTGTGCCAGCACTAAGAAAGCACAGCTTTAGAAAATCTAGAATATTGTAGGTCTCATGGGGACATGTCCACTGCACAAGTCAACAGCAATTAATTGAAAATGACAACTTTTCAACCAGTTTCTGAAATGCAGGTTTTCTGCTCCCATTGGCCATCCTTGGCAAAAAACCAACTGCTATCAAGCGGATAAAGGTAAATTAACATCAAAGTTGCAGTTTCACCTAATGTCAAGATCTGCTTAGTGCCTGCTGAAAACAAGCTCAAATTTACTCTGCTACTTTACTAAAAATAAAACAAGTATATTTAACATAAAAAGTAGACTGAAAACATGATTAAATTATGTTTTATATATTACTGGAATCACTTGCTGTCTTGGGATTTTGTTACACTGGATGTTATTTGAAAATCAATTCTGGAAAATTGTACATAGCACTTTTAAAAATGCCAATGTAAATAGATTGAGAAAAGTCTCCATCAAATGACATCAACTCCAGATGAATGAGKAAATGAATAAAATTCTGTGACTGGCCATTAGCAGCAATATCATTTATATGGAGCTACAATCAACTGATCTCATTTCCCCCATGGTTTGTTTTTTTTTTTTAAATAAGCACTAAYGTAATATTGTTGTGAGATAAGAAAGTCTGTTGGCTTTCTACCTCATATGGCCCTCTAGGGCCATATGGACTGTATTTGTGCCACTACTGACTGAATAATAGTTTAGAAATAAAACTCTTTATGCAGCTTCTAAGCTTCAAGGAAGAACCCAATGAAAACTGCAAAAGCACTTTAGATACCACAACTGGTACGAACTATTTTGAAGTTATTTTTTCAGGACTATGAAATGTAAGTACCAAATAAAATACAGAAGATATGGCAGACTTCCATATTCACAAGAAAGTGAACCTTGAGAAGCCTAAGCCACACTTACCATATGTAGATGTATTTATCATAATGTACCATAATACAGTTTGTTCTTATGGATGTAGTTGAAGTGCCAAGTCCACCAGTTTTGGATGCTAATTTTTGTAGGGCTGGGCTTTTACAGCTCATGGGAATGTTACAGTCTTTGGTACTCCCCTGGGAGACCGAAAGAATTTCACTATGAAACTCTTCTTCCTTTTTGACAGGATTTCAAAATGTTTCAAAAAGCATCCAGGAGACGAGATAGTAGCTCAGTCTGTGATCTCTGCTAATTTGAAACAGGATACATATTTTCAAGAAAGCCAGGCTTTAGGGCAGTATGTTTCCCCACATCACTATGTTAACACTGCTTCCCAACGAAAGAGGAAACCTTAAATGGAATTGCCTGAGTTTTATAATTCTAATTAAAAAGATTTTTTTTTTTACTTATTATTGCTAATTGTAATTAAATTCAGTTACATATAAAATTTCCATTGWCTACATAGTTATACACATATACTGCTGCTGAAAGACCTATTTTCCTTTTCATGTGACCYGATCTATAACTGACAACTGCAACAAAACAGAATAAGAAAACTTATTTTTCTGACTGTCAGTGTTTAGGAAACTCTACATGGCTCATGTTTTTAACAAGGCTACTGAGAAAATGAATGTAAAGGGGCAATGTTAGAAGAATTTTTATGAGCAGTTATTTGGTGTTTATAGTACTCTGGGTATTGCAGTTTATTTGCTTTTCACATCCATTTATTCTGCTTCAGCTGCAAGAGACACTGAGACAGATGCTTTAGAAATACCCACTAGCAGCTGCTTTCACAAGGTACACACTTTAACAGTCAAATTTTACTGTCATCAGAAGCAGCAAACCCCTTGAATCAGGGTTGTTTTACCATCAATACTGCAATATAAATAAGGAAGTCTATCATAAAACACGACACACAAGATCTAACAATACGAGTTCCTGTTAGAGTTGGCACAGGCTAGTTCACTGGTTTTGCTTCTCTGAACATGACCCTGTTCCCAAGTTGTAGTGTACACTTGGCTGTTGACCTCTTGCCTTTAGGTCTGGCTTTGAGGAAGAGGCTCAGCTTGCAGACCAGAATCAGATCCCTATTCTGATTTCTCCTCCCTTTCTGCCCCTGTTACCCCATGGTTCAGTGTCTCAGCAGGATAGGCAGTACTGTCTCACTGCCATCTGCTCAGCAGGACACTGCACTCTCCTAGGAAGTCAGAATTGCAGAGTCCACAGCTTCAGATGAGGCAAGAAGAAATGTGTTGTCTACCATTTCCTGAGCAAATGTTCAGAGTAACAGTCTACTTCATAAAAAGAGATGTCTGTCTTTCTGAGGAGAAACACAATTGCTGAAGTTGGCAATAAGCTCAGTGCTGCAACTGTGAGGTTGGGATGTGTAAGAAACATGACCTGAATTTGGGACAGCAGGGAATTTACAGATCTTGCCATATTTCTGAACTGCCAGACTCTATCCAGTAGCTGAGTCCCTTCCACTTGGACTGGGACATTTTAAACTTCCACAACACATCTGAGGACACCTCTGTGGTTAAGCAGCTGATGGATTGCTTTCTTTAATGTTTGCATAACTTGTTTCACACACTAGAGTAGATGTTCTGATCTCATCAGAAATTATTTGTTGCAGTTATCCTAGGGAGACTAAAGCATTGAAAGGAATTAAATTCAGGTCTCCAGAAATGTAATCTGATTCTTTATTTTCTGGATAAGGTTTCTCTGTACTGGCTAATATATCTGTCATCATCCCCAGGGATGAAAAGCTCACGTTCTCACTCTGATGGTCAACAAATGAAAAAGATAAAAAGGGTGGTGGCTTAATAGGAATCGTCAGGACTAGGACCACAGGTCAACAAATTAGAACTGATTCAGAGAGATTCCAAGGCATCCCAATACAGGTTAAAAGAAGAAAGAAACAGCATCGTCACATACGTTCAGGCAGCACAAGGTGCATTGCAACYGAAATGCATATTATGAGGATTAATTCCAAACTTTCTTCTAAATTATAATAATACTTACTTGAGAGGAGAGAGAAGAATATTGCACTCAACTTTGCAAACTGACCTGTAGATAACAAAGGATAGAAAACAAGAAGATGACAAATTMAGCCTGTGAGCAGCCAGGCAGTGTATTATTCTGAAGAAAGCCATGCACAAGCCTAGAAATAAAGGGAGCAATTAGGGACCCAGAAAATAAACCCAATGAAAACTGTCTTAGACAACATAACCAGAAAAAGACTGTACCAAGAACAAAACTGGAAGCAGATGTGGGATGATAAACACTGTTAGCATTTACACTTGTGCATTAAATGTCTCTTGTTTTTTTTTCTGATACAGATACTTGTTATTTACAACATGCTTCAAAAAAAAAAAAAAAAAAGAGAGAGAAAAAGAAGCCTCCTCTAAGGTTTTCTGTCCCTAATTTCCCTAAGTAGCTTGGGTTTTTTTCCTTATACTTTAATACTAATTTGGAGTTCAGCATGGAAATCTTGCTTGGAGACAAGGTGACACAAAATATCAAGAGTGGGTTTGGGCCAACCATCTTTCATGCTACACTACAGCTACATGTTTTTCTAAATGTGCTGCTTTGACACAAAATGAGACATTTAATAACATAAAAATGGTTACCAGATCGTTACTGAGGKGACCATTCTGTAACCTTAGTAGGAGTTCCTCCTTGCAGATTTTTTCAGCTGACAATTGCATTACGATAGCTACAGCTTCTGACTTTTTTTGGCAATCCAGATGAATGCAGTGTACATGTGAGTGCAAACAGTAAAACAGCTTGTAATAAATTCCATTGGTTTAATGCAAGAGAGAAGAGATGGCCTGGCCCCTGTTCAATGGGATACCCTAAACACAAATTTCCCAATTTTCCTTTGTTTTTGCAAGCAGAAAGTTGTGGCTTTTTTAGAATACTCAGTGATATTAGCAAAAAAAGGAACAGTATAACAAAATACCACCAATGAACAGCAGATTGCAGAGGACAACCAATGCCAAAGCATGTCTCGTGATCAATACATGAYGCTATCCAACCAGCCCCTAATTATCTTAGTCCCTATTCACTTAACAYCTTTTCTTCCTTCCTTTAAACCTGTTTCCTAACTGAAATGGCATCAGCCGTACTGGGAAAGACTTTTCACGCATTGCCATTGCATGCTTTGGGTCTATGGTATCAACCAAAAATAGATTCTACTTACAAGTCACTACTGTCAAATCACTGCCTGATAGGAGCCAACAGTCTCACAGACAGCAAAGTACATCATGAAATTTCTTTTGGAAAAATGCTGTTAAGCAGAACTTGTCTTAGAATGAGGACTTTCTGTTCCCTCAGTGAATATATTTTTGACAAAAAAAGCCTGCCTTTTTGGTTTTTTTTGTGTGTGTGGGTTTTTTTTGTTTGTTTGTTTTGCTTTTGTTCCCTTGGTGGAAAAAAATCATGTAAAACAATGGTGAATAAACTTCACCTGTGTGTAGTCTTGGCTGACCTAAATTCAGAAGTTTTATTCTGATGTTGGTAGGAAGATTTCCTCCCCTTCTTCTGGGAGCGTTGGCGGAAAACAGCAGAAAAGCTCTATTTTGACTGAAGCAAGAGTAACACCCAAAGCCATTGAGCAATATGTATAACTTCTCCTGCCCTTTTTTGCAGTGGACATGCACACCGAATTTTATGCATGCACAAAATCCCACTGAAACACTTGTAACACTGTTGCCATATATTGCACTTCCATACTGTAATCAAAATACAGTCAAAGAAGTTTATTGTTTTTTCTGAAGAAAGTGGAATTCTTACCAGCAAGAATAACATTTATTATTTGATGCCTGGCAGCAGTGACTATTGAGGCACTCCTTCTTTATAACTGACAATTACTTTTCATTACATCAGCAGTAGCTGCTCATCCTGTTCAGAAGTTTAAAGGCTGAGATTTTTGACATTTYCTATCTTGGATAAAAAATTCTGACAAGACCTCCCATGTCACCTGCTGTTGCCTTAGTACATGATCTGTAACAATCCTATTCCTTTTGTCATGTCCTTTAAGACCTCTGCAATGAAATGACTTCTGGCAAGCTACCACGGGCATGTAGCAGGTTTATATGAAGAACAACAACAGCAACAAGAAGAAGATGATGCTTACATCAACCTCAAAACTACCTGCAATTTTAATAAGACTTMATGAACTTTTACAAGACTAATGTACCCTAGCACCTTTACAGAAAAGAAGAMCAAAAGAGCAGCCAATCTTCATCACATTACAAGCCTGTTAGTCCCAGATTCTTGTCTCCAAAGTGCCTGGCACCGAAACTAGAAGAAAACTACCAGAAAAAAAGGCTAGATTTTGTTAGCTCCCAGAAATYGGCAGTTTAAAGAATTCCTGCCCATAAAGTGATTTTGAACCTCATTTGCAGACATCTGGTCTCTCAGAACATGCCTAATTTGTGTTTTTTAGCCCATTTAATCTTTTGGTCTCTGTTAGGTTTTGTAGGGGTGAGGTCGAAATTTGAATTTATCACCATGTGGGAAAAAAGTTATTTTTGCTTGCTTCAGCTCTGCTTTCAAATAACTGAACCAGGTTTTCCCTCCTACTGACACTACTACCAACTTTATAAGAAGTAATGTATTTCATATTCAGATGTTCCAATTCAGAATAATTGAAAACATGGCAATAATCCATTACGCCAGGTACAAGTGGAGACCATGAGGCAGATATGGATATCTACAGAGTTCCAGCTCCCCCTGGCATATTTGCTTTACTCAGACTCTTAAACAAATGCCCTTTGAGAATTTCCTCAGAGAGGTGTTTAATAACAAATCCCCAGGCTTCTCTATACCAGATGCTTGTTGAATACTTGGTCCGCTGGGATATGATTTGTTTCAGACCCTTTTCTGTACAGTAGCACAGTAACACAGACTGCACTTGAGCTTCAGTTCACACTGGAGAAACCATTATGAATGTTTTTTTGCTACTGGAGAAAAAAAAAAATCTGAAAACGGCAGGACAGCTTGACACCACCAACCAGCACCTATGGTGAGGGGGAATGAGGTCTAAGCGACTTGGTAGACATGYGCAGAGAACAAGCTCAGAGGCAAGTCTGTCCCACCTGGTACCCTGGTAAGCTTATGGACTACTCTTGTGTGCCTCAGGCAGAGTGCGGCCTGGACATGCACAAAGGCTGGATGCATGTGTGTCCGTGGAAGAGTGGCAGCAGTTTTTGGAATGCAACTGCTCTGGTAACTGAGAAGAGATGACACCCCAGAGCCCAGGACTGGTTAGATGGCACTGCGCRCCTATGGTGCCTTGTCATTCCTCACTTATGGAGAAACATGGGCAGCTGGTGTCCTTCTCCCACCTGGTATGCCTCATCCTGCAGCTTCTGCTTCAGGTACTCCTCCATTTTCAGTTCATTCTCCAGCTGGCGGACAGAGTCGTTCTCATAATTTTCATCATCTGCTCTGACATAAGGGTCTCCATCTTCTGTAACCCTAAAGACAATTATTCATAAATAGCCTCCTGAGATGAATGACATTCAGACTCAATAAAACTTCCCTTTATTGTAATCTATGAAGACTGTGGGATACTTTTAGTCCAACCACCGGTTTTAGTCCACCGGTTAGTATTTTCCTGGCAGTGGAAAATGTTTCTGATATTTCCCCTCTCCAGTGATCTGGCATTGATGAAGGACACCAAAGGGCATATTCTGCTGRAGGCACTTCCCTAAGGAAATGAGTAACAAAAGTTCTGAATAACTTGATACAAAGAGGTTGAACTAAAAATAACTAGAAAGATGCCTATTGTCTCAGAAAAGAAGATTCAGCTTGTAGAAATAAATCTGTTTGTTGATCAATTGAGTTGGTCAATGAAAAGCATTCTGTGTTTTCCAWTTAAAAACTTCTTTTCCAGTGAGCTCCAACAGATCCTGCAGTCTGGATAAGCAAGGAATAGGACTGCAGGGCATATTAGGGAGAACAGCTGTCCCACAGCCTCCATGCTACCTGAGTGTACCAGGCTGGATGTGAGACAGCTCACTCCTGAGGAGTCCTAAGTTCAAGTCTTTATTGTTTACAGAGTTCACTACTATCTAACCATGAAGCAGTCCTCACTTGGATTTACCTTTTTTTTTGGAACCAAATAGTTAGAGGGAGAGAAAATACTGCATGATGCACACTGTTTTCAAAGGAAGAAGAATGAGATTAAGAAGGGGCTTCAAGCAGGTACCCACATGTCACTGCGGATGGAGCCGGTAGCAGCAGCGCTGTGGATGTACCCCGGCTTCCGGGCATGGATCTGCGCCAGGAAAGCCTTCTCAGACGTCGGAGATGGAACCAGGTCATCAAAATGAGTCCGTCCAAATTCAGAATCCACATTGCTTTCTGTCTCRCTGCCCACTTCTGTGAAGCAAAAAGTCTCATTTAACTTTCACAAAAGTAAGTAGATTTGCCTATTTCTCTAAGCATTTCTCTGCCTTTCCAACTGAGAATGCCACCTCCTCATAGTGAATAGCAGCATATTATCCTACTTATATTGGCAAACCTTATAGTTTTCTTCTTGTGGTGGGATTGAAAATTGAAGCTTTTGCTTATTTCAGTTATTAGGTAGGATATTTTAATGGGAATACTGCAGACTGCATTTTACAACAGGTCCTGTATGTTCAATACTAAATGAAATTTCTAAAGAGTGAAATCCCACTCCACGAGGAATCACAAACAAACTTTAAGTTTTCACCGTATCTAGCTGCACCTCTACATCCATGGCTTTGAGAACTGTTTCTGAAGCTGTTACTTAGGGAATTTTTTTTCTAAAAGGATAAAAGGCTTTGAGGATAGATATCTTCCCAACTCCCATTTTTTTCATATATATGTTAAATGTCACCGTGGTGACTCTCCACCCTTGTTAGCCTCACTCACCAGAATTTAGTTCTTTTACCAAAGAAGACATGGTGTTGGTGATTGAATCTGCTGCCACCAGCAAATCATTTCTTAAGTTTCGTCTAGCACCTGAAGCAAGAGATGGACAAAGCACAGTGTTACTATTATTCACATGACATATGTTTTACTGTTGAAAGCAGTTTTAACCCCGCTGAAAGCTGTCATTGTGATAATTCAGGGTATCAAAGTCCTTASGAGGGACACGTGCAGAAGAGTTCTCTGCAGAATGGCCTCATTTACTTATGCTGTATGCAAAAGCAGAAGCCTACCCTCATGCTTCATTTAATCACAATGCCAGATATGTGGAGATTATTCATTGCCATCAAGCTTGCATTTGTGTGGTGACACCAGCAGACCAGGCCTGGAAGATTAAATCCAGCGTGAACTMATTTACAGTGCCTGTGGGGGAGGAGGGAAGAAATGAAGTGTTTTCTCTACGTTCCCACAGCTCTGTTTAATGACACCATTATTGCCAGGTATTTGCCAGATAATTATGGCAAATGTTGAAGCAACACACTTGACCTCATCCCTCATCAAGACTATATGGATTTCTCTTCTCTGCTCCCTCTCAGCCTCTCCTGTAGCTCAAGGACTTTCTTGTATATTCTATAATTTACTGTCTCTCTCTCTCCCCACCCGCTCCCTGTTTTTTTTAATAAAGGAAGCGCTACTGCCTCTCTAAACAGCCCCAGGCTGCTTTTAAACTCTTTCTAATAATGCATCTAGAAGTGCTTCCCTGCTGAACCTGGCAATATTCCCTTAAYCATCAATCATGAGAGATTCTTGTGAGCTGCATGAAATACTCCTTCCTTAGGACAGGTCTGTGGGTAACGTGTGCTTAGCTCCCCCAAATCCCAAACATAGATACTATTGTTGAATAGCCGAATAATCAATATATTCTACAGAATCTCTAGTCTTCCAAATGGAATTATTTACAGGAACTGGCTGCTCTAGATTTTTTAAAACTGGCTGAATACAAACCAATAAAAAAAAAATTTCTCAAAACCKAAAGAGGTTTTTTTTAATACATCCMTTAGCAAATGGTTACTGGAATGTAAATTATAGTAGTTAAACTCTCTCTTACACACACACASACAACCACTCCCTCTCTAAMGCCTTCTCAATTTTGTGCCTCTGCACTATTGCAAATGCCATGAAAGAGAAACAGAAACAAAGAAGAGAAAATGTCCTCTAACTATGAGTTGTCTGCATTATGTATGTATGGGCAGATCTCTGTTGGTGCAGCAGAGAACGGAGCCATAAAATCTCAGCCCAACCCCCCTCACAAAGTCGTATGTCAAGATGTGACAGAACGGCTGGCTTTGAGTTCTTTGGGTTTGACCTTCCCATCTAGAGAATAGAGTAAATAATGACACAAAGCTAGGGATTTATCAAATGCAGCAGTTTTAAAATGTGAGCACACAACTTCTCATATTGCTTTTTATCTTGAACAGAACACATTTYCACATTTAAAATGCATTTGCCTGAGGCAGACTTAGTATTGTTTATGGATATTTTATTGTGGCCAGTACATTATTTCTCTTACTCTTAACTCTGGAAGAAGCTGTCCCATAACAGCAGAGGGCTTAGGGCTCCTCCATATTTTTGCCTGTCTCGATTTTTTTCACAGCAGAAAAAAAGAAAAAATATATCTTGCCTGTTTCTTTTGTTACAGAAAATGAGATCAGCAGCAACTCGTTATGTTGACCAGGAATTATGCCTATGTTCAATATGTGAATTTACTATCACTTTAGGAAAAAGTTCTTGATTGCATTACAGATTCAGCCTTGTCCAAAAATACACACAAAGACACAATTCACATGAAAATCAAGGGGAAGGGTGCATGAGAGGGCTGAACTGGGTTCCTGGGAAGAAGCACRCTTCCACTGTAGCAGAGGAACTTCAGAGCTCACATTTAAACTTACGTTTAATTGGTACTGGGGAAAGAGGGAAAAAATCTATTCAAATCATAGAATTGCAATTATGTAAATATTTTAGAGAGAGCAGGTTAGAAAAATAAGGAATATTTCTTCATTTAGATAATACAGACTACTTACTTTCTGTGGTATTCAACATAATCATTTAATTTGTGGCCTTAGAAATAACTTGAAAAAAGAGTGGGAAAAGGGATGGCAGTTTTCTGGAAATGGAAAAAAAGGGGTCACCTACACTTTCAGACTTGATTCCTGTCTAGTCTAACTGGACCCTTCTCAGTGGCCCAAAGCAAAAAGACAAGCRACAAGAGTCACATATTGCATCAAGGGATGTTCCAATCAGATAGAAGCACAAGAAATTTACACAATAAGGATGGTCAAACACTGCAACAGAGAAAATGTGTGCCAGGAGCCATCCAGAACCCAGCTGGTAAAGGTCCTGAATGGTCTGATCTCACTTTGAATCCCTCTTTCTTGGAGCAGAAGGACATGGTGACTTACAAAAGCCCTTTCCGCCTGAACTAATTTGATAGTACCATTTATTTCTAGCAAAGTCTTTATTTAAAACCAAACACACTGACAATGCCTTGCTGAGGTCAATARCAATTCTTCTGGTTAACAGAGCACTGATAACTGCTCTTATCATCTTGCATCAAAATTCCTTCTTACCCCAAAATCCATTAATTGGCATCATTGTCCAGTTTCTGCTTACCCGCTTGCTTTGACAGCAAAGTTTCATGGCTGACAAAGTTGATTTTCAATGGCAAAACACGGTTGTCACAGATACTTTTTGTTTTGTTTTGTTTCATTGTATGTAACTCAGAAGCTCAAGTACATTTAGTCAGTAACCACATGAAATGACRATTCTTCAATCTCCAGGTACCTCAGACAAGCTATTAACGAGACTTACTTTGTGCAAAGGCTTCCTGCACGTCTCCTCCCACCCCGGTCAGAGAGTCCTGAGGTGCGTGGGTTGGGGTGGAGCAGGCAGAGGCAGATCTGATGGGCATTGGAATAGGTCGGCTGATAGTGTGGCTGGGCGAGGAACGTGGGGAGCCTGCCCCCTGGGTCTGCAAAACAATCACAAGGAGTTAAACAGGGGCTCCGCCGGAGCCCGCCTGCTGTCCTTGTCACCCATCCCTCAGCTTAAAGGCACCATGCTCTCTGTAGATCAGTTGGGTAATGTTAATTTTACTAGAAGAAATATACTGAAGTGAGTTGTTAGTTGACAGCAAGGCTTCTGCGTAGAAAAACAGTAAGTAGGAAAATATGAGTCAAGATCTGACTTCCTTTAAGCATGGGAAAATGTCAGGCAGCTAAATTAAAAAAAATCCAAGTTAATAAACACCACACTATAGACCTCTCTGCCCTCTCCCCTCTGCAACTCCCCCGGTTCACATGCCTGTTTGATAAAACATGACCCATTCTGGCTGTGAGAAGGGGAAAGCTGCTGGCACTGGCATGGCTTTCAGCCTGGGCAAGGGATTGGAACAGCCCCTTTCAGCAGAGCCCTGCCCTCTGCCTCCCTGCAGGACAAGGTCATGGTACATGCAACCTCTCAGTCACAGCAAGTCTGACACTTGCAATAAATAATACAAATTTCTGCTTTTTATTTGGAGCTAGAGAACTATTTAAGCTGCTATTAAATTATCTGCTCTACAGGATATACTCAGGCACTCCCAAAACACGGCGGGCATAGGGCAATATAAATTCCTGCTATGGGTTCAGCTGCTGGATGTGAAAATGTTTTAACACCAGTCATATAAATGTCATGCTGTTAGCACCTCACGGTTAGGATCACTTAGCTGAAATTCAAGCAGCCTTTACAAAATAGCAATTTTTACTAACTCAGCTATGGGAGTGATACCAAGAGACACAGTTTTTTTCTCATCCACTGTTTCAAAACCCCTGGGAATGTGTATCCATATAAGGAAAAACAAATGCGGAGCCCACACTAAACTGCACATGGCTTTTGACTGAAAAACCTGTGTTGAGTAGACGCCACCGATGGAGACTGCTTGAGTGGAACTGCAACACAAGCCCTTGGTTGTTTTCAGTCAAAAGTGACCTAAGGGCTGGTATTTCCCCCATCCTGGCTTTATTTTAAGAATACAGGAGGATTTCTTAACTCTTCCTGCAGCATTTATTTTGATTACTCTAGTACTGGTTGCCACAGCATTCCTGATATGGTTTGGCAAATATATTCTAAAAAAGACAAGAGCAGGCCATTGCTGGATGAGTGCAGCACTGCCCTCGAGATTTTTATAAATTCCTGCCCTGGACCATCAATAATGTATCAGRATACCAAGCTATTTGTTCTTTTCTCCTATCACCCCTTTCTAAGAGACATTATCACCAGAAAGACATCAAGGGCAAATTAGGTTTATGAGAAATAAGCACATTACCGATGGAAGAATGGAGGATTTAATACTTCTAATTTCTTTAATGATTTGTTTCAGAACATTTAARTGATGGATGAAAGGCAAGTCGAATACATAAAGGCCAGATGCTCTCCTGTTTCTAGAATCATCTGTACCAGCTCCAGCAGAAATGGAGATCTCTAGTCCTCCAGAGGCAGGGCACAGAGCAACTTGGAGATGCTCCAAGGTCTTTGGAGATCATACCCCCTGCACATCAGGCAGGGCATCCAGGATCTGCAGCTTTCTTCTTTCATACCCTGACAGAGCATATTTCATCCTCAGTGAAATATACTTGTGAAAGATTTTTGTGGTTCCCAGCTTTCTTAAAGAGGAGTGCACTTTTTCACTTGCCTTTTTTCCTCAGCTCCCCTTTGCCTTTGATCTCAGTTATGGGAACACCAACAACAGTGGGAACTTTCAGAGAAGAGGAGGAAAAAAATGGACAAAATTTGCTTCATATCATCAAGTCACATTCAGGAATGAACTTCAGAATACGCATTTTATTTACTAAAAATAACAGATGCCTGCTAGTCTTTCTGCACTGCAATTTTCCCTTAAGAGAAATGTAAAAGCTGCTGCACACCCTGCGCTTATGCTTTGTCTGCTTTGCAGCTATGACTGAGATCTTATGTTTACCATAAGCAGTGCTCTCTTATATGTAGCTTTTGGTGTTGGAACAAAATGTTTGGGAAGCACAGGAAGATGAAGCATTTGGAGTCCCTTGTCCGGGAAAAAAAAAATCATCACTTTTTATACTTTTTGGGCAGTATCAAACAGAAATGATGAACAGTTGAAATAAGAGAATATTAGGGAATGCCTGATTTCAAAGAGGTGAACACTAAATATATTTTACTTACCTAGATCCACCTCAGCCCTAGTTTGTGGGAATGAAATGCTGTTAGGATTGGATTCCTGCTGAGTGGTTACCAGGAGAAATGTGGTTTTCAAAGGCTGGGGCTAATGGTCTGAAATCTGCTATGATAGTAGCAAGTTCTTGGTAAGGTCAGCAGAGAAGTTGAGCACCGAATTGCTCCCAGACCTTAACAGCTCTACCAGCTGAGGACTAAGGCATGCTGAAAGGGGAGCTACCAAAGCCACCATGAATATTTGGACGGCTTCAGCTTTTGTGTTCTTTGTTGCAGCTATCGACRTTCTTGTGCCTTTTAGGAAAACTTGTATTTTATTTAATTCACCATTCCTAGTCAAATTGCTATGGCTTTTAAGTTAACTCTTGCTACACACAAAATTTTCCCACTATCAAGTGTCACGCACACTTAGTATAAAGTGCTTGAAATGAAAACTGGCTTTGTAGGAGCTTTATACCATTGCTCCCTCTGCTGGGACTGAACTGGGATGACAGATGGGGAAATCTCACACTATCATTAAATGACAGGGATGTGAAGAACTCATTATCCTTTCTCAAGGAAGGGCAGTAGAGAAATAGATAATTCATAAGCATTAGATGAATTGCCAGGCTGCTCATTCCAATTGAATTYCTYCAGAAATTAATTTAATCCTGTTTCTCTCAACAGATCATGAAATGGCATAGCGTAATGGGGATCATTAAATGGAAATGGTGAGAGTAATTCTTTAGCACCATCACCTGCTATTCACTGAGGCTATTACTCTTGGGGAAAAAAATCTCATAAAAATACCTCATAACAGCCTGAAAACGTGCTTTCACTTATACTGTCCAGTGAACATTTTATATGATAAGGTAACTTTAGTCACATTGAAAGCTTCTCTTTTGCGAACAGAAGATCTTTTAATACTGCAGAATCAAAAAAGACAGCTCTTACATGGAGGGCGATGTTTGGTCAGATTTACRTTTTTGCATGCAACAAACTGATGCTCCACAAAAAGTAGCCAAATGTTAGTTTTATACAGGTGAGTATTACCTACAAACTCTGCACACTGTACCACAGACAGAAGACGTCACACTTGTGACTGTACTTCTGCTGATGAAAGCAGAAGGAAGTGTGTTTTGTTAAAATGAAACACTTTTATTGAACTCATAAATCAGACTGCTATCTGGAGAAAGTGCTTTTTTTTTTTTTAGCCTAATATATTTCCAAGATCCATTATAATACTGAAAAGCTCCAAAACAATTAAATCTTCTATAATTTACTATTTCTAATATAAATACTTCCTCTTTTTGATCTAGGTTGCAGAAAACATTTATTTTCCTGAAGACTCACGGGACTGTTAGCATCAGTGCCGGCTTTTAAAGGAGTGCACACTATGCCCTGAGTTTTTCTGGATAAAAMGGGATTTCAAACTCATTTCCCTTGTCTAATTTAAGCTCAGTTATGTTTTTCTTACAAGTTCCAAATTTCTCATTACATTTTCAAAATGTTATCTATTTAATTAATATTCTAGGTTGGTTTTATGACACTTGAGGGCTGGCTTCTATACCTTACGTGTTTTTATTTAGCAGAGTGAGTAAAAGATCAAGAGTCATTGTAGCCATGACTCACTTTCTAGAGGGCTAAGATGTTTCATTGTGACAACTGCTCCAAGACAGTAATGTGGGAAACAATTGCAAAATATTAATTTTGGTCAAAACAACACACACACTTCTCAAGCAAAGGAAGTAAAACAAATCACGGGAACACAATCACATTTAGGAGTTAGTGAGGGCTCCAATAAGGAGGTAACTTACTACCTGTTTCAATTCTTCTTCCTAAAGAAAAAGAGGATTAGCACATGAGATGAGCTAGGATGTAAGTGAAGACAGAAAACAAAGAAAAATTCGGAGTATAGGGTTAAAGGTACAGTTGAGATAGTTGAAGGTATGAGACCAGATTAAGGTCTCACCTCTACGCACTTTGAAACACCAGAACAACGCAAAGCGCGCACAAAGCTGCTGTCATTTCCTACCCCAAATTCTCTTTGTCCAGGCAGTGACTGACAGTAGGCAGCCCTCACTGATAGTTGTAGCACTGCAGCATTTCACAGGTAGAACAAAAAGTATCCTGTCTACTTCCAGCTCCCAAAAATCTGCTGGCTATTCACTGTTTTTGTWTTCGTGAAAATGACCAAGAGTTGTAGGGGAAGCATCTCTAAGGTGAGAGAAGTAGATGTGGTTTTCAAGTRGCTCATCTGAGAGAACAGCAACTGGATGGGTGAAGTCAAAGGAAATAACAAAGTGATTCTATACTGTCAGCTGCAGTGAGTAATAGTGAACAGTGCTGAGGTTTTATTCTCATAGCTAATAATTAACCTATCAGCTTGTTTCTTTTCTTATTCTTACTCCACTTAGCAGTAGGTGACAATGATGATGCAGTGTTGCTACAGGAACAACATAATCTGAAATCCCTGAATTGAAAGACCAAGGCAAAAAATAAGAAGGGAGGGAAACTAAGCCAAATTTGGTGGGTAGAAACAGTCAAGTTCTGCACTATTCTGTGTCCTCCCTCTCCTCTTTTGCTTCATTCACTCTGTTCTCCTTGGTAGTACGAGGTGGAGCTCCTTACCTTCAACAGTTTCATGAGGCCTTCTAACTGAACCATAAGCTCCCTTCGGCTTTCCTGGAGAGCAGACATCCTCTGTTCCAGCTCATCCTTCCGCTGTCTGAGAAACAAACAGATCTGATCAGAGCTTACCCTTCACAGTAGCAGCACCTTTGAACTGCATCATTTTCCCAGCTCTACTATGGGATACATGCCTATAGACCACAGGAAAGCAAACACACTGTATAAATTCAGCATAGTGTTTAGAAACAGGCCAACATGAAGGCTAGGGAGTTCCCTTATACTGGGAATCCTCATGGGACTGAATACAGTGATTAGGGAAAAGACAGACAYGGATACAGACCCTTCTTCAAAGAACAAATGAGGTTCAAACAAGTTTGCGTTACATTCCCTTGTGGAAATGCCTGGCAGTTTTCGCTTTGACACTCTCTAGTCAATAACCTCGCTAGCTGTCAGGAGAAATTAAAGCCATGCCCTGAAGGACAGGAAATTACAGCAGGGGCACTGAACACAGGAGGATATGAGAGAAGCTAAGAGAGTTCAGAAATTCAGACAGAAAACCGCAGAAATCTGGTTTTGTTTCTATTTTTTTTTCCTGAAAGCAAGAGTAAGATTATCACATAGTGGAGATATAACTGCTTGATTTGGAGTCCAGTGCTGGTTGTGTGACAATCTGAATACTGAGCCACTCCAAGTGTGACAGGCACTCTGTGGCCCCATAAATGTGAACAGCTTTGATTCTGCACAGCTCCATTGCACGGGATGTGGGATCAGCACCTGCACATGTTCAATCACTAAGTTGTGTGAGGTCCCCACCTAAGAACAAAGTAAAAATGTTGCCTCCTGTAAGCTATGATTTAATTAACATTACTGTTGAAAAATATACATATTAGGTATATTTTAGACACTACTGTTGCAAATAACACAAAACCACTATGTTGTTAGCCTTGTACTACCTACAAAATATGACAATTTAATCCTAAATGGAAAAGCACTGGAGCCAACAAGACTTCAGTACATTTTCTGTATTTAGGGTAATAGGAAACCCCGATTTTGAGCCTTCGCCGTAAGTAAGCAACTACAGATACAGTGAACATCAATTTCTACAGGACTGGTCACATGTGCTCTCTCTCACCTATATAATAGGATCATATACTAACACTGCCAGGCTGTATYTACTCTTCTGAAGGATTGATTTATTTCCTGCTATAAAATGTCTGTGTTGGCTTTTCTCATCCAGACATGTAATGGTTGGAAATGCTATCCACTGTACAAAGGCAATGGAGTTTAAGAAACTGCTAAAAAAAATAAGGTCCGTGTAATTCAAAGTGGCAGGTCCTAGCACAGAGCTCTGCTGGGTTTTAGAGTCATTCCACAGGGAGAGAGTATCTAAGCAGTCTGCACTGTACAGACTACTCCTCTGAGGTCTTTCTACCACTATACTCCAGAGCAACTTCTTGGAAGTAATAGGTTTTCCAATCTGTCTCCAAGACAGTACTGGTAATAAGAAGGAATGCTGTGTTGAGGATCTCATTTCAGTGACTGCCACACTACACCAGCTCATGAAAGATGCTGGGACAGGTACTCACAACATAATTTATGGATTCCAGCGTTTCTTAATACAATATGAACTAAATTGCTCTACTGCCCTAAGTGCTTCAAGCCTGAAAAATCTGCAGGCTAACAGACATAAATCAGGGCTGCTACTCTGAGTCCTGCTGTTTTTCACATGAGAACAGCCTCGTGCCATCTTAAGTGTCTAGGAATTTGAGGTGGTGTCAAAATTCCCTGGTAAATCAAAAATTAGACTTCCACCTTTCAAATGGTGAACATTTCAGAAGGAATGCAAAGCAGTTCAGGCAGGCCCACAGATTAAAAGTTATCTTCTGATTCTCACATTGCATATTAAGTCAGAGAAGATATAGCCGAGAAACTCAGCATCACTGCCCTAAGGACACTGCATGTCAGGAAATTAAAATAAGGGTATCATGCTTTAATATGTGTATCAAAATTGAGAAGAGAGAAAAATGAAGTAATCAGCTTGCTAACACTGCACAATAATTTCTTTTTAAAGTATGATGAATTTTATTAGTCAACTACATAGAAAGCTGATGTCCTAAATCTGCTGAAAAAAGACTAGGTTTGATGCACAAGAGCTACATTATTGGTGTATTTTATACAGTGTACACATTTCAATCACAGTTTGATATGTCTTACAGAATGTCACTTGCCTGTAGATATCTAGAAGTAATCATATACTAAAATCACTCATAGAAATGAAGAAGCTAATTTGTAATTAGATTGGAAAGCAAAAGTAATTATTTGTGAATCAGAAAAATATTTTAGTGTGGAAAACTCCATAATAAAACTATCAAGTATTTATAAAGAAAAAAGTTTACCACGATTTCTTACAGTAATTTCCTTTGGGTATGAATCAGACCACTATAATATTAGTTGTGTAAGGAGCAGCTAAGTGCCCAAAAATGTTCTTTAGTCAGGGAGCAGAGCAATCAGGCATAATTTCACTGGAAAGGAAGTGCTTGCACTCTATTCTCTATTCATATAGAGCATTTTGCATAGTTATTATTGGATTCTCTGTTTGGCTCTCACAACATGAACTTCAGGACTTTCAGGGAGCCTACAGATCTGGGCCAATGACAATTGTACTTCTTCAATGTGATATATGTAGCAATTAGTAAATTCACGTAGAGTATTGTAACTAACATTAAAACACATCCTTGTCAATGTTTTTAGTTTGGTGGGATAATTTGAGGAATGATCCTCTAAATCTTCAGCAGTTGCAGAAAACATTACTCCTCATCCACCACATGATAAAGAGGATCATTCTGCAGCCTGGTTTTGCACCATGAGGAGAACTGACTTCTCCTTAGAGTTCAACACATGAGGAAAATTTCCAAAAATTAACATCTAATTCTGGCTGTATTTTCATGTAGCTCTGTATTTTCTTTAGCATAAACCAGAAATCTTTGTAA
Source organism: Amblyornis subalaris (assembly GCA_018881555.1). NCBI lineage: Eukaryota > Metazoa > Chordata > Aves > Passeriformes > Ptilonorhynchidae > Amblyornis > Amblyornis subalaris. Next base: position 7,703,382 of record JACAXG010000001.1, read on the forward strand.
AGGCATTTGTTCTGAACATTTTTCCCCACATAATTAATAGCATTTGGACCAGGCTGTGGAGAGGTATTCCAAATGACCTAAAGGCCTAACTCTGCAAACACCAATGCACATGCTTAATTTTATATAGATGAGTAATATGTGAGATTCCTCATGCATGTGGTTTAAAGCATAAGCTTAATTACTTCTAGGACAACAGGCTGCACCAAAATGGAGAAAAAATACACACTGGTGGACTTACTTAAAAAAGTCCCCAAAACCATAAGCCAGGCTTATCTCTTATTTCTTCTCTTATTGAGAATGACTGTTTGAGCCCTGTCAAGGCCAGAGGTTTTACTGCTGTGGACTTACCTCAGGAGCCGGAGCTCTGCAAGGAGAGTGGGATTTTGTTGTGCCTTCTCTGGTGTGGGCTGAGACGCTTGCTCATGTTCAAGTCGCAGCCTCTGGATCTCCTGTAGGATTTCTCTAGGGGGGGAGAATAAGCAGAATACCACAAGTCAGTAATTTTCCAGAAAACCAGCTTGGACATTGCAAGAGGAGAAAAAGTATGGCTGTATGTAGCTTTTCATCAATGAAGGTGTAGATAAAACGACTGAGTTGCAGCAACAAAAGAAGCCCTTGGCAATGGGAGAGGGCTCTAGACATTTTCTAAATAAACTCTCAGGATTTTGCCATAAAGGGAAGTATTTCTTCAAGAYCCCCTAAAAACCCCAGAGGTAGACATCAAACAGCTCTATGCTTAACTGAATTGTTCTCTTTTAATTCTTCACCATGAACATTTCAAGCACCTCATGAACTTAACAAAAATTAAAGTAACCTCTTTGGCCATCGTTGAGTATCAAAGAAAATATTTAGCACTTAAAAAAGTACTTTTAGTGCAAGTAGAGATGTGAGAGCAGTCGACAATTGACAGAGAAGCACTTTAATAGTACTTGTTASGACTGGCTTGTCAGCCCTGGAGTGCTGTCAAAAGGCTAATACAAAGCTTCACAGCAGAAGGTTGAAACCTTCGTGAATTTTGTCTCTTCTTCACAATGTGCTGGAAGCAGACGGTCAGGAGGCAGCCTCGAACTATGAAAGACAAATTGAGACTGGAGCTGGTGGTGCTCATTACACGGTGACAGAAGGCAGTGCAGAGTTTGGAATAGGAAACCATCTGGTCTGGGCTGGCCTCTGTTTTACAGTCCGGCACTAAAAGCAGAGCTCTGCTGCCATACATCTCATGGCATCAGGAAGTCTGACACCCAGAGCCAGATTCTCTGCTGTTAACGAACAGGCATCACTCCTTTTTTGGGGCTGGCCAGCCTATTTCTCCTGGACACTCTCTCAGTCTCGGTCACATCTGTACCTCCTGTCTCATTTGATGAGCAGCCTAACTTGCTGCTAAGCTTTCACATGCAGACTGKGTTCTGGAGAGCTTTAATCATCTTTTTCCCAAATGAAAGCAGGGGAGCATAACATTACAAGCGTGACTGATCCTTTTATCATTTCATGTTACAGTGCTACTGAGGATCCGACTGAAAGTTAATCTGGTTTTGAAACAGGACAGGCTTTTTCTTTTTAAACTCTTAACAAACAGCAGCTGCAAACAGTAAAGTATCAACGATTATATCATGTCATTGGACAGTACGCTTATGAAAACACGGGGTGGCTATGGATTTCAAAGCCTTTACCATRTTGTGTGGACCTTTTTGTGCTCTGTGCTTTTTCTCGGGAGAGATGTATGTGCATGTATGAGCACATTGTACAGGCGTGGGTGGCAAAAAATGCTAGGAAACAAGCAAACATACATAATATATGGGACTGAACAAAAACAGGTACTTTGTGGATGCTTACCGGTTTTTATTTTCAAGCTCTGCAATCAGCTGCCTTTGTTGCTTGTTTGCATCAATGGTGAAGGAGATATCTGATGCCCCTCTCTGCTGACTCTGCTGCTGTTGTAAAACAGAGAAGGTTGCATTGAAAGAGGAATAGCCAGCATGCACCACGAGTTCAACACAGATCTGTTCTGCGAAATCTSCTTACAGAAAGTGCAGTACCAGGCTTGCCTACACTAAAAAAAGAGCATCCATGTTGTGCTCATACCACTATGGAACCACTGCTAGTAAAACCAGAGTAAGTGCTAGAATAAATAAGGCTCAGTGTTTACCATGCTGTCATTCATTGCTTTTTCAAGCAGCTTCCTCTGAACCAATCGTAAAAGGCAATGACACGGCTGCAAGCATTTGCTGTAATGTGACTCTTGAATTTGATGCTACAGACAAGAGGAGCAAAAACCAGTGTCTGCCTCCAAAAAGAAGTGGATGTGTTTCTAGTGCAGTGATGCTTTGCTCTCTTGAAAGTATGGCTTTACTTTCAGTTTGAAAGCTGTACTCCATCTCCAGTCTGGCTCTGTGGCCCATTTGGCCAAGTTTTCCCGTATGCTCTGATGACACTTCAGAAAACCTCTTTCCCCAGTCCTTCAGGAACAGCAAAACCTTTTTTTCCCCCAATAAAAGGAGGTGGGAATTAAACTATTTCTTACCAAACTAGGCAGTGCTCACTACAGCTTCATTGGACCATGCTCTTTTTTCATGTTCATCAGCAATAACCAATTACTGTTTTCCTGGTTCACCCTCCTGTATTTCAGTATTGTAACAATGACAACACAGAGCAAGACACTTAGAAGTTTCACAGCTATCAAAAATATCCATTTATTTCTAACTCCAACCTGAAAGAATCAGACATTTAAAAATACTCTGCTGACCTACTGCTGTGATGTGAGGGTTTCTCACCACAAAAAGCCCTGTGAAGTATAATTCTGGAGCCCTATTTTATGTGATGCCAGGCATCTCCTCTGCCAGGAGGTGGACCCTCAGAAAGGATGAGGACACATCTCAATAGCCTAACAAACCTAAGAAAGGTTAGGACTGTCTGTGGGGAAAGGACAGTATGTTTCCCCTGTAACCACATACTACTTTTTCTGCTATGGATACATTTTCCCATTAACACATCAACCACAGGGAAGCAGAACAGTGCATAAAGAAGAACTGATACACGCTGGTGGATGTCATGACTCATACAGGAGGAATCAGGCTCTTTATCCTGAATGCCCACTGTTATTTATGTATTTAGTTCCTTAAAAACCAGAATGACCATCAGCAAAGCTTTAAAAATTTCCACTGCCCGTAGTGGGTATCACTCTTGTGCTTGGAAAGATTACTGTACACAGAAACATTCTCTTTTCCTTCTGTCTCTGTTGTTCAAAGAGCACAGATGGATGGGAATGAGAAATTCAGTATTTTCCTTCAAACCAGCTCTATTTATACTGTTTCCCAAGTTTCCCCATATCGAGGACACATGTTATAGGGAAGTGATTTTGACTAATTTTTAACCAGACATTTTTAATGGGAAATCTTGTTCCCATAAAGAATTACTGTCCTTCATCAATAGGACCATCACCTACAGGTTGCCATAAATTTGAAACACTGCGTAACACTTCTGGAAAGGATTTATTTGGGCTGGGCTGGCAGGACAGGAGCACCCCTCTCTTCCCAGGCAGCTGCAAGTAGTGTGAAATCTCCATGACAGAATCTCCACAGGGAGGCAGATTTGTCTTCACCCGGTATTAATGTGACTCAGTGTCTTTACACGATCTGTGGTGCCTAATTTTACCCTTTCAATTGACCCCACAGTGTAAATCTCAGTGTGAAGATGTTTCTGGGCACTCCAGATCAGCTGCTTTTCACTTACCCATCATTTATGGTCCCTTGTTCTATCAAATGGGCTGAGATCAAAARAAAGTAGCTAGGCTGACCTTATATGTACCATTTAAGATTTTATAGAGTTTGATTAGGTTCCTGCTTCATTCTCTCTTGTTCCTCAATGCAGTTAGTGAGGTTTTAGTCTGTCATCACCTTCTATCTTTGGATACAGAGAGCAGAATAATCATTGCTCTGAAATGAAAATGGGAGCCAGGGCTAATGCAGGGGGTCATTACAGTCATACTGCTGAAGAACATTCTTTAATATCCTTAGTACTTAAGGCCCTGGCGGCCATGATATTTGAGCTAGAGAGTAAAATGGATTCACCACCTCATTTTTCCAATGCAGTAAATCATTAACCTTTAACCAAAGCCAGGCCAGACAATATTTTATAGTCTTTCCTTAGTTCAAGATGTCAGATTCCCTTTGATGTAATTATTTAAATACCATTGCATTAGTATATAGATTATATGCATTAGTATGTGGATTCTTTGGATTAAATGGACTGCATAAAAGCGTTATTATTAAAGCATAACAGCCTCTGATGAAAAGGATAGGGAAAAATAATCCATTAATCATTAGACTGTCAGATGTAATTTTCCTGATCTTGCCAAGCCCCTGGAACATGACAGAAGGAAAGTACCTTCTTTTAATTGAAACACTTACTGATGAAGAAGTTTCTGCTGCCAGCCTTGCTGCATACCTGGCGATCAGCTTGTGTTCTTCATCCAGGCGACTTGCACTGTCGAGGACACTGCTCAGGGAGGGGGGGGGGAAATGGGAAGACAGGTTTATACAGGGTAAAAATGACCATTGCTCACTCACACCATCACCTCACGTCCCCTCAGTACAGAATTTAGAAGCAAACTGTCACCAAATTAAGAACAGCTGATGTTAATTGAGCAAAGGGGGAAGGAGAAGGGTAGTTTCCCTAGAAGGATCAGTTCTAAGGGCCCAGGCAGCACTTTGTCTTAGAGGGAAACAGGTTGCAAGGTTATACAGGATGCAACTTGAAGGTTCCCACTAATCCACTACCCAAAAAGGGTTAGGAGGTGATTAGGACCACAAGCCAGCATTTGTTTTGCATCTCAGTTTTGTCACACCGCCTGGAAGAATGAATACTTTTGGGCAGTGGATTAGCAGGAACCTCAGTGTTTGTTGAGAAGAACTTTAGAAGCTTTGTCAGATWTGCAACAGAAAACAGTAGTTAGGACAGTTTTGCAGGGCACTTACCAAAGTCTCATGGATCACTGTTTGGAACCATTGACCTAGGAATTTATAATCAGACTTTCTCTTTTATTCTTAGTTTCTTGATACTTGGGAGTAAGATTTCAGAGAATCACATGGCTGAGATCAAAAAGTGTAAAAAACTAAACAGCAAATATGCTGAGTTCTTTTAAAATATTGCACCTCCTTATTTTTTCTCCCCCTAAGAATATAAAATGCAAATATTTCTCTCAGGTTAATGCCTTTCCAGCTGTCTTTATTTTAAATAGAAGCTATTATTTAGTCAGATGAGCAGGAAAAAGGTAATATATTGAGAACATTTACTATTTCTAAACATTCAGAAGCTTGCAGAGAACCACCAAAACTAATAAACTGACAAAACCAGAAATCTGAAGAGGACTGAGCTGACTCTGGATAATCCTGGGCTTCAGAATCTTATACTGCAATGCTTTTAGTATATACAAAAGMGAAAAAATGAAGCTCCTAAGAAGAGGTGAGAAGAATGCTTTGCTGTATGGAATAAAGACACCTCTGTTTGGGATAGTCTGCAGGCTAAGTCTGCCCTCTTTTCTTATCCCTTGGCAACTGTATGATGTTTTTTTGGCTGAAGGGAAACAGGCATGTACCTCCCTGACCATGGGCTCTTCTGGGCATGCAACTGGTTGCTGGCAAATGAGCTTCACATTTTAAAAGGGTCTGGGCACGAGATTTTCTCCTAAATTTTTCCAGAAATTGTATCCTGAACATAAAAAGCCTTCCAGAGGAAAATGGCACTTGTGCAAAAAGCTCTGCTTTTGAAGAACTGACATATTTAAAAGGAAAAGGAAATATTTCTCCAAAATTTCTCAGTGAGTTCATATCCCCATGTCCCTCAGGGAACTACAATGTGCATGTTTTGGTTGGCTTGATTAAACTCATTGGGATTTAAACATTATGTTTGAAAGATGAGTAGCGGTTGATATTCAGTGATCATCAAACTAAAGCTGGGTGTCATGTGGATTTGTTACAGCTTACTGATGTAAGAGAAAAGAGACAAACATCATATTTTTCTCGTTCTGACAATAACCAGTGAGACCACAAAGATAAAATTCAGAAAACCAGTAAAGCTCTGAAAAGTGAGACAGAGAGGTTCTGTGTAAACAAAACTTGTGCTGCAGACTGCACATAAGACTTCTGGTGATAGATGAACACTGACTTTTGGGGTTTTTTTATGTTTGGTTATGTTTTGTTACATATATAGCTTAATTTTATGGTTACTGAGATTCTAGTGGGATAATTGATTTACCTTCTGAAAAGACCCAAGCTAAAAGTATTTTTCTAAATTTATACAGTTCTGGTTCTTACATACTCATGTTTACTGTACTGATATGTCATCCAGAGAAAGAAAGGGGCAAACAACTCTTGCAGACACATAAAATTATGTAAACTGGGTAATAAGGGTTACTTTTACGACAGTTTAATTAATTTTTAATTTTACCACAATGACTAAAACATTGCATCCTAACAGATGGTTGTGAAAACAGCAAGCATTCAGCATCAATTCTCCTTTTTACAGCAATGTGCAGCCATACTATCCATCTTGGTAAAAATGGATTATGGTTCCACTTGTTGGCATAACACAATCTGCATCAGAGTTCTGAGATRTGAGTTAACCCCTATGATGATTGCTTTACTGAATGAACCAAGCCACTGCAGCTTTTTGAGTCTTACTTGCATTTAATGTCTTTGATATATATTTATGCATGGGTGGATGTCATAAAGTAAATGTAGCAATGCGTCAAATTTGGTCTATGAATGCCACATATCACTAAGCCCAAAGCTTTAAAAATTGAATTTCAATGTCTGAGATAAATTTACTTCTGGAATATACCTATTCTATGTGACCACTAAGCACAGAGGTATGCACGGCAGCATTAGCCTTGAATTTTATGTCCCAGAGTTTTGATTTACCATAATTCACCTCTGTTTTACTCCAGCAACTTCACAGACAACCATACTGTGATACAGTAAGACAATCGTACACAAAAGGTTTAAAATATTATGAATATGTGTGCAGAATTTGGGACCTCAGGGGAATGATTCAGGCATCCTTTTGAAAAAAAATTGACATTTTGCATACAAATATCCTACTGCTGTTCCTTCTTTTCTAAAAAAATTAAAACAATACTTTAACACTGCTTCTCCATTAGTGACCATTTTCTTAAAGACCTTATAATTACTAGCAATAATTGGTCTGGCATCTATCACTATGCAGATGTAAAGTAAATATTCAATATTATCACCCATACAATAGGACTTGTCTGGTCTAAGGGAGCTCCAAAAAAAATCTGATCTCACAACTGCAGGCAAAGGATGAAAAACACAATAACCCATGAGCATAGGAGTGACTCTGGAGGATCTTCGCTATTTCTCAGGCTTTAGATGTGTCACCCTGTTCTGCAGTAGGCATCCCATCATAGCTGATACGGATGTTCCCTGCTGGTCTTAAATCTATGTCACCAGTGGTTTGAAAAGTTTCTTGTGAAATTTTTGCAATAGAGATATCAGTGTGGTCTTCATGACGTGCTCTTATTCTACAAACCCTCGCTTAATAAATAATTTGCTACAGAAATTACAAACAAAATAAAGCATAGATTTCTAAGCCCTGGGGCTGTAAAAAAATCAAACAAAAAAGGCCTAACAGTAACACACCAAATGTATTCTGAGGACTGTTTAACTGTCACACTTTCAAAATTGGCCTGGTTTTAAGGCACTTAAACCTAGACACATCATCTGAGTCCTCTGCTACTGCTAATTTGCCATTTACTTTACACTCACCAAGATTTTATCACCAAAATGTTAATAATACTCAGTTATGTGGGAATAATCATAAAAACTAACTCTGTTCAAGGGAGCCAAATGTCTACACATTTCCTCTGTAGCAACTGGTCTCTGAATGTTTTTCCTCTTTCAAGGGAAGATTAGACCAGCCTTCCTAGCTAGAGTTAGGTGCTGTGCACACGCCCTCAATAAACATTAAAAAACCCACCATAGAATAGCATGGCACTTCTGTATAGAAATAGGACTCACATAGTACTACGCAGTACAACACAAAACCCCCAGGAAACAGCTTTCTATGGAACCAAAACAACCTATACTTTTAATTTATCTTATTTTTTTCTGTACCTGAAAAGAAAAAGACTGAAATATATGGAATTAATATTCAAAGTTAGGCAAAGTCTAACTTATGAAACTCGAAACTATTTGCGGTTAAAAGTTCTTTTTTTCGAATCAGACACTAAAGATGAACTAAAGTAAGTATCAAATATGGGTTTTACATATTAAAAAAGGCTTTGCAATTAAACTATTCAAAATATATTGCTAAGGGATATTTTTTCTATGCATACAGTTACTATAAATAATGAATTAATTCTTTCTCTTGTTTCTTAATTTGCTCTGGAGTACTGGCTTCTGAAAAACCCTCAAGTAGCTTATTAGCCTGTGGCAGATGGAAAGAAAAACTTGTACTTTTAGCTGCACTATCAAATAACTGCAGATGAAAAATAAAGATAAGTAGTGAAAATTAATTAAATTAATTAAAAAACCCCACAACCCCCAAAATATAAATACTAGCTGCACTTAAAACAGAAAAAAAGTTATACTGGTCTATATTTGACTGATGATTAGCTACTATAAATTAGACTGACTCAATATCTAAAAAACCCCAAACCTTGTTTTGTTTTGAAATATTACTATATGGCTCTTCAGATAATTTTATGTATTCGGCTCACGAGGTATCTTTGTAGGTTTTTCTTGCGGATAAAGGTCCAGCTACAATAATTCCTCTTTTCATCTTTAGCTACCAGAAGTACTTGAAAATATCTGATGTCTGGGTAGGTACAGATGGTATTTTGCAGGCAGATTCAATGGCAGAGCTGGTCAGCTGCAGCCTCTCTTAAATCAGAAGCTACCTCATTACGGCCAACTACATGCTTGACTTGGGTTACCAAATGTTCTCAAGATGCAGGTAAAATCACTTGAACATCCTAACACAATTGTGTGGGTTTTGAGCAAACTGCATCCAGCCACTTTGGGGCATGGGCAGGGGGAGTTCAGCTTTGCCTGAAGATGCCACCCCAGACTAYACGAGATGCAGCAGCTGAGCCTCCTGCAGGGGCCTCACCCACCTCTCCTGGAAACTGGCATCACACAGGAGCTTCAGGATGGCAAGACTTTGTCCTTGTCTTTACCAAAATATAACCATTCCATTTCTCAACTAGCAGTCTCAGTCCAACAAAGCAGAAAATGGCAATGCAGTATGGTCTGATGCTTGACTAAGACTGCTGTCCCCCTAGGTTATGTTTCTGTCAAAAKCTAATTATACAAACAACTGAGATTGTTTCTCATTCAGGAGGCTATGACTGCAGTGATTTAATGTCAGTAATCAAATGTTATGTACTATGCTTTGCATCAGTTGTTTAAACAATTAAGGCCATTATCAGCCACTCTCCATTCATTCCTCAAAACCAAATAAATGTTAGATGTCATGGCATATGATTTGTATGTGCATATTTGGATACAAATGTACTATGACTTGGTGAGGTTGGCTCAAAACCTTGAAGGAACAGGCTGGAATATATAGGATAAAATTTGGAGAATGAAAATGGTAAAGATGAGGCTAGGCCCCCACAAAGAAGTCTGCTGAGGAACATGTAACCCTCACTGATGCCAAATGAATCACAGACATGGCATCTAAAATGCCATGCCTGGCAAACCAGCCTAGCACCAAGAATTGCCCTAAACCATGTCCATTCTTCACCTGTCTCCTGAACAACTGTATCAAGTCAGTCATTCATGGTAGGCAGGGCCACGTTTTCTTCTCCCTGTCAAACTAGACCGAGTGGTAGCGTATTCTGGTCCTCAATCACAAATGGACAATGACTGGTCACACACGTGCCCCCAAGAGCTTGCTTTCACAGCCACAGCGTAAATATTCCTCAATAAGCCTGCTTTCTCGAAGTGCTTCTTCAGGAATTAAATTCCTCTTGAAAATGTTTTTGTTTTGAATAAATGGCTTTCATTTTCCTGACTAAAACCTAGCTTGCCTTTTTTGCCCTCCACTGACACATTCCAGTGGACTACAGAGTAGAGCAGCAGATCCAGGACAATGGAAGTAGAGTTTTTTATCCACTGGGCATGACAAATTATTCCCATTTTCAACAGGAGCTACATGCAGAAGCGAATTTTGTAAGACTGCAGAGAAACTTTGCATTCACTCTCCCAAATGAAGTTGCTTGTTGCCTTCTACATACTGGAGTAAATGGAGACTTTCTCCTAATTCAGGAAATATTCTGCAGTAGCAGTACAGGAATCTGAGGGGTTTGTTATGAGCAAAATAAACCTTCTGAGCATAGTTTTGTTAGAAACACTGTAAAGTTTTCTACTCAGCACCACATTTTCTAAGGCCATACACCACACTGCTCACCAACTTCCTGGTACAGGGCTGCAAAGTCTATGCAGTTCTGTTGCACTTGGAGAGGTGAGCCAGTGTTTCCTCTGCCTGGGGTGGCCTGCTGCAATGCCACCATCTCAAGTGCCAGGACAGCTGATCGGTTTACTATACAAAGCCCCATAATCACTCCAGCAGAAACAATGAACTGTGTCCAAGACACCCATTTAAAACCCTTGAGTCTGAATGAGAGARGGGAAAATTCATATACAAGATTCAAATAATGCAGAAATCAGGCAGATTTAAGAACAATGCCTGACATACATAAAAATCAAAATGAACTTCTTTCCCTATGTTAATAAGAAAATTATTATTATTATTATTATCATCATCATTATTTATTTACTATTACCATTTCTTACTTTCAAGGAAGGTGAAGCTACAAATTATATATGAACTCAAAAATTAATACCTTGAAAACATGGACTTGTTTAATTATCCTTGTGTGAAGATTTCTGTACCACCACGTCCTGCACTGCCTAGAGCACACTATCCCAAACAATTTGCATAGCCATTCTTAACTAAGCAATTATTTGCAATACTTGGCAATACCTTGCTAACATCACTAGAAAATAGCAGCAATTGCCACAATCCCCAGCTTYGGGAGGACATACCCCATATTCATATACATTCCCTTCAGGCTAGTGCTCATGAAGAGCTGCTTCAGCCTGTGGCCAGGAGGAAACAGGGAGAGCATTTGGCTGAGCAATGTCCCTTTCCTGGGTCCCCCAAAGGTGCCAAACCTGCACTAACCGTGCGGGGTTGCTCTGTAGCATGTTGACATACAGCCCGATGAGCACATGTTCATCAGCCAGCCTGTCTGCAACATCGAGGCTGTACTGTAACCTGAAACAGGGGCGGGGGACAGGGTGTGATCCAGACAGACACAGAGATAAACAGAGAAAGCAGGAGCAAGTAAGATTGTGAAATGGGAATTTAGGAATGAATACTTCAGTGACYTTAGAAAAAAAACCCAACCAAACCAGAACAACACACCAAGTGCAGAAATTATTTTGTTATTATTGTAATTCATATGGTTAGTATTTAGTGATTTAGGATGGTAGCATCCCACTTGATGACAAAGCCAGCCTGAGATATCAGTGAGATGCCAGACTGGGCCAGGGACTGGAGCTCTAGAGCTGTACAGTACCCCTTATTACAAAATACAGCAAACGGTGAGGTCAGCATTATTTGTTTTAATATACTATAAACTGCATATGAACATTACTATAGATATGTAACACACACGACTGACACGCTGAATTCACAAGCTGGATTTGCTGGAAGTGCCTGATCAAGACCTTATGAAACCAGCTGTACATAAATATATTTAAACATGCCCTACTTAGCTCACTGGGTTAATAGTTTATCACAATTTTCTCAGGAAAGATATTTGCAGAATACATTAAAAATGGGAGAAATAGAGGAAAAGGTTTTGGTTTAGCTGTGTTAGTGCAAGTTAAGAACATTGTCTCTCTTTAACTTACCCTTTGCCTTTCAAGAAAGCTGGAGCAGCCCTAGCCAGCAGTTTGCTCTGCTCTACTTCAGTATTCGTGGAAGGAGAGCTAGTTAATAAGACAGGAAAACTAAGAAGATGGTAAACAGTGATGTCTGAAATTCATTATGGAACAGAGTTTGGAAAAACTCAGTCAAGTTGGACTGAATAAAAATAACAATAGAAGCTCTAAAGAAGCTCTAAAGAAATTCTAGAAAACTTCAGGAGATGCAAAATTGGGAATTACGAGCTTTCCCTCCTGTTCTCCAAAAGCAAACCATTAAAACCTTCACTACAGAAATGACAAACAAAATGTGCTTCTCTCACAAATGGAGAGATGAAGGCTTGTGTATTCTCCAGATGGAGTCCGAGATAAACATGATCTCAAATGCTGCTTTTAAGCTGGGAAAGCTTCACCATAACAGCTAAATTGCTTTTCTCCACATTAACGCTCAGATGGTTTCAAAAATCTACGGAAAGGCATTTATTTGGATGCAGTGATGGAATACAGCAGTTTAATTTTCAGAAGTACTATTCTTCTGTTGATTTAAAATAATATATACTTCATGAAGTACACTTTTTTCCCTAATTACAGTGTTTAATGGATTGCAGTAACTGCATCTTTCCTAACACTTAAATATCCACGTTAACAAGCTAACACTGGCTAAAATTGGGAGAGATTGAAAATGCTAATCTGTTTTTCARGCTGCAGCATTTTTTGGTTTAAGAAACAACAAAGCAAAACAAAATTATATTTTACTTCCTTCTTTTTAAAAATGATTCCCCCTTTTTTTTGATTTGGCACCTCATGGGTGTATCCAGGGGTGTATGGGTCTGTGTGTGTGTGTAGGCAGATGATGTTGCACAAATATGGTGCATGATAAACCTTTAAAACCTTTAATATTAAGACAAAGAAGGAATTCAGTGAGATGAGATGTATGTCATTCCTCTCCTTTTGGGAGGGCAAGGTTGACAGTGGGGTTCTGAAAAAGATGGGACCAAAAGTTGTCCTAAGAACTCAAGCCTATTGATTTATAATAAATCTGGAAGATAGTTGAATGAAATGCTGTACTGCACAGCAAGAAAAAATGCTTGTTTCACATTTCTCCGCCCATCAGCAGGCTACTTATGTGTATTGCACCTCCACTGGGGCAAWAGTCATGCAGATAAACACACTCCATGCCATCTAGAAGGATGCGTTTTCCACACGTTTTCTTCCCAGTTACAGAAGGAAAATGCATTCAAGGGGTACAGGGTGTGCCACTTCAGCCAAAAATACACCTTTTGGTCCTTAAAGGACAGATACATATGTTGCCACAGTGGGAGACCAAACACCCCAGGGCAGATTTTGTGCCTTGMTTTCTAACAGCGAGGTGTGATGCCCCCTCCACCAACCACATGTTCGCCTCTCCTATGCTCCAGAAGCCACACAGTTAGGGTGGAGAGACAGGCAAGCAAGCGTTACTCATTGAGCAACCGATATCATGTCTATCCATGTCCCTTTCCTTTTTAGTTTATTAAGCAAACTTTAATCTTCCAACCTCTTCTCATGTTTTCGCTGCTTTTCTGRTGTTTGGGTCTCTCCTGTGGACTCCAGATACGCTGGGTAACATATCCACCCTGTGCTGTTCCCCTAAACTGGATGCAACCCTCCAGGCAGATGTCTCTTCCTCTGGGGAATGAGTTTTAACAGCTTTCCAGATGGTGTTCCAGGGTCAAATGCAATCTAACAATTGTATTGCTGACTTCAACTAGTTTGTGGTTCACTGCAATTGCTAGGTCCTCTGTTAAAATATTTCTATTCATCCAATTATGCTCCATCTTTTATTTGACTATTTGCTTCCTTGCTACAGCACTTTTCACCTATAATTACTGAATTTCCTGTAATTGATTTCAGATAATTTGGACATCAATTACTACCATTGCAACTGAGCTACTTTTTTTATCCAGAAACTGCTCTCCAAGCACTCCTTTCCATAACTATTTCAACCTTTGTACCACCTACAAATTGGATATATTCACTCTACTACTTCCATTAAGTCACTTCAAGAAATAGTGCATAGTGTCTGATTTAGAATAGCCTTCAAGAATCCCAGCAGATGTCCTCTTCCTAAAGCGACAGCAAACTTCTGAAAATGTGATTACTCATTTTCAATGTTGCTCTTTTACTAAYTTCCCTACGTCCATATTTTCTTTGGGTACTTCTGTGTCATCTGGGATTATGACAAAAGTCCTTTTAAGGTCAACCTATATTGTATCTGGTGCTTCCTTTTTTACCCACTGGACCAGTTATCGTGTCAATTAAATAAATTAGTTTGGTTTGACACCATTTGTCCTTGACAAATCCATGGTGGTTATTTCTTCTTTATTATCCTCTAGGTGCTTACTAGTTCTTTCATAATTTCAGTATCTTTGGATACCAAGGTTAGGCTGTCTCTTGTATAATCCCTTTGATCTTTGTCCCTGATTCCGCCTTCAATCCTCCTTCATTTGGAAGAGCTGACATTTGACCTTGTTCTTCCATATCTTCCTACATCCTCCACATACTCCCCAAAATACAACCAATACTTCAGAGATTGCTTTGGCCACAGGGAGTTTTCAACTGGAACAGATATTTTAAAGATATATTCCTGCTAAAATGAAACATTTTGTAAGATGCCAAAAATTGCTTCTCTGTCCAAATTGAGACAAACCTTCCAACTATGAGCAGATGTCTATAAAGATGTAGACCTAACAATATAGGTGTAAATCTTATGCCCGCATTAGTGCCTACCTGGCTACTAAACAATCAAACATATAAACCTTTCCCTTAGCTGGGTAGAATATTGCTGATGAAATAAGGATTCTCATCTTGTTCTGAGAACAACATGCAAAGGCAACATGAAGTTAAAGTCTACCACACTCCTTAGAGATAGAAGCATGGAGAACAGCAGCAACCAGTATGTTTTGCTCCAGGTTAGYTCTTGTCTAGAAATTTGGCCCAATCTCTTGTTATGCCCAGGTAGAACATCCAATTCCTTTAACTTTTATGTGGAGTACAAAAAAGGCACCAGCCATTCTGACTCAGCATTAAATAAGACTCAATTTCTCTTTGGCCATGGGTATCTGATATCACAGTGCATTCTTTTTATCTATCACACAATTGCCAAGTCATTTCAAGTTCACCAGAATGTGCTGCATCACACCATTTATTCCAGTTTATTACTCCTGTAGAAGAACTAAATGCATTAGCTGTGAAGGGGGGCTGAGAAAAATGCAAGAAAAAACATTGTGTTTCACCTCATCCTACCTAAGCTCAATAATTCAATAGCTTAAAGAAAACATTTATTAAGAAAGAGCAGGAGATTGTACCCATTACTATGGCAGTTATATACTTTAAGTCAGCACTGAGGGACTGCAGCTGGGGAACAAAAGCATTCAAACAAGGAAGAAAATATTAATTCAGGGTATGGAGTTATTCCTCTTGACTGGACAAAAGTTTCTATAATGCTCAGTTTGCTTGTTCTGATGTAACATATCCAATTCATTGGTTTTGCAAGGGCATTACCTACTCTGCAGCAATATTCCCTTGTTCTGCTGCCCTCTAGGCAATTGGAAATTGCAAAATCAAATGAGAGAAAAACCCCTCAATATTAGCTACAGCAAAAAAATTGCAGGCCTTGTGGTTTTAATCACGTTAGCTGTCATCACAGCAAATGACCATGATTTTGTATTTGGGAGAAGATCACAGACTTTTTTATTTCTTCTAACATAAGCACTTTAAAGTTGTTCTTGAGCTGTACAGAGCATATTGTTGATATCAATTTCCATACTGTATATATTTAGAAGAAAGGTGCTTGTAATTGTTAAGGCAACCTCTTCATTAAAACTCTCCTATGGACTTGGTGGCTCAAACTAAGCAAACAAGCACAGAAATTTTAACTGGACTTTGATTCTAAAGCAGTTTGAAGAAATTAGAAGCATCTAGGGAAAGCCCGAACCCAACTTCCTTTGAGCTTTGGAATAATTGTGTACCCACCCAAAATCGGTGCTTCAGATGCAATTAAACTGCAAATGGCATATAACATTCAATCTCCTTTCAGCTGTTCCCCAAAATTTATCACTGTATTTACCAATTATCAAAAATCTTTCCTGTAACAAGATTCTCCTTCTTCCCAGTTAATTTCCAGTTTTCACCCATGAATCCAGAAATAAAGATGATGGTGTTCTTAACTTATGAGATGCTATCCATTTCCAGCAGCAGAATGAGCTGGTGTGCTGCTACAGGGGGAAACTGGTTAGAATGGCTATGTACTTGTGTGAACACAACGAGCTGAAAAAAATACCATGGGAATGCTATGAATGACATTCTCCACCAATTCTCTCTGAATAAACATTTGAATTACATAAAAACTTTATTTAAAACTAGCTGAGACCTCTGGACTAGATTGCAACAGAAACTAACCATAAGTTATCTGCAGTGAAAACACAGCCAACAGAGCTTTTAGCGTTGATTACGTCCAGCTACAAATTTTACTCTGAGTTTGTACGCTTCTTATTATAATATGAATCAYGGAGTATTTAATATAAAATCAGCACAACTGCAGACAGAGTCATCAAAGTCTGTTTCTCTGACGTACAAGAGGATGAGCTTCCACTAATGAGGCCCGATTTTCCCAGGGCAATAGTAACAGTAAAATCTAAAAGAATGAATGAAGATACTGTTACTAGTCTAACAYAGATTGAAGATCTCGGCATTTTGCAGAAAAGTACCTTGGTATCTATAATTCTTACTGAATTATAGTTAATGCTTATGGATTAATAGAAAAAAAACCCAAATGATATTACACTCCACAGTAAAAAAAAAAAAGAGGGAAACTGTTCTTATGCAATTGCATATTTCTTTTATGAAATAGGATCTTCCTTTAGGTCACTGAGATGTGAGGGAATGCTAGAAAAAGGGTGCAGCAACCAGAKGCATGGGTCCAAATCCAGTGCTCACGATGTAAATAGGAAGTTTCCATTATCTTCAGCAGGACTTAGATCTGCCTTTCCTGTGGTCATTTTGAAAAGCAAAGCTGAGGAGTCTGGGGAGGGTTATTGGCAAGCAGCACTAACTGCATAACAGCAACCACCCGCACTGAGAGCTGTGGGAGGGGAGGCTGGCTGTGAGACCTGGAGTCATTTCCAGGCTTTTGTGCAAGCCTTTTTCCTTCCTTGGTCAAGAACACAACAGGCAAGTTATACACCAATGATGAAACCATAAAGGTGTAGTTTTTTCAATTTTCAAATGCAAGGTTTCCAACTTCCACTAGACACGTTAATATTAATCCTACGTGAAAGGGTAAAACGAGAGACTTGTGCTSCCAGAAGCAAGAGAAGTTGGCAAAGCCCACAGCTAGCAGGAAGTCTATTCAAAAGACTAATTAGAGCCACAGAAACCCTCTAGCCCATCAGAGCCTTCCTTAAAGAATATTTTGAGTAGTTTAGCAGAATTGCTAATAGTTTAGTGCATGAGCTACAGAACTACTGCRTTAGTAGGTTAGTGCTCTCATACTGACCGTGAATTGTTGTGAAGCTGATTTACATACAGCTTTATAAGAGAATGCTCATCAGCCATAGGACTGGCTGCATTTATACCCCCAAGTAACCTGAATGATTCAAACAATGAAACCTTGTTAATACCTCAAAAAGAATACACAGAGAGCAGGGTGTTCAGAGTGGGATCTTAACAATAAATCCAATTTATTTAGAAAGAATACTGACTTGACTGTTTGTAGGGTGCTCTTTCTTTCCAATAAAAAGATGAAAACTAAATTTGTGAAAATGAAAATACTGAGAATAAGCTGTGAAACACTTAAAATCCTGCTATGTCAATGAAACAAAAGTTACAAAACTTTTAATATACAAACAGTGTAATTACTTTACATATCAGGGTACAGTTAACTCTCAAATTCAGCAGACTGACTGCTGCATCATGGAAACTTTTAACTGTATAGGGATGTCACACTATCCACTTATAAGGAAGTCTGGGTACCTATGCTGGAGCGGGGTGGTTATTATCACCTGCCTTCAGGGGATTCTCATCAAGGAGTTTTTCCTAGAAAAAAAGGAATTCTAATAGCTCAGGAAGCATGTACGTTTAACCCTGACCGTTACAGACGGTCAGGTACTAAAGAAGACAAAAGTAAAATAATCAAGTATTTTTTACTTGTAAAGAAAAACATGCAGCACAGTAGACAGTGCTGTGATTATTACTGCTGGTCCTTGGCCTAAGGGGCAAAGTATACTTCTGTTGATCGAGCACAGGGACTTCTTGGGGATAAACAGAAGCATGAGCTACGCTCCTAAAAAGCACTGCTCTTAATGACCTCTCTTGGAGAGGCCACAAATATATTATCCTGCCTTGCACAAAAACCCCCATATATTCCAACAACAGAAACGAATCTGCATTTGCAGTCTCTCTGTATARGCAGCAGATCTGGCCTTGGGAGCTGCTTTGGGACTGGATTTCAAAAAGCATCTCAGTCACACCCACTTGCACTAAGATAACACTGAAAAGTTACAGTTTATAGCTCATGGTAACAAAATTCATAAATCAAAGTAGTAGAAAACCATCTTTACTGTGACTTTGCAGTGTACACTGGAGGTTTAGTTTCGGTGTTAAAATATGTAGGTGTGCACACCCAGAGATTGTGTTTAGTCATTTGGGAATGCTGAAGCACTGACAAACACAGCAGGAACCAAGCAATAAAATGCACCCAAGGAAGACACACGGCTCGTCTTCCCTGAGACAGCTGGAAGTTATTTTCCTGCCACCTTCTTACCTATGTACATAGGTAGGCTAACATAGATTGGGACAGACAGCTAGCAAATGCTACATACATATTTTGGCTGGGTGAGCCAAAATACTAGGTCAAAATGTACACAGCTGCAAGCACATCCTCTTTGGGATTAAAGTTTCTGACAACTCTTTACTGAAGGGYCAGTCGCAGTATTCCAAGATTACTCCTTCCTTGTAGGCTTGAATGAAAATCAGAATGGTTTAACAAAGGAAAGGTTGTCTTGTTGCATCTTGCAAGTATGAACACATTTTTTCTTTGTTCATACCATATCTTGCTGTATGATGCAGGCATTCCCAGTAGGCAATGGCATGTTCCAGTTCCTATTCCCATAGTGCTGTTACGAAATGGCTTCTCACCAACAGCCCATTTTTGGTCCCTATGGGAGGGTGTCTGGGTTGCATGTGAGGACATTTTATTGGGTTACAATAGTTCAAATGAGAGCTGAAATTCAGTGCTCTGCTGTGGCGAGCTTGGGGTGCCTTAACTCCAGCTCTCCATTCAGATGTCTGGGTATCAGTCCAAAATAACCAAGGTATTTCTCTGCTCACATCTCTTAATTTTACTTTGTGAGTGCATTTTTCCCCTCCCCCATGAGAGAATTGAAAATTGAAACTTCCATCACTATCATATAATTGTTTAATATAAATACAGAAAAGAACTCACCTTCTGTTTGCAAAGGGACTTCCTGAGGGAACAGAATGGGAGAAGAGTGTGTCATTCATGCTGGTTACAGGTCGGGGGGGCCTAGAAGGCAAAATATCCAGCTGCATTAATTTTGCACCAAAAAACCTTCCATCAGCAACAGTATTTATGAAGAACAGAGTGAATTTCTTGTTTAAAGTAACRTTGCTACTGGCGTCTTCTGCTTTATGTAGCAATAGTTCCAGATTACAGATGCTACAYTTTTAAGAAGGTGATTTAAATACACTGATACTTAAGCCTGGTGGGAAATAATGCCTTTGTGTGTTCTGAGGTGAGTTTTAAGCAACCTGCTTGACTTTCTTCCCTGCTTTGGCAAAATAGCCACTACACTGTTGTTCCTTTCCAGAGGCAGCAGTCCAGGGTGCAGTCCCTGCTTTCAACCAGCCAGGATGAGCAACGGCACTCGGCTCTCTGTGGCAGCATCTCATAAAACACCTGGAGAACTAAACTGGCTCGACAGAAAAACTTTTTAACCAGTATATCAAACCCCCAAGCCAAAATTTAGAATAAGTATTTAGTTTAAGAGGATCCATTAATAATGATGTTTTTATTATTACATTCTTTATTTCCCCTTTTTACAAAAATGAAACAAGAAGGAATATTTCCTCTGCTTTCTTTTACTGTCAACTCTTAAAAATAATCTGTGCATAATTTTTTCCTTCTGTATCCATTAAGGAGAATTTTCCCCTTCTTAACAGAATTCTTACGACACATTGGGCAAAAGATCTACAGCTGAAAGATATGTTATTAAAATCACAGGGTTTTCAATCAGATATGAGCAGAACCTGAAGCCACATATAATTCAGACTTCAAACTGCCTAGATTTCAAGTTGGTTAATATCCCCTTTAAGCTCTACAGAAGACCTATCTTGCTTTCTGAATTCTGCAGATGTGCAAATTGAAACACAGTAGCCATCTGCAAAGTATTCACTGSGCTCCAACCGTGCAAGACAACTGGTCATCCAAACCATTTCCAAGAAAGCCAGCTCTGCACAGAAGTGAACTATTGCTATATATCTTGTTTTGTAACTTGCTAGAAAACAAGCATAACTGTGGTATTTGACAAGTCCAAATGAATTTCTCAGCATGATAATGCCACACTGATTTTAAGAAGTTTAAAACTGTGAACAGAAAAAGGTAGGATTTGGCATGTTATTTATTTATATGAAAATATAGCTTTAACCTGACCCTGCATCTGCGGAACCACATGAAAACCTCCAGTTCTGATCAGTCATGAATTTGAGAAGTAGTCCTTTGTCTTCCATGTACTTATGGGGAAGTGTTTAAAATTTTTTTTTTTTTGGTAATACTGGGATTATCACATTTTTTCCAAGCTCTTCGTCCAACAAGTGTACTAAAGAAGAAAAATACTCACCAAGTATCTCTTTTGCAGGCAGAATAAAATGGAAAAGAGATAATTAATTAAATTGTCAGTTTAATATGTATATGGTCTAAGTAATACATTGGACATACTCCATTCTTATGACCCTGATTCTGCAAAAAGCTTGAGAGCCTCTATGCATAAAAGGTCATTAATCTGTTTACATAAGCCAAGTTACTCTTGTGTACAAATGCCTATAAACTCCAAGGCTTTGCTAAGCTTTTGTGATAAGCATTAATTTGTCAATTCTTATAACGAAGAAAATKATATTAAATGTATCTGAAGCTTTCCCAAGGCAAGTTTCTTAAAGGCTGACACCCACTGTCACAGTCCTCAGGTTACACTTGACTATTAAATGGATGATCAAACACGTACAGTTGTSTGATGTGGTAAGACAAGAACAACAGACTTTATTGTAAAGCAAAGGAAAACTCAGCTATTGACTATAAATTATATCTTTCTGAGGTTATTTTTAAACTCCCGAAAGTGAGTGATTAAGCTTTCTGATAAAAGTGAGCTGATGATGCTGAATTAACTTTCCTCAAGGAGACAGAAAACACCTAATGCTATTGAAATACGCTATGTAATAAAAACATGTTATGGCACAACACATATCCACAGGAATAAAACCAATTAAATAGGAGAAATTTTCCAAAGTGCTCCAGGCTGGTCTAAYCTGTTTACACTGATGTCAAAAATAATGCTCCCACAGGCTTAAGATGGAAATGAAGTCAGGCCAGTGCAGAATGGATTTGAAAAATACCTCCATGATGTACTGGCCGTGCCATTTGTCATCTCTGAAACCTGGACATTCTTTTATGTTGCTTATCTGATGTATAGAAAGGAAAAATGACCCCTCCATCAGTGGGAGGAGTTCTACCATCAGGTTTMTAATACCTCGATAACTACTTCTCTAGATGAGGCCTTACATGTGTTTCTTGATTAACTGAAAATTTTGTGTGGCGCCAGTAAAACAAAAAAACCATGCAGTCTTTCTGTCTGGTGCCAGTCAAAGGTGGAAGAACAATCAAAAGGAAAGTCTCTATAGTAATTCAGGGAGCACTTGTCCCCATTTAAGCTAGAAGCTAAGAAAAGGATACTGTTTTGTTGCCAAAATTCTTCCATCTAATGCACATATAACCCCCTTTTTGCCTGGCTTCCTGCCCAGAGCTGTTTCTCTCAACTTCCATTATGTTTAAAAATAAAAATCGCATCAGTGAGAAGACATTCGCAACGAGGCTCTGTAGCATACCTCTCCCCTCAGTTAATTTGTGTGAATTACGCTGTAGATCATGATACCTCCACAACTTACAGGTTTTTCACTCATGTATCATTATAGCCAATATATATTGCCAAGTTATATTACCATCAATCTATGAATAAAGAAACTGTCATAAAACAGAATAGATGGTGGTTTGTTCTCACATCCCATCACTCTAAATTATGTCTGTATATTTAGGAATAAGGGAAGGTGTTAATTTCACAGCAAAGATTTGGATCAGTTCCTACCTAATTATAGTACCTTCCCCTTGCCTTGCCTAAATGCATTTAATCCATTCACAGTAGCCCAATTTTCGCTACCTTTTATGTTCTGACATATCCCCAGGCCTTCAAGATCCCCCAGCCAACAGGGAACAGAGGCTTCTCTTTYAATTTCAAGTTCTCTGTCTCTCTCCATTCCCCTTAAGGATGGCCAAAATCTGCCCTGTGAAATTATCACTGCCTTGCCAGCAGGGCCAGGCTTTCACACCATGCACAGCAGTGCGGGAGCTCAGCAGATCCAACGCCAGATCATTTCTTCCAAAGAACAACATCCTCTCGTTACTCCTCCATAAAGAGGTGACAATTGAGTGTGACAGCGACTTGGCACTATATATGTGTCAAAGGCACCTTGTCTCTGAAGAGCAGGGCACTCTCTTACACCTTGAAGAAGTTCTGCTATAACCACATGAGGAAGGCCATCCTCATGATTTATCCTTAAAACATCAGGCAGGTTAGGTGAACTTCGCAGGTGTTACACAGCCCACAACGGCTGGTGTGCACTTGCCCTTAAAGATGCTACACACAAACATTCAGTACGGACAAAAGTAMATATGCATAATAATTACAGACTAGAATATTTCCAGCAGCCAGTAACACAGATATGYGGTATGTAAACACAATTTTAATACCTGCTGCCTGAAATGCTTCAGTCAGGACCCCGGGGAATATGGTTAAGAGAGATATTTTCTTATGAAATATACCAGAATAAGAGAAATACTGTAAAGACAGTATTTTTAAAATATTTTTTCCAAGTTAATTTCTTTGTACCTTTCTTCCAACMAATGTCTTGATTTTTTTAAATTCTATGTAAAATTTAATGGGTTTTTTCCTTTTTTTTTTTCCCTACGGACTCARGAAGTAAAGATAAGCCAAGTTGATAAATGAGAAAATCTGAGCAACTGCCACTATGGATGGTGGACATGCTTTAGGAAAAAAAAAAAATCCAAAGTGGTAATTTCCCCACCCTGCACAAATACATTTTCTTTCTGCTTTGGGTTTCTTGGCTGCTACAGAAAAAAGCAGTAACATGCTWCTATACCAAAAAATAATTTCGCTTTCTCAACAGATCAAAATGTAAGGATAATAGACTCTTTTCAAGTGACTTGGCAGTTCAAGACACACTTTTTATGCAGACTCATACTATTCTTCAGGGATGGGTGAAGCCACAGCTCCACCAAATACAGCAAGAACTCTGACACCAGTTTTGACAAAACTGGTCTGATTTCACTTTTCTCCGGTGCCTTGTGTCAAGACATACCTGTGACACACTGAGAGTCTCTAGATGACAAAACTGATGTTCTCAGTGTCAATACATCCCAAAGTGCTGAAACTCCATGAAATTGCATTCTTGAGGAGAATGGGCACATATCAACATTGTGTCCCAGTATATATCCCATTTACTTTTCAAGTGAAGACACACCAGAAGAACACTTTTACTCTAAATACCCGTATGAGCAAATTTGCACTTGTGATGCATTGACCTGGACAAGCCACATCTGCCTCATGTCTTGTTCAAAGCTGTAGTCTCTACACTCGGTGCAAGCAACTCCTACAACAAAGCTTACTTTGTCTACAGCACACAGATACTTACACAATATGAGCCAGGTTTAGAGGTTTTTCAGGCTGGTCAGGGAACATTGGGTGCAAAGGTTCACGGCTGGAAGCACAGCTTAAAGACTTGCTAAGTGCATTAGTTAGCTTCTTAGCAGGTGATTTCTGGGAGGAACAAGGAAGGTAGAGGTAATCTGGACAAGTAAGGTGCATACTGTTTCTGCTATAGGAAGCACAAAACAACAGGAAGCTCTAACAGCTCAGTATCTACGGACTGACATCCCCCTTGCCCCCCTCCCACCCCAACAGTCTGGTAAGGCAAAGAGTGCTCTGTCTGGAGAAAGATGACTCTTATCTTCAGCGCCCTTTAGAGTAGGCTGGGGGGATATATCTATAGGGACAGTTGCCATAGCCTTTTTGCAATGCTGCATTTAGGCAGTACTGAACGAAGGACAGCACAGTTTGTGTCACCTGGACCAGAGCCGGCTTGTACGTCACCAACTTGGCAGTGCAAGGAGAACAGATCTGCGTATGCCTGTCCCTATAGATACACTGTATGGGACCACTTCCTCCCTAGATGTGGGCCAGGCACAAGGCTGCTATATTCTTTCCCCTCACCGGTATTTCCCTCCTCACCTCCAGTGCCCTGTACTGATTAGCTCCTCTTCCACCTCCTGTGGCCACTGGCCACTGGGTAATGGGAAATTTGAGATATGGGCATGCCAAGAATTGCTCCACTGTGGCAACAGAACGTCAAAAGAGGCTGACGTACTGTCACTGTCACCAAAAGATAGGGAGGGTCTGCGCAAGAAGCATGATTTTCACCCTGAAATCCCATCAGAGAAAAAAAAAAAAATCAAATTAAAAAAAATCAGTATTTTTTGCTTTCTAGTTTTGTTTGGAGACTCTTTGCAGTTGAGGAGTAAACTCAACTTCCCTTCTAAGGAAGGGCTCTGAGATCTAGAGTGTTTTTTAGGCTGTGTGAGAGATTCCCGGGGAATCCAACCCAGCTCTCTGTGATTCAGCTTCTCTGCCAGTAAAAGAGGTGTAGTGATCCTTATACTGTCTCCTCTCCCCAAAACACAGCTCTACATGCTGAAATCTAAAAATCTTTCTGGAACTTCACAGAAAGGGTATTGTATTGGTGCATACACATCCTGCATTGACTTATGACTGTCATCAAGTCAATAATGAAATATTTCTATTACAGAAATCCAACCTAAATATGTAAAGTTCAGGCTCTTTCTCTCATTATAAATGCGATTTCACTCTGAATTGAGAACAGTTGATTTCCACTGCACTCATGAACACTTCCAATCTGCATGTGGAGCTCAATACTGATACATTATGGAGAATGCTAACCAGGTTTGAACAAATGCTAATGAATGCTACAGAAAGGCAATTTCAAACTTGAAGCAAAACATTTGTTTCTGGCAAGGAAACATTTGAAAGCGTCAGGCATGTGGTCACGTTTTTGTCTTCTGCTGAGCAGAAATCTTAAGTTTTCCAATTACTTCCTACCTATAATTACAGCTCCCTGGATACAGCAAAAATGGATTTTATAGCACAAATTGCTGTTAGGAATGGAGTCAGGGCTACATAGTGGGCACTCTCCTATTCAGATACTAAGCTCCAGCCATTTGTGTCTATGCAACAAGCAGCAATTAGGACCCACAAAAACAATTACAGATCCAGGTCTGCTGGGACACAGTGCAGAGCTGTATGACTGGCATACAGAACAAACCACGTCTAATTTAACCCTTGCCTGTTCCATCAACAGAAAACCAGATATTTTAGAAATATTAAGCTTCAGAACTTTGTTAAAAAATACACACAAAGTACTGTACAAATGGGAGTTCTTGGTATATGCATAATTTTCCTTTTTTTTTTTTTAACAATATACTATTGAAATGTTTGARATTAATTAGGAATTTTCTCCTGGTCTCTGGATTTGAACCCTGGAGGATTTTAATGCTCTGTGACCAAGGGGTTCTGTTGGGCCTTTGCTCCAATCCATGGAGAGCTGAGTCCCCAGGTCTGATGCCCTTCAGAGAAGGTTAAGGTTCTTACTTCTTTTTCAGCTTAGAAAAAACACTGCACTATTTTGATTAACAACAAAAAGACTGAAGTGAGTTTTTCTCTACAGTAAACACTACTGTGGATCTAAGCCTGTGACCATGCTCAAATCTACAGTGCCAGGATCATCCCAAATGCTACGCATATGCTGCAGCCACTCAACTGAAAATATTGATGAATGAGCATTAAGTATTCATCATTTCATTTATACGTAGCCAAATAGAGCAAGCCAATGACGATTTTACCGTGAGTCCTGTGGGAACGGGAGAAGCTGCCATGAGCCTCGTGCCCTGCTGCCAGCCCCTCCTGCGCTGCCCTCACCGCGGCACACACTGTCACCGGCGCCCCAGATCCTCACCCAGCAAACACCATTCCCACCTCCACGCTCTCGCAACGGCTCCAAAGGCTGGAGCCTCCCAGACAGGGTCACTTATCCAAAGTGGCAGCCCTGGTCCCGGCTCCCCTGAGCCAGACAGCTCCCAGAGCTGCAGCTGGGGGCTTCTGCRATGGCTGGAGGGCAAAGCAGTCTGCAGCGAGGCACAAGCCTTCCCTTACCCATGACGTGTACTCTTTCATTTGGTGCTGGTTGCTGTGGGAACCGCTGGCATGGCCCCTCCAGAAGCAGTCCTGACAGAGCTGGTAATTGTGACACTGCTGGCAGCGGTAGCGAAACCCCATCATGCTCTCGCTGTGGCAGTAGGAACACTCGACGGGGTGGAAGACTGTGCGAGAGAAAGAAATGCCGAGCCATAAACCAAAACAAAGAAACACCCAGCAAAAGTTTATGGACAAAGCCCCAAACTGAAGGGTGTTCCCTTCTCTTTTTAAAGCAATCTGCAGCGTTGGATGCAGCCGACAGCTCCGACCCATGAAAATACCACAGGCAACACTTCCTACACTGGGCACCAAACCCTTCTTCACTTCTGAGCTGATGTCTGCACCTCCTGCTCGCAGCAGCAAAAAATATGTTCAGTGTCTAACAGAATACATGACAGAGTCCAGAGGAGGGCCATGAAGGTGAGGGCTGGAGTACCTCTCCTTTGAAGACAGGCTGAGAGAGTATTTCAGCATGGAGAAGAGAAAGCTCCAGGGAGACCTTAGAGCAGCCTTCCAGTACCTGAAGGGGCTACAACAGGGCTGGAGAGGGACTTTTGACAAGGGCATGTAGCGACAGGACAAGGGGGAACAGCTCTAAATTGAGAGACTAGGTTTAGGCGAGATGTCAGGAAGAAACTCTTCACTGTGAGGGTGGTGAAGCTCTGGAACAGGCTTCCCAGAGAAGCTGCGGATGCTCCATCCCTGGTAGTGTTCAAGGCAAGGTTGGATGGGGCATCAAGCAACCTGGTCTAGTGGAAGGTGTCCCTGCCCATGGCAGGGGAGTTGGAACCGGGAGTTGGATGGTCCTTAAGCTCCCTTCCAACCCCAACTATTCTACAATAGAGGAAATTTGTATGTGGGAAAATCCACTGCAGCTACACTATTGGGAGAAGCTGAATGTTTTGTTGTGCTATAAGGAGCTGAAGCGATTCCTTGGAGGAAAAGTCAAACTCAGCTGTATGACTACTGCAAGCACAACAGTGTACTTAGACACGTTATCATGTCTTAATCACTGCTGTCTCATTTGTACAACTGGTGTCATTTAGGTACCTCCATATGGAGTTGAACACTTGGCTTCGGATGCCCAGAYTTGGAAAGCTGGCTATGGAAGGGACCTCTGTGGTCCTTTTCTCTATTCAGAAGCAGATAGTGACAAGGATGCAAATCACTGAGGACACTAAAAGCACCAACYGAGATATTCTGAAGCACCTTCCTGGCAATAGTGCTATTTCTGTTCCTCTCTCCTCGCTACAGGATGTACCCAATTTACCACAGGGTACTGAACATCCCCTTGTTCCCAGGCACCTTCTGCCTTTCTGTCACAAGGTTCAGTCTGGGAGAATTTGGATCAGTGCTGAATACGTCAGGGTTTTAATTCCTTGCCAGAATTTCGCAGCAGGAAGGGTTAGTGTTCTAGGCTAGGAAACTGTGAAGCTGGTGAGGGACAGGGATGGATGACAAGAGCTTGAGGAGGGTGGGATACATAGATTGCTCTGTAGCCAAAAAGGACTTGGGAACATCACCTTACCCACCTTGGTGCCTTTCAGTGGAAGAGGGATTTGTTTAGTACAAGAACATATACAACTTCCTCTTTTTCCTTTTATCACCAAAAATGGATGCACACCTCACCTCCCACCAACCCCATTTTCTTGCTAGAAATATGGTATAAATACTTTTAATGCCTAACAGGATAAGTATATACAATCTTTTCTTCCTTCTGTCCCCCACTTCTTTTTCCAGAGTCCCAGAGCTTCAGCTATGCATGAGATAAACCTTCAAGGGAGCAACAAGACAGAAATGTTTATCAAGCCCCTTACACAACAACCAACCTCTGAGGCAAAATATTGGT
This sequence comes from Amblyornis subalaris, assembly GCA_018881555.1. Lineage (NCBI taxonomy): Eukaryota > Metazoa > Chordata > Aves > Passeriformes > Ptilonorhynchidae > Amblyornis > Amblyornis subalaris. Next base: position 7,731,854 of record JACAXG010000001.1, read on the forward strand.
CTGGAAAATAATTTTAAAAATCTATTCATCTTGTTAAATTTATATTTTAATTTTTTYTGTATAAATTTCCTCCATTTTAACACCACCTTCTTTTTCCTTGATTTAAAGTGTTGGAACAATGACTGTCAGAACCACTGCCTCCTGATGGCCATGAGCAAGAAATGCCACATTACATGTAGATAAATRAAACAGTAAGAAGGCATTTCTTGTCTGATTTTTTTTTTCTATTTAATATTGTAAGTGCTGATCCTTCCAGACATAGAAGCTGTCTGCATTGGAGCTGTGGAACTCCTCCAGAACTTTACATGGATGAGAAGCACAAGCTTTCTAGCTCTGCCTCTGCACTTTCGGTGTGGCAGCACCTTCTACAGAAACAGTATATGAAGGGTTTGGCTGAAGGACTACATCTATGAGTCCGTGAACTTTCCCCAGCTGCTCAAGGAGTTGGAAGGCCGAGGAAGATGATTCTGTCCAGGAACATGCAACATGCACTGTGCAATAATCAGATGAGTTGTCTCATCTGCTTTCCTGTCTTAAAATCTGTGATCTACTCACTTTGGGAAAAGACAACCCTTGATGAGAAAGCGGCATCTCATAGTTAAATCCTCCTCTTACACATAAGCAAAGGATAAGGATGGATCTGGAACTTCCTTTTCAGAGGATATGGTCTGGCAGACTTAGGAGGAGATCCTTCATAAGGACCTTTTGGCTGGTGTTTTGCACTGCACTGGACATCTCCTGCCAAGAATACTGCATGAACGGAAACTGTCAAGCTGTTCCTTCTCTGCTGCCATATGTCATAGACCACAATAAAAGTTGTGGTCTTGACAGTTTACCAAATATAAGCGTGAATGGATCAAGTCCTATTGCTCTTTGCTTATCCAGAGCACAGGAGGAGACATGATCAGATTAACTTCCCCAGTGTAGCAAAATTTAAGCCATGTTCTGGCTGAATGACCAACAGACTTCTTCAAATATTTTACCAGTCACTGTAAAAATAGCACATGGAGTCAATGAACCCAGTACAGTAGCTTCTGCAAAACCATCTACAGAGTGCRAAAATCATCACACCGAAGTTTATTCTTGTAACTGTGTTTTGGCAGCATCTCTTTACTTACCATTTTCAACATTTGCCAGTCGGTGCAGAAGTGGTAACCACACTAGACACTGTGGTGGGGGATCAGACATGAGAGTATCCAAGAAAGTGTTTAACGTGACTTTTTTCTGCTCAAACAAGCAAACAAACATGCACAAAAAATCAGTAATTAGACATCTCAAAATTATTTTATCTTGTCGTTACAGAAACACTTGAGAACACGTTTCAAACACTGTTTGCCTGTAGCCCTGATTTACTAAAAAGAACAAGTGATACTAGCAAAGCTTTTCCAGACTATTTTTAGTGGGTACAATGATACAACTGACGACTAGCAGTCATTCTCACAAAGCTGGGTTGGAGACACTTAGCTCCCACTCACTTCCAGACTCTCTTCTAGAGTCACTGCCTGAAGATGCTTTGCGATTAAGGGTGGCATTCAACTCTGCATGTTCTCGTGTACAAGTGCGTGTAGGGTATCACTGTGTAAGACCAATTTTCAAATGAAAAATCACTGCTGATGGTACTCCAAAAGAGAAAATGAAAGAAAATACTGGCAAGGGAGCACAAATTTGAAAGAAATACAGGGTAAGGAGAGACCAGCACAGGCAATTTGTTACTTTAATTTAAGAAACTATGCTTGTCTGAGGAGCAATGGCAACTAGTTATGGTGAGCTTATACCGTGGGATGTCATGTTTGCATACACTCAGGGAGTGGAACTGTTCCTAAACTCTCCACACCTTTAAGCAATCTGAGATCTATGCCCCTTTAGATTTTGAAGCAATTTACATTCTAAGATATCTCTGTTGATTTTAAAAATGCAATCTAGGGCCTTACATTTCTTAGGTATCTGGAAAAAGTAATCACAAATCTTAGTCCATTTGTTTTTTCAATCAGCAATTGAGCCCTCCTTAAATAAAATTTAAGATGCAAAAATATTGAGTCCTGTTGAGAATATATGCAGATATATTTTACAGACATACATATTTAAGTAGTATCCCCATATCCAAAGGGATGGCTAAATTTTCATATCTGATTGCATAAGCTGCTGCTTTAACTTGCTAAAGAACTGTGGTTACCCCATGAGGAAGCAAAGCAGCAGTTATGCAGTGACATGTATCATCTCTGTGTGTTGTGCAATTCTTTTAAGAGCTGAGATTTCCAGATGGAGTGTCTGTGCTCCATTTATACACAATTACCACCAGATGTAAATAAAATCATTATTTCTCTTATACACTGAGTGATCAATGCAAAACATCTCACACTGTAACAGTCTCAGGGATGAAATACTACAAGATATTTGGAAAGGTATGAAGATGTTTGTCTCTTCGAGAAAATACCTCAGGCTACTGTGAAAATGGTCTTGATTCTTTAATGAACACAAATATGAGCTCTAAATCTCACTGGAACATTACCTTTCCCCACAATACGTGTAGCGTGAAAGTCCAGTTAAACACCACAACCTATTTGCTGTATGAATTATCTTCCCAGCCATGGAGAGTGGATAACCACTTCCCAAATAGGCATCCTATGCTATAAGCATCAGCTCACAGAACAGGATCTTTCATTTGGAGATCTGCTGTGGATGCTTGGCATGGCTTTGCTGACCAACCAATGCCACCAGCAAATGTCTGTGTTGTCTGCAGCAGAACTGAGAACACAGGACGAAAAAAGGTGGAACAAAGCCTAGGAAAAGAAGGGACTTCAGTGCCCCATATTGCAGAGTTAAGTAGCCTTAGGTCTTCCCTCTGCTCTTGAAAGGATACACACGACCAGTCTAACAAGCAAATAGATGAGGAGACAAAAACAGCTCCTCCACAATGCAGTAGGCTTTTGAATGCAGCTATAACTTTAAAACCTGACTGGCACCAAGTAAGGCAACTTAGCTTTACTGACAGCTTTATGGCCAAACTGCTCTGGTGATCACTGATTTTATGGATTAGAGAAAGCAGTGTCCCTTAAAAGGACACCATCAGAGCAATTTCCATACATTTTCCTCCTGCAATTTTCTTTCAGCTGCTGGGAAAGTGGAAACTGAAAGCTGTTTTCTAAATATATGCTACACACAGATGGAGTCTAGGTTTGTGGAATAACACTTAGACAAGTGCTAAGAAAATGAAGTTAGCGTCTATCTTTTTAGTTTGGGATGAAAAAGGACAGAATTTTTAAACAAGTGGCTTTTACAATAATAACAACACTGTTAAATGCAAATACAGTACCACATCACACCAATCACTATGGGGGAAAGTGATGGTGATAAGACTCCTTTTTGAGCCACAGATTTGTATTCTGAAACATTAAGGCGCTTGCCCCGGCATTTCTGTTCCATAAATTTGCTGATGAGGAAACACTGTTGTTTCTACTTTTGAATAGCCATTCAATCTAGCAGTGGTTCACAGGCAGGGGAAAATACATGGTTTGATCAAGTAAACCAGTACAATGGGGAATAATAAAACATTTCTGCAATAGGAAAAATCCTTTCAGATGTAAACTGAAATGGATTTGACACCATGAGCAGATCATTCCCAAAACTTTTCTTGTTCTGAAATTGAAGAATCCCTATATATAAGGGGGTTGAAAGGCTTCTGGTAGAGCAAATGTGATCCATAGAGAGAACAGCAAATGACAATGCCAAACTTATTCCAAGGTATCAACTTCTGATAACGCTATGTGCAGTATGAGAGAGTGAATGAATGACTTATGTGTGACTAGGACTGCAAATACCATTTATCATGGTGTCATAGAGATCTGTTTTTTTGAATCTCATTTCAAAATTCTGGTTCATCCCTAGTGAGGGTGTAATGAGAACTAAATAAAGTTAATTTAAGTGAAATATTTGACTAGGTTTACAAGAGTACTTGGCTGCCTCCAGATGCAAAACAGCAGCTTTGTAAATCTGCTGTGCATACATCAGTCAGAGACTTAACTCTTGCTAGATCTACGTGGATCTTGTGAACAAAACCACCTAATGCCTGCTTGAAGACATTGTTTCTGAATGTACCTTAATGCATCTGGTCCACTCAGTTGGATGCAATCTCAATGCAAGTGTGATTTCTGGTGGCTACTGAGATAAAAACCAAGGCCAGAATTGCAGTTTTTCAGGAAAAGAAATTCCTTTTTTCATTTGTAATAACAGCATGTCCAACATGCGAAGCTTGAATGCCCTGTTGCCATGCAAGAGCACTCTTTCATTATTTTAATACAAAACTACCTGAAGTCATTTCACCATGCAAATTCTTCCACACAAGATGAAGTGCTGTTTTAAGTCTCCTTCTGTGAAACAAGACTAGTTGCACATATGCAAACATTACCATTTAAAATGAATTGGGAGATGATGCAATAAATGAATTTCAACAATGCCTTTCAGTTGACTGGAGTGCCTATTGATTAGTGATGAAACTGAGAGAATACAAAAAATGAGACTCTATTTTGCATGAAAATGACACTATTCCTGCTCYACTGAACTTATTTATTCAACAGTATTCAGTTAGCAAATGGAAGGATAAAGAGAAGGAAAATACAACTTTATTTTTAACGTTTTCCCATTTTCAGCATCTTCCCTTACTTTATATTTATGAAATTATACAATGTAATGTGTGGCAAGAGCCAGAGAAATTCTCTCTTTCTCAACTGGAGAAGCGGCCAACCAGCCACAATCATGGAGTCTTTTGACGTGCTATATATTAGCTGAAGCCAATGTACAGTGCACCTACAGAGTCTGCTGAGTTGTGGAAAAATCTTGTATTTTTGTCATGATAAATTCATTGCTTTCCTCACCCTAGAGACTAGGGATTTTCTAATACATACTGATTCCCATTTTCAAAAAAGTTTTAAGGCAATTGTCTTCTCACTCCTGAACTTCTTGCATGTGTATCACTGGGAAAGCCTGTAGTTTGATTCTTTGGTGGGATTTGAGCTTCGTTTGGAGAAGTTAAACTCTTGTGTATTCTTATACCAACATAAACCAAGTGGAGTGGAGGACTGCATGTCTTGGGCTATATATATATATATATTTCACCTAAATGTATTTATCTAGCAGGTGCTTAATTTTGGGAGTTCCCTAATTTAGGAACATGTAAGTAAAGATCCTGCTCTGAATCACTTTTTGACTAAGCCTCTCTCTCCGTGCTTATATGGGGAACCTATAGAGACCAGCTTCCTGTTGAAGGCACCAAGCCCACACACCAGAAATCAGCCAAGTGGACCTTCCCGCCATCCAGCCCTGTGTTTCCCGAGTGAATATGCACATACGTGTAAGAAAGGAAGAAAGTCTTGGCCTACTCAGAGGGGTGACTAAGATCCTGTGTCTCTTCATTTACCTGTTGGGAGAAGCAGGATTTTGCTGACTGCTCAGTGTAACCAAATGAAGGCCCCTCAAAGACAGCGGTGGGCAGCTTGAGAACCTCACGCAGAAACATGTCGTATCTGCCATAAACCATCACCCCACTGGAGTCAGAAATCATGGAGAAAATATCTGAGGGGGCAAAAGACAAGAAAAGAACACAGCAACTTCAGTGTGAGCTACAGATCTGCTCTGAGTGAATCAGTGTCATCTAACCAGAAATATAAAACATGTTTTGCTTATGGAAACCTCCACCATTACTGCATCTCTAATTCTAACCTCTTTCAACAGAAAACAAAGAGAATTATTTGCATATTAAGAAGTAGCTGATTTTAATACTAAAATATTCCTGATTTTTTTGTGTGTGTGTGGTCATTTTTAAGCAAAGTTTGATGCATGGCATGAGGCAGTAATTTGATCAGATAAGAAGGCTCTGATTTGACAAGATACGCTACATCAGCTTTTTGCCTATTGCCAGCTCACCTTGTCAAATCAAAATCTTGACAACGGGTTCATTAAGTCAGTTATTATTGTTTTGGACATTCAAAGCACTGAAGGTCTTGCAAATGCATTACTTTTCACTTTTTTYCCTTTTGTTATGTATAAAAATATTGCACTTTTTTATTGCAGAGATGTCAGTTTCTCAGCCCTTACTTCTCTGCTGGTTTAAAATTATTCTGTGCTTAGCAGGAGATCTCTGACTAAGGAACATTCATTGTTTTTCAGGCTGTCATGTCAGCTGCTTCACTTCCAGGAACCTGGAAGGGAAATTCTGACAACAGGACGCTGGGACTACTGACCCAAAAAATCATCATTGCACTCCAGCCTTCCACTGGATGGACCCAGCCCCTGTTCTTAAAGCAGCTTAGGGAACAAATGGTGCTCAATTTATAATTTATAACTTTAGGTCAGTCTGTTGAGTTTCCACATAGAAATAATGTATTAAAAAATGGCACCAAATCTGGAAGACTAAATCAGCACCTGGGATTTCTACTTGTCTACTCTAATCAACGTCAATTTGTAAACTCAATTTTATTGGGCTGAGGTAGAAGGCTCAGGGGAAACTGAAGATTTTTGGTCAAAAGGTCTGGAAAATGGTGTTCTGGACCTGAGCTACAGACATCGTATCACTAAACAGAAAGTCTGCCATTGCAGCTACAAGTAAGCTATGCCTTTGCTATTGGGGAACTGGGAATGAATCCTGTGAAATGAGAATCTGTTCACCAAAACACATGGCATAAGGATGCCCTATGGGAGAAAATATAAATAGTAYAAAATATATTGTTCTTCTAGGTGTGAAAAGACAAAGATGTTATTAAAAAATAATCAGAAGAAATTGTTAAATGATGCTTCATGATGTTCAGGCACTTATCTGTACTCCGAATTCAATAACCACAAAGGAAAAAAAAATACAATCCACCMGTAAGAACCTCAATATATGCAACTTGTCTTTAAAAAAACTCAGTGTGCAGTTCAACCAAACACAGCGGGATTTACTTGGAGATGTGTATAGTGCAACTCCAAACCTAGTCATGAAACTGTAACTTATCAACTTATCCTTATTCCCTCTTTTCTACCTGTACTGTTTTTTCTCCAACAATAACAATTTTTACCAGGTAAAAAACTTCACTTACATCTTAATTTGTCCATGATTTTTCCTCCACAAAGAGTTGCCAAGGCCATTTTGACAGCAAAAACGGAAATTTTACCATGTCCTTCCCTGTTCAAAAGTAAAAAGTAGGCAAATTTTATACGTCCATTTTATGAGAATCTGTCCATTTAAAATGCATATTTCTGACATCACTTATTGTAATGCACAACATATGTGGATTGACATACAAAGAAATAAGATCCTTAAAAAGAAAGTTTGTTTTGTGGGAACACACATCAGTACACTGTTCTGTAAAGATGTCAGAGCAGATCTGTTTTGTATACAAAGCTCAGTACTAAACTGTTTGTCTCATTATACACCACGTTGACAATTACTATTGCTATTTGTGATACAGTAGCACTGGGAAGCACTTATCACACTCATGTCTCCCTATCCTAAGTGCATTGGGAATCTTTTGGACCTAGAAGATTGCAAGTAAGTGAACAAATCAACACTGGGACAGAAAGTGAAAAAGCAGAAAGGGCTCACACCATTGCATGCACTTCATCCATATGTGTTAGYAGGTCCCGACAATTGTCTTTTAAATTATACACCTGGCCCCCAGGAACCTATAAGGACTCTGCTGAAAAATGGGGAATATGCCTGCATCCAGAATGAGCAAAGGACATTTGTTGTGATATGGAGAAGTTTTGTCCCTGGTTTGTTCAAGATGAGGCTGTACCTGGCTCTCTACTTTCAACTACAATGCATAACAATATTAAATCCCAAATTTGCCCAGGAGTTTGCCTTGGGGCAAAAAGGCACATTGCCAACTCTTTCTCCAACTGTCAGGAAGAACTAAACGGCTTAACTYTGTTGTTCCTCTCACTATCCTCATTTTCCTTCTACAGACCACCTGCCATCACAGAAACCCTGGTTTATTTGAGCTGCATGAGTAAAACATGATTTCACACACTGCATGGCCCTTTTAGTCCCTAAAACACCTATCAGCACCAGTGTAGTGTTCAGCCCCTTTCCAAAGATGAGAATGAACATGCCCTCCCAAGTTCATCTGCTTTTTAACATTCATTTTCTTGACATCCAAATGGCAAAATGTGTTTTTTCTTGGAATTCTCTGAATCTTACTATAAGGCAGTAGGAGTCCAGAGYTGCACTGGAGCAACTTCTATCTGTCATCCAAACTCCTTGGCATTACTTCATACCTTCCCACCTACCTGATTAATGAAATCAGTGAGAACAACTCCTCATGCTTTAAAAAAGAGACAACCAATATTTGTGAGCTTAGCAAAATGGCACCCAGTTTTCCTTCTAAATTATACCGACAGGGATAATGATAGGACTAAATAATAAAGTTTTGTGTAATTTTTTGGAAATGGAGTTTCTGTGTTCTTCAGTCTACCAGGGATCTCTTATGATGTTTATAAGAGATTTCCTGTTAAATATATACAATCACGTCCTCTCTAAGATAGTCTAACTGCACTGGCAATACTAATATATAGAAATTTAGCTCTTCATCAATATTTCTCAGATTACTCTGTTAAGTAATTGTCATAATTTTAAGGAAGAAAATTGTGTCTGATCAGAACTAAAAGATAAACTGATTCTGGAAAGACACAGAGCTTGTGACTATGTCTCTGCTGATCCCAAACCAGACTAATACAGTAACATATACACGTAAGACAGACATGAATGGTATACTCAGATCTGTACATTAAAGCATGCTTCATGCTTCACTGCTACGTTCATTAAGTCACTCAGACTTTAGAAAATGAGCCAGTTCCCTAAGCTTGACTATCTAATAATCTTTAAAGTTCATTGAATTTGATTTAGTTTTACATCAATGTAACCCATAATTCTAAATATTAATTCTAATTATCCTTTACACTCATTTAAAATACTGCTTTTTTGCCAGAAAATCAACTAGAAATACAGGCAAAAAGTAATAAACTCACTACTTCAGTATTTAAGAAAAATCCTTACAATGTTCTTCAATGCTGACTTTTGTGAGCATTTTCATTACATTGAGTTTCCTTTGACTGGCTTCATAAGATTAAAATCACAGCATAGGAATTTCCAGACTTCTGTATTTGCATCCTWTGTTGACTGGATTCTGATTTGTGTAAACCAGACTTAGCACTGCTATGGCGGAGAATGTGGTCCTTTTGTATTCTTTTTGTGTGTGCTACCCTTTAGACCCTTAGGAATTTTTCTGCACTGTTTCATCATGAGGTTTCCATCTGCCTTTAAAAGAGTTGTTATACTTAAAAAAAAATAAAAGCTAAGTGGAAGCAATGGCATTATTAAGAAGCAATGGAAGATTCAGAGATTAAAAAAAGCCCATGTGGAAGTGCTTCAGATTTAGATTATTTTTCCCAGGAGGTTTAGTTACATTTACTAATAGGATTATACTCTTGCATGGCAGACACATATCAACTTGGCTTCAGCTTTCCACCCTAGAGCCACTGGCTTTTCCCATACTCAAACAGTTATGGAACAGARGAATGGAAAGAGAAAAGATTTCGTTTATCTCTTCAATCTCTCCGTTTSAGTTGATTAGTTTTGACACTGTGTTTTGTATCGGTCATTTGTATTCCTAACAGCATCACAAGAGCCAGTATAAATCCAATTTGCCCTCCAAATAAATATGTCTCTGTGTGTGTGTGTCTGTGTGTGCGTATACACACATGCATATTTAAATACATATGACTGATGAACAGACAGGGTAATGGGGCCTAAGACTYGCCAGTATCATTTGGATCCAGAARTGCCCTAAGGTATGTCTAAGCACTACAGATGCCCTTGACTGGCAGCACTGGGGCCTCACAGTGTTTGCTGTGCAAAAGCAAATGCTGAAGCAGTGACTCACAGCAGCATGAAGATCTTGGTAGAAGTCAGTGCTGCCTGAAAGTAGCTTTGGGCTGGCTAATGCAAAGAGATACAAATTTTATTTGTGGAAATAGGAGAGGACAGAAAATATTTTCATTTTGTATAGCACCACTCTTAGTGAAGTTACTCTTCAGATCSCTACAGAAAAGCACTAGAAGCATAAATGATGTCAAAAGCAAATCTTGAAGCTCATGTATGCTTAGCAACAATACAGGATGGAGTACTTAGGAAAGGGAATGATGGCCAGGATTTAAGGTTATCTCCTGCTGCTTGGGAAAAAAGGGGCAAAAAATAATACATGCTTTTAGACACCAGAGCAGGGCAGAAAGTTTCCTCTTCTGCTGCATAGCTGCAGAGAGAGACAGCCAGTCTCCAGAGCAAGGAAACCCCACAGACTGCCTGACAAAATCTACAGACCATACTAGGCTCAGTCCAGCTCCAGGGCCTGATTTTGCCTTTTGGGTCATGAAGGAGAGTGGTAGCGAATGGATGACACTGCCATTTCTCAGGATCTCTAGCAATAATCATACTGAAACAGCCATATGGTGGGGAAAGCTATCAAGAAATATCATCCCATCTTGAGTAATAGCAAACATGTCCCATGAAATGGACATTGAGAAAATATATTTTTCTCATTAACAAGGCATGAAGTGGTGRTCCCCCAATGCTTCAAGGTATCTTTCTCAAAAGTAACAAAATCTCTTCAGTTATTGGTGGGCCTCCGACTACCCACCGTAATCAAGGCAGTCAATTCTGAAATGTCAGAGGCTGTAATTACAAATTTCCATTTTCACACATAAAAATTTTTGTGTAGAAGAGCAAAATGCATAATGTTCCAATCTCTGAAACGCATTTTTTTTTGCTGGACTTCCTTTGTAAAAGCCCCTGTGGCTTTCAATRAGTAGCAAAGGTGGAGAAGAGAGGGAATTAAACACTTTACTGCTCTGAATAGATGGATGCGCAAGAAGTTGTATTTCCAAAATAGATAATCATCTTTATGTATTGAAATCAGTACAATTCAACTGTGCATTTGATTAAACAAGGGCATGAATTTCCTCTTTTCTCTGTAGAAGTCAAGCCCCCCAGCCAGACTGGGTCTGTTTTGTAGCCCAGGGCCCACAACTCCATTCACAGGACAGTATGTCAAGGAACAGAGAAAATTCAGCTATTTTCTTATCAGTTAAACTTTGCAGCAGGAATGGCTGGAGATGATCTAGCACAGAATGTTTCACAGTCTGTTTAAAAGGAGTCTTTTGGAGAACGACTGAATGAGGCTGACATTCCACCTAGCTGCCTAGGCTTTGACACCAGCCTGGAATGAATTTTTCAGAAAGGTTTGAACTTGTCAATTTTTTATATAGTACTTGGCGTGCCAGTGAGGGAAGTGTGCTCTTATTTCATAAAGCCAGTTAATCGCCCTAGGCCTTGAAGCAAAAGCTATTGCCCAATTTTAACATGTGGTTAAAAGCGTAGATCAGGCATGTTTCTGTCTAGATGTTTTAAAGTCTGACCACCTCATTCTGCTCACTGGTTTTGGTCTGTTGGGGTCGCTTACCACGAGATGCTGACTTTCACACACTAATGACAAATCAATTGGAAAAGTATTTCTGTTTGGGAATTTTGAATTTATTAACTTCCAGTTTTGTAAGGTTGTACTTTAGTTTACTTTTGGTAGCATGAAAGAACATCACATTAAGTGTCATGTGAAATTCTATACACTATAATTTTTCCCCACTTTTCCTCCCTTCAGGGTTGAGCAGTAGAGAAATACAACTATCTGTAGGCCTRAAGAATCCCAAGGCCATGAAAAAATCATTAAAAAAATGGGATGTAAGCTCAGCATGGGCAGTGGCCAAGTTGGCCCACATGCCAKGGCATTACACTGTGGTTCCTTTTATGTTTTGCTAGCCAAGTTTTAGCTCCTGAGAAGACATCTGTATTGCAGGCCTAAGGAAACACTCCCTGCCAGAGGGCAGAGAAACCTGCCAGGTTTTCAGCACGCTGTAAATGAAGGAAGARGCTCTGTTTAAAGCTTGGAGGATCTTCAGCCAGCACAGTATACAGAGAGCAACRTATATATTAACTAGAACTAAATAAATGAGACAGTGGTAGGCTTATTAGATTTTAAAACATGAACTAACTTGTCCCTTGTGGTCCTCTCATATATCTTAAGTTGCAGACTCCAATTCCCCATTTTCCTTGCATTTCAAACGGGACATGAGAAACTGCACCACCTTCTCTGAACCTGCAGCACCTGGCCTCATGAGATTCCCATGAGCCCACTTCTCTGGCCTTCTGAATCCCTCTGGATGGCATGCAAAGCATTGCTTCTCTCTGAACATGAGACTACAAGAAAAGACCTTGCTCCTCCTTTCACCAACTTGTAGCCTTCAGCAGAGAATGACCTTTCTGCTGCACTGGAGGGGAGGGAAAGGAGCAACATGGGAAGCAGAGACATCAGCTCTGGTGAGATCCCAGCAGCTCCCACACCACCCCTGTAACATGTAGAGCCACTTCCCTTCCTCTGTTTTCCAGAAACCAGGAAATCTGAACCACCAGTGGTTGCTAAACCATCATCCAACCCAAAACTTCAATAATATGAGTCATACTAAAGGGTAGAGCACATTTTGAGAATCCGATGCTTGACTGATAAGTCCGTATTTGTGACAGGTGTCCAGACTTCCTTTACAGTACGGAGAGACCTAGCTGACACATATTTCCATGAAACCTGAACTTAGGTATCTCATATTGCACCTGAACCTCATCCCAGATGTTTGGTGCATTTAATATGGGTGACAGGCAGCTAGTCCGTATCTCTGACCACAGAGCTGGGAGCATCTTCCTAGGGATTCCTTGGGGGTCTCTGCCCTTTGCGAAGTGCACCCCATGCACTCCACTCAGAGACAGCACRACAAACTGAGCTGCTGCTTGACAAATGGAGTGAGGGTCACAGCCTCCTCACCCCTGGGGAGGCCTGATGGGAGCAGAGAAACATGGGATGTTTTCAGGGAAAGCAAAATCTTACCCCCTTAAGCACCTTCTCTGATACCCTACAGGGGACTAAATTCCTCTACTCCATTTTGCTGCAAGTAGCCACGTTGTCTAGCTGAGATCTTTACCCTTTAGAGTGAGCTACAAAACAAGCACATTAGTGCAGGCCTTGCTTCCACAGTCCTGGTCTTTCCCTGTGTTTACCAGCCAGGAAGCAGTTTGCTTGTGGTATGCAGCAATGAATGCATCTGGCCATTTTCAGTGTCCCTTAGTGTTCTTGTCACAGCTGCAATGGCATGAATTAAAACGCCTGTTCCTTCTTTAATTGCCCTTGAGGGGAGAAAAATATTCCTGAAGGCTATGGTTTCGCAATGGATTGGCTTCTTTTCTTCCCCTTGGAAGAGCCGGAGTAGAGGTTGAGCGCAGCCTTCTCATGTGGAACATCTACTTTTTCTCCCCGTTGCCATGGTGACTAAGCCACTGGCTGGTCTGGCACTGCAAGGTGCTCAATGACACCCAATACCAGGGCATCAAGAGAGAGCACTGGAAAGAGGGAGGGGAAGAGGGGCACCACCCTTATTTAAATGTGTCATGGCCAGTGTTATCTGCTGGTGAATTTTCAAAAAGTAAGTCATAAAGCAAAAGCATCTGCATCTGTCAGACTTAACCACTGTTCTCCAACAACATAATTTTGAGGACTACAAATACTGCATTACAGGTTGCCAACTATATACTCAGAAACTGTAATAGGTATACACAGAATACTCATTAATGTAAGTGGCTCGCTCTATCTCAAACTTGGTTTTTTTGTAGTATGGGTCCCATGCAGTAATAAACAACATGAATTTCATCACCTCCAGGTCTTTAATCCTATTTTTGTCATGGTCTCAAAATCATGCTGCACTGGCATGAGCCAGAAAAAAAATTGCTCACAGCTGCAAGAACTTGCAGGGAAATGAGCTCTTTCAAAATAATGGGCTATTAACCCATGGCACTGCTGCAGAGGCATTGCAGTGGTGTCAGCCACTGGTGTGTCAATAAATAACAAGCCAAATTAGAAGTGCATGTGAATTTGTTTCTGTAGATAATTCTTCTTTGATATAAACTGGAACAAGTCTGAGTAGCTGGATGAAAACACAGTTGTGCTGAATTTGGCTTGGAAAAAAGGAAAGCAGAGGCCCTCAATTTAGGTTGTCTCCCTAGTTAGCACTATTCACATGCTCATTACTTGGGACAGAATCAAGCTTGTTAAATTGTTTTCCAAAGATATTTCCGGAGCACGTAAAATCCTTTCACCAGTAGGGAGAGGGGGGAAGAAAGGCAGACTTACGGATCAAAGGCCGCCAGCAGGAAGTTGAGCAGCAAGCTGATGGATTGCTCCACGTTGATCTGGTGGGTCGTTGGCATCCGTTTGTTGAGCTGGTAGAAGATGGTTGAAATCACAGCTTCCAGGCGAGCCACGTTCAGTTCGATGTTGGGGTCCAGGTTGTTCAGCGCATTTTCCCGCAAGGCTTCTATCACATTCCAGATGTCCACCAGGTGCACTAGGGGACAGGACAGAAAGACTCAGCTGGGGACACACGTTCCCAAAAGCAACTGAGAAAAAAAAGCCACCCTCCTCCCACAGGGTAGGAGACAACACAGCCATGTACAACATGTTTCATGAATAACTAAACGAATTAATGTGTTTTCCATCACCAAGAATTGAATTTGGCAGAGGAATAAGCAAATGAAACTCAAATCTGTTAATAAGCAAACAATGTATTGATATTACCAGTTGTAATGAGTACAACCTCAGCTCGGAAAATCATTCCTCATTGAGTAAAGTATTCAAATAAAAGTCTATATTTTACAGAAATCACTGGAAGGTAAACATATGCTAATTGTTTTTCTGAACCATGCCTTTATGAATCTCCATTCAGAAATTACTCTTAGATATTAATTTGCATAGCAGATGGGCTTTTCAGAAGATCCTACGAATACTAAGTGCTTATCACGTACTGATATTTTGAAAATTCTTTTCAGCAATTTGTATGGAAAGCAAAATATTTTACAGAAACAGAATTGTAATTGAGTCAGGGTAGACAAGCTACATTTAAACAAATAATATGTAATGAAGTGATCCCAAAGTCATACTTTGTGTCATCTAAATATATTTGCCAAATGATTTGTTAAATCTCTTTGATAAAGTCCTGGTCTAAGTTGAGTTTGATGGGGGCTGTTTTTACCTACAAGGACAGCTTAAAGGACAATCTCTGCTCACCCTTCATATTGTACCCGAACAGAAATCTTGTTTGCATAGCACCGTTATTGTGGCAGTATGATTGGCCTGCCATGGACTGGCATTTCCAGAAATGGTGGACTGTGCCAAAAATAAAGAAACCCCTATAGTCATTCAAAAATTGGATTTAGTTCAAACCTGAACTCAGAGATTCATCCCCTTATTTTAAGTATTACCTACTCTCCTACTTAAGTGTCAATACGAAACAAATTGGGAGGCTCAGGGTGCAAATTCTCTTTTTTTCACTAGAGAAACTACTACATAGTTCTCATTACACAGTATGGCAATATGTCTCATGATRTATCAAGAGCCATCTGCATATGGAAGGAGATCTTTTTTATTTTGGTGGATAGAGAACCTTAATTCTAATCCTCATTATATTTTTACTTGATTGGTTTGCAGGTGCTGTCTCAGACTGCAATGTGACATGGTGGTCTGATGGCAGGGAAATGTAAGCTGACAGTAGATGGATAATGAAACCAGACACAGTCATTTTACTTAGTCTAGAATTTTGCCCTATGATTGGGTTTCCCTTCTTTTGCCTCAGGAATAAATAGCCTCTAAGACTCTGCTAGCACATATGTAAGCCCAAAGAGGAAAATACACCATATAGATGAGTGGTAACAGCAGCAACTACTTTAGAGACTAGACAAGGTACTTTTCCACTTCTTCTTGCTGTTCCCTAGCAAATAACCGGGAAAACCTAAAAGATGCAGTTCCATTGYGACACCTAAATATTTATTTTATCTTTGTATTAAAAGGAAACTCCTATAGGCAACCTTGTATGCTGGCAGCTTGCCCTCAGAATGTCATCCTGAATTAAGCTGGTGTATTGGGTTTGCATGGCCAGGTTTTAGTAGAGGGGGGCTACAGGGCGGCTTCTGTGAGAAGCTGCCAGAAGTTTCCCCCATGTCCAGCAGAGCCAATGCCAGCCGGCTCCAGGATGGACCTACTGATGGCCAAGGGTGGGCCAACCAGAAATGGTGGTAATGCCTCTAGGATAACATATTTAAGAAGAAAAAAAGATTTTGCATAGTTGCAATTGCTGCCAGAGAGGAGCAGGGTGAGAATATGTGAGAGGAACAACTCTGCAGACACCAAGATCAGTGGAAAGGAGAGGGAGGAGGTGTTCCAGGCACCAGAGCTGAGATTCCCCTGCAGCCCATGGTGCAGATCATGGTAAGGCAGCTGTGCCCTTGCAGCCCACGGGGGTCTGYGGGGATGCAGAGATCCACCTGCAGTCCATGGAGGAGCCCATGCCGGAGCAGGTGGATGCCTGAGAGGAGGCTGTGACTCCATGGAAGGCCTGTGCTGGAGCAGGATCCTGGAAGGACCTGCAGACCTATGGAGAGAGGAGCTCACAGTGGAACAAGTTTCCTGCTAGGACTTTGACCCTGTGGGGGACTCACACTGGAGCAGCCTGTCCTTGAAGGTCTGCACCCCGCGGAACAGTGACCCAAGTTGCAGCAGTTTGTGGAGAACTGTTGCCCACAGGATGGACTCATGTTGGAGAAGTTAATAGAGAACTGTCCCCCCTGGGAGGGACCCCAGTCTGGAGCAGAAGGAAATCTCTCCCTGAGCAGCAGCAGAAAYAACCTGTAAGGAACTGACCATAACCCCCACTCCATGTCTCCGTGTGCCACTGGGGGGAGGAGGTAGACCTGGGAAGGAGGGAGGGGTGGGGGAAAGGTGTTTTTAAGCTCTTATTTTACTTCTCATTATCCAGCTCTGATTTTGTTAGTAATWAATTCAATTAATATCTCCAATTCAAGTCTGTTTTGCCTGTGATGGTATTTGGTGGGTGATCTCTCTCTGTCCTTATCTCGACTCATGAACCCTTTGTTTTCTCCCTGCCATCCATCTGCAGAGAGGAGTGACAGAGAGGCTTTGGTGAGTGTCTGGCATCCAGCCAGAGTCAACCCACTACAGCTGGGTGGGTGGAGTATACAACCTCTCTGAACTCTTCCTATTTGTTTTCTAGCTGGTGGAAAAGCAACTTCCCCATAAAAAATCTGGCACAGGTCTCAGATTCTTTTAATGCAGTCATTCCCATTCCCACTCAATCAGTTTTCACTGTCACAGAGGTAATTTGGATAAATGGGAGACGCATGATCTCCAGGAAGACAAGCCAGCACATATTAACTGACCCTTCCTGGGCAGCTTCCCCACAGGGCTCAGAGGCCAGACTAGGCAGAGAATGGAGCAAGTCACCAGTCCAGAAGAGAAGGGTTAATGACCATCACACCACTGCAAGGCAGCCAAGGAAAACTCAAGAAATACAGAGCAACATGCCAGAAGATGCAGACACAGGCTGGACCATGTGCATGTGTTTTGTGGCCTTATTAAGAGGGAAGGACAGGGAGAAAGTAAAAGGTGAAGCAGGATGTTTCCCTCAAGGTCTATAGCCATGCAGACTGTTGCTGGCCATGTGGGCTGTCTCTGGTCATTCAGACCAAGCAGATGAAGAAGGTGCTTCCACCAGAAGTTTCACCAGGTTGGCTGCTGGTTATGTGTCCAAACCATCAAACATGAACTATAGCAAGATAACAATGTGAGAAATTACCGGGCATAACAAATAGGCAAAAAAAGAGTAATGCCATATGCAGATGGCTCACCTTGACTTGAGGCTACGCTAACAAAAGAGCAACCCAAGAAACAGCACCAACAGGGATACCAGCACTGCTGACCATGTTAGAAATTGTTAGGGCAACCTTATCATAAATACTGAATATGGATGTAAAATTAGCAACATTAGAGCTGGTGGGAAAAGAATAAGCAGGGACAGGCCATTTATCTGGGAGTGCATGAGTGTGGCAGTGGAAAAAAGCATGGGAGTGGAAAAGGGGAATTTAAAGGGTAACAAATCATGTCACCAGAGCTGTTGGGGTACCTTTCAAGCAGCCTGTGCAGGAAKTGTTTTGATCATACATGTTTACTTCTGTAGTCCTTGGAAATTGTGATGGTTTCCCTAACACTGATAAAAGGTTGTCCAGGGAGGAAGAACCAGACATCCAGACTCCCTAACAGGGAGAATTTCATGCAGTAATTAAACTTTAATTGCTACAGCCTAGTAGTGGAAAACTCTTGAGTAAGATAATATGGAGGAAAAGAGCCAGCACTATGAATAAGGCTGAAATGGGGCTTGGTGTCTTTATTCTTCACATGATCTAGTACTGATACTACGTGGCTGTCAGATTTTAATGTGGGGTCTTTTGTTGTTTTGCTTTCCTACTGATCTTATATTTCTCATAACACAGTCATATCCAGCGTTAGTTTTGATGATGGTTCCAGGAAGGAAAATGTCCAGAGGCTAGCAGACGTGGGACTAATAACATCAGTATACTAAACATCTGAGAGAAAATTACTGGTTTTAGTGTTAACTCTAACCTGAAAGCCTCATAAGCTCTCCTGATGTTCATTGGTATGCCAGAAAGGTAGGGCACAAGACTAAGAAAATGACTTATTGGAAATTACACAGCTGTAAGAGTTCCCTACCCACCATGAAATATTAGTCTCAAGGAACTGCTGTGTATTTGTGCTATAAATAATTTTACTTAGGCTTTTTTTTTTTTTTCTCCAGAAACACTTTGGTTCCACTTGAAGCTGAATAAACACCAATCCTACTGCACTATTTTATTTTGCATTTTATTCATTAATTTTAAATATATCTAAGAGGCTGGAAAGYAGTATTTCCTGGGGGAGGAGATGGAAGATGGACACGAGCCAGACATTTAACAAGAACTACTAATTTTGAAAATACCTGCTCAAATGTCTAGCTCAAAATCACAAGGAGAGTTTGTTAGACTGCTGTACAGACCACTGAAGTCTCTGACCTTTACTCAAGTCAGTTGCTATGGACAAGAATCATGCAGCTAAATTAAATGTAAAAACTTTGGTGTCTACTGTCAACTGGTGATCAAGGCTCCCTCTCATGTCAGTGAAAGAAAAAAGCACCTCGAAGCATCTGTTGGGAGACAGGTGGGATGAACAGTGCTTTGAAGCTGCCCATATTTCTTCACTGACTACAGACAAAGCCTAAAGCAACATGTTTACATGGGACATGTAACCTTGGAACTGGTAAAGTTAACTGAGTTGAATTCCACATCTTCCTCTTTAAACATTAAGAAAAGATGTCTTTTCTAGTCTGACTACTATACGACCTAGAATAATTCAGGTTTTATATAAAATATGAATAATAAATACTTCAATCTGTATGAACAGCTACCAGATCCTGTCATAGTCACTACCTTTTACATTGCATCACTTGACCTTATGCAGATTACATCCAGGTGTAGTGCCCTACTGATCACCTCGAATTCTATTATTTTTAAATTTACTCACATACTAAGCAAACTTTTACATACTATATCATGCTGCCAAGGCAACCTATCAACACTGGCAAAAGGCAGAGTAAAACACAGGACTGCAAGGTCCACTCATTTGTACTAATAGAAATTTATGCCTACAGCTAATGTGATATCTGTGTTCTTTTCAATATAACAGAATGTCAACCTTGCAAACTTTGCATAAGCTTACATTTCCTCATCTTCTCTTCTACCCATTTCCCATAATACCTACTATGCTCATTTATTTGTTTATCCAYCCCTGAGACTGTCTTAATCTCACTGAAGAAAGCGTATCTCCTTACTTTGTTTGCACAACATGTAGAGCAATAAACCCCAAATCTGATTTCTACATGCTACTGTGATGCTAACAAGAAGAGTTTGCAATGTAACAAACCAGCATATAAATGCAGGAGATCTCTCTCTCTCCTAAAATCTGCTTTGAATTCCCTCAACAGGCTAAAACTCCCCAAGTTTGTTTTTATCTTCTAATTGCTGTTGTTGCTTTTGTTGCCTTGCCYGCATTTCCCACTGAAAAGTGAATTATGCCTCAGCATGTGAAAGATGCCCCCTCTGAAACAGACCTGGAAGACTACAGAAATCTGTCAGTTGCTTCTTCTGCCAGCAGATGATCACTATGCAGTAGGAGTAAAAGCTGCTTGTATCTAGTGCCCGTGTGGTATAAGGCAATCAAAAATCGTGAAGCCCAGTCAATCTTCACAGACCCTTCAGAAAGGCCTCATGCTCTGTAAGCAGCACAGCTACCCAGGTGTAGATCTCACTCATTTGCCTGATGTCTGAAAATAATGTAAACAATCTTTACAAGCGATTATTAAACTACATTTCCCTTTAGATTTTCCGTTAAGTGATTTCTAAAGTCACAGCTAAGCTAAAGCTCTGCATTATTATATCTTCTATGGTGAACACTAATGTCTGCTAATTTAACTTTTATGACATTATGTAATAATTAAACAGCATCATAAAAGGTTTCATATTCACATTCAGTAACAGAGAGTGATTAGTGAATGTAAATAAAGTTCAGTGTCTGGACGGAAGTGCGATGATGCAGATGAGGAGAGGCATTACAGACGGCTGCCATTCACTCTACGGCAATCGTTAGCAAAAAACACACTCTTTGAGGAGACCCAGGCTGAACTGCAGAGAATTAAGATTAATGCATGAAAATACACTCCAAATAACAAATGTTATTTCCTTCAGTGGACTCCTTCAGCTGTTAAAACATTTGGAGAGTGCCTGTTGCCAGCACGTTGAGATGGAACTGATCAGTCTCTCCCCGCAGGGTGACAAAGGGTGGACGAAGTTGGCTGGCTGAGTTTGAAAGGAGTTTTATATTTTCCTCAAACTAAAAGGTTTCAGATACCCTTCAAGTTTTAAATCCTGCCCTTCTGCCTTTACCTGTGTTCAGAATACCTTTTCCTATTACCTTCTACTACTTTGATGATGAAAATGAGCAATTAGTAGTTACAGCACAGAATTGCATCACCTACAACTCTCTCAACAGGTTAATTTGTGCAAGAGATGTACCCTGGATACATTTAGAGAAAACAAAACTTGGCACAATCTTATGTTGTTTATTACAAAAACATATTTCAATGTTACTGATCTTGATCCTCCCTCTTTTCTTCAGGCATTTCCTAGGCTATTCATTCTTCATCTTCAAAAAACCAATGTATTTTTAATTTATTGTAACTAGTAACTTTTATTTATTTGCAGTAAGTAATTTTCTGTTTGGTAGATACAGTATCTTAATAGCCAAAACRAGAGAGAAGAGATGGACTACACTGATTTTTTTTCAAGTCAAAGCAAAGAAATTAATATTTACTTATGCAGTGAAAAACGAATTTTTTTCTTCATCCTGCAATTTATAATTATGGAAAGGCTGTGAGATATAGATAATCTTGGATATATCACTAATCTCAAAGGAGGCAGATTACTTCAAACATCAGCTGTCAAGAAATGATGTTGCCCTAAGCAAGCATAAAAAAGAAAACTGTAGTGAAGTTTATCTTCTAAGTAGTGAAAAAAAAAAGAAAATAAAACCAGTCTCTGTGCTTAAGCTTTCTTACCATTAAATGGATCTACTTATACAAAAATCCTCATCTGTTCTACTTCATTTTTTTGTATTCCACCTGAACCACGAACTTTACAAGGTTATCTCTCCATTTATTACTAAATGAACATGGAAGAGATTACATTTAATCAAACACAGGAAATTACTAAATTAGGGCTTTAATAGTCAATTCAAATTTATTTAAGATATAGTAAGTCTAAGTAAATGTAAGTTAAACATGCCCAAGTGATAGGACTGAATTCCTCCTTGATGGATTTTCCTTTGTTGGTGCATACAGGAAAACCGTTTAAAGAAGTATTAATTCAAATTATTTCCAAAATTTTACTATACTTTTAATGAAGATTTTAGTCCAGCAAAGCTCTTACACACATGCTTGAGTTTAAGCATACTTGTACCGTCATTTGAAATAATGGCACTTGACTGTATGTCAGGTATTTCAGGTGGATTTCATTAAAACGGAAAGATTTATGCTTCCTTGTCTAACAATCCTAAAATATTATAAAATATGTCAGACGATTCTTCTTTTTTTCATTAGAATCTATGAACCCATCACAAATCAGGGCATTGGAGCCATTTGTCATCGTCACTGCTAAGAAGCCCTGGGAAGTTGTTCACACCTTCTCTTTGGATCCCTCTCTCCTGCTGCCAGGCAGGTAACAGAGGACTGACTGAGGCATGTTTTTCCTCTAAACTTCACCTGTTTGTGGCCAACCTGCCCCTCAAATCAGTCAGCTGTAGCATGATCACCAAAAACTTTATCTGCACGTCCCACTACTATGCAAATCAATGTGCCAGACAATGGCTTGCAGTTTTTTATGCTCTCTGGATGCCAAATTACACAAAAAAGAAAATGTACCAGGGTGTTGCTTCTGCTCAGGGCTAAAATGAAGTATTCTTTGGCTGGGYACATCTGGTGACAGCTGTCACTCTACACAGTCTGGCACACCCAGGCTACTCATGGCCCAAAGATCTGAACCTTTGCTCAGTCTGTACCTGGAAATGTCCTGTATGTTTCCATTCCTGCTCCCATGTGTCTCAGACTTCTCATCTACCTCCCTTGCCCACCTCTGCTGCCAGGCAATGTTCATAAAGCCCAGTGATTTCCAGCACAGCTGGGCACTTGTTAGGCAGCTGATCCAACTGTTTAACACCTTCATTATTGACCTGAATGATGGAACAGATAGTACCTCAGCAAGTCTGCAGGTGATACAAAACCAGATACATTAGAGGATTGGGCTGCCATTCAGAGGGACCTCACTAGGCTGGAGAAATATGCGAACAGGAACTTCAGGAAGGGCAACAAATGGAAATATAAAGTACTGAACGTGGAAAGGAATAACCCCACGTACCAATACAGGCTGGATGCTGACCAGCAATACACCTTTCAGAAAGGCAGAAAACATCCTCCAGGCCACACTGGGCAGTGCATTGTCAACAGGTAAAGGGAGGTGACCCTTCCCCTCTACTCTGCCCTGGTGACAGCGAAGATGATGAAGGGACTGGAGCAACTGGGGAAAGGCTGAGAGAGCCAGGAGTGTYCAGCCTACAGGAAAGAAGGCTCAGGGGGGTTTATAAGCGTGTATAAACATCTGGCCACCATGATTAGAGGGATGGAGCACCTCTCCTATGAGGAAATGCAAAGACAATTGGGATTGTTCAGCCTGGAGAAGACAAGGCTTCGTGGTGACCTAATGATGGTCTTCCAGTACCTGAAGAAAGCCTACAAGAGAACTGGAGAGGGACTTTTTACAAGGGTATGTAGTGATAAGACAAGGGGAAATGGGTTTAAACTGAGAGTAGGTTTAGATATGAGGATGAAATTCTTCATCGTGAGSGTGGTGAGGCACTGGAACAAGTTGCTCAGAGAAACTGTGGATGTCCCATCGCTGGAAGTGTTCAAGGCCAGATTGGATGGGGATTTGAGCAACCTGGTCTAGAGGAAGGCATCCCTGCCCATACCTTACCTTAAAGGTATTACCTTTAGCTTTTCCTTGAAGGCCAAGGGATCTCAGAGGGAGSTCATGGTTCCATTTAGTCCTCTGTCAGCTCCATGCATTCCTTTTTCTCCTCACCTTTTTGCCTGTACTGTGAGACTGCACAGGTGTATGGTATGCATGGGCTCAGAGGAAGCTGGAATAAGCCTATCCACTTCTACCCACCCATGCCAGTGGTGAGGAGGAGCGCCTGGATGTGGCACTAAACATTTAGACCAGCCAATAGAAACACCTATTTTCTGAACTATGGAGTAAGTCAGCTGCCTTTGGACTCACTGGATACACTCAGATCACCTGTCCACGTGATGCCACATGGGACAAGTGATGTCCCAGCCATCAGGAGCTGGGTTGTCTGTGCATGTGTCGGCCAGCTGCACACTGCATGCACAGAAGACATTCCCCAGTGGGTGCCAAACCTGGCTTCTGGGTCTGGAAATCTGCAGGACACGATGCATACAAATGAGGCACCGAAAATCTTGGGAAAGTTTTAAAGGTTCCCCTGTCTGCATACCCGGGCTAGCATCCTATTACCCTCTATCTGCGTTGTGCCCAGAAGGTAAAATGAGTTATTCTAAAACCTCCTGASATTCTGATCACTACAGCACTTTGGTCAAGTGCTACTAACGAGAAATAATCATTAGGCTAAYAATACACTGAAATGTGGTCTTTTCACTTTTAATACAGTACCTGACAAATCCACCAAGATGTGTGAGAGTGTAAAGATCTCCAGTAAAATTCTTCTCTTTTACATCAATTTAACTGACAATAAAAGTTACTTCTTTCCCTGATGTCAGTTCCTGACCATCTTGTCTCACCTATATTTAACCTAAGCCTGAAGGCCTCTCTGTGGGTGGCAGAAGAAGCCATCATTCTCCCCAAGGAGCAGCACTAATGACACTCAATTCTGCAAAAGGGAGCAGTGGGTGATCCACCTTGAGTGCTGGGCTGGGAAACTGTTGTCATCTACTTGTCACCCAGATGCTGGCCAAGTGTCTCCTTTCTTTAAACATGCTTTGAAATAATTTATTTCAAATGATGAATGAAATACAACATATAAAAAATGAAATACTAAAAAATCTAACTCTAAGCTTCTTAGTATTTTGATGACAACCAGGAAAGAATTGAAACTCTGCACTGTTGCTAAGAAGTCATGTGGCTTAAATCCATTGATTACACATAATTTTCTTACTTTAAGAGTTAAACATACTAATGAATTAAAGACCAATGTGCCAATAGCAGACACGTTGTTACAAGTATTCCATAGTCAGAAACTTTATAACCACTCCCTCTGCAAAAGACAATGGTATTTCTAGACTATGTTTCTCTATTACTCTTGCAATCCCACTATAAAACTATTTTAATGAGAAAGGCTTTTTTTGAGGCACTCTATAATCAGGCCTCAGTCTGACTTAACATTGCCTTCAAAGGGGTTTTGCAAGTGTCAGCTTTCAAACAGCCAAAGAACTCAGAAGGTTACAAGACTTGGTCAATAGATAGGTACAATACACAACAGCTTTCTCATTTCTCTTAAAAAAAGGTCAGTTTGCCTTACATTTGAGTTCTCACGTCAATTTGTAAAATACAGATCTGGTGAACCTGACACTGCATACGGGAAGTGAATTACGGAGACTCAAAAAAAATTGTTTCCAGAGAAAATAAGAAGCCACGTCTGAGCGCTCCTACTTCGGAGACTAAAGCAGAAGTTCAGAACTGACTGAACATACGAGGAGGAAGCCATAATGTGAGAGGCTGGCACAGCTCAGATGGTGTGTAAGAACGCAAGACACAGCAGCTGAAATCTCCGACAGCCGGCGGGACACGGCGCACAACCTCCTGGCAGCCGCGGTCCTCGCCACAGGATGGCACTACTGGGTGTATTTTAGCAAATGCAGCCACACTCGCTCCAACGCTTTAACTCTCTCCTGGCACAGTGTCAAGCGAGATAGCACGAATCAAAGGCTGTGCATCCCCACCGCTGCCTCCCGAAAATAGCCTTGTCTCTCTATTTAGTTGAATCAAGACTGTCAAGTGTGCATGGGCATTTGGCCGCGTGGATGTCCTGTACAGGCGATGACGTGACAGGCAAACAATGCCAAACCCGTGCGGTGGAAAGGGCGGAATGTCTTCATGTTGGACGTCCTTATTACAGTGATAACGCCTCCGCCAGAAGTGTGTTTCTTCAAACGCCAAGTCTGACTTAYACCACATCTTTCTTTCATAAATAACTTCTTTTTTCCCTCTGATACAACCACTGCCAGCTCCCTCCATCCCCCCTAAAACACTCCTCACACCGCAAGAGGACTACAGCTTGCCTGGCACTGCTACCAGCCAAAAGCAAGTGTAGAATGAATGCAAATGTTAGCAAATYGGGTTATTTAYGTTTTTCATTAATTTTGAAGCAGTGCACGTTACCAGCTTAAGGATACAGGTATTATACCCAATCTCATATTAACTGCTGTTTCCTTTAAAAAATAGCTTGTGATGATAAGGGGAAATGCGATTAAACAGTTCTTTACAACAGTTTCTTACCTAACGGCTACAGAAAATAAGTTGAGATTACATTATCAACCTTTAGGGTTCAGTCATATCACAAAGGTCAAGGAAAAAGAATGAACACCTATTATACATTTAGAACTGCTTGAAAACAAAGACCCTCCTTGGCACATATCCTGTTTTTCAGAGTTTGGTCCATGGTTATTTTGTCTTCTGTAGTATTATTTTTTAAATCATTTAGGGTTGGCCAGATTGTAAACAACAACACAAGGTACATAATACTAATGAAAGATGAATATTGTACTTTTTTGAATATAAAAGATGTAATATTTTACATATATGCAAATTCTTAGCATTCTATTAATTTAAATATTTTCTTATGTAATGTGGACTGAATTTGACCCATAACATTTTCATCTATTAAAAATAATTACAGAAATACTTGAGCACAACTTAATGCTTGGGTAAACTGTCTGATAACAGAATTGTATTTTTCATCCCCAGAGCAGAAGAGACATTCTAAAGAGTGTTAGCATTTCTTCTGAAGTGTTTGGTTCAATCCAGGGGGTTTCTGGGACAAAATCCCAGAAACCAATTTCAGCTGTTGAGAGCAAGAGCATTGCTATGAAGTAGGACATTCATATTACAAGCAGGACTTTGGTGAAAAAACACCTTATGCCTGAAGTCACAAGCACAGTTCAGACTCTGATCTTAGTTAACCTTTTGCTGAGATTGGTAGTCAAGTTGCTAATTACTGCCATAGGTTCAAGCTTTCATAGGTATTTAATCACACATTACATTTGAAAACAACATGATTCCTTTGCCCCAAAATCTTTTGGGATATGAGCTATAATCAGCTTTGAAACAGGGAAAGATGGAACCCCGTGTATGGAATG
The DNA here is from genome assembly GCA_018881555.1 of Amblyornis subalaris. Lineage (NCBI taxonomy): Eukaryota > Metazoa > Chordata > Aves > Passeriformes > Ptilonorhynchidae > Amblyornis > Amblyornis subalaris. The sequence continues at coordinate 7,758,878 of JACAXG010000001.1, forward strand.
ACCATTTTTTGGGTATCAATTTCATTTGAGTAGACAGYATCTTATTCAGAGAAACTGTACAGAATATTTGACTAAACTCTGGTTTTGTGTTCACACAATCTTTCCAGATTTGCCCTCCTGACATCACTCATATTCAAAGCAATGTCTTCTGCAAGAGCGGRTTAGTGCTCCACTTCCCCAGCTGATTTGCTCAGCAACCAGGACTCCCAAACCAGAAGGCAACTGCAGTGTGTCCCCTTACAATATCATGCTCTAAAAGCCCATATCTCTTGAGGAAAYAAGGACTAGACCAAGGAGAAAAGCTCCAGTTGATACAAACATAGCTCGACAATCAGCAGCACTGAGAAAAGCAACAAGACTGCAGAATGTGGAATGACAGATGAACGAGATTTAGGTGAAGTTTCGCACATCTATCCTTCCCCTGCGTGTGACAGAAGCTCTTTAATGATGTTGTCAGGGCCCCTAGATGGAGTAAGAGTTTCGATGTACATGACCACTTATCTGTCATCCTTTACTTTATACACGCCATCCTCAAAGATATCCTGCAAATCCAAGACAAAATAAAGAGTTTCAAGGCAAAATATAGATGAATGAACTGTGGAAAATTAAACTTGGGGAAGATCAGGACCTTTACAAGAGATGCAGTATGATACTAGTGTCAACTTCATTTATCAGAAATTGAGTTCAACCTCCTCAAACAACACACACTGAGAGACTGATTCATTCTTTCCTTTGTGCCACAGTGATGTCAATGAGTTCAAGAGTTACTTTCAATTTACTCCCTCTCAGGAAAGGAGACATCCATCTATCCATCCACATGGACCAAAGAAAAGGCTGAGSAGACAGAGAACTTCTTGTGGAATTAGCCCACACTTTTCTCAGTAAAGGGCCAAAGACTGCTCGCAAATACCCTGCTAGAAATCCTCTGCAATCGAAAATAATATCACAGATACAATTCAGTCTGAATTCAGCCTAGGAATGCTTTGATTCAGCACAAGGAAAATGGCCTCTGTAAAGCCACTGTATATCACAAACATTAATGCCAGGAAGCTGAACGCTCATTGTATAGAGACCCAGAACTGCATTAATAACCATACCCACTGAGGACATTATATTGTGCAGTCTCTTCACACTTATAAAAGCAGGAAATTATTTTTATGGCCAACATCTTCTGTTTTCACAATTTGTCCTAGCATACCAGATATTTGCTGTATGAAATCTTCCACTAAGACTTACAGAAAATAAAACTAGGTGCATTAAAAATATGATATAAGGGCTGAGCTAAAGCTTCTCTCTGAATATTCTGGATGTTATGAATTTGATCTATATTGTCAGAGTTACACAAACTTGACTTTTGATGTAACTGAAAACAAATGAGCACGGAAAAAACCCATTCTTTAGGAATTACAGGAGGAGAGAAATACAATAAAAATTATGTCAGGTCCCACATTCTGACTTCCCCTCTAGGGACTATTTGCTGCCTTCACCCTGAAGAAGCCCGTAATTCCTGAGAACATTCACCACAGCCAGTGGTGAATGCAGGCTCCACAGTGGGCTGGCTCCACAGTGGGTTTATTTGTAGAAGTTACTGGAGATGGGAATGAGGAATGTCTGGAGACAGATCAGACTTTCTGTGTGAAGCTGTGATGGAGACCACTGTTTAGGCAGGAAGATGGTGCAGTCTATGTGGTTAAGGTGGAGAAAAGTTCTGTAGTGCCTACTCATTCTCCTGAGCTGACTGACAGTTAAAACACCAGGACAGTGTAAAAAAAGCTCAGCAAAATTCCCAACTCAGCAGATGCAATGGAGAAAGAGGTCAAAACCTCAGGAGGAAACTCTTCACTGGAAGGGTTGTTAAACATTGGAATGGGCTGCCAGGGAGCTGGTGGAGTCACCATTCCTGGAGGCGTTCAAGAAATGTCTGGACGTGGTGCTCAATGCTTTGTTCYAGTCGACACAGTGGTGATGGATCAAAGGTTGGACTCAGTGATCTTGGGAGTATTTTCCAAACTAAATGGTTCTGTCATTGTGTGAATGCAATGCTACAACACACAGAGAGGGCAAAATAGTCCAGCTTATCTTCTCAGGAATCTGCAAGGATATAAAAACTGGCCCTTAGTCTCTACAGAAAACATGTGTGGACTGAGCTCATGTATGGCTCCTCAAGACTAATTGTTTTGAGTCCAGAATGCAGATGCAGGGCTTCAAGATCAAGGTCCTTAAGAACAAAGGACCATGATCACCAAAGTCACTGGTATCTGCTCCAAGGATGACTTGTTACTTTTCCCCCCCTTTCCACATAAATAGGATGTCATACAGAAAAAACCCCAAGAGAATGACTCATATGTAGCAGGCATTAATTCACACTGCTTAATGCACTCTGACACATCATAGAGGTGCTCATGTGACATCAGGGCAGGCCCAGTAAAATACCCAAACAGGACAGAGCAAAATAGCCCAAGGAAAAGGAACAAAGGCTCAAGTGTAAGAGAGGGTTTGCCTGAAGAAAGGTTCTCAGAACCAAGAAGATAACAGGAAAAGAGAGAGCAGACAAGAGAATGAGGGTTGCAGAGAAGTCAGAGATAAAGCAAATACCACAGATAACGACATGAACCTGAAGAAGGGACAGAAAATGATTAAGGAGAGTTAAAAACACAGCTACAGATTGAGGGGAAAAACATGAGGGTGAAAGAAGAAAAAGCTCTCATGAGAAGAAGATACAATGATTCTGTGATTGCCAAGGTATTGGTTTGTTTCCATCAAACAATGTGCCTACATATGTTTTGCCGTTTTAAGACTGTTTACAAGATTACTAAGCTACTTTATTTTCTTTTGCTTCAAGTGTTTATTAGGAGGACCAATGTGAAATAGGATACAGAAACTTTCTGGCTTGGGGTAACTAAGCCAAAGTCTGCCAGACAAAGGTGAGTGATGCCTATTACCAGCAGCAGATGTTCAGAGACGTGAGCGGGGAACAGAACAGACTGTCCAACCTTACACGTGCATCAGGAAAGCCATCAGAAATAGCACAGTGAATGGCAGTCTTCACAGAGTTCAGGAAGTCAGTAAGAAGAGATTTTCAGCTATGATCCAATTACAAAAGCTGTCTGCATTCAGGCAGGGCTGCGCCACCTGTGTAGCAGAGGGCAGCGTGTAGGTATACTTGTGATGCGACCTAGGCCACGTCTCTGCCAACCTCTGACTTAAAGAAAGCCAATTCAGTAATTTTCCTCTTTAAAGGACAAAATAATATTAGCTGACAATCTTCTGCAACTCCTGTTTTAACAGGAGCCACTTGGGATCATGGGTATGTTTGAAAAATCAATCTCTAAGCAACTGAAAATGTAAGAGTTTAAGGCAGATATCCTTGTTTCACTTCTTTTGTCATTAAAATTAATTCCAAATAGTCACTAATAGTTCTTGTCTCAATCTTGAATGAGACAGATTTGCAGTGGCAGCCTTTAAGAGCAAATACTCAGGGACATCTGAGATACCACAATCCTTTTACGTAACAAGAGTACACTTCATGCTAACACTGAAGAAAAGGCTGAACAGCAGTCCCTCAATGAACATGCCAAATATACAGGTTATATGCCAGCTCTCTAACAGCCATTATGACTGTCAAGCATATTAATAAACTTTTATAGTTAAAAGGAAAAGAAAATCTGAACCTATTTTCAGGATCTTGTGCTGTGAGCGAACACTTACAGACTAAGGATTTGTCTGCAGGGAATATGCTAAATCAAGCCCTTTTGAACTTTTGATTAAATAATTGATGCATAATGCAGAATGTATAATATATGCATCCTTTCCCCATAGTTGCCTGGAAACCCATATGGAACAGTACTAGCAATTCCAGGAGCATTTAGCCTCTAAGTCTTTGGTGAAGACAAAGGAACAAAAAAAGTTTTAAAAATCATTAACTCATCTCTCTTTCCATTCTTCAAGTACTGCAGGATACCAGAATTAGTAACTCATAAAATGGTATCATGACTCTTGTAATATAGACTGCTTTTTTTTTTAAAGCTGTGTCTTTTGGAGCCATGTGAATAATGTCTTTCACTGTAAGGGAACTTGTAAGACTTAGCTTTCGTTAAAATAGAAAACGAAGAACACGACTAATATTTCTAGCCTCTACCTTTATGTAATAGTAATAAGCAGATCATAGACTATCCAAGATGGTCAACAGAGAAGAACAAAAATAAGAATACAAAATGGTGATTTTCTTTCCAAATTATAGGATTTTATGCAAATCTCATAAAAGACTGATCACTGAGGGTTTAGAAGAATATGAGAATGCCATGATCACAAATTCAAGAGGCAGATTGTTTCAAATTGCAGCCAAGAAGACCTTTTGCACTTCTCAAGTAGGCAACACTGCTTGTCATTCAGTTTGATTGCTCTGTGACCCAGCCTGAAACTATCTTTCACTTTATTGCTTCCAAGATGGAATGAAAAACAGGATAAAACCCAACAACGAGAACAGAGCACCAACCATGGAAACCTACAGTGATGAAGGATAAAGTTATTTAATCTAAGCAATTCTGTAATCATCGTAATTTGGTGGCTCTCTTTCTGATGGTCATCCTCAGAAAAAGAAGGGCAAACAAAAATTGCATGGGCTACACAGTCCTTGAGAAGTACAGGCAGGATGGTGACAGTGAATGTTTCCTGACATGGCAAGGATCTTCACGGGATTCTTGCATCTTTGCACATTTCTAGTGCACTCTATTTCATGTTTGAGAAAATAAATACTCATTGAGTCAAAGGAAGAATGTCTTTATACTATGCTGGCAAGAGATCTTGTTTGAGTAAAGAAAGCAGTTATATGGTCCTAAATCAATCAACATGTAAAGATGAAAGATTTGGTGGTTAAACATCAACAGGACAGACTGGAACACTTGTGAATATCCTATACCTTTGTGTTTCAGGAACTCTTTTGGATATACAAGATCGTGCCGATTTTGTCATGCAGAAAAGAAAGTTGAACCTGAATCTCCTATTGACTTCCTCAGCCACTGGATAACACAAAGGTCACAGCACCATTTCCAGTGTGGAATCAAGACTTTCTTATCCTTTCCTTTTACTACAAGTACCAGATACTGTGACTTCATTTCGTGGTGAATGGCATGTTGAATGGGATGGGATAAAATGATATTTTAAGTGTCAGCCCAGAATGGAAAGAATACAATCAAATCCCAAACCCTAGTAATTTTATTTAGGTTTAAACAAGTAATTTTTCAAAAAGTGCTTGCCATCATGATGGAGGCCAGTAGCTCATACAGGCTGATCTCATCAATACCCAGATTGTCAGTTTCTAGGACAAACCCATTTTCAGCAGCTTGCTGTAGCATTACAGGAGGTACAAGAGTACTCACAGAAAAGAGCTTGAAGAAAAGCATGTAAAAATAATGTATTTATGATAACCGTCACTCATTTTCAGTAGGAAATTATTATATTTCATGAGGGAAGACATTATTCTAACAAATGTAAAAAGGCAGATCAGATCAGGGAAGGACCCAAAAGCATGTATGGAGAATAAGCTGACATGTCTACATGCCTCAGCTGTGACTACTTAAGGCCAGAGGAGGTAGGATGAAGAGCAGGTGGAGGTGTAGGAGACTGCCTTGGACATACACAAGGTTTCCATCACAGTTATGGCAGCTGTGCTCCCTATGTGGAAACAGCTGCACTACAACTTGGATAGGCTGAAAAGATTAAAAAAAAAATTAAAAAGTCACTCATAATGAACAATATTAAGGGGAGAAACAAAGACACCAAAACCCTAAGGTTTTGAGATTAAACTGCCAGAAAAACAAGCTCCCTTTTTGTCTGCATTAATTAAGCCACATATTACTACCACAAGCACAGCTTTTGATTCACACTTGCAACTGTCAATGATTTATTCTGATCTAGGGAAATCAGCAAAATCTGCTTATGCAGCCAGAGTCACAGAAAGATTTCACAACACATTCAGGATAGTTCATTAAGGACAACAGTAGTTTTCCAGCTACACAGTTCGGTACTAGTGAGTGATGGTTAATAGTATAATGGTTTTGATTATGTTATGTTGTTATGTCTGCTCCTGCTGTCTCCATAGTGCAGAAGAAATTTGCATGTGAACATGATATTTCATCTCAGCTTGTTAATAAATTCACCGAGAACCAAATATTAAAATAAATCAACTGCACAATGATCACTGGGGATAACTATAAATTGTGGGTTTTGGTGGTTCCTGAATACCGGTGAATGTTGAGAGGTATGTCTAACTGCTGTCGTTGGTCCTTCATGCCTTGTTTTAGGGAAGCCTATGATGCTTTTGTGCCTGGATACCAAGAATAAACAGCTGCAAATCAACCGTGTCAAGATGGCATTTTCCTGGCAGTAAGGGGAGCTGAGCAGGAGTATGTAGGGTGAGAATGTACACTGGGTGCTCCAAAACCTGCTCTGATGCACTGGAAGTGAAGTGAAGGACAATACTCTCATGTCTGACTTGGTTCACAGGGTTTTCATAGTTGTGACTGTTTTAGACCTCACAGTGCTCACCTGTAGTTTTTCCATCTCCCTCCTTGATTCCTGCAGTGTGCACTATTTAGGACCACCTTTAAAACACATTTAGAAAGTTTATATGATGAAGTCAGCTATTCTGATTTTGCATACTTTGTACAGTACAGTCCGGAATAAACATGTAGTGTGTTTGATCAGGTTTCTGTACCTACTTCCTATCTGCTTTTATTACCCCAAATAATGAAATTTAATCTCAAATGATTAGGGTGCTGCTATTTCCGAGACTATATCCAACACCATCCTCCAGTAAAGCAGCCACAGTCAGCTCAAACACTCCTGGCTTTACATTCTAGGATCTCAAGAAGACATAATCACCAGCAATGTGATCTCCACGGTCCACCTGTCCATGGCTCTTGGCATTCACTTGGAACTATTCATGCCCAATTCTCAGTATCTTCTCAAGACTTCTTTAGTATTTATTTGATTTTTTTCTTTTTTTCTTTTTCCAGAAGAGGCATCTATGTCTTGTGGTAGTATTTATAACTAAGAGAAGACTATTTCTATTGCAAAGGTCTATTGCTACAGGAGTTCTGCAAAGTAATAAGCAAGTAGCCTGCAATAATCTCTTTCTATGACCACCACATCCTCAAAGGTACCTACACTACCTACAGAGTTTCTCTTTTAATTATTTCCAATTTTAGAAATTGTCAGCAGAAATAAAAAGCATAAAATTATTTTATATTCATGGGGAATTAACAAAGTTTCCCAGGTTTTTGGATTTCTGCATTCACAATTTGGTGCGTCTCCTGCTTTCGGGATTTTTGTCACCTATTGTATCCCACATTTGGGCACTTAGCAGATTCAGAAGTGTGCCAACAATAGTTTGTAAATGTTATTATTATTTATTTGTAGTGTTAACTTAGGTAAAGAGGAACACTTAAATTTCCAGGAATTTTTCTTCAAAAGATAACATCAAAGCTTTTTCAAATTTATCTACTTTTTCCCTGAGTTCTTAAGAAGAATTTCTTGCTTTTTTGTACAACAAGGCTGGACTGCATTCAATTCTATCCTGTTTGAAAAATAATTGCAAAGACTGATAATGATTTTTCACACTTTGATGATTGTATTTAAACTATTGCTTTAAAATGCCCAGAAAGATTTTTATAAAAGAAATACTTTCYACACATAGAGTACTTTCCCTAAAGTTTTATAGAATTATCAGAAAGGCATATATTTGCAATTTTGAAGACTGTTGGCTAAATATCTGCAAAGAAGTCTTCTTATGAAAATAAAATAATTTCACAGAGCAATTAATTTGATCAACAGTGTTAGTACTCAAGGTGCAACATATGTAGTGATATTCTGGTAAAAGGTGGTAAACTGTCACGTTCTCTACAATTTTTGCCCAGATGGTTTAACTGGTTTCAGGAGAAACGCTGTAAGAAAGAATGGCTCTTAGAATATTAAGGCATTTTTGCCCATTGCACACTGCCTACTTCACCAGCCTGCTGCTGAAGGTTTCAGCAAAAAAGCCCTTTAGTACTGACAGAAGAATCCACAAAGGGAGGCCAGGAGATGAACCCGTGTCTGTGTCTGGATTAAAGGCAGCAGAAACAAACAGTGCACTGTGTGTGATAAGTGTAGCTACCTGTTAAACGATATCCCATGACTGCCTATGCTAATGGGCACCTCCAGGTAAAAAAGATGGTGCTAATAAAGCCTCTCCTCTGCTTTCCTTGGAACAAACACTTCTGGCACTCAAAGCAGCTCTCTGCTTCCGTCCTCATACACCTTCAGCCTGTAGCCAAGAGCAGCTCTCTGCAATTTATTAAATTAGCTCTTTAAAAGAACTCCTCAAATACTTTCCTTCCAAGCAATTTTTCCCTAGTAAGTCTTGGCTAGTGTGCCAGAGCAGGGCAGGAGAGCACAGCTGAAAGAAGGCAAGCATGGCTTCAGCAACAGGAGGTGCTAGGTACTGGGATTGGAGCAGAACTGTCTTTGAGCTTTTTCTTGTTATATTCTACCCTAAATGAAGCAGCTCAGAAGCAGTAGAAAGGTTTTTTTCCCATGACCCCTTTTTTTTTGTCTCATGAACTTACTATTGGGTGGTGCATAATGACAATTTCAGCAGGGGAAAAAAAAATCCCCAAAACAGTAGCTGACATGAGCCAGAGGTCTGATATTAACCATTTCAAGGGCAGTTCAGTGGCTCTATGTTTAGAAGCTCTTTCTTGGACAGCCATTGCTTGAATACCTGTCAGGCAAATGAATGACTTCCCACTGGTAAGAGAAAACCATCTGGGAGAGCAGCAGTCTACCCAAAACAACCGGAAGAAATGGTGAAAAGACACACACAATTCAGTCTGTTCCAGAGCAACAGGTATTATTCCTTTAGTTGCACAGAACCTAATTCTTAGGATGACATTTTCAGCTTCTGTTTTTTTTTTCCCCCTTCAGAAGAGATTGACACAGTATAAATCTTGAAACAAGAGTAGCAAATTACTTCTCCTAGGTTAAAAATGGCGACTAGAAGGTAAGCCTGGTCCTTGAATGACTTGGCACAAGCTGGCAAACTGAAGGGCATGTGCACGGATTCTCTATGAACAGAACTAGTAATTCCACAAAAGCAGATTGCAGTTGATAAATAAGAGGCACAAAGTCAAGACTAACAACCAGTCATTTTAGCCAGCCAGCCACTCCCAGTAATGAGGCTATTGTTAGCCCTTAGGTTTTTTTTCACTTGCTTTGCATACAGTTGCATACAGACTTTGCTATCACTGTTCATTTAATTGGATACTTTTGTCACCTCAGACTACTGTATTCTGTTACCATGAATATGAAGTCAAAATGTCATCCTCCTAAACATAAGATTTCAAAAAAAACAACAACTGAATGCAACATAATAGTGTCTTTCAACACATTTGCTCCCGAACTGGAGAAGCCAGCTGCTGGGCAGGTACTAGAACCCCCCTGGGTTTTGTGTCTGGCAGCCTGCTTATAATGCGATACCAAACCTGCGATTCATACTCGAGCCAAACACATATTAAAAATACGAGAAGTGTGCTACAGAAGTGATTGAACTATCAGCTCCATGGCTAATAACACAGTAAATACTCTCCAAAATCTTTTCCATCACAACTTGGCCTCTCCGGTATGTTTGGACAGCATAAGCTAAACATTTCTGCAACACACACAGATGTAACCCCAAAACTGGAAACTTAAAAGGCAGTCAATCTCAATCTGCAGTGAGCATTTCTTAACATACCACTCTGCATAGCACAGGCATAGACAGATTGTTGTTCTAGTATAGATATGAGGACTAAAACCCACTTGTTTTCTCTGCATTGGTCCTCTCCCTACTGCTACTGCTGGCAAAAGTTCCCCTGTGGTTAGGATTTTTTTTCAAACTTGGTGTGGAAAGGCCCAGTAAAGCACATATACCCAAACCTGCCCTTCTACGTATTTGCATACTATTTTGGATGGAGAAGAAAGGATACACTCCATTACAGATTTTATGTGTATTTCCCCTTTGAAGTTCACAGGACATGACTGTGCTAATAGAAAATGCAGCTGTAAAGGAAAAAAGACTGAATCTCAGAAGAAAAGTTGAAAAAAGCCACTAATCAAGTGGGAAATTTCTCAATAAAACCTAAAGGGAGGAAGACAGATACACAGAGATTACAAGCAGGTTCACCCTCTCAGAAGAGCTGTATCTAGCTGGCCTTCTGGAAATAAAGGGGTCTGACCAACATTGCACTTACTTTGCTGCACCCCAAATAGAAGAGGACTGAAACCACCATTTCTTCTCACAGAGCTGCTATAAAAGCATTTTATTTGCAAGACATTGCTGGAACCCACAAATGTTATGTCACAAGAAAACTGCAGAATTCAGTTAACATACTTATTAATTAAAGTCATAGCCTGCACCCTGATGCACCCTTTTATGACTGAATCACTGGCATGTTTAAGGCAAGCTCCTTACATAAACAGGTTAATATTTAAAGTCTGCCCAGGCACTCTGATCAGTGTCCTTTGCAATGCCAGATCAAACAGTCCCGGTTTGTCAGCGGTGTGAAGGACAAACTGGAAAGCTGGTAACAATGGTAGGTCAAAGAAGTGCTGGCATACTTACAGTTGCATTTCTTCTGAACAAATCTAAGCTTGCATGCTGTTCGGTAGGTGGACAAACGGATGCGATCCAGATCCTGAGCCCCTAGTGGAAGAGAATAACGGTGACATTTGTATGGAATATGACCCGTGTGTATCTTTGCTAGCAGGGAAGCCAGAGAACAAAGAGGACACATGAGCTGACTCTGTTTAACAATTTTCAAGGCTCTCTCCTTTGCAGAGAGAGTGCAGAGGAGTGAGGAGTGAGAAGGGGAATGTCAGGAGCTACAGTGTTAAAAGAATTTTATAAAGGAAGGCAAGGAATAGTCAGCCCACTGTGTCTGTCACTTTGAAGAACAATCTGGTCAAGCTGCAGGCTAAGACACACTGGCCAGGCTCCAACAGCAGGGAAAACCTCCATTGAATTTTAATATTTAACAAAAAAGCTCATAACAAATATCTTTAGCTGGCATGCCAGATCAGAACAAGGTATTGCCAGCAAATCAAACAGGAAAAATACCATGCTGTAACATAAAGACTCACATCAATCTGCAGAAGACGGCAATAATGATGCAAAGGGTGTGAGGCCTTTCTCCATTTTGTGGATGTAGGTTCCCTGCAATGGAGACCTCAAAGGGTCAGCTCTCTGCTTCACACAGAGCTTGGCCCTAGCTGCTGCAACTTAAAGATCCAGTAGCATTTCCAAAGCAGCTGTCCAGGAGATGGGTACAAACTAACTGGCAGCTACCTCACAAGTGCAGTACACAGAGGCCAGTACAGGGGCAGAACCTGGCACAGTGTCCAACAAACACATCCAAAGGAGGTACTATCAGGATGTAAGAGAAGTGGAGTGGAATACGGCCCTGCTTTTACACAAACTTTGTCAATGCTTTCTCTAAGATTCCTCACCTGAACTGCTGAACATAAGGGCTATGTCAGCATCTGTAGAAGGATGCTCTGCCTATGTGGGGGCAAAACAGCTCAAACTTTCCCCTATTTACAGAAGCTATCAGTGATGGATGGAGAAGGGGGATCATGCTGCTTTTGGTGTTCAAGAATGCTGAGACCAGCCTGACTACACAACTTCAAAGTAAAACCTTCTGAGGACATGAAAAACAGTGTCTCCTGTCAGAAACCAGCACAGGTGAGGATGTGGCAAACAAAGTTCCTGATAAACGAAGCAACAAGTGATAGTACTGATAACTTATCTAAAGCTGCTGAGCTGGCATGGGTAGCCTAGAAACATTTGGKTGAGAGTCAATCAACTTATACTACAAAAGCTCAGTCCCACTTTTCAATGGCAGAGACTTCTAACATGCTCCTTCTGGATGTGTGTGTGTGGAGATTCCTCCCTTGAGTGGGGATGCCCTGCAAGGTGGCCAAATGAAAGAGATTTGCCCGCTTGCCCATTTGTGTTGATATGGGTGAGTAACATCAATCTCTACTTAATAATTCTTAAGCTAGCTTTGAAATTCTTTATTTAATAAATAGTGCACTATATTAGTAATTATAACTATCTATGCTGTCTAGTAAATAATTTTTATTATGGTATTTTAGTCAAATTATCATCAATTTAAATAAATATTTGTTTTATTCATATAAATATATTTGGTTTGCCATCCTTAATCTTGCAGGATGAAGTCATATAAAGCATCAATTACGCCTATCCAATCCTTAAAAACATAAACTGCTGACCAAGTCTGGGACTAGGATGGGATCCAGCTCTACTCAAACTCCTCTCTGAAAGGGAATTTCCAGTGTGAGGGGGTCCTTTCTGCACTTCGTGACTCAGTGGGAGGGCTTGCTTCCCTGATAAACCTTGTCTGAAGCTTCCATTCTGCCTCTGGCAGTACTGTTCACCTACACTTTCTTAAACAATCTGTCGTCCTTTAGACCAAAATTTTTCAAATATGCTCTGACCTACAAGATGAAAATGAGAATGATACACTATTGTCCCCAGATTCTGCTCTTTTCCTGACCAAATTTTCTCCCGCACTGTCTTCAGGGCTCCCAGCTACTCCTTTTTGCCAGTTAGCTGTCTTAACACCACCTGCACCAAGGGAGAAATTACCCTTGACTACTTAGCATCAGGTATGGGAAGCATTTTTGTGAGATTTTTCCATCATATCCTCTGTTCTTAAAATTATACAGGTTTTTCCCTTCTCCATTAGTATCTGACAGGTTTTGGAAAATTTCTCTACAGGTAAAGGGGAAGATAATGCTTGCAACACTAAGTTTTTCTTTTTTAATAGGACAGATGAGTAAAACGAATGTAACTTTTTCCCTCCTAACTTTAGCGAAAGCTGTTAATAAACTTCCAGTGTTCCTTTATAAAACATCAGCCTTTTAACAAGATTTGAAGAGTGAAAGCAAAGTGAGGCTCTGCTTCATTGAGCTTCTGAGGTTGCAGTATTAATCCTAATAAATTTGTAGGCAATGTGGCCTATTTTTTTTTTTTACCATTTGCACACACAGTGAATGGTATTATTTTGATATTATCTGGGGAGTAGGTGTTGCTCGTAAGATCTCGGAACAGACAATTTAATTTTGTCATGATTCATATTTTGCCACAGTCAGAGATCTATTTGTCAAACAACATCTGTAGAAAAGTGCTATCACTTACATGATGGAGAGTCCTGAAAGACAAGTGGAAAGATGTGCAGGACCGAGCACAGCAAACGAGACACTGAGTTTGTAACTTCCCTACAGGATTGTCAGTGGCCTCTCTTTCCTTCTGCCTGCTGGCAGTACTTCACTCTGTTTCCTTTCAACATGCTCATGTCACGTAACACTCTTTGCAGTTTGCAAAAATAACATAGGGACACACTGCAAGCTTCAGTTGTTGTTTTCTTGCTGGAAATGTGTGCTGACAGTGATGTACATTTTGAACTCTTCATCAGTGTGGATATACCTGGGCATGTCACGTAAGACTAAGGTTAAGACTAAGACCTAGTGATTTGATGTCCAATAGAGCATTTTGAATTATAAAACACAATTCAAGCTTTAACCACAGGACTCTACAGAAGGTGGTAATAATTATGATAGTAATTCACAAAGGTTTGTAATTTGGAACTAGAAGGATGTCTCTTCTGAAGGAAAGGAAACAAAAAGGTCAAACTGAACCTCTCAAAATACAGGGAAAATCACAGTGGCCCAAATTTAAAGTCAAAATCAAATCCTTCTATTCCTTGCTTGGGACAAACTTCCCATTTAAAAAGGCTTGAAAAGTTGGATTATTTTTTTTCTTTTTTCTTTTTTTCTTTTCTGTCTTGTGTAGTCTGGAACATGACCCACTTTCTAAAATTATTATGGAGTTTTAATCACAGACTTGCAGATGTAACTCCAAGAACTGAAAACACTGGCAAAAGCCTTTATATTAAAGATTTTCTTCCTCTCATATTGGCAGGTTGTGGGGTTTAATTTTTTACCATAGGCTTATGTCTATCATAACATTAAGAAGCTTCACATGGCCCACAGTATGCTGGGCATCTGGAGCACACGGTTTTTGTTAAATATGTTAAACGTGTGGGCTTGTACACAGCTGAGGGCACCTGAATATGACACCGGGATGAACTTCCGTTTCAATGAAGCACACCCTCTACACACAGAGACATCCAAGGGGCTCTCAAAATGCAAAGTTCAGTGTTTTACAAATATGGACTTTTCTTTGCCTAAAATACATTTAGTTTTTCACAAAGACCTAATATTTTCCCCGCTTTTTATGTAGTTGGAACACCCAGGTCTCTGTGTACATATGTAGTAGGTGGAGGAAGGAGGCAGGCAAACAGAAAAGGGAAGCACATGTGAGATAAACCAGACTCAAGCCAATATGCCAAAATACTGAAATGCGAAAGAAAAAATAGTAGACTACAACTACTGGTGTGCAGTATGGGAAAATAGTCCCTCCTCTGCCTCCAACTGCTGATTTTCCCAACACCTCCTTAACTCCTCTAAAACAACCCAATATCAAAACAGCCTTCAAAATTGTGGGAACAAGCCATGAATCCTCACAGCAAAGTCTTAAGCATTTCAGGAATATTTCAAATGAACTGAAGTTAATGGTAGCTGTGCTACTGACTTTAGCTGATAAAAGCTCAAGTCCCCTCTGTAATTCTAATTAACATACAGTATGTTCTGATAATGAACAAATCCATTTTTTGATTCTGGCCAAAGAACAACCCCTCCCTCCACTGGTCTGACATGTACACAAGAGACAAGTGAATCATAAAATATCCTGAGCTGGATGGGACTCATGAGAATCATTGAGTCCAACTCCTGGCTCTGCAGAGGATAATCCCAAAAATCACACCATGTGCCTGAGAGTATTGCCCAAACGCTTTTTGAACTTTCTCAGGCTTGGTGTTGTGGACACTTCTGTGGGGAGCCTGTTCCAGTGCCCAACCACCTTCTGGGTGAAGAATCTTTTCCTAATATCCAACTTMAACCTCCCCTGACTCAGCTTCATTCCATTCCCTCAGGTTCTATCACTGGTCACCAGACAAAGGAGATCAGTGAGAAATACTCACTAGCTTTACAACAGCAAGCCCCGTGTGATACTAAAATAATTACAGGGCACAACAGAGCTAGTGGACATGGTGGAATGGGCCAAGACGGTTCTCAGTAGGCTATCTGAATGAGAAGTCCTTGATTTGGAGAGCTCAGGAATAGGGCTTACCCCTGGGGAACAGTCCTGAGCACACTGAACTCACCAGCACACACCTGGCCATTCAGTATGAACAATTACTCGAGTGCCAGTAATGCTTTTATTAGTCTCCCACCAAAGACTGGGGAGATGCTGTGTCATTGTTTACTATGTGGCAGGGCACAAACAATAGGAAGCTTAGTAATTACACACAAAACTCAAGTAAATCTAGTAACAGGGTGACAGTCTCAAACTTGATATCTAATAGAATTTCCTGGAGGAATGGTGGTTTGGTTGTAAGAGAAAGAAGAGATGACTGTCAGAAGAAGTGCAGTAATGTAATTGGTAAAGTACATCCCTGACACACTGTCCTGCAGGGAGCACAGAACTTCACTAGGAACTATATAAAAGGTGCTGAAGTGGAGTATGGAGTACATGAGTCCCTGTACTGTGTCTGGCTGGGATGCAGTTAACTTTCTTTATAGCAGTCTGCATGGTGCTGTGTTTTAGATTTGTGGCTAAAAAAGTGTTGATAACACACTGCTGTTTTAGCTATTGCTGAATTGTATTTGCACAGCACCCAGGCCTTTTTGTTTCCTACTTTGTCCCCTCCCAGAGTTGTCTGAGGATGGGCAAAGGGTTGGGAGGGAACACAGCAAGGATAGATGGCCTCACATGGCCAAAAGGATAGTCCATACCATATAACATCATGCTCAGAAATAAAAATGGGGTAGGGAAAGAAGGGAGTGGGGAGCTTTGTCTTCCAAGGCAGACTCTGCTCCACAACTGGCTGGGCATCAGTCTGCATTTGGGAGGTGGGGAGTAACCACCTTTGCATCACTGGTTCTTGTTTTTTGTTGCAATTTTTTCCCCTCTCTCTCTGTCACTTAATCAACTGTCTTTATCTCAAGCCATAAGTGTGCTTTCTTCTGCTCTCTCTCTGTTCTCTCCCATCCTGCTGAGGACCGGCTGGGGATTAAGCAAGTGTTCATGTGTGTGCTTAGCAGCTGGCTCGGGTCAACCAACTACAGATACCTTCAATAAAAGACACAGTCTTTTGGAGACCTTATCCCTCTTCATTGCAACCTGCGTACTGCAGCATCTCTGTCTTAAGAAGCTACTGATTAAAATAATACAATCGAAAAGTCTGATGTAGAAAATCCTTCTTGCCCGCCTTGGTCAAATCAGCCCATTTTTGTGCAGTTTTGGTCTCACGATATTAATTAATTTGTGCAACGGAGATTTGAGGTGGAAAGCTTGCATAAATTTTACTGACACTGCATAGCAACTGGCTTGGTCTATCACAGCAAAACATTTCCAGGAAGTACTTACGCATTTCTGCAAACAGCTGCCTTCTTTCTGCCATGGTATTTCCTCTTTTCCCACAATCTTCAATCATTCTGGAAGACAAAATCGTGTGAAAACATTAAGTACTATTCCCAGAGTGAACATACGTACATAAGCATCCAAAATCGATTCCGAAAAACCTTTGAGGTTGACAGGTGCTCCATGTGTACCCAATGCCTTTTGTCAGCCTCTCTGTGGCATGGTTTGTAGAGAGCCTGGTCCCCAAATTGTCCTCCATTCCCTGGACTCTGCTTTCAAGCATTTGTTCCCCCCCCGCCCCTCTCTCCCAAAGGCAGTGTTCAGTTTTTCTGCTTGATGTAACTAACTGGCTTACATAACACAAGCTCTGAAATTCATTTTAGGTTTTCTTAAATAAGGAATCCTCAGTTTATATTATGTAAGAGAGAAGAAATCATAAAAGATTCTGATATTATTTTATAGTCTAGAAAACTATGTTCTAGTCAATTCTGTGTGGAGGAGACAAAAAAAATAACAAACAACAGCAACTAAATCTCTACTCCATAACAAAATACATGCTATTTACTTAAGCAAACACGGTCCCAATATTCATTCAAATTCAGGACAATACATCTCTGATTAAATGAGTTTCAGAAAAAGGCTCAGAAGTAAGAATATATTTTCCTTCAGTTTTCAGATGAAAAAATCCTTCAAATATTTTGAAGAGCACTACTGCTGGAAAGAGCATAGAGAAAAGAGACAGCTTTTCACAGCCAGCATTCAAACCATAAAAGACTAAAACCTTCAGAGTAAAGATAAACATCTTTAGCAGCTCTCAAAAAATTAAACTAGTGTCAGCATCACCACTTCCTATGCGTAATTACCCCGTCGAACCAATATCCCTTCCTGCCTGCCAAGTCTGGTTAGGGCTTCTGACCTGCATTTTAATCTACATCCTCATGTCAGCTAGACTGTGTAAAATAACATCAGGACTACCTGGGTTATGAAGTAGATGTTCTGTAGAACCCTGCAATCAAAAATACTGTACTGTATCCCATAGCAAACCTCTAGATGTATACAACAGGAAGAATAAAAGTACTGGATGCTGAAGTCAACCATCACCAAATAACTCGAGACAGAAAACCAGTTTCCTTTTATTTCTCAAAGAAAGAAAGGCAATCACGTAAGAGGTGTTTTGTTGTATGGGGTTTTTTTTCCCTTTCTGTTCAAATGAAGTGGTGGTACATTATAATTGCCTTTTCCAAATAGCCTATTCAATTCTCAGAGTACTGATAAAGACTCTGCCGAAGTGCTTTCTATGGTGGACATTTTGTGATGTGAGCAGCAGTCCCAGTAGGAAGCGGACAAAGGGTAGGAATGCAGCCTCTTTGCAGCGATATTCGAGTTCACCCGTATGCTCTCATTTGGCTGGGAGTGATACGGATGTGTGTAGCATGGCATTAAGTCTGAGCTAATATTTCCTCCCTTTCTGCAGAGATAACAGCTCTCAGTGTAGTAGTACCTTACAGAAGTGGTCACACAGCCTCTGATCTGGAGGCAGCTGGTGCCTTGCTAGCTTGGAGGTGTCAGGGAAGACTCAAACCTCCCTACAAAATGAGATATACCTCAAGATATGCCAGGCCCAAACACCTTCCTAATTAGACAGCAAGAAGTAATATCTTTTTTACATGAATCAGCCTTAAATCTCTGCCCATAAAAGAATAAAAGCAATATAATTCCACTAACCCCAGCTTGAGCTCCCCATTCCTTTCTCTTTCTAATGGAACTCATAGTAGGAGATGAATTTGCCATGGGAAATGAACAGATCTCACAGGACAGGTGGGTTAATAAAGCTGTTTGAAAAGACAGCATCTTTTAGTAGGCAGTGCAGTCGAGTGAATAGTTCAGAAGAAACACAATTTTTGATTGTTTATTGTTTGTGAAGTTGGTCATAAGCCATCATCATTTTCTCTGACTTCTCCTATATTCAGATTTAATCCACACACAATGTGCAACTCCTTTTCAAATTATATACTGCTYATATTATTTGATTAAGATTGGGTTAATTTGATTTTGGCACAACGATTACATCATCTTGTTTCAGTTTCTTGATACAATTTACACTTAAATTTTACAGATTTTTCTCCAGTTAATCATTTGCTGTTTTCATTCCACCAATGTTCTCTAACATTTGTGAAATAATCAGTGGTCTCACAGTGATTGCTACAAACGTCATTGAAAATGTAAGGGGTGCAACTTTATTCTCATTTGTCTCATACTGTCACCTGGAGAAAAATATTCCTTAGCTATAGTTGTTAAATATCTTGCAGAGCATGGAACGTAGCTCACCTATGACCGTATTCACCACGTGGAAGAATTTTCCCAGTCAAAATTAAGTAACAAAAAGTATTTTTCAAATCAAGCAAATTGTACAGCATGTTTTCCATCTCCTTCAGAGAGCCCATTCCTAAAGCGTCCTTTTAGTGGGGGGAAAAAAATCTTTAACTGCTTTTCCCTCTTCTGCAGTTCATCCTCCCTTTACTTTTTCTGTTTATATCTCCTTATATAAAAATGTTCCCTGGACCTGATCATCATTTTTCAGAATGTCCCATTATGTTCTGAAATTGAATCACCCTTTTCACTTCTGGGGCTTACGGGAATTACCAGGCCTGACAAGTAACTTTGTATTTATAAACGCACAACTCAGGCTTCTTTGGAGAGGGAAGAAACTTTGTATTTATGTTTTTAGGACTCTCCTTGCACTAGATATTTTGCTGATTTTAGAACAGCCTTCATCCCAAATGACAATCCTAAAATCCTCTGTAACAGGGTAAACGCCATTAAACTGATGAGAATAAGTTGTGGCAGTATTTTCAGATAGATACATTCTATCCTCTTCCACATCTTTTCCTGCCAGACAAAAGGTGATAGATGATGCTCATCAGTATTGTTACTTTTGAGTCGCCATTGACAGGAATTCACTCAATTGTGTCTTGCAAGCTTTTCACATGCATTTTTAACTCTAGAATGTGCTACAGCCCAGGTTCAGCTAATGCCATTGGTCATGGTGCTGGGCATCTCCATGTTCAGCCTTGTTCCCTGTGATTAAGCTCACAGGTACACAGCTCTGCTCTTTAACTCAGATTACAGACTCATGGTTTGAGCCCATGATGCACTCACCTCAGTCCCTGGGGCTGGCCCTGAGCTAATTGACTACAGTCATGTTCCAATATTCCTCATTTTGCTCACAGCACATGTCAAGTCACAGGAAAAAAAAAAGTACAATTTGTTCAACAGGGGAGAAAAGCAAATCACAAAGCAAACTCTAATGTGCTTTACAAAACAGAATAATTTTCCAAAGACATAATTTTAAAAAATATTAATTAATGTATACATTTCTCATAGTAGGGATTAGATTATATTTGTCTTCTATGAATCCCTTCCACTATCTTTTTCCCTTCACTTTTCTTCCCAGGAAATAGCTCCTCCACTGCAGGTAAGGAGAACACCTACTGTGCACCTAATTAAAATTCTTGTCACAAGCTAATTAGTAAGGTACCAATTAGCATGGTATTAAGGCTTCAATATATTACAGACATTCCAAAGCAGAAATCATTCCAAGCATGCAGTTTCCAGCCTCTGAAAAAGACACTGTGAATGTTTCATTTTTACCGATGTTTCAAGCTGAAAACTTTTATGACATTAGTATTGATAGAAAGAAAAGAATAAATAAAGGAAGAATATAGTTTGATTGCAACTATTTTGACTACAATTTCATCTTCATGCTTATCATGTATCAGAAGCATAACTGGTCCATTTTTTAATATACTTTTCTGGTTTATAAAATCCGGGTGGGAATATCATATAATATGCATAAGGGGAGAACTAAATGCCTCATTTTTCTTTCTTTTGYTGTTCTGATGCTTGGATTACAAGCACTGCAATAATCTCTCTCACAAATAAGTATTTTTCTTGTTTTAGTATTTATACGGTAAATAATGTATTTTATTAAACCCCAGTATAGGTCATTCTTTTCATAAATAGTACATTTCCATTATATTTCCATTGCTTGAACTGTGTCTGTGCATGATAAAAGGAATGTCTCCTACATTTAAATCATTAGCTCAAAAAAACCAATCTGTCCTGGTTTAGGCTGGAATAGAGTAAATTTTATTCCTAGTAGTTGGTACAGTGCTGTGTTTTGGATTTAGTCTGAGAATAATGTCAATAACACACTGATGTTTTAGTTGTTGCTAAGTAGTGCTTACCCTAAGTCAAGGACTTTTCAGTTTCCCATGCTCTGCTGGTGAGCAGGTGGACAACTGGCTGGAAAGGAGCAAGGCCAGGACAGCTGACACGAACTGGCCAAAGGGATATCCCATACCATAGAGCATCATGCCCAGTGTATAAATTGGAGGCAATTGGCCCGGAGGTGCCAATCACCGCTAGGGGATGGGCTGGGCATCAGTCAGTGAGTGGTGAGCAACTGTAATTGTATTTTACTTGGGTTGTAGTCCTTTTTCTGTATTATTATCATTACTATTATTTTTGTTGTTCTTGTTGTTATTATTATTAATATTATTATACTTTGCTTTGTTTTAATTATTAATCTGTTCTTATCTCAATCCATGAGTTTCACTTTTTCTTCCTGATTCTCCCTACCACCACGGGTGGTGCTGGTGATGGAATAAATGAGCAGTTGTGTGGGACTTAAGTTACCAGCTGGGGTTAAACCACGACACCATCAAAAGAAGCAGTTGCCTCTATACGTGGAGAAGGCACTACCCCTTGGAAAGCTCCATACAGTTCCCAGGAGACTGTCAAAAATTCCTGACCTGACACGTGCACACACAGTTTGATGGGTCTGAGAAGAGCCACCCCACTAGCACTTCCATAAATCCCCATCCTGTTTGTCTGTGACAGATGAAGTGCCCCAGGGAGGCAGGATACATGCCAGTGAGGAAAACTGCCCGCTGAAATTGATTAATTCTGGCATGAAAAATTTATCAAGTCCCATGTGATTGTTGTGACGCAGCCGTGGGTTTGAAAAAAGAGGCTCCGAATCCTGGCCAGTGACAATTCTGACAGTCTTTCAGGCTGGATAAAAGTTGTTTATTCCATCGAAGCAGGCACAGAGGAAAAAGAGGAAGACTTATCTCTGCCCCAGTCTTGTCCAGCTGAGCTCACTGGGGCTCTGAAGCTCTTGAAAGCGTTTTGGGACCCAACTTCTAGCTGGAGGTTTTGCACCACAAGACTGGTAAACCCAACAGTGAGTATCTTGAAATCACTTTTGGCAAGAGTACCGCCATTTGGTAAAAAATATCAACCAGGATCAAGCATCCTTTATTTGAGCAGTCTGTAGTTCCCTAGCGAGGAAATCTCCAACTCCTGATATAGACAGCTATTTTTTTCTTCCATGAAATGTCAAATGTTAGATATCCACTTTGGTATCTCTGGGAATTAGAAGCATTAGGATGCAGAGAAATGTGCTGGTTTCTCAATGGCTATTTTTTATGCTGTTGACAAATCTGATGCTACTTTTTATGCAGCTGGTCAATATTTAAACCCAGCTTTGAGCAGACAACAGCACCATTTTTCAGCAGCACAGGCTTCTTGTCTGCCATTGCTCAGGACAGTTTTATCAAAATGCCCTCCATATATAACAAATTGCTATTTCTTTTCAGGATTTACCAGCATCAGAAATGTAGATTTATGAAAATGAAAGAGTTTGCTAGAGTCTAGCTTACAGTGACTTTATGCGGAACTTAAAATCTGTAGTCACCAGCTAGGATTCTGTTCCTGCAGGATTCATGGCAATATGAGAGACGAGACTTTCCACAGATTCTCTTTTCTTCTCCTACTTTCTCCAAATTCAGTCCTGTTAGATACTGCTCAGCTAACTAGAACAGTTATGGCTGCTTATTTCAAAGCGATTTTGGACTGGAGAACAGAGAGTTAAAAAGGACAGTGAGTGCTGGCTAAGACCATATTTCCAACATCATCAACCTCAGAAATCCTTGCAGTTATTAAYGAGAATCCTGAAGGGCCACTTCAGAGCCCTCTTCCCCTTAATGGATTTATTGGTGCCTTATGAACGCCTTGTTCCACACGTTCTAATGAAGCAGGTCTCTAATAGGTCTCTCTCGGCTTTACATTCCAGGACTAATCTTTGGCACTGTAATAAAATTGGTCAATGCTCTTTCCTCAGGCTAGGTATAATTGCATTGCACTTACAAAGCCTGCTTGTATTTTATCTAGATGAGCTTTTTACAGTGAAGAAAGAAAACAAAACCTGTTACTAGGTTCATCTCCAACATGAGTCTCAGCAAGTCTGACTCTACTTATTTTTGTCATATTTTGCAATTTTAATACTACCAAAAAAATTGAAATTCTCTCTTGATTTATTCCTTTAGTGAAATGTGTCCCTTCTTTTTTTTAAGAAAGAATTTTCCAACGTATTTTTCATCAACTCCCCTTTTGGGAGTTTTGTATCCTTAGTGCGAAACTGTCAAAAATGCCTAATAAGGCACCCACTGCAACT
Source organism: Amblyornis subalaris (assembly GCA_018881555.1). Taxonomy (NCBI): domain Eukaryota; kingdom Metazoa; phylum Chordata; class Aves; order Passeriformes; family Ptilonorhynchidae; genus Amblyornis; species Amblyornis subalaris. The sequence goes on from JACAXG010000001.1 coordinate 7,781,980, forward strand.
CATTTCTGTATGGTCTTCAAGGAAGTTTGAATGCTACACCAATCTTATCTGTGAGGTCTAAAAAACAAGTGTGAAGAGATCCACCACTAAAAAAACCCCAAACCATAATTCTGAGACAGAAAAATAAGAGTCAGAATAGACTAATTTCATATTTAAYACTGTATAGAATGAGCTAGTGGATGCCATGATGAACAAACCATCAGTCGTTTTCCATGTGCACTAGGCATTATCAAGTTTAGGAATTCAAAATGTTACTAACTAGGCCAAAATATATACCAAAATCCTTATTTTTCTTCTTTTCATGGGTACTTGTACAGTATAATTTTCAGCTTTTCTCTGCAATATGAAGAACTTCTCTTAGAGAATCTTACTACTCCAGACATGAAAGACATGTAATAAAATGAGTACTTGACACTTAAAATATACATGTGAAACTTTAAAAAGCTGTCTWAAAGCTGTTGCTTAGATAAATTTCTCTAGCCATGCTCTTTTTGAGTCAGCCTTCTTGACACTACAAAAAACTACTCTATTGGATGAAACATGGAAAGAAAACTAAGGTTCAGTACTTCAAATACGATTTCATCTTTTAACAGCATATGATAATCCAATAAAATAATTTTGGTCACCTCCAAAAAACTTTTCTCTGGGGCTTCACTGCCATCACTTCTGATAAACATTAGGGATTGACTCCAGCTAACTGCTACAGATTTAAACACAGGTTTTCAAAGTTCTACTAAATGCTATTTCAAAATTATATTTTTTCTAAATTTTATTAAATATTTTAAAACAAATAAAGAACGTACTGATTTCCTTTATATTCATGCACAACATTTCAGAASCTTAGGTCAACTAAGAGGTAGTTAGAAATAACCTCCACTAACAGTAATTTCTTTTTTGTTACACTCAAAATGCATTCCAGGAAAAGAAACCCCCAAAACTCAAGACACAAATGCTGACAATATACAATACCAAATCTGATTTGTCTGATGTGTTAATATTTTTATGGAGTTTTCCCGTGAACTCATTTTGGAGCTGGGTTTCACCAAAGTGGTAGTTTTTCCTTCAAATTATATTTTTTTTAAAACTATTTTTCTAAAAACCAAGATCAGTAAAGAACTGATCATCTTTGAACCTTCAAATTTATAGTTCTACTTCTTTCAGTTGATTAGACAAGGAATAATTCATAGAGAAAACTGTAATTAAACTCAAGGGATAAAAAATTATAAGGACTTTATCACAGGAAGCATTTAATTGATACTCTGATACTTTGGTGGTCTGGTCCTCTTTCTTTTTTATTTGCCATTGTAGAGACAAAAAGGAGGTTGCAGTATTTCAAATATAATTAAACTCCTACTTAGTCAAAAGGATCTTTCAGTTCTTCTTGTGCTGCCATAATTAAACCCAAATTCATTTGAGAGTAAGCTGTTGGTGATACAATTGTGTTAGGAAGCATTTCCTGGCTTCTGCCAATTTTAATAATACAAGTTGTCAGTTTTTGTAAATATGGATTTGATGATTATTTGCTGTAGGACAGTAGGTACTTTCATGTCCTCAGAATTATAAAAACAACTAAATAAACCAAATGGTAACTGTGGGAGAAGATACATTCCTAGACAGTTGAAATTATTGAGATCCTTTGTGTGTACTGGGTAAATCTCACTAAAATTAAGTACTGTGGGTAGTCAAACAGATTAGTTAATAGAGAGGCTATTGGCTTTCCTCACCTTACCTGAGAAAAGTTTTCGCACTCAAAACAATTAATGGAACAGCCATTGATTCAGAGAAGCTGAAAACAATCTTATCAGCTAAGAAAAGTTTTCCATTATTCAACAGACAACCAAGAAGTATTTAAGCTTTTTTATCTTTATGCCTGAAACAGATGCCTTTGGCTTTTTTCACTTTTCAATTTTCTGAAATGTTATAACAAATACATTTATAGAAAAGAAAGTGTGAACTATATCTAAACAACAGAGCTAAACAAAAGCATATTTAAAAACAATACCATGGAAATCCAAGTCTCTCCAGATCTAATTGAGGAAAGGCACAAAATAAATTACAAATGAAAGAATGATGAGGCACTGATGAAGCTATTCACATAATCACTTTCATAGTGGTAGCTGTTAATTTGTCTTCAAACTCAGTGAGAGCAGGCACTAGGACAGAAGAACAGCACTAGGATGGGAATGAACACATTTAGGAGCATATTTGGGTTAAGTATATACCTTCTGAGACAAAGAAAGCTTTGATTATTCAGTCTGTATGAATCTCACGCAGAGAGAAATCAGATCCTTAATGCAAGCAGGAGCAGCCTCCAGGCTGATCTAATTAATATCCAAAGGCATTTTTAGCAATTAGTTGTTGTCAGGGCATAAGGAAATGTCAGATTTTATCTTTTTTACCTGGCCATATCCCTTCCGTGAGTGGTCTGATGACTTGGGTAAGAGGGATACAACTTGATCATTTTGGTGGCTGCATTCAGCTGAAGATTCTTTAAAATTTAATTCTATTTTCAAGTAGCAGATCTCACTGAAGGTCACACCTCTATGTCTCTAATTTTGTGGTGGAAAAAGTAGTTTCACATGCATTGTTAAAATGATTTCACTAGGCAGCCTTAGTTATAATAGTTCAGTCCTCAAGACGCCCAGTTAAGATACGAACTCTTTCAAAATCAGAATGATTAAAATCAAGGTCTATATATTCTTGTCCCATAACTGCCTGCCTGCATACCCATGAGTAACCACACAAGCAGTGCAGCAATACAGTCATTATACACAGCAGAAACAGAACAGTTAGGCTGGCAGTACCATGTGCTAACAGAACAAACAGCAGAAGAAAACAGCAATGAGATGTCTAAATTTGTAAAAATTTAAGTGACAAGAAATTACAGGCCAATACAATAATTTCTGAGTCTTCTAAAGGTGAACACATAGAAAAGGCAAAGTCAGATGGGCTCCAGTTCAACAGAAGCTTTCTTTAATCTGTCCTTATCCTGCAAAGCCTTTACATACACACTGATCCCAAAGCATATGCTTGAATTCCGTTGTGATGACTGTACTTAGCTGAACAGGAATGCACTGCTGAACTGGGCTCAAAGGCTTTCTATATTGTTCTTAATAAACATCTAGCAAAAAAGGGCAACCTACAAATGTGTATATAAAAGGAAATGTACTTGGAAATGGCACTTCAAGGAGGAGTCAGAGTATCTTCCAATAAAGATAAGCTTTAGTCACATAACAGAGAACATAGTTCCCTTGCATGTGATGTGGAAGTTTGCAGAGTACTGAGGTCACTTTAAAAGCAAAAGGAATTAAAGAATTAAAGAGAAGGGCGTTAAGAAATAGAAGAATCTTTCACCCATTTATCCTCCTCTTCATTATTTGGGTGTACGTTGAGATGCTATTCATGACACTCATAAAAGTGAATTACGAAGAGAACTACACTTTATGTCAGTTCCTACATCACTGGTTATTCCTGAAGTATCCCACCACAAAATGTTAGCATAAGCTTTTCTTGTACAAAACTGTCTTTGATGCAAATGTATTCTGTCTTTGCCTCCCAGCAAATTTAGGCCCACCTTTAGTGGAGTACTCTCATAGAGTATTATCATACTCTTTCACATTAGTCTAGCTAATTTATTTCAGTGATTAATAACGTGCAGGTATTTACACAGAGAAGAAATTTTTGCAAAACTTTCCACTTAATAAATAGTAAGTTAGGCATCTTATGTCCTCACTGGAACATCAAAATGTTAAGACTTCAGGCCCGTAATATCTTAAAAGAATTCAAGAAAAAACCCCCACTTATTTCAACAGGTAAAGGATGACAGGAAATGAAAGCAAATGCAAACAAAAAGAGATGGACAGCTTGATATGCACTATCAGCTAGTTTATTTTCTCAAATAAAAAACCTAATATAGCAAATTACTTTTAACCTAATTAAAATCTGACATTATTTTATTAGGCAATATCATTATTACAATAGCATACAGAAGAAAATGAAATACAATATAATTATGTAGCAAATAGTCCCATATACTAAGCCAGAACAGAAAGCTAATGCTTGAAATATTGAATTCAAAGATAATGGCTGGTGATGCTTGTAAATGGACACAACAGAAACAGGCTGCTACATTTGATTCACTGATCCGGGTCTCTCCTCTCAGATATGCACATTACCTCTAACACTGGTTGGACCCCGCTAAACTCAAGTTAGTGCTGTATATTCTTGAGGGGGAACACTTTTAATGAAACGGTATTAATTATATTGCAAAAGAACACTTAGGTTATAAAAATCTCTCCAATGCAGCATAAACATTGCAGCTACTAGAAATACACTTGTAAGCAGACTTTCGTCTGGAGAAATTTTAGTGTCCTGAATTTACCTTTCCCATGGCAAGAAGGGAACATGAAGAAAGCCAAGGGGAGCACAGGAAAGCCCAGAAGAAGCACAGATAAGCAGGCTAGCACTTACGGTTGCAAAGATTCCTGATGCTTTGAAAACTACGCTTTGAAATCCCCAAATGGTTGTTTAAAGGTTTTTCTTCATGTAAAATGAAGTAGATCACTTAGAAACAATCATCTGATGGTAGTCAAGACAGAAGACAGACTCCTACACAAGCATTGCTCTAGGATGCACACAATGCATCAACTTTTGTGGAAAAATGACTTTTGTATCATTAACAACAGGAAACAAGAGGTGCCAAAACAGGCAAGACACAGTCACACAGCACTTTATGTCTGTATGTCATGTTCCCCCAAAGATTAAATGTCTTCAAACTAATTTTTCAATACCTCCTTTGTGTAAAAAGATCTCATTTTCCTTCTAACACAACACAGCAGTTCTGGGAGAACCACCTCAAAAACCTCTCCAGGGAGCAACTCAATCACTGAACTACCCGCTGTAAAGGTGCCATTCCCAAGATCCGCTGCATTTAAAAGAGTTATTTCACAAAGACCAGTCACCAGAAATCAACAGCCACCAACTATGAGAAAGCCTCACAGCCGGCAGAGGAGGAAGGGGTGGTCATTGTGAAGACACAGAGACACCCTACAGAAAAGCACGGGGCATTAAGGCCTCCAGCAGCTTGCAAGACGCAATATATTCTTGGAGAGAGAATACCAATGCAAACTGTTACAAGCCAATTTTTATGTGAAATGCGGTCCTTCTGAGCAGATAAAACAGTGTACAGATACCCTCAGTACGAAGCACTGACCACACACAGCCACGTAGCACAGCAGCCCAGTGGCTGCGTATTCGTGCCTGTTGCAGGGGCACTTCAATTAGGCCACAAAAGTGAGAGCATTACGCAACCTCTCCAGGCTTGGATTTTGACAAGAAAAACGGATGTGAATTCACTGTCACAGGTGACAATTTTCCCTGGGCAATTACAGCCCCCTGCACCCTCAGAGGCCTTGTGTACAACCAGCCATCCGCCGAGCCGGCAGCAGCCCACCGATGTGATGCTCCACACGCCGAACCACCGCTGTCAGAGCGGCCACCAGTTTACTTCAGAGACCAATAGAAACTGGCACTAAGGAGAAGTCCGTGTTAGTTACAAGTGTCACACCACCACCTGGACAAAACCATGTCCAATTTGACCCTGCTGCTAGTGGAGACAATCCTTAAATTGGTCCAGAGGCATGCAAATTGAAGTTGTTTGAGTAGGTAATAAGCAGATTCGAGCTAAGCTGCTTAATGATATTTGCAAACAAGAATAAGTACATTCGCACCTCAGGTGTCATCTGCTTAATTCTGAGACCACGTCTAATATTATTCTGGATATTCTGGCAAGAAAGCAGCAGTGTATTTTTGGTCTGCCTTATCAAATGCAGCATATCAGAGTAGGAAGCAAGAGACCTTCTCCTTTTGTTTGGCTCTGGTTCAACTACACTCAACTATTACATTCTAGTTTAGGCACCAAGTTGTCTGGAAGCCATTGACAGAGAGGAAGGAGAGAGGCAGAGAGATGGGAAAATACTCAGAGGCTTGAGACCAGAGAGTCTGATTACTGGAAAGAGAGTAACATCAAATCTATACAGTTTTGTTAAATGCTGATGAGCTGGGAATAAAACAGCTATCTGCTGTTCATGTTGAGGAGAGAATTATAAGGTGGGATATACAGGGTTTAATTAGGAATAATAGGAGTGATATTTAAACACAGAAAATGTCTGATCTCAGCAGAGGAACTCTGAAGTGAAAGATGTATGAGGCTGTAGACAGTCTCTCAAGAGACATGGTGAATGCCCTACAGTCTGTGGCTTTTAAAACTATCTCAATAAATCTTTGAAACATATATTGCAGGCCCAATGCTATTTTCAATGAGGTGAATTGGAGACTCCAGACGTATTTCTGGATGAGCATCTCAATGGTATAAAACAGCATGTAGTAGAGTTTTCTCAGCAGAACTCATCTTGCATTCCTCAGTTGTGTATACGTTTTTTTCCTCCTACATATTTCATAATTTAGTTTCTTATACACAGAACGTTCAAAATAGACTATCTCAGCAGCCACATCCCACTCCCCCATTGCTCTTTCTGCCTTCGCTACTATCTTTGTTTTGTCCTTTTTCTCCCAAACCATCCATTTGCCTTTAGTGACTTCTGATTTCTCAGACTTTCCCTGTGTTAGATCACGGAGTTGTGATGTCCAACAGCAGAGTGCTCAGTGACAACTTAACCACTTTGCTTCTTGCCTTAGTCTTCTGAGTAAACCAGAGGGCAAAGGAAGCGAGCAAATGATGCAGCTGGATTTCAGGCACTGGGTTCAGATCTCTGCCTTGTATTAAAGAGATCCCAAAGATTGAAACATGAAAAATACAGAAGAATTGACAAACTCCCCTTTTACCTGTGAGGGATATGACAATWACACAGCACCCTATACACGAGTGAAGTGCATTAAAGACACAAGGTGACTGTAAGCAGTGTTAGCGTTGCTAGGAAGCTGCCCCTCCCTTAGAAAGGGGAACTATAAAGCCTTTTGGCACAAGTGCCTCCTCAGGTGTTCTTCACCTTCTACTAGAAGTGCTGGTGGGCAATATTTTTGGACTGGGCTAAATTAACTGGTACTTAACTGATGCAGGAAGGCTGACAACAGGCACTGAAAGTACTTCTCAAGCATTAATCTGAACAACCACTTTTCAGCTCGAAAATTTCCATTTCCAAACCCCAGAGAGACAAAAGATCATTCTGTCTTCCCAATCCATTGCTTATTGACTCAGGTTATCAGTTATCTCAACKGATTTCAGCTCTTCTAATACCTGCATTTCACTACAGATACCCAGAGGCAAAGGGTACTTAGGAATTAGAGGTGTGAATTCATTTCCAGAGGCACTGAAACAGATTTAACAAAATCCATTGGGTAAATATTTAGCGGCAGGCCTGGTTTTAAGCAAGCCTGTGGAAGTGTGGTTTTACAACACAAATGAATGAAAAAGGAGATTTGAAAGAGTCAAAGAGGCAGTTTTTTCCCAGTTGCTTACAATTATTTTTTTATTTACCGTTTTGCTACTCAATCCTACTTGTAGAGCAGCTGGAGAGCACAAACACCTTTGCCTATAACAGACTTATGTGCTGTAGAGTGTTGAAATATTTGGCAAAGGCCTTTATTCTGCAATTGAGGAGAAGCACTGAAAGGACTTCCACCGGCAATCTCCAGTGCCAGGAGTTTGTTTGTATCAAGTGCCAGTCATTCCTCACTCTTATCAGCATCAGGCTATCTAAGGTCGTACCCTCTAATGTACAACATCACAGAGATATGAGACAGGTAGAAAAGCACTACAGGGTAGCACTTCTGGAGGTAGCATTCGTAGGTAGTCCTATGAGCTGGCTGCACCAGCAGGGCTTCCCACAGCAGAAGCCCCAAAGGGTTCATGAGAAGCCAGGATGCCGATCCTACTCTACATAGCAGAAACCCTGGAAGTCTTTCAGAAATGCAGTTTCTGATAGAGTCAGTCAGCCTGCGAAGGTTTTAACATAGCAATCATGGAGCTATAAATAACCTGGCAGCATTAATAAGGCCAAAATAATGAAAGGGAAAAGAAACCATAACAGGATCCCTTCAAACTTTATTTTCATTTAAGATCTTGCATTTTTGATAATCACGTTAGCTAAGTAAGAAAAATACTCAAGGTTGACGTAAATAGCCAACTTCATCAGGTCACTTCGGAATATTCTGCTGAAATTGTTCTGACTGAAATAATGCCACTCTCTTGAGGAGGACATTAGAAAACATTAAAAAGCCTGCAAGTTTTTAAGATTATATATTTATAACCTTAAATTATATATTTATAAAACTGTAAAAATACATACATATAAAAATGATAAACTAATGCACTTCAAAAAGCTGGAGAATCAACATTTTTAAGCCCCTGGAAGTGGCTGAATCTGTCAGCAAGTTTGTGACATCAGCTGAATTCTTGAACTGCCAAAAACTCAGATACTGGAACAGTTTTAGGTGAGCTACTCTGAAGAGGAATAATATTGAGCACCAAATCCACATGTGAATGCTTTCCGTTCACCTATGAAACCTCAACAGAAAAGCTGTGTACAAACATTTAAAAAAAATTGGCACCCTATCAGACTTGAATAATGTATTTGCTAGGATCAAAATGACACATCACATTCTCTTTGTCCTGACTGCTCAGTCCTTGACATGGCAAAGGATTAGAAAAACAACAAATACAGTACTGTCTCAAATGTCCAAAGAAAAGATGTTCCCATTCTCCTCATGCACACCAAACAAACACTGATCACATCTGCACACATTTTGTTACATCATGATAAAAAATGTGTTTGTTTTTTATTTGTTCCCCTAGTATTGCAAACACTGACTGCAAAACAGGTAACACCTGAATGTTTATGGGATAGAAAATCTTTCAAAATTAAACTTTTTAAGCTTTCCGCAAGCAACAGCTGCTCAGTATAATCTTTTCTTCTATATTTCTATGCATGAAAAATATTTCTATACACATTTTCTGTCCTTCCAGGCAAAATACAGCATCTGGACCATCTTTGTCCTATACCAAGGTATTTTGCTTGTTCCTGAATCATGAAGCAATAAACTCCAGTATATGCATCAATTTATGCTGGTATTTATGGGGACAAAGTACAGATTTGGAAAGAAAGGGACTTAAATGCATACTTTTCATCCTTTTTACAGGGTGACTTTAAAAAAGAAAAATATCTTTTTCTCCTTCTTTTTTTTGTTTTTTCTCCGTAAACAATTTTCTTGTATTCCAGGCAGGTAATTGTATGGGAAAGCAAATATTTGTTCTTTAAAAGAAAGAGTTTAGGTTTCTTCAGAAGCTGAAACAAAATTTTGCCTCAATGATGAAGTGCACAGAGATTTGCATTTGACAGCTCCTGGACACAGTTACCATGAGTCCCAGAGCAAAAAAATATTGTGGCAAATTTCTAGTCTGGAACAAACAGCGTAACTTCTATTTTGAAAACGTGGCATCCTGGTACAACCCCTGCTTTTCCCTTGAGGATGTCCACTGTTAAATGCAATAGTAGTTGCTCTATTACTTGCAGGCCCCCAGGTAATCTTCCTCAGCATCAGCACCTGGGACAAGACAGACATGGCACAGCTCCTCTAATTTCTGCCACACAGACAAAGGGMAAAATTAACATCTCTCCATAGAAACAAACACTTCTAAAAGTCAGAAGCCATTTACTCTGAGTATTGCTACTGCTTAGCTTGCTGTAGACTTACTCCCTTGAGCTGATATTCAACACAAGATGCTATAGCAATATACTTTCACAAATGCAGCCTGCACAACGTCTTATGGAAAACGTCTTATGGAAAACGTCTTGTGCTTAACTCGAAAGCCCCAGTAAACATGTCTAAAATCTCTCCTCTTAACAGTGGGCATTGAAGCCTGGTGAAATCTACTCGGAGTTTTTTGCTGCAGCCCTGTCAAGTGAAATACCCTCTTGTTTGTGGACGAAAGGCACTGGCTGATGCACGCAGCAATGCTTGGCCTGTACTGACTGATGCTTCTCTGCTGCTGGCAAGCCAACTTTCCTACAGTTCGTGAACTTTAGAGTGGCTCTTCTCCAGCACAGTACATTTAGAGCAAAAAAAAAGGGAATAGAAAAGGTGCCTATGTCTGCATGTGAAAAAAAAAAATTCTTCTCTATAAATACAGAGTTTAATCTCAGTTCCACTTAAATCAATGGAAAGGCTTTCAATAACTTCAATGACAATGACGTCAATTTTGCCAGGATTTCACCTATGTTTAATTTTAGCCATAACAGCTTGTGTTTTCAAAAGTAACCTGTGATTTTAGGATACCTCTTCTTCTGGATATATTGTAAGATGTCCATTAGATGTTCACTTTCACAGAAGAAGAGTTCTCATTCTGTCCCGAAAGATCAAGCTGGGCAATGAAAATAAATATAATCCTTTGAAAACAGAGTCTAGTCTGTACGTTTGTTTATTTTGTAGTGTTGCAGTGTTAAAATTAGAATGCTGCAAGGTTGAATTGTAATGTGATCAGATGCAAAATCAAGGGGAAGCCAAGACAAAAGAACAGCAACATCAGAAATAACAACTGATACGAGATGAATGACGGCAATGTGGGGATCAACAGTCACTGCTGCTCTTTAGTCACTGCAAGGCTCTCAATGAAAAAGGTGGCATTTGTTACGAACCACACGATCTTGTTCAGCCTTGAGTGGCAGATGTGAAACAATCACTGATGGAGACTGTATACACCATTTTATCAGCTCGTTTTTTCCCCATCTTTATCCACTTTAGTAACACTGGATTAAAAACCATATGCTGTTTTTACAAAGACAGGAAATTAACCTAATGACCTTGAGGTAATAATTTCAGTCACTGATTCCAATGAAAGTAATCTATCCCTTAGCTGTCTAGAAATTTGATATGAAAAGTGTAACTAGCAAATAGTGAATACAGAAAAAAGAGGAAGAAAAGACACAGAGATTGCATGGGACACTCGCAGAAGAGATAGGCTTAAAATATTGTCTATTTTTATGCAATACATCAAAGGAGGGGAAAGATATTTTAAAATGCGGGCATAACCACTAAGACTCTTCTTCCTGGCTTGCAGGTGTTTTTAGAGATCAGTCATGGTCTGTTCTGCCTCCAGCACACCAGTGGGACCTTTCTGTTCACATCTGACCAGCTGTAGTGGAAGGGATGGTGGATTAGCATTTTCCCAGGCAGAATGCATTTACAGCCCTGGTATTACTTCCACAAAAGATCAGTTTCAGAAACTGGAATGGGGCTTCAGATTTTTACTACAACTGCATAATATAAATGTCCTGGCTTGACAGTTAATTCAAGATCAGAAACATCAGAAACATTATGAAGACATTGCTCATGTGGTAGCACTCAATTTAAAATACACCACATAGATTCTTTTATTTCTGTTCGAAATTACAATTTACACTAAAAGTTTGGGTTTACGGACAAGGGGATGGCATTCCAGCTAAACAGAAAATGTAATTCCTTTTTTTTTTACAAACTGGTGAGATCATTGCAATGTTGTCCTTTTGCTATTACAACTTTTTATTATCCTGGTTTTGGTCAGAATTCAAAATACGGTTGTGTCAACTTAGTAAGAGAGCAAAAGCACTTTCTGCTCCATGTCTCACTATTTTCAGATCATTGCCAATCAAATCCCAAACCGAAGAAAATTTTCTGAACTAATTGCACTGGTGGACTGCTGAATAAACTTCTTATTTCTTAGGCTTTAGAAAGACAAATGGGAACAGATAGGCCTGGCTACATTCTGAATTGGCTTTCTGGACAGACTTCTTTGAACTTCACCCAAAACTTAAGGGGTTGGGATGTTCTTCTATTCAAAATATATTTCTGAACCACAAGAGCTATTTCTGCACCTACCTGATACATTCTCTGCCTTACAAGAAAAACCTCCTACAATTTCCGTAGTTTAAAATCACATCTCTCTCTCCCATGCAGCCCAGTTAAATGTGCTGAGCTGAGTCCCTCGTTTAACTGAGAAAAAGCAGAGAGCGGGCTGGAAAAAAAGCCCTGCAAAGAACATGCTTCAGTGTTAGCCATACACAGTCCACATGTGTGCAGTTACAATCTCTCCTTCAAGGAAGATCCCCCAGGCTGTTTCACTTACCCAACCCTGCAACCCCCGACCCAGTGCAAGTCTAAGCTGGTGATGCTCCAGCTCACAGGAATCTGCTGCACTGCTTTTCCCAACGCAGTGTGCTTGATGGTTTGACGGCACAAGGTTTCCTGTTGCAGCCAGCTCTGTTTGCTTTAAAACCATTAGAAGGTCCCTTGTGCCAGAATAATTACACTTAGGATCTTAAAAATCAAAACCTGACCCAAAAYGAATAATTATTTAATTCTGCTTTTAGTCTTTTAGGCTATTTATGTGATTTACAGACTTTTATATTACCAATTCAGAAAAAAAAACCACCCTACTAATGGCTAGCTTAAAACATACTCCTCCTTTAGATTTTAATCATGGTTCAGAATTACTCCATTTTCCTGCATTTAATATATCACTATAATAAATTCACTCTGCAAAGGAGACTCAGCATTGAGGTGCAGCAACAAGAAGAAAAAGAAGGCATGGCAGAAGCTGGTTTCATAACGTTACACATGGTGCAGCTGTAAGAAGAGGTTTCTTCTTTCACAAGCAGTCAGTGCCCTGTCTCTGTGCTCACAATCGCCCATCATCACCTTCTGTCATTCACCCACAGATTTTCCCTTCCAAAGATCATTGTTAAGTGTTCAGAGAGCAGAAACCACACTTATTTCCCTGTAACACAGTATCTTGGCAGTTAGGGAAGGGGTTTCCAAGTCTCCAGTACACGAGCACATGAGGGCACTTCAGAAATAAGATGGGAGAGAAGGGAATGGCAATGCAGACAAGGAAAGGCAGTAAGATAAGAGGAGAAGGGAAATACAAGGAACATGTGGCCTGGAAGCTAAGGGGTACCTATCAGTGCCCTTCACGTTAAGATGCTGGAAGTATTTTCAAAGCCCACTGAAGACACTGAATTGTACCTTTGCATACAGAGTTTTCAGAGGTCAACAGTTACATTTTTAACATGGAACAAACACATCGGGCTTATGGAGTAAAACCCAAACAACAGGTATTTTTGGTCAGTCTACTGACGAACACCATATCAGTTTGAAGCAGCACACTAGACAAGCATTTGGGAATCTACTGAGTGGCTGCTGATGTGGGAGCTGTGTGTGCACTGCTCAGGAAACAACGAATGGCTGACAGGAAAGGATCAAAATCAAACAGTAACTCTTTTGGTTAGAGGCAAAAGGACTAGCCTCTGTTTCTCAAGCCACAGGAAGCAGCACATTTAAGATGCTCAGAAGTGATGCAGTTAGTACAGGGTAGGATAATATTCTTTGAAGATTGCTACAGACACATTTCCAGCAAAACAGAAGGCATATCCTGACCTTTGTATCCATACCATTGCCCAAGACTACCAACTGTCTTCCATCCTGCAGTGCTGCTAAGATGTATAAACTCACAAAATCATGTATTGAGATAAAAGCCCCTTTCCCACTTGTCACAAACTGGTGGTTGTGGTATGCTACCATCTCAGTACATCCACCTGTATAACTGGGACAGATGCTATAAGGAGAAAATTACCTAGCAAAATGTGAAGAGAAGTTTGAATGCCATAAAGCCAATGGGGTCTAACTGGATACTTACTAAAGATTAAAAATTACCATAGTTTCAAGACTTCAGTGCTTAAGTGTATTCTCTAAAGCCTGATGATGGAAATCCTCCCAGAAAACTAATACAGGGGATGAAGTAGAATTTAAAATAGTCCATCCATTAGATATTGGCGGCAAAAAAATCCATTTGTGTTGCTATTTAGGGCCATAACATTTCTTTGAGTAGGAAATTACACAATACCATTTTTCCTAAGCTTAGATGTTTTCAAACATAAACTTCTTAAAAATAATCCAATTAAAGCACATTTTTCATGTTTAAACATACTCCAAATAACAAGTGTTACTCCTTATTTTGGAACATACTGCAGCACTTGCTCTGTCTAAAAACCACATTTGTATTCATACAGATGTAGTCCCATCAGTTAAATTTTGGCGTTGCTGTTGAATTTGCCCCTTTAGATTGGGAATACAGTTTGACCATGCTATTAAATCAGACACCCTAGGAAAGCCAACTAACTGAAATCTGGTTTCTTCCAGGAAAGCCAGAAAGAATCAGTTTCCTTTTCCTGCCACCTGCAGTTCCTGACCCRTCTCCAATTAGCAAAAAGAAAAAGCAGACAGATTTCTCTAACAATTCTTCCTCCTGAGGATCTTGATGATCAGTCTCAAGAAGTCCCCAGAGAAGACAAGAGAATCATATATTCAGTTATCTTCTGTCAGGCAGAAATCTTACCAGCATTTCCTGCCCCAAGCATTTGTACAATGTAAGCTCTTTCTCCTGACACTTTTGAGGTCTTCAGTGTGCTCATAAATCCTAAAGAGTCATAAAAGAAACTGGTGACTGATAGGAAAGCATAAAATAATTGGTGTGTAGCTACAGAAGAATATTCCTTGTTTTGGAAATACACTCTTACAGACTATTGGTTTTAAGGCTACTAGTGGGTATTTACCTTTTGAATACAAGTACATTTACTTTTGTGTCTGTAGATATAGATGCATAACTTTTTTTGTCTTGGTTCTGTAAATATTCAATTAAGCTAATAAACATTTAAACTGAAACAAATTAACTGTGCCAGTGCAATATTTCCATTTCAATTAACCTTTTAATTTAAATGTTCATCTGCCTACTTCCAATATAATTTAAAGCTGGTAAAAATCCCAGAAATGTTTAATGTAAGTGAAAGATAGCCTGACTGGAATTATAATAAATTCTTTGGTGAGATGTCAGCAGTCATTTTCTGAGCAAATTGACAATAAAGAAGGGTGATGCATTTATGAAGCCTAGGGGTTATGAAAAGGGAAAAAACCCAACCCTTTTTTTTTTGCTTTGCTCTGCTAACTTCAGCAGAATTAACAGTCAAGATGTTCCTAGTTTTCCAGTATTAGCATTCCTCAGTGCACCCTCAGCTTCACTGCTGTTGTCAAAGGGTGCTTGAAAGTCTAATCTGCCTCTTTCCATTCTAAGAAGCACTCCACACAAAAATACCCCTAACTAGAGACAGCTAACAAGCTTTTAGTCCTCACCTCGTGACATAAATGTGTGAGAAGGAACATTCCTAATTACAGTTAGTAGGTGGGTGGGTGACACGGTGCCTCTCAGCCCTGCAAATCCAGCTGCTTTCAGTCCAGTGCTTGGCTGCAGCTCTCAGTGAGCGTGGGGTGGTCAGYCTCAGAGGCAGCCAGAGCTACTGCAGTATCATAGAAAAACAGCACACAGTTTGACACCATTAACAGACCACCTGCCCAGCAAAGGAAAGGGAGACTTGCAGTTGGCACTTATTTTACTCTCCTTGACCCAATGTGATAGCACTTCTTAGGTCACTTTTCTTTAATAAAAGAGCTCATGATATTTCATCTCTTCTTCAGTCGTTTTTCTTTCTGGAAATAATGAAAACCAAATTAATTCAACCTAATAAATTGTGCCTAATGACATACATGAACTACTTTAACTGTGTTTGTATGTCCATGTGTACATGTACACACAAAAGCAAGTGTATGAGGGTTAGGCTACATGGGACAGACAGGCAGGGAGGGAGATGTCTGGTCATAGATTAATTAATTAGTATAGCCTGAAGTTGAAGGAGGAGGTGGTGGAATCTCAGAGAAGAGCTTTTCCTTAAATCAGCATCTGGATAGGAGCTTTAGTCTTTGATGTTGAGAGCCAGAGACCATCTCAGCACAGGTTTATTGGGCGGCAAATCTGTTGGAAGAAGCTAYGCTCCCTTTCAACTCAAAGATCTAACATCTCCAAGAGCCACCAGAGGCATTGAGCTTCTGGCTAAAGAAGCAGATTTTCTTCTTTCATAGGAAAGTAATTCCTCACTGAAAGTAATCATCTGCACATATTCCCAAATGCATCTCTAAGTTTAAGGGTCTCTGTACTATACGCCCACCTTAAAGAGCTTTTATTTCGGCTGTACCTCTACCACTCCAACAGGATACGAGAATTTTCTTCTCAGGGTGTCACAGCACTTGGCATTTTTTCCTTAGGAGGCTGTACTACTGGAAACAGGAGGCTGAACAGACTTTTGTTCTGCAAAAGAACAAAGAAGTTCTCCACGGTTCATGGCTGCAGAAAAGAACATGCAACAAGCCTGAAAAGAGAGGAGCTCTAGCATCTCATGACTGCTCTGTAGCATAGACTCATGATCTGTGAGCACTTGGAACTTGGCAATATTGAAGGCAAGTTCCTCAGAGAAAGAATTATAGGAAGTCTGACCACAGGCAAACATGGCCAAGTGGCAGCTTTACATCTCTCCTGAAGGCATTAATATATAAGCCTCTTTTCCTTTCTCAGTAGCCACAGCAGTCCTGGACCAGAGCCTCATTTTCCGCAAGTTGTTGCTTGTGTTTGACCTGTTCCAGCACACACTTAAAACTGAAATGGGTGTTGAAGCTGGCCCTACAGACATCCGAGATAAACATCCTGATGCCACAAGCTCTTGTGCTCTATGAAGAACTGAATCAACTTCTCCCAGGATGATTTCATAGCAAGCTTTCTTCCAAAGAGAACAGTTTTCTTTAATTTTCCACATTGAATGCTTTAAGTGGCTGGACCTTTTGGAAATAACTGTTCCTGAGAGCACAGTTCCTGCATGTGAAGAAGACACTCTGGAGTGCTGCCAATGCCCACTCAATCTGAGATGTGACCCTGGAGATGTCAGCCTTCCCTTTGCAAATGCTTTTGTTCATTCTGACTGAGCCAGATGAACATTTGGATGTGGAGCCCAAGCTCCTAGAGTTAGCATCTGCTACTATAATCATCCTTGTACATATTTATCCCTAGAAAAATATCTCAGCCATCTGATGGCTGAGTGARGGACTGGCCTGCTCCTACTGGTGCACATATTCCTATATCAATTAGTCATTGCAAGTTGTTCCATATTGGAATTTTGCCTACGTTACTATTTGCATACAAGGCATATACACATCATATCACGTAGCCTTACAATTTTGTGTCTGTTTTGACTCCTACTAATCAAGATTCCAGATTTCTTTCTTCTCAGAGGCTGACACACAGTCATATCAGTTCAATGGATTAATTTTTCTCTTTCCAGTCAAGTCAGTTAGGTATTTCTGCTGTTTTCCACAAATTCAAATCTAGTAAAAAGATTATCATATCAATAAATTGTGTGATTTTAATCTGTAGGAGTGGGCAGATGAGATCTCCCTTGCAAATTTGTTGACATTATTAATGAGTTACAGTTTTAATGCTGAATAAAATCTGCATTGCAAAACTGTGCAGTAAATTTATTCTCATGGCACAGTAGTGCATTTTAGCAGTCTTCCTCGACTTTCTCAGCTGGTTCATGTACAAAAGCCACCCATAAGTTATAAAGAATTATGGTTTGTTTTACTGCACCTTTCAGAGGTTTCAGCTACCAGCAGGTATTATTTGTTTTGAAGGTTTTAAAAAAGATTCAGTGGGGTTAATGAAACAGTAGAAAGTAACTGGAACAAAAGGGGAAGGTTCATATGTACTCACAGATCCTACAAATGAATAAAATGCAATACTTGAAAATATACTACTCTTCACCAAATTATGATCACGATTTTAATCTTTAAGAACATTTGTAGAGTCTAATATGATCCTAGAAAAAAAATGCAATGGAATTGCTATTTGGTGAAGGAAACTATCTTTTACTGACAGTGTTCATATTCCTTCAGTTCACCAGGCTTCACTGAAAATATGATTTTCCATACCCATATTTCCTTAATCTCTTACCTTTTTGGTAGTCTAGCAAAGATGATTAGCTGGACACTCTTTTCAATGTTGTTTCAGTGTTTTTGCTTAATAATGAAGCCTTTAACTAAGACTCTCACTTCCTTTTCTCCATTCCTTGTGAAAAATTATGACAGCTGCGACTCCAAACACAAATAGAGAGGACAGTACCCAAAGGAAGGTGCTTCATTTCCTTTTATCTAGATTCCTTAATTTTTTAATTCCCTGGACAAACTCACCCATAGTGCATCTCTGTGGCAGTCAGTCAGACAGTGTGTTAGTGATTCTATGCGATGAATCACTTGCATCCTTGGTGCCTTACACTTCAGGCCACAATGCTGTATTAGTGAAAAAAGCTCTTGGGTACTTGAATTACGTTCCTCATTCACCCCAATCAAATGAGGTCCCAAAATCTAGATGGATTAAGCTTCTTTGATGGCTTAAATAATTTGATCTGGACTTCCTTGCTCTGCTTGAGGTAGTGGAATCAGAGTTAAATCACTGCCCTGCTTTGCTTGAGTTATCCCTTGTACAGCTAATCTTCCCCTGCAAAGATTTCCACCCTTTCTGAATCCTCATTTTCAAGAATCCTGACTCAACTTCTTGCAAACCTGTCTCATTCTGGGATCATTAATGGGCTGCACATTTATATGTTTCTTTTTTTCACAAATTCTCTCCTGTGAGCACATGGGCAGAGTGGATGCTTCTTTCTTCAACTCTGTTGAAGTCACCTCATTATGGACAGGGGAGCCTCGCTCAAACCTGAGCTGTGACCACACAGTCCCCACAGTGCTGCGGGAAAGTTGCCCAGCACTCAGACTTGGCTCAGTTATACCCTAACTCAGACTGGCCCTTCTTGCCACTAGAAGGGGTGAGTGAGGGTGCTGACCTTCACACCAGCCCTCAGTTTCCACAGGAATGGTTCCAGTCTGCCTACAGTGGCAATGAGCCCTCCGAACACTGGACCACTGGACTGAAGCACTGTTCTTGTGCTTTCTGACAGAACCAGGGAGTGGATATGTCTTTAGCCTCACCACTATTCCTAAACTGGCACGAAAAGTGCATGGATTTCTGCCTCTGATTCTTGTTATCTGTGTAAGCAGAATAATCTATGGAGTGGAAGTTTGAGGCTCTTAACCACCTCTTGTACCATCAGGAGAGAAAAGCAACTATTCGGTGAAACAAACGGAGCTGAGTGGTAAGAAAGAAATATGTTCTAAGTTGTAGATAATAGAAAGCATTCAAAATGTTGGAAATGCCTCATGGGAAGCAGGAAAAGTACTAAACCACCTAACTTGAATTTCAGGAAGGCTCTCCACCTTCTCCACTACTGTTTTGGTCCCTCAGTTTCTCCCTTTCTAAAGTCCTGTTGTTTTCCTCCACCTAATGGATGCCACTTGAAAGCCTGTCACATTTAACCTACTGACGTGTAAAAGGAAAAGAAAAGGTGCATAGAGAACATGGGAGAGTAAATAGTTTTTTGAGTTTGATATGAGTCCGAATAAACATGTAAGTTCAAAGCTGACATTACTTATTTCTATTTACCTCTATGGATGAATGGTTAACAGGGTAAAACCCCACAATAACCTGTGGCACAGTTTCCATTTTCATGTCTTTACAGGTGCACTGAAGTTTGGTTAACTGCATTAACAACACCGCTAGACTTAAGCAGGCAGCGTAAAATCTGAAGGAGTAAATGACATGAAAATTCATTTCCAAGAAGACTCAGGCACCCTGATGAAGCAGATTGGGAAGGAGAGAGGAAGAAATGTTAATAAATGCTAAAGAGAGCAGATCATTAAAAAGTACTGATAATAAAAATCACTAAGTAGATAATGCCCTGAATTMTGACAACAGAGATGTTCTGAACCACTGTGCAGATAGTAATAAAACCAAAACTTATTCAATATCTTCAAGCGAAGCTGAAACAACAGCAAAAAACTACATATACTTTTTGCATTGATTTGAGGGCAATCACCACCTAATCTGTAAGGCCGGTCTCTCCTCAGTAGAAGAGCCTCTCTAACAGTTTAAACCATGGTCAATGTGTTCATATTGTCACATTAGCAAAGCAACTTTAAAAAAAGACACTTGGAAAAGCTAAGAGAAAACTCTCTGGGAAGTTGAGCTGCCACACAGAGGAGGGTAAGATCTCAGGTTAATCGATGCAGCTGTACCTTACCTGGTTCTGTAGTTTAACACCTCCACACGCCCCTACTTTCTGCTGTGTTGGGAACTGGAGCATTTGACCTTCCCCAGCTCTCCAGCAGAAACTCCAGTGCAACCTTTACCTTCAGCAAGGAGCTGTGTTCCTTTTCCCCCTCGTGTTCTGCGCAGAGCAATCTAATACACCTCATCATGTGGTGTGTTGCTATAGCAGCAATGAATCCAGCTGCTGCAACACAAAAGACTGACAGAAAGTTGGGTTTTTTTCCTGTCCACCCACCCGGTAAAAGTCAGGGTTGTTTTCTTGTGCAGCAAATGTAACCCAGATAGACTCATGTCACCTGTGAGAGCTAAGTTATGGCAAAGTCTAAAAAAAAGACATGATTAAACTATGGGTTTTGCTTTGGGGGACAACTTGGGGTATATTTTTAAGAAAACAAATGAGTCAATAGTATGAAATCAACACCCTTAAACGGCTGATCATTATTTTTCTGGTCCTGCCATTCACTGGTTTCAAAATTTAGGTCCCTATCTCCACAGGTATTGCAATCACAAAATCATGCTCAGCAGTCAGAAATGCAATAGTATAGCTGCAGAACCATTACAGGTGACAAACACCAGACTTACACCTTCAGAAACAAAACAACCATGTACTTCCACCGTCGTGGTTTGGAAAGAAACTTTTACAAAATGGTTTGCTTTTGGAACAGAAATTAATTTATGGAAAATGCAAAATAATCATTACTAATATTGGCCTACTAGAGTAAGCATGAGTACTAACCACAGCAGAGCCTTTTGAGTTAAACATTGATGCTTTACAGCTTCACATGAATTCTTGCACTGCTGAGACATCTTAGTAACACCATTCAAAGTTTGCCTTGGGAAGTGCACTCGAATACATGAATTACCACCTCTAAGGTCCCAGTCTTGCAACTGCATGTTTGAGAACAAATTCTTCCTCCAAAGCAGGGCCATTTCTTCCTCCAGCAGTTTCAGCACAGCAAAGGATAGAACATGCAATGTAGCCAAGCCTTTCACCTGCAGAAAGCTTTTTCAAGAACAGGGACTGAACTGGCAGTAACCTGATACCTGCCATAAGAGCTGTGCCAGGCTTTTCTGAAGTGATCCTAAAGAGGTTTTCCCAGGAACCTGCCTTCCTCAAAACATCCTGGGCATTTTGAGTTGGACTAACTGCTTCTTGTTTTCAAGATTAAAAGTCTGTTCAAGGTGCGGAAGATACTATTGCTCCAGAAGCATCTTAAGTAAGAATGCAGTCCAGCAATTACATCATCAAAAAGTCAACTTTTCAATTTAGTTCTCCATTTGTCTGAATGTAATGGAAGATGTAGAAAAAACAGCTACTGCTGTCATGGACCTCAACCCACCCTGTTAGAGAGTCCAAAGTAAAAATAAAAATAAAACCCTAATTACTAATTCATTCTCTTTTACTGCTTTATAAGTAGAGTCAAACTCCATCCAAGTTAATTCATAATATTTTTACCCTATTTTCATACAAGACTTGCCAAAGCTCTTTGTGGAATCTGCATCTTGCTGCATCTGTCAGCAAAAGCTGGCTTTGGAGTTCACAGATCTCCAGTATTGTAGACGCTCAAAGCTGCAGCTGTTCTAAGAGACTTCTGAAGATGGAAAACAGCAATGCAGCTCCTGGAAGAGTCACTTTACTTTACCTTGAAACAGGTATTTATTTACTTATTCACTTTTAAAATTCTGTCTAGCATTCTGGATACAGGGTCAAAACACATGGTGCAAGAGGGTTCTTCTCAGAACAATTTCTATGATTACTCAATGCCTATCCTCTAGTTAATACACAGTGAATTTTCTTTCCCAAATAGTGACAGAACAGATAGGCCATAAAGCATATCCGAAGTTGTATCATGCAATTGAGTTTCAGTTGCTACACAGTCATTTGCAAACCCTGAGTTAAGTACTTTACACACAAATAACTGCAAAAAGCCCCAAGAGCTGAAAGGCGAGCAAACCTTCCACACACGTCTGTTAACATTACAGTCTGTCTTGTGTGCTGTTAGTGACTTCACTCAAATGCTGCATAAACAAGTAAAAAAGAAAACCTATTGACGGAGTCTAACGGACTATTAAACAACATCACCTGTTATAAAAGAAATGAACACAGGCTTTTGAAGAGCAACATCCCTCAGTTTGAACCAATAAATGATCCAGGTCAGGCAGCTGAAGCTGCAGGCTGGAGCCTCAGCAGAAGTTCCTGCACTCCGTGACCAGAGGGCTTTCCCACTCAACAGGACTTGCAGTCATACAGCACCCGCTCACTGTTTATAGAAGGGCTGACAACACATAGATTAACAGAACCATGATTTCAATAATTCATGTCTGCTCTGATGTCCCAAGGCCAAAAGCAGCCTCCTGTGCCACTCATGATTTCACGCTTTCACAGTCTTTATCTCTCCTGCCGTGCTCCCCTCAAACCCAGTTCTCCTTCACTCCTATGGATTTGTAGCAAACTTCAGGGGGCCTGCAGGAAAATCCAGACAGTTTTAGAAATTGTGCCTGTCAGTAATGGGGGACAGCCCTGAACTCTTCACCTGTTTTTAACACACGTAGGCACCTGGAATGTGCTAAGAAAGGTGGAAACCAGCTTCCAGATGGCAGTTACTTTTGTATGGAAAGGGTCGGGCATGGCTGGAAGCAGCATTGCGTGCTTACTGTTCCGGAACAGAGTCAGTTAATACACTACCTGGGAAATGCAACCGGAGAAGGAGCCAATGTCAAACATACTCCAAGAAGGTTACTCTGCCTTTCTTTAAACACCTGTTGGCCAGGGGCTGCCTGACATAGATGGCATCAAGCACATAGGCACTTCTAAGATGAACGGCCACTTTCCCATCAAAATATTTTCTCATCAGAAATGCTACTAAGCCTCCTAGAGGGCTCTGTTCCTACTGCCATAGGATAATTGATCCTCTCACACAATACTCAAGCCATGCAAATAAATATAAAGCCTGGCTCCTATGAGCACTGACTCCCTCTGGACAAACTCAGCCCACAGCAGCTGCCAAGACTTGACTTTCCCTTTAAAAGGCAATGTGAGCACAAGGGATGGAGCAGCAGCACTGCTCCAGCACATCCAGAGCCAAGCAGGAAATGGCACAGGGAATCAAAGGAAACAGCACAGGGAATCACATCTCACCACCCTCACTTGCCTGACAGACAGCACGACTTCCTTCACAGCAGCCCTGCCCTGGCACCAGGCAGCTGCTTGGGTCTCTCTCATGCTGTTCAAAGGGCTGAAGGTTGGGCTGCAGACCCCAGGAGATTGCAAGACACTAAAAGCAAACAACATGCGGTTGGGTCTGTTTCCTGTCAGATTTCTGAGCCACAGATGATCACAGTTTTAGGCTTTCCTTTATACAGAGACCAGCGCCCACTCTTCTTTCCTCATTTAATTGCATTCACAAGGAGCCAGGATTATTAAGTCCCATCGATCCAAGCTGCATCCTGGCTGGGCCAGCCTCCTTGTCTCGTCAGAGCTGCTGGGCACAGTGCAAGGGCACCCAGCTGGCTCCTGAGAGGGCTCAACAAGATGCTATGCCAGCTCTGGCTCCCTGCCTGCTCTGCTGGACCCAGGCAAATCTTGCAGACACTTGGATGCTCCTCAGGGATCTGGGTTCTGCAAGCCCCAACAGCATGGATCCAGGATGGCTTCATAAAGCCTGTGAGCCCCATGCAAGCTGCTGCATGGGAGGGCAGGAACAGCCAGAGGGCATGGCTGCACCAGTGCTAACAAGCCTGTCTGGGCTCA
Source organism: Amblyornis subalaris (assembly GCA_018881555.1). Taxonomy (NCBI): domain Eukaryota; kingdom Metazoa; phylum Chordata; class Aves; order Passeriformes; family Ptilonorhynchidae; genus Amblyornis; species Amblyornis subalaris. Next base: position 7,805,817 of record JACAXG010000001.1, read on the forward strand.
CGCTGACCCACGTGCCCTTCTCAAATTAAAACGCCTCAGGCCACAGTGGTGGAAATACAATGCAGAATCACCTCTGCGGCTGAGCCACCTCACGACACCGCAACTATTTTGTTCCAGTTCCAGCACTGCTGGGAAGGTGGCGTGCAAAGACAGGAAAGAGCTGCCACGGTTTGGCACCGGGGAGACCTTGCACTGAGGCAGGCAGACTTTGTGTTACGAAACCGCGCCCTTATCTCGTAATAGCTGAAAAAAGGTTCTGACAACTGAAGTCTTTACAGCTCCTCCTTCCCCCTGCTGCCTCCTCCCTGAGGATCCAGCTATCTGGTAACTGGCAGTGCGTGCCACTGGCAGCCAAACAAACACTCAAGCCCTATGGTGCAAGAACCCACAGTGTCCCAAAAAATTATTTTGATTATTTGATGAGTGGGATTTCTCGCTCCAGTGTGTGCCTCTGGTTGAGATTAAACTCTGAATGCAAAATGAAGCACTTTAAGCAAAATAGGTCAGAATGAACAAAAACTCTTTGAAGCCTGGGGTCAGCCTTGCTTTTCACCTAGCAGTGATTGGCCCCCGAGGTGGCTGGGACGACAGGTGTGCCAGCCAGGTATGCTCCCACACCAAGCCAGACGAGGAACCACACCTTGGCAGAGAGCAAGTACAGCGACCCTGCCCGCACACACATCCATGGATGCCTGCAAGAAACCTGCCAGCTTCTCAGCTGGCTCCTATAGGCTTGCTGAACAACTGGGAAAATCCAGATGCATGGGCTGGGGAAGAGAAAAAGAGAAGAAGAAAGCGAGCAAGAAAAGAGGATATCCATAATTTCCAGCCTATTTTTCATCATTCCTACCTCTTTCCCAAGGTGCCTATGAATAGCTTAGGAACTGAAGAGTTTGACCTGTGTTCCCCACGCTGCTACAAGCAGCACATTCTTTCCAACACAGAACTGGTCTGTGCAATCCTCTTTTGAAGTGGTGGGCCACTCAGGATTTTTGCTCACTATTCTGAATTGTTTCTTTATTTCTCTTTCGTGGGGAGAACTCACTGGTCACCACAAAACATCGTCAAACATTTGCCATCCATGTCAAGACTTTGTCAAGTCAGGCTTTGCGTTTTCTCCCTCTCTCAGGTGCTTGACATGTTCCTTGCCTTGTTCTGCTGCCCTTCCAGGGAATGGTTACTATGGCACTGAATACAAGGCCAGTGATGCCGTATGAAGCAGCACTGTAACACTGGGGAGAACAAATGTTTGAAGACTGGACTACAACTCCACAGCAGAGTGACAGCTTGAGCACTTCCAAAGCAACGGAGCAAACATGCAAACACAAGGGGCCAGGGAGCAGTTTGATAGAACAGCCTTTTCCTAATGGTTCTCAAAAGGACACATTTAAAAAAACATCCACAAATAAACTGGCAATTAGGTTCTCTACTGCCACGGTCGCTTCCACACTCCTGCAGAGACCGTTTTATTTGAAACACATTTCTTCATTTATATTTTAACATATTTCTACAAAGGCAAGAGCTCAGTCTCAAAAACCATCTGGGCTAAAGCAGCCCAACCGCCGGCCTTTCACCACTCACCCAAGAGCAATGCGGCTGCTGCTGGTCCTGCCTGGACCTCCTGCTCTCTCACTCCCCCCACACTGCCCACCCATCAGCCCCTCAGTCCCACTTCCCAAACAGCTTAGGTATGAAGTTGTGTGCTGAGGGCACATGTTGTAATGGCCATGCAGGCATGGCCTCATGCAGACACCCTTTTTCTATATTGGGCAGGCAGTTTTAAAAGAGTGCAAGGTCTCTTTCAGCAGCTCAATGATAAATCACCTTTAAGACATAAACAGAGATGAGAAATGGACTAAGTGAAGGTAGCAGACAGTCTGAATTTGCATATATTCTATTTTAAGCGTCTAACATGAACGACCTGAATTGCCTGTGCAGAGACACCTGCCTCTCCAACGAAGTTACTGGGAATTGCTGCTCCTAACGCTGTTGTCTGAATTGCATCCAAGTTGGATGCTTAAAGCAGATGGTATCAGTACATCTCCTAAGGTTCTCCTCTAAGTAGACAAACCCTAACCTCTTTTAAAATTAACAAAATCAGTTACAGGAATGCAGAGCTAAAATCCAGGCAATCCAGGGGCCAGAGGGACCCTCTGCAGAACCCTCTTATGCCAGAGCAGTTACAGCTGCTGAGAGAGCAGCGATGAGGGCCTCTGCCAAAAGCTACAGGTCACTTCATCCATTTACTTGCCTTTACCTCAGCTAACCAGCACAAACTAAAGATGGTCAACCCAGTACAGAAAAACAAACCTTGTGGGCAAATGGAGGCCAGCCAAGGAGGACGGTGGAAGTCAGGAAGTGTCACCCTTCCCTCTGAGTCAGTACTGGTGCCAAAGGCGGACACTGAGTGAAGTGGACGTTCTCAGAACCACGGCTTTTAGACAAGGAGCTGAGCAATATTCCTGATCACCTACCATTATGGATCATGCAATTCTTCTCCACAATATTCTGCCCTGCAGTACTGGCCAGATTACCTTCTTAGTAGACAATTTTGGTCGCTAAAGTTTCCTCAGCAGTTTCAGTCAGACACACCAGTCTTCCTTTCTTTCTAATTCTAGATCCAGGTTCCTCTGATAGGAATGGGTGTTAAGATTCCTGCAAATACAAAGCTTTATACAGACTCCCAGAATGTTTAATCCCTGTGATTATTAGGGATGTATTTACATACTGTCGTTATCAAATTTTGTGTGGTTTTGTTATCACTTGAGGGGGGTTTTTTTGCCTACATCTGTCATAAAGTATAAAAATTCTGCCTTGTAAGAGATCTAAGGATTTCCTTTTCTCAGCTTAGCATAAACTATACATGGTGGTGGTTGCCCCTGTAGATATGTGGTAGGAATCCTGTTAGCATTTATGTATGCCTCCCTAGATACTTATTCCGTGCTTTAATTAACCCTAGGATTTGAGTCTTTCATGAGAAAATTATCAAGTAGGGCCACTGTAGTGTCATTTAACCACTCAGCCAGAGGGAGACAAGGATATTTTATTTTCAAAATTACAACGGATGTGCCGACAACCTTTCAAGTACAGGAGTTCACTGGCAGTTATAGCACCATGATAAATCCAAAGTCACTGAAGATAGCACCATGACAGTAGTAGTTCAAAAGCTAAAATGGATATGCATGTCTGGTCTGTTTTGTTTTACCTAGTTCAAGGGTATCAAGGGAAGTGTGCCATATATAGCTGACAGACTGCTTTATAACCACAACCTGGAATTTTATATTTACAGCTTGGCACATACTTTGAGGGAAACTGATGTGCAGCGTTCATCCAATCCCTCATCTGAGATAATCATTAAGCTGCCACAAATTTTAAAACAGCTAAACATCTCTATTTGAGAGCAATTCTGCAGTCTGGCAGGTAGAGTGAGACTGGAGCAAAGAGGCCACCAGCTAAATGAGACCTCAGGACCACCCCTGATCTCCCCTTAATACTCTCCCCACCAATTACGAGGTGGAGCAGCTCCACTGCCTCTCCCAGGCCCTAGAGACAGAAGAAGCAGCAGTGGCACCATCCTCCCTGGAGGCTGTCAGGACCAAGCACGGAGCAGCACCCATCTCTGTAGGGCTCCTGCTGCTGACCCAGGGCTGCAAGCCCCAGTGGCCAGCTGATGGTGTGCTTAAGTGGGGTTTAGGCTACCCGGAACACCACTGAACAGATAACGCACACTTCACCATCTGGAGCTTTCCCCCTCAGCCACAAATGGCAGAAACCTTATTTAAGAAGAAAAAAAAAATCCATACAGTTCTTGTCCATATGCTACTGGGACCTGACTGCCTCGCTGAGACTGAACCTGGCTACAGGTCAGGACTGCAGGGTTCCAGAAGACAGGGAAAAAAGCATACTCAGCTGATAGGTGAAGTAAACAGTGTCCAAACACTATGGCAATGCGAACAAATTCCTATCTATCTGCTTTCATATGTGTCCTCTCAAGCTTGGTGCCACGTTCCTGTGCTGCCAGGCAGCATGTGCATTCTGCTATGGGGCTGCAGCAGCATGCCTTCCTCAATGCTATGAAAGTTATTTTGCCCTCAAGCAACAGAAACCCGCTCAGAATTTTGTTTGACAAGGCTTCTCACTAAAAAGAACCACAGTATTTACATGAACAGTCCTTAAAAGATACAATCAACTTTTTTTTTTTAAATAATCACACCTTCAACTTTCAAATATGCTATTATTACACAGTACGTAAAATTACTTCACATAAAACAATTCTATAAATAAGTGTATTTTTATTTCCTTTTGTTTGCTTTATAGTTTAAACAGCACTTCATACTTCTATTTGTGCAGCTTTTTAATACAAAAGCAAGGGAAGGTGAAAGCAATAGTAGAATAAAAGTAACACAGACGAGATTAAGGGAAGTGCATTAAGCTAAAAATATTTTAAACTCTTACTTTAATATTTAATTACAGATTATTTCATGGCCCATCTACGTTTCTGAAGGGTGGAAAAAAGTAAAATTTTCCTGCAATTTCACATGTTGCTTTATTATCTTACCCCAAATGCTCTTACTTATAGGGCTTTGCCAGTAGCCATCTTTTGCTCTTTTTAGCAACTTGCCTAAGTAAGTTTGAGAGATCAGCAGCAAGCAGCAAGGCGTCTGAGATACTCCCACCTCCTCACTGCTCTTAACTGAGCGAACGTTTTCCTGTATCTTTGCCGTAACACAGGGAGAAGAGCCCCAGAATCATGGAGAGGATCCAAACCCCCATTCACACACGGACTTCAGAATAACACAGATTGAACCTTGCCTTACCTGGTCCACCACCTTGCTGTTTGTGCTGGCCCATGGCAGTCTCCACCTGCATCACAAATGAACCAAGCACAGGTAAGGCTGTCTGCACAGGCCTAAGTCCTCTGCCATTTTATCCATCATATTTTGCAGAGTACAACTCCATCACCTGGTTGATTTCAAGCAGGCAAATCAGATGTAAATTCCCTCTTCAAAGGCCCTGCATCACAGCATCACATCTAACAAAGCCAGTATTTCTGAAGAGACCCACTGCCAGAGGTCACCGTGCTCCCATGCAGGGGGAAGCCAACGCTGGTGGTGTGAACACAAGTGAGGCTCACAGGATCTGCTGAAACTTGGCACAGGCAGCCAGCTCCTGCACCTCTGCTCTGCTGTATGGAAGAAACTCTGCTTTTGAATCTATGAGTCCAACTAAGCACATTCCTAAGCCTTGGGAGCATTGGAAACCAATAAATCTTGCACTGACAGAGATGTAACTATTTGAAATAAAAGCAACTCTTGATTTTCATTTATGGCCCTATTTGCATTTTTTTAAATTCATGCACTGGGATGTAGTGGTTTCCCTCTCCCTAAATCTCTTTGAAAGCATGTTAATGTGTCTTCTTTTTAATTTATCAAAAGCAAAAATGGACAGATTCAGGAAATCTATTACTACACAGAAAGAAGTGGCGTGAACTAAATAGGGCACCATCAACAATTTTAACAATGTGTAGGTACAACTGTGTCTCTCTGCTATTAGCATGGAAGGTAAGTATGAGCAACAGAACTGTGATGAATGTAAAAGCCTTCCTAGAGAAATCTTCGATGAAAATGTGATTATAAACAGTAGGTAAAGCACAGTGGTTTTTACATGACTTTAACCATAGCAAGCCTGCCTTTCCTGCTGAATTACATAGTTATATGGGCAACAAAAGGAAAGGTGGAAGAAGACAGAATGAGACAAGTGATCTGAAATCATAAACTGTTTTAAACTGACAATCATGTTTCAGTGAACTTTGTCATTGTGCAGTACATGAAACATTCTCCAGTGTCCAGCTGAGGGCACTCCAATGGGACATTTCCCTGCCTTCATCTGGCCATACAATTCACATGCCAATGTCCCAAGAACTCCAAGTGCAAGTTGAGATCTTGTTCATAATATCCACACCTACTTTCACTTTGACTCATTCAGGGGTGAAATGTTGTGCAGGAAGCGGAAGAGCATCCTGGCTAAAATTAGGCAGGTTGGATGTCTGCCATCAACTCAGATGCTTGAACAGGGTTCTGGCTTCAGTTACAATCAGTTTGTTGCAACCTTCAGACATGAAGTCTGAAACAGACTTCAGCATTATGGTAACAACCCTACTCCCAAATCTAAAATGGGCAAGTGGTTTCCACCTGTATCTGGTGGGATCACCTGGAAGACCCTTTCCTGCACCTACCCTCTTTCTCCCTGTGCATGGCTCTGCATGGGAGGGGGCCTCCAAAAAGGCTGCGAGCAGCAGCACCCAGCAGCTGCCCCCTTGACAGTGCATGGAAAGACTGTCAGCCACAGCCGAGAGCAGCTTTAAAATAGAGGGACAAGAGGGTGAGAGAGAGTAGGAACTGAAGTACCCAGGAGAGGTATCACCCCTGAACTGGGTCCCTGGGGAATCCACCTGGGCTTGTTAGATGCAATTAAGGCTGTGGGTAGCACCAGTACTGCTGAAGCCAGTTGTCTGGTTTGCCTTCTATTGACATTTATCCAACTGATTTCCCTTAAAAACATTCCATACAGAGTTTTGGCATAAAGCATTCTGTCAAGAAAGTCTGTAAAGAGTTCATACATTCAGTTTCCAGCTCTGGCAGGGTGGATTCACTTCCTACTTACATTCAAATGAGAATCTTCTCCCTGTGCTTTTCCACAAGAAGTTCCCATTCCATTTGAGTAGATAAGCAGCCTTTTGCTCTAGAGAGCCCATGTGGGAAAGCAAAGGAATGATGTTGATTAAAAAAGAGGCAAAACAGTTCCTGCATTCCTGAGGAGACCTACACAATTCTTAGAACACCACACTGAAACCACCTGGAGGTTCAGATTGGAAAAGTGACTCTCAGGATTGGGTTCCTGATCATTTAAAAACACAGCATCAACCCAAACTGCATTAATATTAAGTGAAACAGTAGTTTTAACCAATTTTCACTGAACAAGGACATTTCTTAATTACATTTTAAAGGATGTGGTCAAATATATTTTAGCAAYTTCAATGTTGTTAATTTAAGCTCTAGTTTTACTATCAGCTGAAAAGTTGAAAAGTATTCTCTCAAAATTAGTTTATTATCTTTGTTTTGGCAACATTCTATTTCCTTCATTTTCACCTAAATTTAACTACAGCTGGTTTTCTTTCAATAGCAACATTTGGTATTTGTACCAGACAATCACCATAGCAAGGAGGTATCTGTAACTGCGAACCCAATGGAACTGAGTATTGTCAAGATGATTTCAGAAACAGTGTTTGACAATTTATAAAATGCCACATATTATGGCAATACTCAGGCCCATACTTTTCCCTGAAAAAAACCCCAAGTCAAAATTAATTTCTGCCTAAAGTTATGGATAAGGTTCAAAATATAACTGATCAATCCCCCTTGCCCTTTCTTCTGATCCTTTGACCATGCTAAAACTCAGCATTCAATTGGAAGCATGATCCCTAAGTCATCAAATTTTGGGCTGAGAAGCATATACAGGCCTGCCATCCATAGCACAAAAGATGAAAGAGGACAAAAATTATAGAATAGGGAGGGTTTTGATTTGATTGCATATGAAAGATCAGCRGAGACATTTAGGAAACCAGATCTCCCAGTGCCATGACACGTTTCACCTACAGCTGTCCTAAAACTTATCGCTGTACGCTACTATCTTCTTTCAGTGACTCTGAATCGTCTGGTCAATGAGCTGTATCTAATCATGTCTCACCTCACCTGCAGCATCAAATTTCCCACTCCAGTTCTACTAAAAGATGCATGCCAGTGCGAATGCACCACCAAACCCTATTAAACTTCTTCCCTTCTGCCTCTGCCCTGTGAAATAATCTTTTATTTCACATGTGTACTTTGCATGTGGGAAGAGAGGCCAGGACCCCAGTACTCACTTCCTCACACCTGAGAGACACTGGAAGTCCCTGACTGTGGATGGGAGCCTGAGGACATGCTGACCTATTCCCTTCCAGATCCAGCCCTTTCTGAATGCAGAGGAGCTTCTAGTCTCCAGGCCAGTGCCATGCTTGCACCTTGACTCCTGTTTTCCCAGTGCACAGATGTACAAGGCATAGTGGCATCTCTCCCCATGCTCATGCAAGAACCCCAGATCTTGCCTTTCTTCCAGATGTAAATCAACAAAACACATAGTATGACAGGAAGGATTTCTCTCAGCTACTACTCACCTGCAACGAAAGCTCTAAAGCGCCCCTAAAAGGCCCTCTAAATCCTGCACTTATCCCGAGCTTTGTGGGATCCATTTCTCCTTAGCCAGCTTTGAACATATTAAAAACAACGTACTCATCCCACTGCACCTCGTTCCTCTTCTTAAAGCACCTCTTCAGCAGTTCTGGACAAAAGGAAACCTGAGTCACTGGATGTTTGTATAAGGGGGAGAGGATGTTCATGATACACAAGAATTCTGTTGTATTTTGACCTGCAAGCGGAAAGGGTGGACCCTTTTAGGTGACTACTAGGTGCCCATTCTTAGGGATGATTCTCCATGTCTAGCACTGCAGGAGAAAAGTTTTATGACCTGAAGACTTAAGTGCACTCTGGCCCAAGAAACAGAGGTGACTGCACTCTTGGGATTCAAGCACATAGGAACGACTGACGCATTACACTGTGGACCTCCAAATGAAGCACTTGCGAAAATATAGATAATCTTGACATTATCCTTATCTATCTTTACAAATATTATTTATGTATCTACAGATAAATGCTGGGTGAAGATAGCTAGAAATTTGTATGTGACGAAATCACATACAAATCAAGTTGAATACAGCTGCAGATGATTAAACTAGTTTTAATTAACTAGTATTGAGCCAGCCAGCACTTGAAGAATGCAAATAAAGTGTTTGTGTGTCCTGGGCATCTGGCCTGTGCAGCCAGGGCAGGAGTCACTACAGAAACTGCTCAAATGCCTGCAGATCATGGAGCAACCACAGCCAACGTGAGCGTGACAGGTCATTCAACTGTGGTAAAATGAGGCATGATGAAATGGAAAATGAAAAAGCTTTCTGGGATGGGGAAGCAATGCCCAAAATGCAAACCACATAGGCCAACATATTTATCACATTATACTGCAGGGGAAGGGAAAAATATAAAGAGCACCAGGTTGCTCTTATCCCACAGCTTAAGCAATGCGAATCTACATCCATCCCGACTGTCCACTTCCTCTGGTAGCTTTAGTCCATCAGACCTGTTTGTCTCGCCTATGATGGGTTCTTACWACAACAAACTTTTCAGAGAAAATGTAATCTAAAACTAGTTTTCAAAGGATTTGTCTGTGAGCAAGGTCCACGTTTACCTTGAAAATACCACATTCAACCAGTTAGTTAAAAATCAAAGCTACTGATGTTCAGGGAAAGCTGTTTTAACTTTTTCTTTTGAAATTCTGCTCCTGAACTTGCCCCACCTGACACAAAAACTGTTGTTTCTCTCCAGTTCAGTTGTTTCTCTCCAGTTCAGTTGTTTCTCTCCAGTTCAGTAGCAATGAGGTTGCTCTCCATATGGAAATTATTTTAATAGTAAAACATAACAGACACTTTGCAAAAATACTTCAAAATGAAACGTGGCTTTGAAATTATAGCCAATTATAATTTATATTTCGGTATCACTGCGAATTTTATATTTTAAGAATTGTTCCAGCAAGGGATGCGAGGCAAGCTGTAAAGTCTTAAGGAATACAGTAAAAGCAACATCATTCATAACTGGATATATTATTTTTGGTTTACAAAAGGATACATGTTAGAAATCACTTGTACTCAAGTATTTGCAATAAATACTTAAAACTAGTAGCTGAGTGTTGAGGGATCTTTCCAGTTCTGGTGCCATTCTTTATTTATGCTGGCCTAACAGGCAATCCTGGGCTCAGATTCTCTTGAGCCTGGAGGAATGAGTGGAGAGGTGTACCTAGAACTTGTTTCCAGCATCCTGATTCTCACCACACAGATGCAAAGGATCAGTTTCTGAGAATATGCCAGGCACTTGGGTACCTCACCTCATCTGCAGAGAGCAAACTGCTCACAGACAGCCCGTGTAGCTCTGATTTTCCACACGGGAAGCTCACCTAGGAGTTCTTCTGTTTGGTCCATTTTTCTTGCTTAGTACAGTTGGCAGGAAGGAGAATGAATCAACTGAGATAAGGGCAATCAGGACTCTCTCCTTYGTGTAGTCAGCCCACTCCTGGCACTATTTGCAGCTCAGTACTGCAACCTCTGTTTCCCTTGAGGGCATGTCAAAATCTTTTTTCAGTTCCTGATTTATTCTCCTGTGAGGTCAGTTTAAACCTCCATTCTCCCCAGCAGTGATTAACTTCACTCAACTTTTGCTACAGCTAAATCCAGTACTGGTACCTTTAAATAAATGGTGGGCAGGGGGTTCTTTTTTTTTTCTTGATGACACTGCTGAAAACAAATAGAAAGCAATCAAATGAAAGATAATTGAAATCAGCTTATCAGCTCAGACACTGCAGCAAGCATTGCTCAGAGACTTCAAAATTTGCATGTGAAATATGAGACCTTTTCTTACAATATACTGTGAAAGCCAAGGTGGCTGGGACTTTTCCCAGTATAGATTCATGGGTTGGAAGGGCCCTTAAAGATCATCTAGTTCCAATCCTTCTGCCATGGCCAAGGACACCTTTCACTAGACCAGGATGCTTAAAGCCCCATTCAACCTGGCCATGAACACTTACAGGGATGGGACATCCAGATCATCTCTGGGCAACCTGTTTCAGTGCCTCAACACCCTTACAATAAAATATTTTTTCCTTACATCCAACCTACTGTCAGTTTGAAGCCATTGCCATTTGTCCTTTCACTACCAGCCCTTGTAAAATCTCTCTCCAGCTTCCTTGTAGACTCCCTTCAGGTATGGAAAGGCTGCAATAAGGACTCCCTGGAGCCTTCTCTTCTCAAAGGCGAACAGCCCCAACTCTCTTGGGCAGCTCTCTAATCATCTTCGTGGCCTCTTCTGGACTTGCTCCAGCAGGTCCATGTTCTTCCTGTGTTGAGGATCCCAGAGCTGGACACAGCACTCCAGCTGGCGTCTCAGCAGAGAGGAGTAGAGGGGCAGAATCCCCTCCCTCGTTCTGCTGGACACGCTGCTTTTGGTGCAGCCCAGGACACATTTGGCTTTCTGGGCTGCAAGAGCGCATTGCTGGGTCATGTCCAGCCTTTCACCCACCAGCACCCTCAAGTCTTTCTCCTCCGGGCTGCTGTAAATCCATTCTCCACCCAGCCTGTATTTGTACTTGGGACTGCCCCAACTTCACTGCAGGACCTTGCACTTGGGACTTGCTGAGCTTCATAAGGTTTGCACAGGCCCAAATATCAAGCCTGTCCAYGTTCCTCTGGATGGCATCCCTTCCCTCTAGCGTGTTGAGCCCACCACACAGCTTGGCGTTGTGAGCAAACCTGGTGAGGGTTCACTCAATCCCACTGTCCATGTTGTCAACAAAGACGTTCAGCAGTGCCGGTCCCAATATCGACCCCTGAATGCCACAAGTCGCTGCTCTCCACTTGGACACTGAGACACTGACTGCAACTCTTTCAGTGCGACCTTCCTTATCCACTGAGTCCATCCATGAAATCCATCGTTTTTTCCCTTTTTAAAAATGGGGGTTATGCTTCCCCTTTTCCAGTCAGTGGGAATTTCACCAGACTGTCATGACCTCTCAAAGATGATGGATGGTGGCTTAGACATGTCATCTGCCAGTTCCCTCAGGACTCATAGAGGGAGTGTCACATGGACTTCTGCACCTTCAGGTTTCTTTGATAGTCTTAAACCTGATTTTCTCCTACAATGACTGGTTCTTCATTCTCCTGGTCCCTGCCTTTACCTTCTATGACTTGGGTGATGTGGTGGGAGCACTTGCTGGTAAAAATTGAGCCAAAAAAAGGAGCTGGGTACCTCAGTCTTCTTCATGTCCCACATAACCACATTCTTTTGCAATCATACTTAAAAAACTGTCCAGGCAAATTGAAACAAAGAGCATATTCATAAAGATTGCATTATGCTCCTAATTTGTAATTCAGGAGGACTCTGGCGTAATTCCCTGTTTGTTCTGATTTCAGTCCCCTGTCTATAAAACAGGATTAATAGCACATCTTATCTCACAGTATTTTTCTGGGGACACAGACATTATGAGCCTGGTGTGATAGTAAGATCACATAGACAAGGAGCTTAGAAATATCCAAGAGAGACTTTTGCCACCGGACTACTCCTGCTAGAACTGTCTGGACTATAGCCCAACAGGATTAGCACCAGCCTGATATTAAGACAAGGACTACCTTGTCCCTCTGAGCCTCAGGTCAGTGTTTATCACACCAGTGGAGAGTGAGCAAGTCAGACCAAACAGCTGCAGTCAGGACAAAGGGGAGTTCCTGGGCAGGAGGGTGGCCTGGGACACCAGAAGACATTGAGGAGGAGGAGGAAAGAAGAGGGCTGAGTAACTGGTAAATACATGATGAAAGACAGGATCAGAGCAGGAGAGAAGGGACACAGAAGAGGCAAATGATGGTGAAAATAGAGAGGGGAAGGTGTAAACAGCTATAAAGGAAACTTTCTTGCAAGGCACACATCCCTCTCCTATGAATCATAACTGTTATTAACGATCATTAATTCCTGCTCATATGAACATATCAGTAGTTTCTGGAGCTGCTCAGTAAACCCAGCCTGGAGTCAGTTCAGGTCTTACTGGAGATTTTCTCAGAATTTTCCTGTGTTCCTTGTGTCTTGTAACAACATCAGCAGTGTCAGCTCCAAGCAGCCTAAGTACTTCACATTTCTCACTCCATGTAAAAACACAGAAGGACAATTAAATTATCTGACATAACACACACACAGTCTCCTTGCAGTGTAGCTGCACAGTGCAAAATGCCATTCCTTCTTAACCAAAGACATCACTCTCTCCACCGGGATCAACATGAAGATTAGCTGTGAAGAGCATGAGGGAAACTGATTGATCAGTTGATTTTCACTCATCACTCGTGATACATCAGATGTCCTTAACAGTTGATCAGTTATATACCTGCTAGCCTCTCTCTCAACTGTTGCATAAATAAGGAGATAAGAAAATAGCAACGAGTATTGCAACATGCCTTGGATTCCACTGCTCTTTGTGAATAAATAAATGGACTGCACCTAAAGGCTGAGCTGGAGACGAGGGCTCCTTCTTTCTCTCCCTAACTCACTTGGACAGTATAAAAGCTTTCAAACATTTCTTCTCTGAACATGAAAAGCATAAAGCAGCTGTTAACACAGGCTGTTATTGGGGAGGCTGTTAATAGAAATCAGGCAGAAATGTATAGCTCTCCCTGTCTCTCACATATCAGCGTCAGGGCACAGTCTAATAATCGAGCAAGAAATCAACTGAGCCGAAAATCTAAACATCCCACTGTCTCACTAAAGCAACTGCACCAGTTTTCATCCTTCTGCCTAATGGTGCTTAATCCTCACCCAGGTGACATGAAAGGCATCATCTTCTGAGGAAGGCAAGGATTTCCCGAAGAATTCACCCAGGTACGTGCTAAGACCAAATACAATGTATGTGACTGTGAGAACCTCTTTCTTGTTCATTTTGACAGCTTGAAAAATTTATTTACTAGAACAATAAGTACAGCTCTGACATTGTTGTATAGGCCTTCCAAACAGTACAGGCTTGTGCAGACATTGTTGTACAGGACCTCTAAATGATACAGGATTTTGTAGTAATTTCCAGTATCTTACCACAATTTCCAATCCAATCACCTCAAAAGTGAAATGGTAAGACATGAATCGAAAGCCCATTTCACTGAGCAGAGACCTTCAGATTAAATTTCTAAACTGAGCAGCTGCAAACGCCCTTGGGAAAATCTTTGTTTACTCTCAAGTTTTATTTGTTTGTGAATGCTGTATGTTTCACTAACTACTGAACACTTCAGTACTCCAAATGTAGGGCAAACCAGTACTTGCCAATGTTTTTTGGAGCAGGCTTCCTCTTGCCGGAACCCCCAGAGTTCCAAATACTGTTCAGAAACATGTTATTATGTTCTTGCTATTACCACTAAGGCCTTAAAATTACACTGAACTCTGGTCACAGAGTGAAAGCAAAACTATGATTCTTCTCCAAATCTCAAAGGGCATTTGGCTGCAGGACCTACTGTGCCAATGCAACACCCAGAGGCAAGTGGACCCAGCTCCTTTTTCACAGCAGTACCAACATTGTAATTTTATGGATTTTGCTTTGGATGTTTCTGGACCAGCACAACTGAGCCAACTGGCTGCTAACTTCCAAAGTGAGTGTTTTCTAAAGCTGAAGTAAGTCAGAATAAAAATGTCTATGCTTATTAGACTGGGCAATTAACATTTTAGGGAAAACCCGTTATAAGCGTGGGATGGAGAGTGGGAAACGAACCTCTGATACACTGTAAAATTGTGTACCATCAGGACAACAATGAGACAAACTGAAATAGGCATAATGCTGAAGATTAGGATTCTTACATCACACAAAAAAAATCTTTAAATGAAGGTCACACATTTCTGTGCTGGTGATAAGACCCAGGAAAAGATGAAGGGAAAGCCTTCTACTTCATGTGGGTTTTTCTTCCCCAAAGCCCACTTGATCCTCCTGCTGTGTATACACGCAGTGCTCAAACTACTCCCTCCACCCCGGAGCTAATGCTAGGATGCCATGGCCACTGAAGCAGCCTGTGACTGACAGGTCACTCTAGCAGCACAAACCTGACCTGCATCCGAAACTGTCACACAACCAACCACAGTGGTGTCAAATCTGCCTCAGCATACAAGGCACAGCTTATGTCGGCTTGACACCGTGCACAGGAGGTCACCCTGTGAGTGCTTTTTGAGTAACTCTCAGCCTGCAAAGCAGGGATCAGTGTTTTGCCACCTCCTCTCCCGGTGCTGGGTGTTCGTATCCCGAAGCCGGCTCTGGGAGCCAAAAGTCCGATGTGCTGTACAGTCAAATGTATGCCATCCAGCTCCAAGACGACCTGCTGATGGCAAAGTGTGAGCCCAGCAATGGTGGTAGCACCAACAACAATCGCAGAGGGAGAAAGGAACAAGAATATGGGAGAAAAACAGCTCTACAGACACCAAGGTCAGTGAAGAAGGACTGGGAGGAGGTGCTCCAGAGCAGAGATTCCCCTGAAGCCCATTGAGGTCCATGGTGGAGCACAGATCCACCTGCAGCCTGTGGAGGACTCCATGCCAGAGCAGGTAGATGCTGAAAGGAGGATATGACCCTATGGGAAGCCCACACTGGAGCAGGGTGCTGGCAGGACCTGTGGCCCCACAGAAAAACAAGCCCACACTGGAGCCAGATTGCTGGCAGAACTTGTGAACTCATCAGGGGACCCATGCTGGAGCGGTTCATAAAGAACTGCAACCGGTGGGAAGGTCTCATGTTGGACAAGTTCATGGAGAACTGTTTCCCATAGGAGAGACCCCACGCTGGAGCAGGAGAAAAGTATAAGAAGTCCTTTGCCTGAGGAGGAAGAATCAGCAGAGACAACGTGTGATGAACTCCCATTCCCTGTCCTTGCTGTGCTGCTGGAGGGAGGAAGTAGAGAAAAATTGGAAGTGAAGTTAAGCTTGGGAAGAAGGGAGGGGTAGGGGGGAAGGTGTTTTATTTCTCATTATCCTACTTTGATTTCACTGGATAATGAATGTAACTAATTTCCCCAAGTCGGGTCTGTGTCCTGTGGCGGAAACTGCTGAGTGAGCTTCCTCTGTCCTTATCTCGACCCATGAGCCTTTCGTTGCATTTTCTTTTCTCTGCCCAGCTGAGGAGGGGAGTGATAAGAGAAGCTCTGGTAGGCACCTGGAGACAACCCAGTCAAGCCAGGGTCAACCCACCAGTCAAGCCAGGGTCAACCCACAGGTGCTCCCTCCTGTATCAATGTTTGCATGGCTGCAAACTTGCTCTGGTGCCCTCCAGCTATAGCTTGAGAAAACTTATGGATATAGATATATCCACAGTGAATTTTAAGGTCCAGCTTTGCTCAGTCAGGCCTAGGTAGTCCTGGGTGCAGCATGATACAGGATGACTACAAAGTACATAGCAAACTCCACCAGTTCCTTTGTATTTTGCTATGGAGAAAAAAAACAGAGAGGAAAAGCATCTCTTACAACAGAGACCATGAAGCCTGGCTCAGGGCATGAAGGCTGGGGACATTCACACCACCATGTCATCGTATTCTAATGCTGTTAAATGTGGAGACCTCACCTCTGGCTCAGGGAGTCACCAAGCCACAGTCATCTCTGTGCTGGGAAAATATTTTGAATGACCACCAGCATATTTTCCCTACCTCTGGCACCCGGATGAATACATGTATGACACCTCAGGGCTGCCTGCAAGCTCTTACATCCATAATATGTACAGCTGTAAGTTACTGCTGCTCCAGCAGCAGATCTGGCGTAGAAACTTCCCAGGAGCCAAATGGATAAAGGAGCTGACACAGCTGTGACGCTGGTGGCATGAAGAGGGCTGAGCAGTGTGTGTGGGAGAAGGGATCTGCCACTAACAGTGCCACAACATGGATGGACCCAGAGCCCACAAAAGCTGTGCTGCCAGTGCAGGGCAGCTTTTCTCCCTGCTTATCAAATGGAGCTTATGACACCTGTCTCGGGATGCTCCCTCGACTGTTAGTGACTGTCACACACCCCAAGCAGACGTTTCAGGCTGTGCTTCCTGACAAATCGCCCCACACACAGGAAAACAAATCCTTTCTTTCCCCCCTGCCAAGTGACTTCTTGTTTTGTTTTACAGAAAAAAAGGAATTCTTGTTCTTCTGCTGAATAAGATACCTGGTATTCAGCAGCGACTTGTTTGTTCCAGGGAAGAAGAAAGGGCTTGGGATAAGCTTACTATGTTTTAGCACAGCTCAAAATACAAAGGATGCCTTTTCAAAAGCTATGTACAACCTCCCAAAGAGTGGATCCAATTCTTACCTATTCCTGAGTGTTTTCCAAGGAGGCTGCGTCTGTTGTGGCTGCTAGAAGGTCCATCAGCTAAGGTATGAAATCAGGATTATTTTTAGAAAAATAGCGGAGGCAGCATGCGATCAGAGATGCAAAAGCCTTTCTTGGCAATGTATCTTGACTCCGCAGGGCTTAAAGGATATGGCTGTAACAAGACCTTTTTATGCACAAAACCAGGAAAACATCTGGCTCAGCCTACAGCCCTATTTTCCATGGTATTTTCCTCTTCTCCTTCTATGGTCCAGTTTGATACCCTGCTCAGTGAGCAGCTAATGCACGGCTCCCTTGGTTTCAGAAGCAAACATTCAAGCAATACTCATTTTTTAAAAGCAGTTTGCATTTTTTAGGCACTATTTGGTAGAAATCCTAGCAGGTCTGCCTCGGATAGTCTCAAATTAGCTTTTCTCACAAGGAACAATTTCTCCTTTGTCCTTTGATAGAAAAATCTTCCTTACCTATTATTAAGGGCTGCATGCTGGGAGGGTCTCTGCTGTGTGATCCCACTCACACAAGCAGGAAAAAAATAGCATAAGCTAATAAATCCATTAGCTAAAATCATGCAGTGCCAGTAAGAGTTCACACTCCCCTGGAAAGTCATTCTGATAGTCCTTCTTGCCATCCATCCAGGAGAAGCTAAACCTGTAAGAAGCAGGCTTCTGCTGTACAGGGGATTGACATTTAGCTTGGAAATAGTGCACCAAAACCTAGTGTCTGCTTTTAATATAAAGCTGAATGAATTATAACCCGTGTAGCTTGTGAGCTAATTTCAGGCACTAAAAGACTGAATTTTCTCCCCGTCAGAAAAAATGCATATTTCCATTGCACAGGCAACTGAGCTTTCAGGAGTATCTCAGGAGGCTAATTTGCACCAAATTTCTGTTACAAGCTTGGTTAGGGCCAACATTTTAGACATGGCCCACCCAACAAGCTCCTAAGCCTTCCCAAATCTGAACGTGTATGGTGACCACGTTTAAAAAGATTTAGTCACTGCCTGTCCACCATAGCTTGGAGACCATTCAGATTTCCATTCCTAGCTATGCCTTTGGTCTAGGCAACAAAACCTCTTTTTTTTTCAGACACAAATGCTCCTTTCAAAGCTAAACTTGCACATCCCATCTAGACAACATAAAACAGGCCCAGCAACTTCCAGCACTCACTCTTTGCAATTTGAGGTGCTGTCTCATTCCGATGTCCTGAAGAGTAACAGACCTCTGCCTTGAAAAGGGGCAAGAGGTTTGAAAATAGGTCCCATGGCAAGTTATTTCCACATTGAAAATTCTGCTTTCAGTCTTTTCCTGTTTGTTTGGCCCATTGGTTCAAGTTCTACACAGAGAGAAATGTGAAAAGAAAATGTAGCCCAAACAGAAACTTGCAGGTTAAAACCCAGCACTGAATTACAAGAACAAACAAGCTGGAAAATAATGCAAAATCAAACACAATTTGCTTGCTGTTTCTCTCTAATATATTTTTCTGCAGTTTTGCTGGCCATATATATAWAGAAGTATATATATAAAAATATATTAAATATAAATATGTATACACACATACACATAGAGCAATACATTGATGCATGTGAGCCAAAGCCCATATAATCTCAAAGGTTCTCTAAGTGTCAGAAGAAGCTGAATTCACAGTGCTTTACACTGGAGATTTTTTAAGTAAATAAGTCAGAAAGTGGACAAACAATACAATTTTTTATCCTCTATTACGCAAAATCAAGAGTAACTTCTACATGCAGAAGTGAAACTTCAGCTATATGAAATATTCACCTGACTTCAACAAATCCAAAGGACTGCACTTTAAGAAGGTTCCAGGGGAAACATGTTGGTATAAATTATAGTGTTCTGCTTTCTGGCAACACCTGAAAATAGATCTCTGAGGGGGAGTGAAAACTGGGGTGTCTTATGAAGATGTTGGCTCCAAACTTTTGTTAGCTACATCTTTCATTCTGGTCTTAACCTACAGAGCACTAGGTTTAATCTAACTGCATTTTCCAATCCCACATCTAAAATTAAAACTGCTGTTACCTAACCATATGTATGGGTTTTGTGTGTTGCATGGCAGTTTTTATGGAAAGCCTGTCATACATCCGCTACACAGTCTCTAATATCACATAATCTTTCCATGAAATGTCACTTAGGACACCAGTGATTGCTATATTAATTGAAAAGGAATCAGTAACAGCATTTCACTACCCCTTGTCCCTACAATCAAAGCCGTAGCAAGTGTGGGGTGAGTTGTGTGTCTGGCTTGTTCTGCTTCCTCTGCAGCTGTGCCCTGGCAAACACACCAGACACACACAGAACACGTGAAGTTTGGTACACATACGTGAACAGTGGGAATACGAAGTGCTCAGATAATCCCCCACAACTGGCGGATGCCCGAACTTGTCATGTTACCTGGTACAGAGTAGCGTAAACCTAGGGCCAAGAAGAAGATTGGTATTTTCAGGTACTGACAATGCTTTTACCCCWCTTGCTAAGCCAAGCCTTTCTTATTTCTCCGTATCCAATGTCTAGATGGAAAGCCTCAATCGGTATTTTAGATGGCAATTTTTCCCACTCGCATCAAGAAAGACAGTATGTAGCAAGCATTAAAGCAAGAGCTTCCCTTGCTTCTGGCCCTTGCGTGTTCTTCGTGTTGTTTGTAGAGCTCTGTTCACTTGTGCTTGCTTTAAGAAACAAAAGTTTACAATGGAACAGAACAAGGAGTTTTAAGTTACCACCTTACAATTAACTTCTGATTTCGTGAAGGTTAATTTTGATTCCCATCATTCCTGTATATGGAAAGCCCCTCACTTTATCTGGAGTCGTGTGCTCCCTTTCTGTTCCTTTGCTTTGCCCTTTGGCAGGCAAGACACCCTAAAATAATCTGACGGACGGAAACACAATTGCTTTTACAAGCACAACACTTCATTATATATTTGTTTTGAAAACAGTTTCCAGAGCCTAGAGTATGTCAGCAAAAGCCACAGAAAGAGTGTTGATGTTGTTACAAGGTCAGCTCTTCAGAGACAGTAGGCAGCAATGTTGGCACGCTGACAAATTATCACCATGGCAAAGATGGCAGCTCTCAGGCAGTGATTCAGCTGCTTTGACAATACCAAGGCTCCAGCTAAATGTGAAGATAAGTTACTCATACTCCCTCGCACAAACACTCACATGCACTCTACCTTGGGAGTTTCTTAATGTCTACTTTTTTTTTTTTTTAAATGAAGTTGCAGGGTTTAAGGAAAAATAGAAGCCATGTGCTTAAGGCTGACAGACCACAGTGAAAGTTCCTTCTCCTCATACACATATGTTAGTGCATATATATACACTCACCTACACAGACACCTCCTATTGACAGGATACTATTATAAACAAGCTTTTCCTTAAGCAGTTGAAACAGTGAAACGTGATTCTCAAAAGACTTCCTTCCTCTGTAGATAAATTTCCATCTTCCCTTCTCATTAATGTAAGGGCTTTTGCACCTTTGTTTGTGGGAGAACAGGCTGCAACAGCCTTCCCAGGCAAGAGCCAGCATGCACAGGGGCTTGTCAGGGGCTACACACATGGGCTCCCACAGCCAATGCGTAACTGCTCAGTCCTGCTCCCCTTCTGCTCTCTGGGGAACAGATTTTGGCTTCTCTCCTGTGCTCAGCTGCCAACATTTTTATGACAGTACTAGCTGTCACGTAATTCTGGAAGTATTTTATAAGTACCTTGTCCTCTTGCTTGTACACAATGAATACTTGCATCTGTAATGTTAACAGTGCCATGCCCCTGTACTCCACATGGCACCAGAAAACTCTTACTCATGGAGGGAGGTGCTTAGAGGATATGCATAAATTGCAAGTCCTCTTAAAACTACAATTATGGGCAAGATGTTGGGAGCTTCTCTGTAAAAATGTAGGAATTTCGCTTGGGCTTTTTCATTGGGATATTTTGTTTTAAAGTCACTGCTTTTGTTTAATTTTGTGGATCTGGGAGGACAATTTAAAATTCGCAGGAATGAAAAAACAGCTTGAGATAAACTACCTCCAGTAAGGCCTGCAGACTTGTTAGGAGACAATGCCAGCACTATCTGCTCTGAAAGGCCTTTTTCCAGGCTGGAACAAGCTATAAACTTCACTTTGCTATACAAGGTGCTTTGTTCTTAGTTTTGATATTAAAAAAAGGCTTTTGTATCTATGTGTGCCCTGCAGCCTTGTCCTCGCTCCATGTTAGGGCAAGAATGGGGTGTGCATCAGCTGCCTCCTCTGTCTGTGCCTTGGCCTGCACCCAGCAGCTTGTAGCTTTCCAGAGGAAAGGAAAGGAAACAAACCCAGTGCAGGGAGATCCCACGCACCCTCACCAGGCCCCAGCTGGGACCAGGTGGGGAGGATTCAAGGCTCGATTTACCATCCAAGATGTGCTCCTACACATAAGGAAAGTATTTCAGCATTTCTGTGTGAGCAGGTTTTTCCCCAGGAAAGGTACAGGAATAGCTGCTGAACTGTATGGGAGTGCATGTCCATGTGCAAGGGCCAGGATCAGTACAGCCCTGCAACTACCAGGGTGATCGGCAAGTCCACACCAGCCAAGCACACAAAACACAGTGGAGGCTCTGCTGCTTCCTTGCCCAGAGGAGTTTACCCAAGCAAGGATTCTGTCTTTGAAGCAGAAAACGACCCAACTGATCAGCCCCCAGGAGAATGTGGGTCCCCTCTGCTCTCTCTCCACTGTGGTCCTTAAGACTCTGCAGTGGGTACACAGTGTGAAGCAGGAGCATGCAGACATCTGGCTGCATATAAAACAGCAGCATTAGTAGGGCTTTCCTAGCAGTCACTAATTCCAGGAAGTCTCCTCATTTTCCCACAAAGAGCCATTAAGAGGACAACATCAAAAAATACTCATAAGTGTTTTGAAACAGAAGAATTTCCTTCTGGAAGTACTGGGGTCTTAGAATGCTTTAGAGCTCTCAGGAACAAATCACTGTCTAATGATGATAAGCATCTCTGTGATCTTATCCAACTGACACTGAAAGCTGCTATTTTGCACAAAGTCCTCCTGCACCAACAGCTTTAGTCTGTGCATGTCTCCATCCTTCATACCCGGAGGTCGTGCAGCCATCACTTCCTGCCTTATTGCTTCTTTATCCTTTGGTGGTTTTGGTGCTTGTGAACAGAACAGGCTGCAGACAAGCACATCACAGCTGAATGCTGTGCCAGTCTGCCTGCTTTCCCCCCTTCCTCCTCAGGATGCCTTTCCAGCAAGACCTGGACCTCTCTGCATCAGCCAGTGTGGGTTGCAGGAAGGTCTCAGTTTGCTCAGGCAGAAGCAGCACAGGAGGACAGGCAAAAAGCCAAGTCTGCTGCAAAACTTGGCTGTTTTTCCAAAGGAGGGATTATCACTTTTTTTTCCTTTTCAAGAAGATACTTGTCAAGGGAGTATTAGTGGAAAATGGAAAGACAGAGCTGTGTTCCTGTGCCTGTGATCAGGTATGATTACAGACAGAAAAGATAAATGTACTTTCAGTGAGTGCAAGGGCCACTGTCAGAGCCACAGGAAAGGTGGAAGTACTCGCCCATTAGGGGAATACATAAAAGGCAGGAGAGAAAAGTAAGCCAGGCAGTGTTTTCAAAATGAGAATGTCCATATGGATGCCGGAGTCTAATTTTAATCACCCATGTATGAAGTGTTTGGCCCAGCTCCCAATCTCTTCTGAGCAGGAGCAGTTGTGTAGGATTCCCTTTCCTGGCAGGTGTGCAGGTTGTTCCCTCTCTTCTGCAGAGGGGTCCAAATGAACACTCCTGACTCTTCTCAAGGGGAAAAGAGACGCAAGAAGGAGAAGCCGCCCGTGCAGCAGAGCACTGGTTCCTCTCTGGCAGTGAGAGCAGTCATCAATCAAGGCTCTCGGCTCGCTGGTGGGTGGATTCCCCTCTCACCGCCATTGCTGCTCCGTGAGCAGGTGGCCAGGTCTGGAGGAAGCCTGATTTCCCGTCACCCATATGCACGCCGCTCGGCACAGGGATGCCAGTAATACTCTTTTATGAGGGTGGGAAGCAATCACTAACTCCTTAAGTTGGGGAAGAGTCTCTGAAAGGAGTGACTCCTTCCTTGCTAGGGTTGCCATATGCTGCCTTTTACTTCAGAAAACTGTAAATGCACAAAAAAAAGATGCTCCTTTTTTTTTTTTAACCCGATACCTATTTATCCCAGCCATGCTGTTCAACACACGCTGTTTACAAGCAACAACATTAAGCCTCTGTTATTATTCTTACAGGTCTTAAGCCTCAAAATAAAAATCATCCATGCCTTAATGAGGGGAAAAGATACTACAAGTAACTACAAATTACATTGCCCAGATGCAGAGCTTCTCCTTTTGTTACCGTTGAGCATCAGTCTGAAGATCAGCAGAAATGTGTTTGCTAAAAATTGATAATCACTGACTTCCTGTTTTATTTTTAATACATGCTTTGCAGATTGTCTTACCCATTCGAGGAAATGATAGCTCTCATTTCATTGCTGCTGAYACTGTTCTGCTGCCTCACAGGAAAAGAAACGCAAGGAAAATAAGAGCAGTCTCATAAGGAGGTTAAGATGCATGTCTGTTGACCCAAGAGTACTGGACAAGAGGTGTGAGTATTGACCAGCAACATCTTGAAATCCCATTTGTTACCTAGCTGCTGGAAACCCAAGTATCATAAATATTTCATTGATTTTCAGGAACCTAAAGCATGAGCCATGGTACTGACGTTCAGAGACCTGGGAGGAGCGGAGAGGGAAACGCAAGAAAGGTTTTTTTCAGCACTAGCTGTAAGTGAGTAGCTCATCCCATCTCTGCTTAGAGATTTAAGGCCCAGTCACAGCAATACTATTAAAATCTCAGATAAAAATATTCCTTTAGAAAAATTAGAACTCCCCTAATCTAATGGGAGCCAAAATCAAAGCAAATGGCAACAAAAGCAACTCTGCAATAAAAATCTGAAAATGCTTATGAGTTCCTGAAAGCAAAATGCACCCGACTATATACTGTGAATCACAAATCACTGCCAGCAGCAGAAAGTATTTTAACACTCTACTGATTCTAGAGTTTGGACTCAGTTCTACTTAAAATTTTATAGGGGAAAAATAATTTCAGTAATTCCCCTTTGTAAAAATAAATTTTCACAGGCAGGCAAGTCTTGGGTTAACCAGCTCCAGGTCTTCAGATCCTGCCTCAGTGAGAACATTTTCAGAGATGAGATATAAAGAAACATTAAATAACTCTTCCCTTGCAAGCTAAAAATAAAACACATGAATTTCTGCTTCCTTTCAAGATGCTAAAACAAGCCTTCAAACAGTTACTTGAAACAGTGTTTCACTGGTTTGTGCTACAACTCATCCTCCGTTCAATTTATTTTCTGTCAGTCCTTGGCAATTTGTACAGAAAGTTCAAAAAACAACTGGTGTGGGTATTGGCCACCTATGGAAAATACAGCCTCTCTCAACTCAACAAATAACTCTTGCTGTGCTTGTTATATTGCTGGACATAGAAAGTACATCCAGTTCCCCATTTCAGGCACACACTTTGCCAGTGCCCCAGCATCTAACACAGGCAAGGCCCCCCTCCCTCCACACCATGCTCCCCCTGCTCTCCACACACACCCAGGACAGGAGTTGGTAGGTGATCCAACACATCCCTCATCCAAAAAGGCAGGGGCCACTACATTTTAGTGTCTGAAGCTGGATACTGCCCTGTGCACCAGCCCCTGAGCCTACACCAGGTATGTCTCTCCCCATCAGTAAAACCTTATTTTTACGCAAAACGGTGGTATAAAGCCTTCTTCAGCATGGCAGTGCAGCTGAGTGTGGATTCTTTGTGCTGAAATACCGCAGAGGAGTCTCCTGATTGCCTGCATCGATTCGAGGAGCATTTTGCCTGCTGCCTGCAGGGCCCGGGGCAGTAAGGAGAGCTGGAGCCCGCTGTGGGTCTGCCTTGGCTTATAGCCAAGGAGCAGGATCCGGCCAGGACCAAAGCGTTCTGGAATCTCAGCTAGGAGATCTCCTCCGTGCATGGCGGGAGGGGAGGAAGGGATCAAGGCAAGGTAAGAGCTGTGGCATACCAGCCCCAGAGCGTGACAGAGGAAGAGCCAGGCCGCCACGCAACCCTGCCAGTCCCATAGCCCCACAGGGATGGATCCAGCTCGCAGGGAGCCRACCTACAGAGCAGCAGATTTATGAKGAGGCGGAGGTGAGTGTGTATGCTCCAAGGAGATAAACCCTGGTACCCTCCTGATTCATAGGCAGGGTAGTAGGAAGCTTTCCAAGGCTGAACATTGGTCAGGAATGATTTTCCTTAATTGCCTATTTATTTTGTCCTGTAAAAGTACGCTGTCAAGAGAAAAGGCTGAATTACAAAAACACCTTATCTGTGTTTTTCAAAGATGTCATATTATTTAAGGGACTGGTAAATTTAGCTTTGCATACTGAATATGCAACTGACCTTGTCCATTTAACCCGTAAGACCAGTCAGGCACATACAAGGCTGTGCTAGAGCCCCAAATCCTAGCCTGTGAAGAAACCCTTTTAAGTTGATGTAAAAAAATGAGAAAATAGTTTATTTTTATTTTCAATTGGTTAGTGAATGAGGGTACCTAATAAATATCTTCTAATTCAAGGAAACTGAGGAGAAAACATGACATTTAGGAAGGGCATTTGAACACTTCTTTACTAGCAATGTTAATTACCCGAACAGAGTAAAGCACRTACCTATGTGTTCACAAGACCATTGGTGAGAACAAAAGAAAAATATCTACAACACTATGGGTACCCCTAGTGCTACAGAAGAATTCAATAATGGTTGGATAAAATTAAGAACTACATTGCCATTTTAAGGGCTACACAGACAAACACATATCAACTTTTTTTTTTAATACTTTTTTTTCCACTAGTTTTCAGGACTGTCTCACAGTCTCCACAGTAAACTAGGTCCCCCTTAGAAGTATTTATCTGCTAGCAATATTATATGTTCAGTGGTGTCTAGTCTGGGGTTAAAGGTACACCAGGAAAGGAATGGGAGAAATGATGGGAGAAACAGTCTAAGATTTAGTTAGATCTATCTAAGATCCATTCAATTTCAAAAAAACCCCAAACCCAAATGCAGTGCATTCCACCAAATAATTTAGTCTTCAAGATTTAATTAACTGTTTTCTTAAAGAAGAAGATGAAGTTTCATACAAAAGCACCCTACATTCCCCATCTTCTAAACAGTAACTTGGATAATTCTGTTGGGGATAGCAGCAGAAACACCACAATTTCTACCTCAGTCAAGACAATGTACATAGATTTTTCCAGAATGAACTCTTACTCTCTGGGTGGTAGGGTTGGTTGGGTGTATCCCGCCCTTGCATTTGGCTTTACTATGAATTAAGTAGACTGGGTAATGACTCCAAAGCCATTACATACAAAATGCTGAGGACACCAACAGGGCTTGGTGGTCATTAATTCCATGACAAGAGACAAAGTGGAAAGCAACTACAACACTTAAAGCACACGATTAACAGTAGTCAGAGATCAGCCATACGAAATTATGGAAGAGTTTCCATATGGGAAAGTCCAGCAATTCCCTGGAGGTAATTCAGCCTTCCCCCTTCCCCCCCCCCAMCAAAAAAAAAAAAAAAAAGCAGCTTGTATAATTCTTTGATGAGAACACACTGGAGCACAAGAGGGGAGACCTGGTGAGTTGATTACTAGCTGTGGTTGTCAGAGACAAAACTTAACAAGAGAATCCCTCCTATTCAACAGCACTGGGTGAAATGGGAGAAACAAGACTCTTCCCTCTAGACCTTCCATTTAACACAAACAAACAAGGGCCAGAAATAACATTCCAGAGGGAATGCCTTTTTTCTTCTTTTTGGACTACATTTTTATAGAATTTGGAACACACTGCTTCATATCCTAGGACCCACAGGACTTTTCCTACAGATAATATTACTTGTTAAAACCACTGAGGTGGGCTGTTGTGCAATGTCCAGATCTCCCACTACCAGTTCACCCATATGGCCACACCCCATGGTCAGAGAATGCAGGTCCAAGGCATTCTAGGGAGACAACACCACCATGTATGTCTGGAGTGGCACCAGAGAGAGATTTTGAATTTTAATCCACTTTCTTGACAACTATAAACAATGTAAAAGCTAAGTAGGYGGTTAACATCCATGATCAGGTGGCTGCTCTCACAGGAACAGGAGCAACCTCGTGGAGGCAGCAACTGAATTGTGTCACAGACCCACAAAATGGCTGGGGTTGGGAGGGACCTCTGGAGGTCATCTGCTCCCACCCCCTGCTCAAACAGGGCCACTCAGAGCTGCTTGCCCAGGACTACTGATGTCCTGCCCAGGACTACTGATGTMCTGCCCAGGAACTGCTCAGTTCTTTCTAGCATGATAGTACTACATTTACAAAATCATTCTCAGGGTAAATTTTAAAAGCAGGGAATTTGTAAATTCTAGGACAATAGCAACATTAAAAAGAGCTAAAATTATCTTCAAAGTTTCGTTTTTAAAACAGATGTTTCACAGTGCCACAGTTCTGCTACATGTCCCTGCACAGATGCAACAAAAACCTGAAATACGAATTTTCTGATTTGAAAAAAATCATGCTGTTGAAGTTAAATAACAGCTGAACCACAGAGAACCCAGGAAACAGGGCAGTCTATTTAGAGCATTAACGACATTTTGTTTACTGCTTAGGATGAATTCATCATGCAAACAGTCCAAAGTGAGATCCTGGCAGGCTCTGAACRTGCTCAGAGAGGCTGAGGCCCGAGACATTCTACATCCATATTAGGCTGTGGATCAAGTCCTGAGCTGGATTCAACAGTTCTGCTTTGCCTAAGACTTTGAAAATCCAATGATGGCAAATTACAGGCAGAATCACCATTATTGGAACATCTGAAAATTCATTTGATCGCACTATGGGAGTGTTRGCTATGGAATCATGAAACTATGGACACTGAACTGGAAACCAAAGCTCCCACATTACCAGACTGAAGGAGGATGAGCAGAAGGACTCTTGTGCCCAAGGAAAATGAAAATATTTGCAACTTAAACTAGAAACTTTAGCCCMAAGCATGAATCTCATATATATGTCAAATCAAATTTTTGATTTATACCAAGGAAGCTACAGAATTAGCCTGCTTACTCAGCACAGAATTTATTTCTAAGAGAAGAAATAAATCTACCTCCCTAAAAATGTCACTATGTTTATTGTTATGATTAAACTGGAGAGTGCTCAGAAGTTTCAGCTAGCCTAGGCAGCAGTGAATTTTTTTTCCTTATGCCTTTGGATATTGTGGGTAACAGAGAAGCACAGAATGGTTTGTGTTGGAAGGGGCCTTAAAGATCATGTAGTTCCAACCCCTCTTTCCATGGGCTAGAAACAAGTTCCACTAGACCGGGTTGCTCACAGCCCCGCCCAACCTGGACATGAACACTCAGTTTCAAGCCACTCCCCCTTGTTCTATGCCTGCATGCTCTTGTAAAAGTCTCTATCCAGCTCTCTTGTAGCCCCCTTTTGGTACTGGAAGGCTGCTCCAAGGTCTCCCTGGAGCCTTCTMCTCTCCAGGCTGAACAMCACCTTTCCTCATATGAGAGGTGCTCCATCCCAGTGATCATCAGTGAAACAGGTGAAAACAGGATGACAGGCTGTTCTACTACATTTAAGCTTTCTCACAATGCCCATTATTGTGGTATTTCAATACAACAATTTGGGCAACCAGGAAACAGATCTACAAGCAACAGCTAAAAATGGATACCAACTTTGTGCACTTAATTTTAACAGTCTGTGTGGAATGAATTGTCTGCTTAGGATTGTGCATATGAACAAATATTTCCTTCATAGCCATGACTCAGGAAAACTCCTCTGAAAAGGAATCAAAGCTGTGCAGTGCCAGTCCTTTAGTTCACCTCCTGACTGTGATTCCTCTCATACATACAAGCACATCCTGACACAATTTGGATCTATTTGAACAGATGCTGACAGGCCCTGGAAGCTGTCTCCTTCCAAAACCAAATTTTTCCCATTCAAATTGTTTATTTGCACACGTGCTTCAGTAATATCTGGTAACTCACGGACAACAAAGCTACATGTTGTTACTTAAACCACAGTAACATCACCATATTATGTGCACTGAGGTACCAACAAAAATACTCCTTTGTAAACAGAGAAAACAGAATACCAGATATAGAGGAATTTGGAAAACAAAATTAACGCCAGAAATTAGGGCATCAGTGATTTACTGCAGCACACTGAGTACAGTGCCGGGCCCAGGAGACAAACTTTTTTGTATCCAATGGCAAGATTTCCCCACAAATATTTTCATGGCTTTTGAAAGAAAATGTATAATGTGTCTTGAAAAACCCTGCTGACAGCAAGATCCTGCTCAGCAGAAGAAAAGCAGTCAAGCTGGGCTCTGGCTTTTCCCAGGGCAGATTTGTTCCAACTCAACTCAGGAGCTGTTARGGAGGCAGGTTGCCCAGAGTTATTCAATAACCTATTACAGTGCTCAACGGAGTTCATAACCATGTCTTGCAACACGATTGTGAGTGATGGCAACTAAACCACTGCTTCTTCTTTATTTGGTCCCATCTCYCTGATAGGACCATGTCTATATTAGTAAGGGAAACTGGGCAAGAGCATGCCCCTGAGAGCTGGAGCTGTTGCCTCACTGTTACACCACCACAGTGTCCCTGGCACAGTTTTGGCCCTAAACAGCCCTCCTTCCTCCAAAGGGTTCCTAGGCACAGTTTGAGAGTTTTCAGGGGCCAGAGACATTTCCAGCAGGATGTTTGCTTGTGGCCACTCTCCTCTGGAGACTGAGTTCAGTGGTATGGACATGTGGTGTGCCATCCCAGTTTGTCCTGGTGCCAGAAGTGTCTGGTGTGTTTACTAGAATAGAGTGTCTCAGTCAGTGAGTTATTTAGTATGTTGAGGTCTCCACTTCTTCAGTTAGATATATGAATCTGGATGCCAGAGCTTTTTCCAAAATGATGTAGAAACGACACATTGCTTAAAAACGTTCATTTCAAAATCAGCTTTTTCCCTCTAAAATATTAATAAGAATGGTAATCAGATCAGCTGATTTATTTAAAAGAATTGCAGCTTTCCTTGCAGTCTCAAACACATGCCTTTCATAGTTATAAGTGAGAATCCTGACAGGTTGCTCAGACCTAAAACTACTTTGATAGAGATCATATCTCTTATACTCACTGTTTCTGTGCTGTTTTTTTTTTCAATGAGCTGCACACTAAGGTGCTCTCGGAAGCCAGAATGACCCAATTAGGGCAAACTCTGGCCTTCTTTTCTAGCACTGACCATATGCTTGGAGCAAGAAACAAAGACAGAAACCACCCCTGTCCAAGAAATTGCCATGCCCTCGGATATATACAAACAAAACTCTTTGGCAAGCCAAGGCAATGCATAAACAGAACTCATAAAGGCTCCTTTGCCTCATAAAAGGTACTTCCGTTTTAATAGCTTCTCTAAGAATCAGTATTTTACATTCAAGTATCCTTAATTCCAAACAGAGGTTATCAAATGAAAAGAGGTGGTAATAAGGTAGGACACATTGTAGGCGAGTATGAAAACAAAGATGCTCTAAAAATACAAGCTTCTGTTCCTGAGTGTAGAAGGAGTGAAAGTACCATATCCTTTTGGCTAGAAAGAAACACCTCAAACAACATAGTACTTTTCAGAGTAGTTTTGGTATATGCTGTGCTGCCTATTAACTGATGACATATGCAATGGCACTTTTTGTGAATGAGCTGTATCTCATTTCTCCATGCAGTGCCTATATTGTTTTTTCTCTTCTGCTGCGCAGGGTGCAAATTCCTGGGATGGGCAGCACATCTCATGGTATCACATATCCTGAGAATACGTACTCCTTCTGAGAGCGGGAGTTTTACTTCCTTTATCATGCAGCCAGAGGCAAAGTTTCATCTCCAAAGTTATGTTTAATGTCAGTAGAGTGAGTCTACTTGAGCTGACATCCTAACTACACTTCCCAGCTGATCATCTGAATGGTTTTCTTGTTTAAAGGCCACTTGATTAATATGATTGGAGAGTAACTGTCATAGAGTTTTACTTCCAACTGCATAGCCAAGATTTTAAATCTTCTTGGATCTAAGACTTTTTTTCCCTTCTTTTAAGCCTTTGGTTCTGAACCCATTTGTACACAGAAACCTGAATTCTGTTTGCAAACAAAATCACAGAGTCACAGAATGGTTTGGGTTGGAAGAGACCTTAAAGATCAACCTAGTTCCAACCCCCCCTGCCAAGGGCGAGGACACCTTCCACCAGACCAGGTTGCTCAGAGCCCCATCCAACCTGGCCTTGAACACTTTCAGGGATGGGATACACAGCCTCTCTGGACAACCTGTTCCAGTGCTTCGCCATCCTCACAGTAAACAATTTCTTCCATGTATCTAACCTAAATTTCCCCTCTTTCAATTTGTACCCATTAGTCCTTGTCCTGTCAGCTCCTGATGAAGAGTCCCTCTCCAGCTTCCTTCTAGGCCCCCTTCAGATACTGGAAGGTTGCTGTGAGGTTTCCACACAATCTTCTCTTCTCCAGGCTAAATGGCCCCAAATTTCTCAGCCTATCTTCATACAGTAGGTGCTGCAGTCCTTTACCAACTTTGTGGCCCTCCTCTGGACTCACTCCAACAAAATGCTGTGGTAGGATTGTGGTCAGAGCACCTGAGAAGTGGCAGGACATCAACAGCAAAACCCCACTTGTGCTCTGCCCTCTCATTCTCCTCTCTGGCCTCCAGCAAACACCCAGCTGTTACTTCTCATCACAGACAGGAAGATTTTTATCTCTGCTGCTCCCTTTGTAAAGAAGTCGCCTATACACTGCATCATATTTCAAACATCAAAGTGAACACTGCGAATCTCGGCTTATGCCAACAGCTACGTCAGTTTTAGGGTAAGCGCTGGCAACCTCAGCACCATACAAGTAGAGAAGATGACTCTGGCACCCAGCCTGGCCTGCACAGCAGTTATTTCTGTACACACGAAACCACTTGCAACAGCACTATAAACTCACAGTTGCTCGTATCTGCACATCAGCTAGTTCAGTTCAGCATCCTTCCTTTTTTGTGACATGAACTCAACAATTTCCCTGCATTATTACCTGGGAAATACGTTTATCCGTGGAATTTACCAGTTACTCTCCTGTCTTAATTGAAATACTTTTGTCTGAGCAGCTGGTAATGCATTTATTCAGGTAGGATTTAAATTGAAATAAYGACTGAGTTCAGTATAGCTTTCTGAACCCCTTAATACATTGCTATACCAAAGCCTGTGGGTTACCATACAAGTTAAAGTATGTGAAATTGACTGTTTCCCTGAAGAAGTCAGGAAAGCAACCTTTGTCTGGAGTAAATTGCTGGGATGTAGGATGTCTTCTTTTTACTTGTTTCCAAACATGTATTCCCCCATAGTGGGAAAATCTGCCTCACATTAATAAAAGGCTATGTCTTTAATAAACCATTTAACTATGAAGTTCATTCTTGGTTTTAGTTGTCCAGTCGATGAATTATTTTATAACTTTGGAAGCTGTTTGTAGAGTGGAGTCACTGAGATGTACTCATACTCTCTCCATGTTTTTTATGCCTTGGCCAGGACATTTCTCATTGAGCAGTCAAGAAACATGGAGTCCAGTGAGGTGAAACACAGGAAGAGCAAGCACAGAAAATCTTGTCAAGGAGGTCAGAAAAAATCCCAAAGCCTTGGTACTACAAATGGTTGTTACCTGTTGATTTATACATCTCTCTAAGATGCTGTCACTCCCATTTGCCAGAATTTTGTTCATGTTTTCATCTGGTACAAGTTGAGTTTGTAAAAGACACAATTTCTTGCAAACTTTGCCTATTATTTATCCTTAAACCATTACTACCAGAGGGGAAACTGGAGCAAGAGCAGTGAGTCTGAAAGCAAGAAAGGACTATATAAAGACGATCTTTTGAGGGGAAAGTGATCTCACAGCATTATAAATTGCAACGTTATTTTCCATCATAAAGAACTTATTTAGGCAGATGTAAGAGGATTGGGGGATCAATAGAGAAATGTATCCAAAAGTATTATGCAGCTTGGTAAAAAACATTAACTCTTTGCTTCCCCCATCATGCAACATTCACACTGATCTGAAGCAAATCTACTCATGTGAACAAACTACAGTAAGCATGGGGCATTTACTAAGTAGGAAATTACATTCATCTGACCACACTGAACAAAACAGACATTGAATCAAAAGGCTCTTTCTGAAGAAAAGGGAGATTGCTAAAAGAGAACAGCAACAACTAAAAAATGCAGAGCCGAACAGAGGTGTAATCCTAACATCAAACACACTGATGACAGCAGGATTATTTTCTACTCAATACTGGACAATGCGCCATAACAAAGGTTTCAAAATGTTCACGTATTTATTTTCCTTCTGTTTGGTTTCTTCCCTCTGACATCTTTTTAGCTAAGGGCTGGAAGTGTGGTAAAACCCAAAAGTTTTGAAAAGCAGTGCTTCATGAAACAAAATGGAAATGAACTTTGAATGTAAGCCACTTTCTTTCCCCTGAGACAGTGCTGTCCAAGAACAAGAAGAGTCCCTCTCCCGCTCCCCGCCTGTCCTCCCGGAATGCTGCCAGAAGCGTAGATGCTATGTATATGTCATGCGAGAAAGATGGGAAAGCCCAGTGCACTTTGGGATCCTCGGTCACGGTTGTTTTGAATGCTAAGCAGTGTAACTACTACAAAGAAAGTAGTAGGAGGTTCTGTCACTCACCGTTATTCAACAAAACAAGGACAATGCCATGCTATATACAGAATTATTCCTGAGGAATTTGGTAACAAGAATGCTATGTGTTTGTTTGCTTTAGCGGCCTCAGTGTTTAAGAGACAGGAGATGTCAAAGTTCAGGCTGCTTGTGAAGCTGCAGCATTGCCCTTGGTGTGTGCAAGACTTATGAGTTGGTATTTGACTCTGCCATTCACACTTGTGTACCTGAAGCCCTGTGAAGACAAATACAGCAGAAACCTTGACAGCTGCTCAAGGACCAAGGAACAACTTGGGTGCCACAGGCAGGCTCGGAGGCTCTCCAGCACCTGTAGAGGGACTGTTTCCACCAAAGACCTTCATCTGCAGCAGGTTCTTAACATGGATAAGCTGCACTGGATCTATTTTCCCCTGAGGGCTACTGTATAGGTCAAACGCGGGCAGATCTCCACAGGGATGAGTACGAGAAGTACTACTCATACAAAGGTCATGTGCTCTGCTGAAGTTTACAGCCTTGCTCCAATGTACAAGAATACTAAAGCACAACAAAGAAAATAACTCCAGGTTTTCTTTAAATGTGAAAAATACCAACTTATTTTTATGCCTGCCTTGTTCTCAGTCTTACTGAATCACTTGTGCTGAAATATTCCAAAAATATCCAGGCTGAGGAAAACAACTGGCTTGAAAAATTTCAGTTCAAACATCAAAAGTTTCACAAATACCCTGAAAAACAAGGTACTATAGTGGGAACTGCTCGGCAACTTTCCTAATTGGTGGTGCTATCGATCTATTACATGGTCAGGAATTTACATATTTTATTTTTTGCAGACTACACTATCAACTACCCTCCACCGAGCTGAAAACAGGCGGTAAAACAAAAACAGGAGGGAAACAGACAGGAGGCAGAGCTGCCAGCTGAACCTGGACAAGCCCCGTAGCATTCTTCTGTGGCCAGTCTGGCCAGTGAGAGACACCAAAGGACAGTTTCTTCTGTCTGCCATGGCCTTACAAAGCTGTACCAGACACGTGCACATGCACATGCACATTGTCCTGACAGAGAAGGCTTTCACATGAATAGTCTGCACCTCTCCCAAGGTCATGTGCCTGAAACCCACAGCCAGTCAGACTGACGCTCAAATGCGAGTGGAGCCATACAGGCTGTTGAGATAAAATTATCACAGTCGTATTTCAGCAGATTGAGAAGAAACCTGAGATGCACGTTCAGATTAGCTGCGAGAAATAGGATACCTGGACAAGCAACAGGCAATCCTATCAGCATGCTGCAAGGAAAACTGGAGGAGGTTTCACACAAACCAACCTTTGGAGAAAGAGGAACAAAACAGTTCCCTCTTCTGAGGCAGTAAATGAGTGTTTCTGGAGCCATGTGATGACAGAGTGGTCAGGACTGTACCTCAGATCTATCTGTGGGACTACAAAGAGCACTCGGCACTGAGGTCTCCTTTCCTAATTCACAGGACAAATCTAAAATGACACATGTAGGACACAAAAGATCCCACCTGGGAGCTTGTCTCTGAATGTACTGTTTACAGTTCTCAGAACAATTCCAACAAAGTGAAGACTGGTGAAGGTTTAAGAGCTTGACTTATTTTCTGCTAACTCCAAAATAATAAACAACAAACAAGTAGCTTGCCATATGTTCTTAGGCATCTCAATGCAATTGTGTGCGTGCTATAAAGAAAAGGCCAAGGTTTAGAATTTTTAAGTTTCAAGTGCGTAATAAATAGCGGGTTTTATAGAAATTTTAGTATCTTCCGGCTCGGAAAGACCAGATTTAGGATTGCGATAATGTACTTAATTTCCTGAGGTCATAAAGTTAAGCTCTAAAGTTCTCACATCAGGTCAAGAGAACTCCTGACACACCAGAAACTCTACTTCATGATGAATTAAAGTCAGATAAAGCTGTCATTTGAGAGATTATAATACCAATGTCCTACAGAATAACCATACTGTACAGGATGTTGCTTTTTTGTTTGTAAGTGGGTTTTTGCACCTCTTACCTTTAGTAATGTGTGATCCTATCTTTGGAGTGCCTGTTACACTAATATGAAGTGACGCTTCCTTACCAAGGGTTCAAATTTTAGTTGACCTTCCATTCTGCCCTGGACAGCTGAATGAATCGGACTGTCAATTTTGTAATAACTAGTTGAATTTCACTTTTAATAAGATTTCCAGTGCAGATTATTTTTTGAGCCATTCTACCCATCAATTTTTTATAGGGTCAAAAGAACTGTTGTTCTGGATCATGCATATGACAGCATAAAACAAGGATAAATTACAAGTAGAAGATTTGATACACAGGAGACAGAAGATAAGGAGATCACCTTCAATAAACAGTTGAATTGCAAGTACTAAGGTCTGGCATTGAAAACAAAACAGAAGATACCTGGTAAAGAGAATAATGTGTGATTGCCATGTACACTTTCCACGGCCTTCAGAGTGGAATATTGAGCAGAGATGCTCAACATCTCTGACAATCAGTCACAAAGGGTAATATTGCATTTAAAACCATGGAAAGTTTATGTATGCAATGCACTGTCTTCCGTCACCAGTATTTCTAGAGCATAAACAGGGTTATTTTATGAATGAATGGATGTGCTTTCCAAAATGCCGTTAGGGTAGAGGGCAGTAGGGCATCAGAAGAGGGAGGGTTCATTTCCTAACACTCACACAGTCTTATCTCTTTTGGGGTTTGACCCCATGAGGAAAGCTAAAGCACAAAGCCCTCTTGGAATACCTTCATTTTGGTCTCTGCCAAAGATGATCTCCTCTCCCTGCCCCACAACCACACACATCCAGTTTATACAAGAATGCTGCTGGCCAGGTAAAAACAAGAGGAAATGCCTTTCCTCTCATCATTCCTCAACCAGAGAGTCTGTGAATGGCACATACATGCAGCACTTTGGCCTAGAGACGGGTCATGAAAATGGGAGAAATAGAAGAATCACTACAGAATGACCTGGAAGCACAGAGCATTAACCACCTGGGATACCCACCACAATGGGGCTGAGGATGGCATCAGAGCCAAAAGTGATTTGGTTTAAACTGTAWAGCTCTCATGGCATCATCCTGCTGATGTGATAGTTTTAGCCAAGTTTCACTAGACAAACTCATTTAAATGAGTCATTTTAAATGCTGCTACAGGAATCACAACTGCTGTATGACAAGTGGAAGGGATTTAGGTGGGAACCAACTTATTCATTGCACAGACTTTCCTTCCTAGAAAAATGGTAGTTTCTTTTGCCCAAACGTTAGCACTTCAAAAACAAGATAATTTACAAGTGTTTAATCTGTTCTCTCCTGCTGCTTTTGCCACTTCCTACAATATTTGGAAAGTTCTGCTCTTTATCTAAAAGCTAAGTTATCAGATGCGGCTAATAATTCCCCAACACATCTCTCTGATGTGTTGCCTATATCAACACGGAAAATTAAATGACCCAGACTGTACCTTCATTCTACTAATGCAGTGCAAAGCTGCTTCAAAAAAATTGCATTCTGCAGCTGGTCCTTTCCCTTGCCCTGTTTGCCCTCCAAAGCAGGGGACCTGAGGGACAGATGCCCAGGGATGAGTGCTCTGCATTGCTGCCCAATGGTGACAGAATTCTTAATGATAATAATATTTCTGCTCCAAAAGCAGGAGTCAGACCAGATCCTGTGCTGGAAAGGTCTCCTGCTCTACCCCTTTCACCACAAATGTGCACCATCCCAGGAATGTCTCCATGGGCCATGATTGACAGACCCCAATTTCTCTGCTTCTCCCTGAGCTGTGCAGGTATAAAGCAGCTCTGAGTTGATTTCAGCTCCCACAGCTGCTAAATGCTGTGCATCATCACTGGGCACAGTGTGGTGCTAACTGAGCTCTGCAGCTCGTGACTGGCGCTGGAGCACATCCCACCAGCCTGGGGAAGGAACAGAGGGGAGCTCATGTTGCCATCTGCAGACACAAGTCCTGCGTCTGAATGGGGAGTGCGGACACTACATCTTCATGCAGGCAATTCAAAACAAGATTCCTTGAGGCTTTCTCCATTCCTTTCTTTCCTTTCCTTTCTTTTTCTGTTATTTATAAGCATGTATGTCTAAAGGCAACCCCGGGATAAAGCCTTGTGAAGAAATGATAGCTCAGCTAGATTTATCAGACTTGGGCTCATTTGAGAGATCTGCTTACAATGACCACAGACCCTGACTGTGAAAGGGTCTCAGCAGGCAGTGTCTTTGTTCATGAGAAGCTCTGTAGAAATGAAGAAGTACCAAGCACACTGTGGACTTCTACTAAAGACAAAAGCTTGTTGAATGTATCTGTACACATATATCTACATATGCGTATATACGCACACATACATATATATTCATACCTTAGAGGTACCTTAACCTGGAGTCACCCAAACTAGTGTATTTGAGCTTTTCTTTTTCAAATCTGTGATGAGAATGTGAGGATGGAAACTTAATAAAGTTTCAAAAGCCCACAAACATCCTCAGTGAACAGGCTTTTCACATCATCCTTGTACTCAATGTACAGTATTAAAAAAAATCATTTTAATAACTGATGCTTTATAAATGATTAATGAATTGCATCTAAGTACTCTCCTGTTTCTAGGAATATCTTGTTGGGTCATATTCTCATTTGTGATTCATATGCATGTTCTTTTATAATTGCAGTGAAATAATGGTTTCTGGGGAAGTGGTTTTTAAAAGTTTGTTGGGTGCTACAGGAGATCAAAGTACAATAAAACTTACATGGAAGCAAAAATCGTGCATGAATAACAGCACCAGCTTTAACAATGGACTGAATAAACACATGTAATTCCAAACAGGATGGACTGAATTTTTCATCCTGTCAATTAATCGCGGAAGGCTCCATTCAGATGAACAGACTGAGCAGATAAGCCTGCACTCATCACCACAACCATTTGCTTCAAAAACATACATATATGAGCCTGGGTTCCCATTGGCAGGGAAACTCTCACTGCAAGATGCCAGCACAGATCTTTACATGCAGAGTTTGCGATCCTATAAACAGAGTAAATGCACATGTAAAAGCAGCCTCAGCAAATAGTAATGACTAAACCAGGCAGTCTTTACTTCAGTGAGCAGAGAGGTGGCCAGAGCAGCTGAGATGACCTCAAGGTCATATCCCAGCACTATCAAGAAGCAGAAAACAACTATGTCAGATATGACACTTTAAGATCTAGTCACCTGTTGTTTTATTTTAGTGAGGGAAGACATTAAGGCAGTGGCTGGGAATGACATTTTGTTTGGCTGCTTGAAATATAAGGAAATATTTTCTGCAAGCATGGAGTAAGCAGAGCATTGAACAACTCTTAACAGCAGATCACCCCCAAATTCAATCAGAATTCCTCACAACTTCTCCAGAACTTCTATTACTGCACATACAACCCTCGTGGGGACTCTTGAATCTCACTTATCAGTGCCAAAAACTAGAAAATAAATGGGTCTCCAGCTTAGCCATCTGCACTCAGAACCAAATTGTTCAGTTGTGGAGCTCTGGCATTTTTGTTAGTAAAAGTAAATTGCAAGTGCAGTGATCAGCCAGTGAGCAGCAGTCTTTGTGGAATTACTCAGTCATCCAGATTGAACACAGAATACACAGCTTATTGCTGTGTTAGCTTATTGCTTCCCAAATATCAAACAAAAATAAAATATGAAGAGGACAGCCTAAGTCTGATTTAAACAGTGGAGTGACTAAAAGAGCACAGAACAAAATGTGTCAAAAGTAAGGGGGCTTTTTTTCCAGAAAATTATACAGCTAGAATGGAAGTTATAGATTTTTTCAGAATAAAAGGAATGCAGCAAATAATGTATTTTACTTTTATGAAGTTTGGTTTTGAGCAATTGTATTAAAATGCAGTGTTTTGAATGCAATATCCAAGTATCACAATAATCCATTAATACAGAGCTATATGGATATTATTTTGTCAAAATAAACTACAGAATAGAGAAATCTTAGAGGTTTAAATTGCTCTGGGATTTCTGTATAGCCTCTTTGCAGAAATACTAACTCGAAATGTAATATGAGAAAAGCAGCAACTAAGGACATTCAGACGGAATGTCTTTCTTCATTCCCAGGTGAACAGAAAGCTCCATGACTTGTGTCCAAATATTTTGAAAGCATCAGTACAAAGGAGTGACAGGTATTTAAGACATTCCCTACCTTCCACAATTATGAAGATACATGAACTGTATCTTACTGAAGAAATAAAACATTTTTTTCCCCTTGTTATGGTATTTATTTTCATTCTCTTCAACAGCAATCTAGTCTTCTAAGGAATGTAATGGTGTTTTAAAACCTGAAGTGTGAAGGTCATGAACTGAATTAACACAAAGGATAAAAAATAATTTTAAAAATGTAGTACCAATATTCATACAGCAGTTTAAGAGGTCATAATCATTATGAAGCCTCTGTAATTGTTTGTGCATTTGAAGGGCTTCAGGGGGGTGAAAACTGTAGTAAAATTTGATGTGCCTTGTAATCCCTGGACGAACTGCAAGGCCCTGGCTGCAGGAACAGCTCCTGCACTAGGAAGTGCTGTTCTGTCACTGGGAGAGAGACACAGGCAAGACTGTCCAGCCATGTCTCTGCTGTGGATGCCAGGAGCACTGCCAGGTCTGTGTGTGTGCCGAGCTGCCACCCCATAGCCTGGGACAGAACCAGGTGGGACCATCCCCACAACCTGCCCTTGGGCTGCACTGGGGGAAATCCAGGACCACCAGCAAAAACAGAAACGTGGTGCATTCAACAGGTTCCTTGGTCCGGACAGTGGAGCGACCAGGACTGCCGACAGCACTGCAGAAAAGTGCCTGCTGCTTGCCTGCTGCTTGCACCTAGGCCGGGACATGTGAGGTCTGCTCTCACCATGATGTGGGATTGCAGGTAAAGGCTGGCACGTTCCTGTGTTCTGTCTGCCCTCTCAGATATCAGCTCTCACTCACCCCGCGTGCAGTCAGCGGGATCACTCTCTCACCATGTCTGCACGCTATGTGACTCCAGTGTCGCCTGCACTTTCATGCTCTACTGTTACACAGTACAAACAGGGGAAGTTTTCTGCTGAGGCAACAGTCAGTACAAAGCACCACCAGAGAGACCCCAAGCAAAAGCCACCCAGAACAACAAAAGAGAATTCAGGGCGCACAAAACAAGTCTACACCGTTAACAGTGCTGCGTGAGTAACTTACCAGCCTTTTTCTACTTCTACCCTCTGTGCTTTACTAACAAAAGGTATTAAGAAGCACTCAAAACGCCTGAGCCTGACTCTAAGAGGCTAAAAATCTTAACAGAAATTGCATATGGAATTCCTTTTCTTTCTAAAGCTTCAGAAACACATGCTTTGAAATCCCGAGTGCTCTTCCATCTATGAATAAATGTAGCAAAGAGTAAAGGTATTACAGGGCAGATTCTTCTCTGCCTTTCATTACATTGTACAGCTGCTCACATCTGTACCATGAGTTCAAAGCCTGAACACAAACTCTGTTACTGTCTGACAAAAACTCTGCACTATGTATCAAAAAGCAGCCAACCACATTTGAAAAGCATTTTTTTTATGTCCAAGAATGTTTTCAAACACAAAACACATTTCTCAAAGCCACTGCCAGTACCCAAGCGCTCCCCACAAAGACAGATAACACCGCACCCTACCCGTAGAAATGATGCTCCTCCGACCGCTTGCTCTGTTCCCTGCTTCGTCTGCCTCAGAGTGCTCAGATCAGATCCTGCCCCAGAGAAAAAGCAGAGTCAAAGGCTTGTGACACTCAGAGCCAAGTCCTGGAGCCAGGCTACAGGAGGATCAAGGAGGACTGGGCTGAAGCAGCATGGATGGGAGACATATCAAAGCATACTATCGCTCAGCCGTCACGCACAGGTAATTGAGAGCACCTCAATTTGAAACTGCTGGTCACCATCTGGTGATAAAATACGGAGATGCCAAGCAAGTTAAAGCAAGTTTGTGCATACTAGCATATTTTACTTACAGTACAT
Source organism: Amblyornis subalaris (assembly GCA_018881555.1). Classification (NCBI taxonomy): domain Eukaryota; kingdom Metazoa; phylum Chordata; class Aves; order Passeriformes; family Ptilonorhynchidae; genus Amblyornis; species Amblyornis subalaris. The sequence goes on from JACAXG010000001.1 coordinate 7,847,609, forward strand.
AATGAAACCCATCATCACCTTCATTCATACTGTGGTGTCTGTCCCAATGTTGCAGTTTTATACAATTTGCATTAACTTTTTCTCTCCTTAGCTTCAATTACAAGCCGATTTCATATTTCCATCAGACACACATGCACATAACCCTCAAAGTCAAGACACTTCTAATATGAAAGGAAGTGCAAAAGAGAGCAGCTGAGACCTACAAAGCCATGCCGCTCCTAAAAACAGGCACAGAAGTCAGCCATTGGCATGAACTTGCTAAATGATGCAGAATTAAAGTGTTAAAATAAAAGACAAGAGTCTGGCTCTTTCCCTCCTTCACAACCCTTTGGTGTGTATTACTGAATCCTGGGACAGCACCAAAATTAGGCCTAGCTGACCTTTAAAACAATGAATAATTTCCTAACATGGCAAGATGTTTTAAATATATGTAACAGTTTTAAACACCCAAAGTGCTCTCCTTCTAATTATTTTTGCTACATGTGAAATATTTGAGGAAAATGTAGATGATATCTCTAATTTGTTAATTACCAGCTGGCTCCTACCGCGCATTATTAAGCTACTATGGCAGTGACTAATGCCTCTGACAATACTAAATTACCAACAACACCTTGAGGAGGAATGTGACCCGAGCAGCCTAGAAAGGAGTAGCCGCAGGTGTTCATTTTCAGATAAAGATGGTTTATTAACTCAGACATAAGACAACAAACATTAAATATCACAATAATGCCCAAGTCCGGAGGAGGATGGCTGCACCCTAAACCCCACATGCTACCTACCCCATGGGCACTGCCAYGGCTTGTGGCTGGAGTAACCCAGACACCTGCATCTCACTCGCTGCTCATGGCACAGATGTGGAGGAGGAAGAGCACACAGGATTTCTCTCTGGAGGTATTTTAGATGCAGTGGGCTTCGCAGCCATGGCTCCCTGCTCAGTGGCTTGGGCAGGGGTGCTGGACGTGCAGAGGTGGTGCTGTACCTCACACCTATGCTCAGGACTCCTTTGCTTCCAGCCCAGCAGTCCCAAAGGCTTTGATACAGGGAAGATGAAGACAAGGAAATGTAATAGCTCACAGAAGCTCCCTCTGCACAGCTGCAGCTCAAGCACAGCCCTTTTCCTCTCACCTTTGAATACAAGTCTTTCCCCCCTTCCCTTTTTTTTTTCCACTCTAAGCATTTTCTGCCAAATTGATTAAACTAATAATATTACAGCTTGGACAGGAACTTACACGTCTTAGTCCTAAGTGTGTGAAATAACATTACTCTCCTTTCCAAATCCTCCTGGAGTGGTTAGGAAATCCAGTCTTCTCTTGTGCAGTTGCATTATAAAATTGCTGAACAAACCTATTCTGCTGTAATGGGAAGGGACACATTTTCTTCCCTACTCTAAGTAGGTCAATGAAAACATGATGTTGCGAGGATGAAACTGTTTTCCTCTGCCTTCTTCCCTCTAATGGCAGTTTCATATCATTCCAATTTAATTATGTTTCAAGTGTTAGCATAATAACATTGTAAGGTTATTAACAACTGATGTACTGGTGGTCCTAAAGTCTGGGGTTTGTGCTTTCTTGTGGGCTTATTTTAGCCTTAGTTATACACAAGTAATACCTACACATGGCACATCGTTGCACAGTTAAGAAAAGCCTGCAAAGAAACCTAGATGTGAAATGCAACAACACATTATGAGGCACAAAAATTTAACTCTCAGCTCTGAGATTGACACTGAGCTTCTACATCAATGGGATCTCTTTTTAAGGATGACATTCCGTCTTTCACCTACTCTAAATCTGAGACCAGTGGACTTGCTCTGAATTAACACTGGCATAAACGAAGCTGGACTATTTCCAAAGGAACTACTCCAGTTCATAGCACCTGGAGACTTCTCTGCATGCATTTCATCATGAGGGATTAACCAGTAGCTGGAGAAACATTTAACTTGCAACTATAGTTATTTGAATACTAAATGCAAATTAAAGGCCACTGGCAATAAAAAATACATTTGTGGGAAAAACACCCCTCTCCTCACCGAGAAAACGGAAGAAATTACATCATACAGAATAGAATACAAAATGCCTAAAATGTTATCAAAAGAAATATTAAAAAACAAAATGGGTGTTGCTTTTCCACTGTTTCTCTCTATTTTAGAACAGATGGTATAAATTAGTTTTGTTGAGATTAACTGAAAAAAGGAAAAACAATTGATTCACCTCACATAATGCCTGTTGCCAGCTCCCACTCACTCACACAAGAACTCCAAAGGCCCCCTTCTGCAATCGAAAGTTTGTCATAGCAAAGGTTACATGCTCTTACAACCCACTCCTTGTATCCTTCTCCTGGAACAACAGGCCTGACTAGGACAGTAAAGCTAAGCACATACAAGTGAACATCACTCTATCCTCAGTGTGAAATTTTCACCCTACGAAACCCCATGACTTCAAAGGAAACTCGGATTTCATCCGAAGAATCTGATTACGTGTTTCAGATTTAGGATGGACTGTCAAGTGCCAGCTGACAAAGTGATGTCCTCAAGTATTTCAGGACAATGATATTTGAGCTGAAACGCAAAGCCAGCTCTTTATGCCTTATCTAAGGAACATTTCAAAATGAGGAAATTATATGATGATTAAGTGCCTCCTGCACCTCAGCAAAACGCATTCCAGTCCGCAGAGAAATCTTTGCAACCAGAATTTAGAAAGTATATCTATCACTAAAATAATTCCATGTGCAGTATTGTCACCAGTGTCACCAAATCATAGGGATGGCAGAAAAGATATGTAATCTACCTCCCACTGTGAGATAAGAGTCAGATACACTTTCTTCATGTTTATTAAAGCCATTCCTAACACTTCCAGTGATGGAGACCCCATAAGATCCACTGGCAGTGTATTTTGAGGATAAAACTTTCCTAGGGTTTACCTAATTTTCCTTGTTTCATTTTAAATCCATTTCTCTTTGTCTGTGGCATACAAAAGAGTTTACTGACCTAGTCTTTGCAACAGGCTGTGCTGTGCTATCTGTGCTTGAAAACCTGCCTGCCTCCTACTCACTCCTCAGCAGGCTGCTCTTCTTTAGGCACAGAAAATGTAAACATTTAAGGGTTTCCCCCTGGGGTATGTCCCATGGATCTCTGATCACTTTTCCTGCCCTCTTCTCYACATCTGAAGTGGTCAGCATTTTCTTGAAGAGCAGTGCTCCAAACTGAACACAGAACTCCAGCTGAGTGCTCACCAATGTGGGGATTGCTCCCTGCAGGCTGCAGTCCCATATGCAGCCCAATATTGTGTTTTCCTTTTTTTTCCCTTTCTGTTGTGCAACAGCTCAATATTGCCAGTTCACGTTCAACTGGAGATCCACAGTAACCTCTACCCTTTCCTGAAGAGCTGCTGTCCCACTGGTGGTTCCCCAGCCAGTACTGGTGTCAAAAGCTATCAGGATACAGCTCAGTGAACCTTCTGGAGCTACACACCGCCACTGCAGCCTCTGTGTTCCTGGTGAGCCAAGCGTGCCCTTGGGACACTCCTCACAAAAGGCATCAAGTTGTGTGTAGTTTTTCATTAGCATACAGTGCAAAGTACTGCAAATCCATGAAGGACCAGGCTAGTATTTGCGTAAACTTCCCCACTCTTTATTTGCTCTACCCACCAGGAACAGGATGGAAAAACAAGTAGGACTATCTGTTCCAAGGCTGAAATACCCAATTTTATGTCCTTGCTCTTTGAGCCTGTGAGCATAGGTAGTCATGCCTAGTACAAGCCCAAGCAGTCATCTACAGTGGTGTACAACAAAAAAAGGATAGGACTAATGACCTGTGAAATAGGTATGGACAGACCTGGCTAGGCTGGGGTTGCTTTCTGGCAAAGCTTGTTTCTCTTGGACATAACACAATGGATGACTTATTTAGTACTTTACACGCACAGTTACAAAGCTGAGGCTTTGCGCTCAAGGAATTTATTTCCGCTTTCTGAAAAAGAGAGTGGCCCGAAAAATTAYCAGTCTATCTTCCTACTTTATGTCTTTTTCACAGAGAATACACTGTTTCAAAGAAAGTGGATATTAAAAAGTGTAACAGCAAAGATTAGGCCCATTCACGTTACCACCAAGTTGTGAGTAATTGCACGTGACTCTCAGSCACCACCTATTCCCCCTTACGTGAAAATGTTCTGTCCTCTGAAGAGTTCATCTAAGCCTGAAAACTATTTTTTTTTCCAAAAAGTCTTTAAACGCTAACACTTTTAATTCTATTTAGGAATACATTACCAGACTTAATCTAGATGAAGAACTTATATTTCTTTGGATTCTTTTCAACCATCCACTACCTCATTTATTTATTTAGCTGTATGATTTCTGAAATCATATTTACTATCACCTAGGGTCACTTAATTGCTTTTTGCCATCATCATTTTAGCAAGTTTCCTCTGTTTACCCCCACTTCCTACTATAAAACCTCTTTTCAGTTGCTTTGCTGAATTTTATGGCTGACCTGAAACTTTACGTATCAGAGTCAAGCCTGAATGTATTATTTATATATTATCAGCAATTTTCAAAGCTAATGTTATTGAAAAGAAATAGTTTTACCTGTGCTAAAAGAAATCTTTTACCATTCTTTTGCTGAGAAGCCTTCTTTCCTCCATGCTTTCACGCASAAAAATTCTGCAGGCAGATACAACTTTTCGTCACCTTTCTGCCTCAACCACCRAAGAGCCACTGGGTTTATTAACAGAAGTCATACTTCATCCCCCTAGGATGGTTCATAGGGAGCTGTAGATCTTACAAGTGCAAGTGATTGCTCTAGCAGCTGAAAGTCTGCACCTTTGCTGATGGCTTCTGTTTCGAACTGACATGGGTCTATGTGAGACATGCTCAGAGGGCTCCTTGCAAGCCACACACAACCTCTTGTATTTGAAAATGTGTCTCCTCCAGACATTTTCTCCCTGAGACTCTATAGGCAAGTAGAGGAGATGGAACAAGGACTTTTGCCGAAATACCACTTCTGAATGTGCCGCCAGCCTGCCCTGGTTGCTGTGACTCGCTGTGTTTGATGGGTCATTCAACTATATGGCTGGAATCAGAGGGAAGACAACTGAGAGCTTTGGATGAAGAGCCTGGAAGGCAGCAGAGAAAGAGGGGAAGACAGGATGCAGAATAGGTTGTAGGGGAAGTAACGTGATAGATAGCATTATCAGAAGTGGGTTTTTTAAGGAAAAAAACACGGTTTGTTTACAGAATAGCCTGGCAGAGAACACAGCTTGACTCTCAGCTTTGTTAAGCTCTCCCTGCATTCCTATACCAACCAGCATAATACAATTTGTACCTGCATTAAGGTGATGTGATTTATTTTCCAGAATAAGACATTGAAATTGATCGAACTTTTAAGAACAAAAATAAAACTGTAAAACACTTTGCATTTTGTTCGATCTGTTTGGAAATTTGTTTGATCTGTTTGGAAACAAGATTGTTGGTGGAAATTCAAAGAAAAGTTAAGTATTTACTACTGTAATAGCAATTAAAAATATACATCAAATACCAAGATAATTGCTTTCATGGCTGGATCTTTGGTGTACCTTTTTTTCCTGCGTTCTACTCTGCAAAGGACTGGCCAGCTCTCCTAGACTAAATTTAATTTCTCAAGTAGGTGAGAAAGCATTCAGTCATAGAAGACAGTTAGGACTCCATGTTAAAAAAGTGACAAGACTTCAGAATAATCAACTCAAAAGATAAAAAATGTTTAAGTCGATGTGTTGCCTTTGTAATTTAACACTTTTTTTAGATGTAAAGTTAGTCATTCTCAAGTCAATTTATAGGAAAAAATAATGATCTAAAACCAGGGAGCGGATTGTATTTCCATACCACACAAGGATACACTAGGTCTCTCAATCCAATATAAATGAGTAGTGCATTAAAAAAATACAGAGGACAGAAACATGTGACAGCCAAACAATCATTGCTTTATAAATCTGGAAAGAATCAAAGCATTCCCTGATTTTCCCAAGGACAACGTCACATTAAGAATGAACGTGCACTGAAAAGGTAGTAATTACTAGAAAGCACATACTTCTGTTAAACGAGGTATTTGTCAAATGTAGCAGGAAAGCCTAAGATTACTAATTCTATCTGCAGTTGTTACTTGGTAAAGAGTACTCAAGGACAACTTCACTCCAAGCATGTTCCTCTGCGCTTTGCCTTTGCTTTCTTTCACTGTGTTTAAAAGAACTAGTCAAAAGTTGTCATTAAACTGCTTTTAAAGTATACTTGCTCACAGACTTTTCTGTCTCTGCTTCATTTATCTCTTTTTTTGAGGTTCCACTTAGTGCAAATTTCCTTGCAAATTTAGAAGGAGATATATCGTACCAGACTAGTCCTATCCCTACAACAAATACAAAAGAAAACAAGAATGCAGCACATAGGTACTACTTTTCATCCCTTGATCCTGGAGCGCTTCAAGGAGCCAGGCAAGTATCACCATCATTGCTCTCAGAAAGGGATACACCAAGCCCCCTCCATGGCTTGTCAAAGATCACAGGCACAGAAGCCGATTTGTTCCCTCCACTGCCCCAAGGAAGGTTATGTCCAGCAAACAGCTACCAGCACGCCAGCAAATGAATTAATAAATAAAGATTCATTATTTCCACTGCCTTCCTATCTCTTTATTACTCAGAGTATAATCCCCAAATCAAGTTTTATAGCAAGAGGCCACGTAATTGGTTCAGACACAGGAAAGAGACAGTAAAACTCAGCTTCCTGTGATACCCCCTGCCAGGGAGGATGGTTTTTTCAAGACTGTTAGGTATTAGGCATTCTCTCAACTACCAGAGCTGCAATTAGATGCATTTTTAAGCACCCTATTAGTGGGAAGTATCACTGTGTTTCCAGGTAAAGTCACTGCATACCATAATAATTAGCCAGGAAGTACTTCATTCCCTGATACACCAGGAGCTGGAACGAATAGTAAGTGCAGAAGGTCTGACATCACTTGGACTGGCAACTTCCCTGGGTTTGCACTCATGGACTCAGAGGCGATAACACGGCTGCATAGGACACAATAACTGCATTAATTTGGCGGTTGGGTGGGTTTGGGTTTTTTTATAGAATTACAAAATTACAGAATTGAGGCTTTCTACAGTGTGCTGCACCATATAAAGACTGTCATACTCTGCCAAAACAAATCAGCTGCTGTTGCTGGGAGCAGGTTCATTAGGGCCCAAAGGAAATGGTACCAGTGTAACCCCTTTTTAACTTTTGAGCTCAGAAAAATACCACTACATTGTCAAGGAACCTTGGGGAAACAGTCCTTAAGCTCCTTACCAACCACTTCCTGGTGGCACCTGCATTTTCTTATTTATGGCAAAATGACCACCGCAAAAAGCTTGAAGATGAGGCTAGAAGCAAAGTTTTACAAAGGAAAAAAAGATCATGAAAGAAAGAAAATGGGAGCCATGTACAGTAACTGTAAAGTCTAGCAAGTAGGGATTTTTAATACCCATAAGCATTTCCCCRCCACTGGTTTTAGCATGGTTTGGAAAGAAAAAAGTGTAGGATTTATTAAAAGAAAAAATGCTGCAAACCCATTTTCACCTCAGAAAGCATGATGTTTTTGAACTCTCATGACAAAGTCACTTGCAAGTTAGTGGTAACAAAAAGGGAGGGACTGTGACCTGCCTCCTCCAGAAGCAGACATGCCACTAGCCAGACATGCGACTAGCCAGACATGCCATACTGGCAGCACTTCTCCCTAAGAGACACCAGTCAGCTCCTCAGAGCAGGAAAGCACGGCATAAACTAGTGATGAACACCGTACCAGCACCAGAGTCGCACCTCAACCACTCACACAGTACTGAAAATCAGGAGGCACCAGCTTCAGCTGTAGTCCTGAGCTCGCCTCATCGATGTTCTGACCCCTGCCTGATCCCCCTGAAGACCAGCACCTTCATGATCTCTCCTCTCTCTGCAGCAGCAAGAGGCAAGGGCTGSGGACAGGCTCCCTCTCACCCTCCCATCCCCTCTACCTCAGCAGCACTTCTCCATTTCCCCCTGTGTGGGGCTGGTGAGGGTCCTGGGAAGTGCAAGGAAGGGAAGGCTGCAGTGAGGAAAGAAGTCCAGAAGAGCAAGAAGAAGAGGGTGTCACCATCCCTAGCAACATCTTGTTACAAAAGCCTTTAAGAAAGTGAGTCATGTCTCCTTCTCTCTCCTTCGTCCCTCTCCGCTTCCCAAAAAATCCGAGTAACCTTAGGAGCACAGGGCTAGTGAGGAAGAAGGAGACAGGAAGAGAAGGAGCGCAAGGCGAGGAGAGAGGTTCCAGTCCCCGTGTTGTGCCCTGATAAAGTTACCACACCCTTACCCAAAAATGTCAGCAGTATCATGCTGCTGTGTAGTACCATTGCCACTGAATACATGCAGTACCATACTCACCTTAACCAAGAAAAATTCACCCTAAGAGCAGGCCAAGGATTTCAATTTCCATGCCAACATTACAATTTAGAAATTGTATCAAATACAGCTACATTTTCTATGGGAAAATACCAGTTTATTGAACATTTTCCATTTATTACTAGGACAGTTGGAAAATATTATTTCAGGTGGATTAGGTAGACCAGAACATACTTTTGAAAGTCAATCCAATACCATGATGTAGTCCTTTACCCTGGGAACATCCTGTTCCGGGGTCAGATGCTCATTCCCTTCCAGGAGCAAGGTTTTTCAGGCAGCTTCACTTCCCAGAATACAAAACATGTTTCTTTGTGACAAAGCTCTCCCGTGCCTCTTGGACATTTAATTATGGGAGAAGGGTCTCAGATAATGAAATGGGAACATCATGCTCCTGAACTATAACTTCTGAAAAGCAATACACTGTGGTAGGGAAATGCAATTAAATTTTGAACTGACTCAGGAATTTCCCATGGAACATTAATTCTATTTTCTGCTCACCTCTGAATGTCAGTCTATTTTTCTCTTTCAGTTTAGCGAGCTTATAAAAGGTGCAGTGAACCCCTACTTCGAAATCTGTGGATTCTCCCTCCCTCCTTGGGGAGGCCATAGCCATCGGAAGGGTGCATCTGAAAAACAGAAGCTTATTGTGTTAAGCCTTATCAGAGGCAATGCCTAGCCTGAGGAACTACTACCTAGATACCCAACGCAGAGAAATAATAAAGGTATTTCCACCCCCTTCTGGTTTCCAGGAGCTTTGAGAGGTCACACRCCTTGCCTGAAGCTGCACAGGATCCTGTGCAAGAGCCAGAAACTAACCACAGCTTTACCAAGCCCCACTGCAAGTTCTACTCATCTTGACACTTTTTGTCTCAAAGGTCTTCCACTTCAATACCAAAACAAATATTACAGTGATTCCTTAATCTAAGCAATTGTTGACCTGGAAATTTAGCATAGGACTGAAGTGCTGGGCTAGTCCGAGCTAGTTAAAAGAATACCCAGCTATTACAAACTACAGGAAAACTGTCTTGAATGTCATTTTTCATATCTGCATCTGTTTTTTATTCCAGATTTACCTTAACRATTATCTACATTTAATCACACAGAAAACACTTCACAGCAGATTTGGTCMCCCAAATATACCTGAATGTTTTGCAAAATTCAGGCAAGCTGATCAACAGGGATGAAACTCAAATCAAACACCAGAAAGATACCAAAACATACCAGACACATCATCTTTCCTTGAAACAGAGGAACCGTTTCTATTTTAACTCACCCACTCTCACATATTTTGCAAGACACAGACTGCCATTATATGCATCTCTTCAGCACTGATATCTRTAACCAAAAATGTCAGGCGTTCCAGTCATTCGCAGACAGCACCTATTTCCTACGGTTATTATGGGCAGTACTAACACGTCAGGAATTCTGAGTATGTTTGGGTGAACTGACACCAGATCCAAAGTTAGGAGCTCCTCTACTACGAGTGTAAAACACACATGCACAGAATAAATGGTAAAAACAATGCTGGCATTTAGGTGACACACACTCAAAGCATAGATTCAGATGAAACTCTCGAACTACAAGTTCTTGCTATATACAACAAATATTACATCGAACTTCCCCAATGAGTTTCTGTATTTTAAAATCCTTTTGGGTACAGGAACACTACAACTTCACCAGAAATGTTTCAGAAACTGCCTGAAAAACGCATTGATCAACGAGGCAATGTATCTGCTAGATACTGAAATTACTTCTGATAACTTCTATAAAGAACATGATAGCTTGAATCTTCTTTTTTTACTCACAAATTCACTAAGTGARGACTATCAGGGGAATGCACACATTTTTAAATTACTGCTAGAAGGACTTTGTTCAGAGAAAAAAAWTTTTTTTTTTCAAAATAACTAAACAAACACAAAAATCAAACTCCAACTAAAAGCATTATTTGGGAACAAACAAACAAGAAGGTTAAATTTAATTAACCCTGTGTTGTGATCAAATTCACCCATGAGGAAATAGTTTGGAAGTGAAACCATGGCCAAACAAGCAAGCAAACATTGATTACATCCCCTCTAACATGGAAAACAACTTGCTTTTCAACTTTGTAATAATAAGCAGCATTTCAAACAGCATTGCTCACTAATGAAGAGCAAAGGTATATAACAAAAATCATCTGTTAGGAAAACAGCACTCCAGACTGTAATGGCAAAATTATTAAAGCCCAAGACTCCCTAGGTATGCCAAGAAAAGTAACCCTGTGAGTTAACACTTCACTGAGGAATAAAGTTCAAATGATCCAAATGGGGAAAATGGGGGACTAAATCGCCCGGGGAAAGCATTACTTAACTATCTGCCTCATCCTAGAGGAATTGCCAGAGTGCTCTGGAAGCAGCAGGAAAGCCCAGAAGAACCACCCTGACAAATTCATGCAAAGGCAAGCTTCCTACTTACCCTACTGTATGCACCATGATCTCTTTTGCCACCTTAGTAATTCCCAAGTAGCCAGAATGATGTTATTTTTTAGGGAATATTACAGCTGCTAGAGGAGACAGAGGCAAGCTGACAAGCAGAGCTTTGCGAGAAGCCAGGCAGAGAGGGATGAATTTAAACCTTGGCTCAAGATGCTGTGTATTCTGCGTCTATCTTTAACTTCTAAATGATTTGGTTTCACATTCCTCTGAAGTCCTGCTGGCAGATGCCTTCGTGGAGCTTTACCAATCGCAGGCACCCGGCCCCCTCTCCTCCTCTATCCCTCCACCTCCCTCCCTCCCTCCCATCCTCCCAAGCCTACCACTCCACCGCCATCTGCCCCATCCCCACCTCTCCTCGGTCGCACACACACACACCACACACACACACACACACACACACACACACACACACACACACACACAGAGGAGGTTGGCTGGCAGGATTTCACGGACTCCACGGACTTCCAGCCTCGGCTGCCGGCCGGGAGCCGCCCGCCTGCAGCGCTGCCGCCGCCGGGCACTAGGGCCAGCGGCCCGGCCAGCAACTCCCCACGGAGCCTTCGGGAATCTGGGGTGGCTCGGCCTGCCCTCTGCTCGGTGCGGAGGTACTTCAAATCACCGCTAGTGCCCACTCAGGCAGAGTCCCTGAGCCCCAGCGTCACCGACCGACCCCTGGTCCAAGCGGGACCCCTGAGGCTCATCTTCCGCAGGGGATCCCGGGCACAACGGGCTGGAACAAGGCAAAAAATTCACCCTCTGTTGGACGAAGCTTCGGCAGAGACTCATGTTTGGGTGCCTACAGCACTTCTGCCAGCACAGGGAGCTTTATGGAGGGAAGGCACATAAACAAAAAAAAACTTCCCAAAAATAAAATAAATAAATAACTGAAAATTTTTACCAGATCTTGACCACAAAGCTTCTAAACTTCCACTCTTAGTCCGTGGCTCCTTACAGTAACAATGCATTGCAATGTTGTTTAGACTCTGAAGTAACCAGACTACAGATTAATGGCACCATTCTAGGTGAATGAAGTGGGGAAAAAAGTCCTTCCATGTAATTCAGAAAGCCAGCATCCCTACCAGAGATTGCCGGAGTCCCTGCTGTTGACACAAACCCCTGACTCTTAAGATCAGCCTTCTGAAGCAGCAGATTTTAATGTGCAAATGCACATTCAGTTGAATAATGCTTGCCATCAAGTCTGCCTTATCTCAGACATGGGTGGGAACAGAACAAGCCGCAAGACTTTATGCAAAATGTATGAATTATTGAACACTTTCAGTTGCAACAGGAAAATACCAATTGCCAGTCACACCAATTCAAACAGAACAACCTGGTAAATGTCTCTAGTTTCTTAGAGTCTTCAGCCTTTGTCGGAGCTGCTGCCAAGAGGGGTTTGTACCCAGGGATGCAGCCAAGCAAGCAGCAAGCACAGGTTGGGGCAGAGGGCGCAAGGCCAAGCTGTGCCCAGAGTCACCTAGCTAAAAACATGGTTTGAAAATGCCTTGCCAATGCCCTATTTTCACACTTTTCAGAACACCGGTGTTGAGAAGGTGGACTGATTTAGTAGGAAAAGTGATCAAGCATTTATTTCAGGCTAATGAAAGAAACTGCTCAAACTTGGAAAGGCCTCAAGGGGGGGTAAAAAAATCAGCCAAAGGGCTGTATCGCAGTGCACATTAAATAAGCCTGCACATCTCCTGCCTGCTTGATAACATACATATAAATATGTAAGTTTTGAGAACACATTTACCATGTAAAGTTTGATCAAAAMCAGTAACTCCATAGTCATTTTGGAGCTCAGGTTCATGGGCCTGCAACATAGAAACATTAAGTAACAAATCAGCTGACAATTCCTGAAAAGTTGAAAGATTTATTTTGAATGACTAACCTTTGATACTATTAGCAAAACCAGACCCCAGTATGTTCCACACCTGCCTTTCAGAGTGCGTTAATAACTCCAGCAAGAGAAAAACATGCCATGGACTTCCTGCCAGACAGGGAAAAAGTCTCTTCACTGCTTTGTCTCAGGATTCCTGATACAACAGTTCAGGGCATGTGTCTATTACTCAGGTTGAGGAGCTGTAGTGAACTGCAGGAAAACTGCCTTGTCTAGCACTGCTTTCTGACAGAGCCACTTCTAACACTGCTGGCTTATAAATCCCTCAGAGCAGAGAAAATCAGAGCCAGAGTGTCTCCCGTTCAAATGGTGTAACTTCATATAATGCGGTATGTACATCAAATATTTTTTTTCTCAATTGTTTGTAAAGATGTCAACCTTGAAGGGCAGATAATCACTAGAAGCAGAGACCAACTGTTAACATTAGGTTTTAAAAAGCACAGTGCTTCAGATGCTCAGAGAGACAAAAGAACAAAGAAAAGTCTTTGTGCCTTTGTGGCTGAGGGCTGCTTTCTAATTAGGGCAACAAGGAAGGAAGAAARAAGCTCCCCGTGGAAGAAGGTGCGATGGGCAAATGTGGTGATTCAGAAATGAAGTCATGAACAGGAAGGATTAGGACTGAGCTGTTTATAGGACTTCAGCCTACCTCTAGAGAGTGCTTAAGTGTTAGGGAAAACAATGGCAGGGAAATCCACAGAAGCACATCCAAGCTTTTATCTAAACTTGTGCATTTCCCTTACTAGATAGGGGGGAAAAGAGATTCGGCTTTGAATCCTCTAAAAGAACAGTTTGCTTCCCATGTCTCCTAAGAGGGTATTTAAAAACCTAAGAGTATGGGGAAGGGTGAGCTTTGGAAAATGATGCTGGAAGTTACTGGGAAACCTTGGATGTCAACATGGACAGCATGATCCCAATCCTATGAATGAGACAGTCAGAGGTCATATGCCCAGAAACTGTATCACATAAGCCAAAGGAGAAGACAGGTGTCCAGTTTCCTCAGATGAAGAGCTGTGCAGTAATGCCAGCATCTGATGTGTCTGCTCTCTATCTCTCAGCACAGTCTGTTACTTATAACCATCATCAAATGTAACAGATTAGGGACTTCCGTGGCATTAGATTCGACATACATGAAAACATATTAACAGCAAGTTCTTGTGGAGGAGTGGGAGCTCGAGTTGGGGCTGATGTGGGAGCAGAGAAGGGAGTGGCAGAGAGGGGAGAGTAATTTGGTACCAGTGACAAGTGTAAATACGTAACGTGTTTGGAGCCATGTGACTTCCTACCCATTCCCAATTTAGCCCAGTGCCTAAGAGGCATGATCTGTCCCTTCATGTTCAGCTATTTTTAATGTGCACAGAATTTGCTCTTTGTCTCCCCTTGTCTGTCAGTGTCTTGAATTCATTAGTCTTGGCAGTCTTAAGATTTGGGCTTACTGGGACAAGCAACATCTTCTACCCTACGGGCTCAATCCTTCTAGGTCTTACTCAAGAGTATTTCTTCCTCTTTGGAATGATCTTGTTAACCTCTGCAGATGACTTCAGCACAGGTTTGTTCGAGAGTAAGAGCTCTGGAGTAGGGCCTGTAATCRCATTGACAGGCACGCAGCTCCTGCCTGCCACAATGGATTCAGCACTGTTTATTCAGTATTATTCAATCTACACATCCCTCACCGCCCCAGCCGACCTCCAGACATGCCTACTCAGCTACGTGGTTACACCAACAGCCCTCTCCATCATGGTCCAACAGGCAGTGTTTGGCCAAGTGTTGATCCACGTGTTGCTTCTCTCCTGCTGTCGTGGTTTGACACTGGCCAAAAGCCAGGCACCCACGAAAGGCCTGCTCACTCACTCTCCTCTGCTCTGCAACTGGGCAGAGGAGAGAGAATTTAACAAAGGGTTAATGAGTTGAGATAAGGACCGGGAGAAAACACTTCAAGGGCAAAACAGACTCTACTTAATGATATAAAGTGAATTTATTACTACCAAGATCAGAGTAAAAGAATGAGAAGTAAAATAAGCCCTTAAAGACACCCTTTTCTCCCCCCAACCGCTCCCTCCCTCCCACCAACGGTGCAGGGAGAGGGGGTGGGGGTTTTGGTCAGTTCATCACCCAAGATCTTCTTTCCACTGCTCAGGGAGAAGAGTCTTTTCCCTGCTGCACCGTGGGGTCCCTCCCACGGGAGACAGTTCTCCACAAACTTCCCCAGCGTGGCTCCACTCTCACGAGCAGCAGCACTCCCAAAACTGCTGCAGCGTGAGTCCATCCCACGGGCAGACAGTCCTCCCAAAACTGCTGTGGTGTGGGTCACTCTGCCACGGGGTGCAGTCCTCCAAGGACAGCTGCTCCAGCCTGGGAGCAAGGCCTCTCTCTCCATGGGACTTCCTCTGGATCACAGTGTCCTTGTATCCACCCGCTCCGGCGTGGGCACCTCCCCCACGGGCTGCGAGTGGATCTCTGCATCCCCCGTGGACCCCCATGGGCTGCAGGGGGACAACTGCCTCACCATGGTCCTCACCACAGGCTGCAGGGACATCTTGGCCCAGTGCCTGGAGCACCTCCTCCCCCTCCTTCTGCACTGACCTTGGTGCCTCCATTGTTGTTCCACTCACATATTCTCACTCCTACAATTCTCCAGTTGGAAAATTACAGCTGCGCCCCGAACTTTATTATTTCTTCTTAAATCTGTTATCACAGAGGCATTACCATCATCTCTAATTGGCCCAGCCTTGGCCGGCAGCACGCCCATCATCAAAGCCATCAGGAATTGGCTCTGCTGGACATGGCGGAAACTTCTAGCAGCTTCTCACAGAAGCCACCTCTGTGGCCCCCCTGCTACCAAAAACCAGGCCCTGCAAAACCAACACACCTGCCTATCACTTTTTTTCCTGGAAGAGATGGGGAACAGCTATTGAAGCAACAGAGGATTTTCTTTGCTGGCTTTTCTGTTCTTGATTTCTATGTTTCTGTGATTTAAGCTATAGGAAAAGAAGGGAGATTGTCCATGGTCACAAATTTAAGCTTCAGGAAAAAATCATATTTTCAGTCAATCCATTTTACTGAATAAAGAAAAAAATCCATTATTTCCTTTTGAACCTTTCTTTGCTTTTGCTGTGTCTTGTATTCATAGTTTGGTTAAGAGTACTTTGGACAAAACCATGGTTTAAACCAGTGTTTATCATCATATATAAGCACATCACACGTTCAAGAGCCAGGATATAAAGACTTTGGCTTTATATTTGTACACAAGAACAAATCAATTATGAAGAATTAAGCAACTTATGAAAAACTCTGTGCACTTGCCTTGTGCCCTGCAAAATCAAACCACTATTCACCAGATGCATTTTAAAGCTCACTTGGAAAATATCCAAGGGGAGAACTAGAACAATTCTGCTTACATTTATCTTTATACTAAATACAGGAAAAAGACTACTCTTTTTGTTAGGTGCCCAAATTGATCAGCAAAATTAAGAGCTGAGATAGAATAAAATGAAGAGAAACTAAAAAAACCAAGGTTTTGTAGGTAAATGGATAATTTTACCAGACTGAAAAATACTTTTCTAAAAAGAAAAAAAAGACAGGTAAACCTAAGCCCACACAGTGCTGAGGCCTGGAGAAGTCCTTCCGGGCCTGATAGTCCTCCTGGATAATAAAGAGGCTGCCTTCAGACTTTCTAATATCATCTATTATTGGTCCTCTACCTGAAAATGCTGAACTTTCAAGGTTTGAAGTGACAGCTATAGTTCATTTAAGTTGCTTGGTGAGCAGTGCACCTAATGAAGATTGTCTTCTTCAGGATTTATGATCCTCTGCTATCTATTGCTTCTAACAGTAATCTGTTTCCTCTAAACACTCATGACCAGTTCTGCCCCTCAGGACAGCAGTGTTGCTCACCTCCATTTCCAGCTTCATGCAGCCAACCTGCGCTGCCACCTTCACAATTATCCCTTTAAATCCCCCAGGCCTCCATCGTTGTTCTTCTTTGAGATACTGCCCTCAGTAATCAGTACTCCCGCTCCCTTCCACTCCTCCTTTTCTATTTTCTCCCAACCTGGGGAAAAAGCAGCAAGCAGGTTGTGCAGCTGGTTCAGAGCTGTGTGTGCTCAGACYGAGCAGCCAGCACACATGGGAGCTGCTTTAAAAAGGGAATGTTGCATGTCCTGTCTTTATTGGATTGGTATCTTGGATTCCACTGCAGGAGAGTCAAGGAGAATCAGTATAGCTGAGATTTCTTCCTCGGTGTTTAATTTAGCAGAAGGTGTCTAGTGAGTTCAAAACTACTGGCTGTGGCCAGGAGTGTGACACAAACAAACATGGCATGATTGTGTTCCCCTAGAAAGCCAAACTCTGAAGGAAAATAAAATAAACAGCCCACATGCCAGCTACGAAGATTCACGACACAGTCTTTGCTCCAGCAGGAGATGCTCTTTGTCTTCTCAATGATAAGAACCCTCTACTGCTTTAAAGGCTTCATGTCTGCTCTGAGTACACAAAAGGTAGCGAACATTGCTAATTAAGAAAGCTCATTGCAGCCTGTTCTTGAAAAGGAAAACTGATATGTTTGTGAAAGTAAAGATCACAACACCAAAACTTGTCACAACATTCACCTGAAAATAACATCTTTATTCCTGAAATTATTATATATTGAATATTTTTGTTATGGAAATGGCTCTGTTATCCTGCTATATTCTGCACTGAAAATGGCTTCCAGTAAGTTATTTTACAAAAATGTCACAAACATTATGTCTTTATATTTGCCTAAAAAGACAACCACAAGCTTTTCTTGGAAATTCAGCCAATGCCTAAAGTGGGTGTGCAGGCAGACAATTGTGGCTGGAGTGACACACRCACTTTTTTCAGAACTGGAAGAGGATAATCTTTGAAACAGATTCTCTGTTCAGTTGAACCAAAGGTAGGAACAATCTCCTTTCATTCATCCCACATACCACCGAAAACCCCTCCTGCTCTAAAATAAAACTCACTTTATTCCACCCTCCAGACAAAAAACTTGGGGAAAAAAGGAAATTACTTTTTTCCATAAAGAAAAAAATACACAGCAAGAACACAGAAGGAGGCCTGGAAGTCTCAGAAACTGCTAATGAGAGCTGGAGCATTAATATATAGGCCAACAACACGAATACCCATCAGATCAGTTATGTAAAAGCCAGTAGCGCCTGACTTGTTCTCTGAAATGCATCAGTGCCCTGCAGGGCTGGGGGAGGTGTCCCTGCCACAGAGCCCTGTCCTTCCCTCTCTGTCCTGGTCCCAAGGCAGCATGGATCCCTCACGCTTGGGGGGGTCCCGGTGCTGCTAGGGGCACATGGGCTCAAGAGGAGGTCTAATCAGCCCGAGGGTCTGCGCTGGGGCGGGAGCATGCAGGGTGAGACAGCCTGGGAGAAGCTTGTCCTACTGCTCCCTCTGCTGTATCCATCCTGTGGAAAAATCCCAAATGTCAGCGCGGAAAGCTGGGATAAGGGATGGCAGCTTTCAGCGCGCGATGTGCAGGTGGCACAGGCTTGGGAAAGAGATAAAAGTTGCTGCTGATGAGGCAGAAATCACCACCACACTCAGGAGACGGCACGGCACGGACCTCTGTGTGTCCAACGTAGCAAATCTCTTTGGCTCTGTACCTGCCAGAGTTTCACGCTTCCAGAACGGTGCAGGAGAAGAACACCTCTCCTAGGCACGATCATCTCACTTTGTGACACATATTTAGATCACGATCTCATCTTATGAGACGGATGGGTGTCCGGATCAGCCACAGGGAAGAGCCCAGGAAGCTCCCTTGGCAGAGCAGCAGCCAAGCCCCGCATTAGGGAATGTGGGCAGCAACACCCCTCAGCAAAGGGGGGAGAACACCCCACCCCAAGTCACGTCAGTGCCACGCTGCATGGAAACAACAGGGAGCACAGGGAGAAAAAAAGCAGAAAGGAAAGGGGAAAAGTGGCTTATAGTAATGAAGTCAATTAATCATGTGGTAATTAACAATCTGATTGTTGTAGAGAATGGTTTTTTCCTAACCAAAACCCACCTGAACACAACTCCAGTCAATAATCCCACTCTGTACACTTATTTCTGAGGGCTGAGAAATTGGCAGCACTGGATACCACCTATAGAAGACATTAGCAGCCGCCGTGAAGGCATTTATTTGAACATAGGGAAAGCCTGTACCCCAAGGAAAATACATATTTTCAGATGCTCAAGCATTACAATGTGCTTTTTGCAATCTTCATAGCAATATTTCAGTTATTCCACACTTTCCTTTTAGCACTAATTTATGGAAATCCAAGCTAGAGTAGAAACCATTTCAAAGGAAGAAATGTCTCTCAAGCACTTTTTCCCTGAGAAGGTGCACACTCATCAGAACAGGGAGGAATGATGAGAAGAATCAGCACCTTCAGGAAAAGTGGACACTTTCCATAATAAAAGAGGTGATGAAAGTCTGAAAGGCTGGAATGCAAGGTTAGGTCTTTGAAAATTCAGCCATACAGTCATCTTAAACCTTCCAGAGAATTTCAGGAACTTTACACAACTTGTACCAGAAACAAAACAAAACCACCTTTCCTAATAGCAATATGAGGCTAAAAAAAATTAATCAGTGAATTCCAGAAAGGCAGTGTTAACTGATAGACCGCATTCACTTTTTTTCTCCATCCCCCAAGTATTATTTCCTTTTCTATTATCGAACATCTACCAGCCCATGAAAATAGCATGCCCAGGAAGCTGGACTTTATGACATAACATGGTGATAAAGTGAATTATATTTAAATGTCAATGGAATCTATGAAATAGAGCAAATTAGGAAGAAATCCATTCAGTAATTTTGAAGTGAATGATTAGCATGGCATTTTCAAACGCACTTGGTCAAATTCATGACCTAATTCTGCTTTATATTCTTTAATTCTAGTTTTTGCAAAGCTATATGAGCCATGCAATACTACAGTAGAATTAGAGTGCTGCAGCGGGAGTCAGTCCTCCTGAAAAATTCCACCCTTAGATGAATGACTCCAGCAAAAGAATGGGACAAGGCAAACTGGCGCAGAATGAAGCCCATTCTTTTCAAAGGCAGCATCCAGATTTACATAAATGCAAACAAATGCAGTTTGACCTCAGGATGGACACAATGTACCTAATTCCCACCTGCCCAGATTACATGGAAAAAGTTGGAATGGAGCTGAAAATATAAAGTAAACAACTTCCACAGGAAAACAAATATACTGAAAAACATTTTATCTGTAGTAAGCCAGTAATAATGGCAGATTATTTTGACATTGTCCTGTGAATTTTCATGACAAACAGCGATAAATATACAATGTGTGTGGCACAGAGATCAAGCACAGGTCTGGACGTAATCTACTCGCTGTCAGATGCCACGAAGCTGCTCCTATCTATAGCACCTCCTTCCATCTCACCGAATTCATCATATTTATCCCCAAATAAAAGAAATCAGGGTTTTTTTTTGCTTTGTTCAGAGAAGCGCATGCTTTATCCAAGAGCCTCAGACATTCCAGTGTAAATTATTGGTACTTCTTGCTACAAAAAGTCTTGCTCCAGGACTTTGTGACAACACTAACTACCTGAGGGAAATCAAATTAACAGCAGCTGAGACAGAACTATTAAAGGCGTGTTTTCCCCTATGTACAGTAGTCTGCTAACGTATCCACAGGCAGCGAGAGAGTGAGGATAAAGCAAGGACATTTCTCTGAACCATCACTATCTTTCACATTACTGTCTATTCTTGTGAGGGAGCTGGGGATGCAGCGATATTGATAGGCACTGGGGTTCCTCGAGCCTCAACTCAAGCATGCAGATTTTACAGCCATGCACACTATGAAGACGCTAGCTTCTAAAATAAATCAAGCGACCTTTTTCCCTAAGACTATCGAGGTAACTGCAAGGTTGTTGCTGGTTCCGAGCATAATGTTGCAAGGAACCGGCGCACCAAAAGCCTCTTTCCTGCCCTCATGCCCTCCGGAGGCACCATCCAGCCTCCAGAGAAGGAGATGGGTTTGGCATGGCACCCAGCCTCCTCCTGCACAACTTGCCAGGGCAAGATGCTTATAAAGGAGCTATACTCACACCTCTGCATTAACTCCTCCTTCTCAATGAGGGAGATGACATCTCTGCTGTTTCCAGAGAAGGGCAAAGACACATACACTATCAAAATGCTCCAGATGGCAGGGTCCATGTTTGTAACTTGGAATACCACTCTGAAATGCAGGCAGATCACCACACTGTGCCCATGCTGCTCAGGCATTCCCTGAGGGATGAATGTGGCAGGGGCAGCATGGGCTTGGTGTTAAAGACCACGCTAGCAGTGACAGAGACCTGACTAGGTCTCAGATCTGCCACAGGTTTGCTTTGTGAATTTAGGAATTGACACATTTACTTCCTCCCTCCCACTTTTTATCTGCTTTGTCTACATAGCCTTCAGTGGTTTTAAGGTGGGTGTCATGTTCTAGGTGCTTAGATCAGCTAAAACTTTAAGCACCTTTGACGTCCTAGTACTACTGTGACTAAGTATTGAAAATTCTTCAGGGAACATTTTTATTCCATTTAGTGAATGGGCAAAATAACTGAGTCAGAAGAAAAATACACCTTCCTTCAAAAGCCTCTTTAATCAGCCCCAGAATATGAATCAATGCTGAGCATAAAGATTTAAATTTGGCTTAATGAAAACTGAATAGACCAAAAAACAACAAAAGAAGTCTCTTTACAAGAGGTATGGATTCGACCCAGCCAGTAAATAATTAAAGCTCCTTTCTGTTCCCTTCCACTTTCTATTTTAAGGCTTTTCATTATATGGGATCAAAGTCAGCTCGAGTTGGAGAGAGTTAGACAAATCCATCACGGAGACAGAATGAATGTATGATCTCATCCCCTGTGACAGCAGCCCGACRGTACCACCTGTTTGAACTCGGCTCGTACCACTTCTGATGACACTGGCAATGTCAAGCAAATCGCTTGAAATTCAAGGTGGRAGGGGGGTGGAAACTCTCTCCACCTAAGCAAACAGAAAAGAAGAGCTGTAAATCTAGCATCAGGAATGCTTACAGGCAGCCAGGGCTGCAAAAAGAGCAGTCCCAGAAAGGGTTCAGACCCCATGAACATCAATCACTCTGAGCCTCAGAAAAACAGTTGTATGAAGAAAGACTGATTTCTGTTTGGAAAGGAGTCAAATGAGAGAGCAATGTAAGACAGCCGTATAAAAATAATAAATACTAAAAATAAYGGAAATTAAACATTCTCATTTATTTTCTCGTAACGCAAAAGAAAGAATACATTGCATCCAGAAGACAAAATAATTAAGATATATGAAAGACAAGTTAAACAACGAGTCTAAAACTGACAGGGAAATTTAAGAGATTAAGGAAAATTCTGTTCTACCTTTTCAAACTTAAAATGTAAGTTTACCCTGTGGAGCTGTCTGCAGCATAATATAATCAGGACCAAAAAGGACTATTAAAAAAAAATTTCATTAAATAGTTAATGAATACCTGCATGTTCCCATTAGAAATTCACTTGTTTTAAAAAGAAAGAATATAATCCTTAATGAACCTTGCTTTTTTTCAAGCTATAGAAGACAAACATTTATACTTCCTGACACAAGCAATGATTAAGTGTCAGGGATTAAGACATCACCCTCAAGGGGAATCCCCAAGGATTAAGAAAATCCCTCTCTTGTCACATTATTCCATAACTGTCAGCTGGCCAGTTCCTGAGCACTGTCAGGAACAATGTACTGGACCAAATCCAACACACCAATGTTTGGTTAACACTAAAGTTCAGTCAAGAGATTTCTGTCTAAAACTCTTGTTTAAAAAAAAAGACTACAGCATTGTGAGCATGCTATAAAGCTTTGTGTTGTAAACCATTTTTTGCTCTGACTGCCAGTAGCTAGAAGCACTTGAAGGCAGCAAGCATACATCAACTCTACTTGCTTTGGTGTATAAAACCACTTTGGCCTAGATCTGGGTCAAGATACACTATTTCACTTCTTTGAGCTGCTTGACGTGTTCAACACAAACTTGACTTTGGGTCTGCCAATGCACCAGGAACACTTGCAGTTCTAGGAGTTGCAGGGTCTTCTGGCTGATGAAACTTGCAACAACACAGATATGAGTCAAACTGTGAAGTTATTACAGCTATCAAAAAATCTCACTACTGTGGAATTTATGCAATTCATTTCTCAGAGTCCACTAAGATGAAAACAAAGCAGCAGTTAAGCACTTCGCTAGCTGAAAGAGCTATTTCAAAATGTGCTCTAGATTAAGACTGCATGGCAGGGCCTTTTCCAAGTGAGAAAATGTACTCTGGGGATGAACAGAGGACCCAAACAACAATGTTCTCTTGGGTGACCTCACTGGCATCTGATGTGCAGGAACATCTTCTTTAAATGTGTGATTCTCCCTTCTACCTTGAGATGGTCCTTTGATCACATTCATAAAATTACTTTCATTTGGTACCAGAAATATAAATAAACCAACACTATTCAGGCCTAACAGCTCTACAAATGAAGGGGGAGGGGAAAAAAAAGCCTGCAATGAAAAATTAGATTGGAAAGGTTTCGATGCTTTATGTGGGAGTTAGCTGTATGCAGAATTGAACTGTATTTTCTTGGTTTAGCTGAACTAAGCTGTACTGACAAGAGCATGCTGAATTAGATCCGGTTGTAACCCGAGGTGAACCTGCAGGGTAAACCTTACGTCACTATATTGCTGCAGTTCTTTCTCTTTTCCATGAGCAAACGTGGCTCACTTCCCTCAGTCTCTGAAATGCCATATCGTGTGTGCTGGCCATGGGGTAGAAGTCTAAATAGAGCATGTTTGGATTTACTCATTTCAGGCCTCTGGGAATGGAACTGAGCTACTGGGAGAGATTGAAATAAGACTACAAAGCATGAGGGAGGCAAATGTGAATGTGACGGGGGGTATTAAAATGTACCTTGTATTGAAAGATATTTACCCACATTTTTGATTTGGACTTTTGCCTATCCAAGCCAAAACCAGCACAGTGTTTCTCTCTCAGAGCCATGTATGGACATCTTGACTTGCATTGTGAGGTAACTGAACTTAACAGGTGACAATGGCAAGCCCTTCCTGGCTACAGTATGATAAAAATACTTAATTTCTACAGCACCATCCACACAACTTTCTAGGATAAGATATAACTCTTTTCCAAGAGCCTGAGAAATCCTTCGCATGAAGGACAATGAAGACATGTGGTACTTGGCATGATAATCCCCTCTGCCAAATTTCCATGACCACATCATTTCTTCAGAGGCATAACTAAGCAGAGAAAACGACTTCTTAGGTTCTACCTTACATCCCGCCCTACAAAATGTGCTCCATGTTCTGCCTTCAGACACGTTGCTAAGCACAAAACTACTCTCTCTTTGCCAGAGCCAGCTGGAAGCCTCGGTGGCACAAGGTAGATGGACACATAACCCTCTATTATCTCAGTACCTGACAGCTCCTTTCTTTGCTAGCATTATCCCTGGTTTTCTGTGGCAGACCACATAGGAGCCTTCCCTGGATTAATCCATATACTTACAGGAAAAGCAACTCTGCAGTTTCACTAGGTAGGTGATAGACAGACCACTGTCCATCACACGAGCTCTTTACCTGCAGCCCCTGGAGGGATTCCTCTGCCTGCTCAGTTGGAATGGTAGGACACTGTAAAACTGAAATCATTCAGCGCACACCGCTTGCTGATTGCAAAAGCTGGATCATAATCCATGGGCTGATACACCTTCTGCCTTCAGAATCATAAAACAAGCCAGCTGGTGAGCAGGGGTGGTGCAGCAAGGGCAGGGGATGCAGCCAGTCCAGGCCCAGCCTGCAGCCAGCACATTTACAAATAATGACCACCCCACAGAACTAGAAATTCTCTTGCTCCAAATTGTGAAGGATGATATGCCAGGCATTTTCTTCACTTGAAAAACAGTTTTCTTTTTTCTCTATGCTGGCAGTGGACTACATAGAGTCTGCTTTGGGGATCTTCCACATTGTCAGGAATTATCTGGCTACTACAGGTTTCTGCTTTGTAAGAGATATGGTGCTAAATGTTATTTTCCCATCATGTATCATCATTTTTTTGAAGAAATTCAGGTACATAACCTTGATAATGATTCTTCTCCAGCTCATATGCAATGGAGGTGTTCTGGAGACATCATGATTTTGCTTAATAAAAATATAAATCTCTATATGATTTCATCACTTCAGGCCCTGAATAACTGGAAATCCTCCTCCTACATAATTTGTCGTGATTTCCTCTCTTTGAGTTCCAATGCAAGAAGTGCACAGCTAAATTATGTAGGACTATAAACTTACATAACTGTTTGTAAGATAGAAGAACATAAAAAATAGAGGAGCTTTAATAGTTAGGAATACAGAGAAGTCCAACACAGGACTGAGGAAAAAATGATTTATCATTTGTTCTTCAGGTAGACAGGTTTACTAGTATTTAATTAGTATAAATAGAAGTAAATCTGAGAATATACTGTCATTCCCTTAGACATATGGAAACCAAGAGCTGGCAGAACTAATTACAAAGCAGCTATATGAACACACATCAATATAGTATGTAGAAAGGTGTACTTACACTAAGAGATCATCCATCTCTTGCCTTAGTTTCCCCTTTTGAGCAGCAGTTGTGATGACTCACCCTTAAGGGGAAGGAAGCACCTAAGTGGGTGCACCCACATGGCTCACTGATACCCCTTGCACACAATCTGGAGTATCAGGCATCCACAACAAGCATATGTAATTCCTTTCTTTGCCTACCTACCAGGAGGTTCATCAACAGTCCACCCTTTATGCCTTTTGGTAGTTTGCATTCTCCTTTTCTTGGAGCAGAGTCTGACATTACCCATGCAGCCTTCTACTCTCAATGCAAAAATCTGGAAGGAAATAAAATCCATCAATTCTCTACTTGGTTTATTAAATCTCAGACTGTTCATCATTCCCCATGGCCCTGCAACTCGAGTTCTTTGGCTCTCTACTTGTGGGGCTCTTTAATCCTTTAGCTTTCTATCTGGATGGCTGTGGGCACAATTTCAAGTTTTCTAGTCCCTGATAAGGATCTTTGCTCTCACTTGTGGTCTCTCCTACCTCTGCTGAAACAGCAAAAAGCCTTTTACAAGGTCACATATATACACACACCTTACGGTCAGGTGTTTTTTGACTTACAGTGAAAAGCACAAGACAGCACAAATGAACCTGAAAGGGTTCAGGATGCAATTTTTCTGTGAAAATTATACTTGGATACAACCAAAAACAAAGATGAAAGTGGATTCATTAGCAAATGACAGCTTTTCAGCATACTCCAAGCATGTGCATTTGGAAATTCTTGCTGCCGTTCCTCATGCAGATTACAGTTTGCAGCTCCCTTGCACTGTTCTCCCATTAGGTGTGTGAATGAAGCATAGAAACAATTTGTTTTATCACCTCCACTCTCACAAAAGAATTAAATTAAAAATAGCAGTATGGCATCACATTTAACAGGGCAGTAAAATAGAGCTATAATGGCTGCAGTCTTGCTCCTTCYCTCCTATGGCAAATCCTGTAATGGAAGGGAGGCTGCAGCTCTGCTTGGGATCTGTCTACCAGATTTTGCCCTGAGAAGAGGTTTGTTGAGAGGGAAGTCACTGTGGGATAAGTGCCAAAACCCACGCCTGTACTCTCGGTCCTCAGGCCATTTGGTTGAAAGAGCCGATAATCTGCTTTGCTGTTCCATCTTGCTGGCAGTCCTTTTCCATGGTGATGCTCTTCTAGAGAGACTTGCCAGCCAAGCACCATGGGGGTCCGTTTTGTTGAGAAGGCTCCTCATTTTATAGGAGCTTTATTGTAAACCTAATAAAGGTTGCTATTTTTTAATTTTTACACTCCCCAAGGGCAGACAGTGGTACCAATATCCACAGTTTCCCCAAGCCTTTCCTGCCCTACAAGAAGTTTCAAGTCTGCACCTCAGGATGCTGAGGGGTTAACAAAGTAGCAGAACATGTACTGCTGACGTCCATTTGACAAAACTAAATTTTTTCAAAACCAGTGGGGCATGAATTAGGTCCATGGAAAACTGAAAACATTAATCTGAGCTTTGAAAACCCAAGAGACTAAAGATGTCTGTGGTATGCAAGTAATACTCAGCTAACAAAACTCTTAGCTGCTCTCTAAGATACACAACACTGTGCTTACGGTTGGATTTCCAAAATGCACAAAAGTACTTATCTGCATATCTTAAAGCGCTGTCAGATGTAAGATGAAGGTAACCGAGGCTAAAATAAGGGATAGAGACAACCTGGATAGGAATTTGGTGTTTTGGCTTATTTAATTTGAACGCTTTATACTTAAGAATATATTTGGCCCCCAGTATTCAAGGATTTTCTCTACAGAACACTCAGTAAATCCTACAAGGAATGTATGTGTGCCATTTCCATCAATATTACAGGATTCATAGGTGAACTGAGATTCATCCCTGGTTCACAACTCCAGCACAAAGGCCCCTGGCTTCACAGAAGACAACAAATGTGTGAAGGAGTATCAAGGACAGGAGCTCCGCAGAGGTACTTCTCTGCAGTCTTTCACACAGCACTTGGAGGAGACATTTGCAAAGAGACTGTCATACAGGAAGATTTGGGAGTAGGCATGGGGCTGGATCACGGGACCCAGCAGTCCACAGATCCTGAGCACAGGACTCCCAACAGCRACTGACTCCAACCATAAAAACAGCGGTGGAAGAGCCAACTCAAGGTGTTACATCTCTTCTAGCCCTTGGTCAGTGGTCTGCTCAGGTGTTACTCTGCACACACTCTGTCATGCAGGAGTGATGACCCTCTCTGAAAATTTCATGCTAAGGGTAAGAAAACCAGTTAACATACTTCCTATAGTTTTATGCACAAATGCCTAGAGCTTTTCCATCTAATACATACATAAATTAAACTTCTGTAACCGTGAATTTTGTTACTGGAAAAAAACCCTGTGAAACAATCAAGTTTTCCTAATGCTTCTGCCACATGCAGAGTAAGCACTGTTGTGAAAGCTGTGTGCTCAGGATGTGTTAATTGCCAGGTCCCAGGAGAATTCCCTTTAGCCTGCTCCACATCTTCCTATATGACAGCCTTTACCATACTTCGATGAGAGTCATGGACCCATATTTTAAAAGTCCATTATTGCTGTTTAAGTTTATATCATAATCATTAAATACAAAGTTATTTCTTAATAAAATTCTGCCGAGGCTTACTACAATTCTGCATCAGTAATAAGTATTTACTTACTCTTAAATTATTCCGAAAATACTTTTCATATGATTAAACCAGGTCCTTTTCACTAGTAGTTTTCACTTAAAAGATAATGAAGATGGCAGTTAGAGATTTATCTGTATCCTATATTCTAAAACCTTCTCAGCTGCCATTTATTATAAAAATATTTTGAAGAAGCCAAAGAACACTAAMAATTCAACGCTTTAGTGCTCTGTTTTACATCTCTGTTGGACAAACAGTATCAGGACACGAAAGCCATTAACCTCCTTTGTTGAGGTTCACTGCATTTATGACATGACAGAAGTACCAGCATACACTTAATTCTATAGGCTGTTTGCACATAAAATAACCAAATGGTCAAACTAAAATAGCTTCCCAAACTCTGTATCTGCAGTCTATACACTGCCACACAACCCTCAACAACTTGCATGTTAACTTCCTAGTAGGAGTTCAGAACAGTTTTCAAATTCATAGAAGTTTAGAGAAAGTAGGTGAGTCGGTAATGAAATTGCTTTTTCTATCCAAAAATATGACACTTTATTAGTATGTGACAGAATTAATTTTTTTTCATTGTAAAAAAGCTTTGGTTTTCTGTATACACACAGGCTGCCAATTGCTTTTATTGTTCCACTGAGCTGTTCTGCCATATCTTAAGAAGAAATTTTCCAATGGCAAACTAAGACAGCAAATTACTTTATAAGCAATTTTTTCCTCAACCATTTTGTATTTTAGATTGCAGATAAACATGTCTTCACAACCGCTGTTCTCAACTTCCTTACACCTCCAATGATGTCATTGTCCTGTATCTTAATTTCTTAGTGCTGTGACATCACAAATTTTTATTACCTGACTTCAGCACAGGATCTATCTGAAGATCAAGACATAATATCAGAACACGACAGCTATGTTTCCTGGTTAGAAATGTCAGCTCTGTACAGTCTTGCAGACATTTCTGCTGCTTTTGTTGACTTTTTGCTGTTTTCTCCAAGCAATTGAATAATTCATCTGTCAACATAAATGTGGAGTTCATCATATAAATATGCAAAATCACCATTTTCAGAGCAGACATCCAAAGACAAATTCATATAAAGGCTTTTTATAGATCACTAAACCTGCACAGCAAAAGACACAATATACCACAAGTGTGGTAGTATATAGGAGGACTTAAGTTGAATGTAAACTCCAAGCAGAGCAGTATTCCAGCCCACTCTCTGCTACGTTACTTTTTACACTAAGGCTTCCATTTTGATTTGCAAAGCCAATTCCTGCTTCTTCCCTCAGTTGATACAATCTCAAAAGCAATGTTCATCTCAACAAACCCATCTATTATACTCCCTTAGAAAACTTACTTTCTCTGTACTGATGTTTGCTTTTCATGCAGAGCAGCTACCTCATACCCGCTATTTTCAACCTGGACCTATCTCTTGGCAAGAAGTCTACAGATCTGAGAGAAACAACATTAAGGCAGAACTAAATACTCCCAAAACACCCAGTCAGCATTTTTACCTTTACAGCATGGATCCCGTTAAGACTGCTAAATACAGGGAATTTCCATTCTAGGTTCTGCTCACCTAGACTTCAGTGAGAAAAAGGGGGACAAAAGACTAATTTCTTAGTGCTTAACTTACTACATGAATTTTATGCACGGTCAGTTATACTACATAAAATAACTCTAACGCTGATTCACGCATTTTGCAATCAGCTTTACCAGATAAAGTCTGAAGAGCCAATTAAAAATTTAAAAGAACAATTACCTTTTAAAARACAGCTTCAGTTAACAAAGGAACAGATTGATTATTCAGAGGCAATAAGACCATATTTTAGGTAAAGACTGCCTGAGCACCCAAGCTATCGAAAAGCCTGTTCAAACACTCGACATTTGATTGCAGTTCTTGTAATATATTCACAGTAACCTTAGCAATGCCCATTTGAGCAAATATTAGTGCGACCCCCAAAATATTGATTTGGTTTTGATTTTCATTTGATTCCACCTTACAGAATAAAATGGCATACTGGCTCTCGAAAAGGAGTAGGAAAGCACAGTAGGATTTGCTATCTCAGAAGGCAGTGTCTCCCTTCCATTACCTGCAAGTAACCTGGCAAAGACAGAAGCTAGGATGCCCAGTTTATCTTAACTGTATGATCTGTATGATCATCTTTTGTCTCGTTGCCCTCATATGTCTTCCCTGGATATTTAGACCGAACACTGAATACACCAAAACAGGAGATGTCATTTGCAGTTTTCTCACTGGCTTCAAAGGACTGATAAGCTGGCCATTTGAGATGCAAATATTTCAAGTGAGAGATACTGTGAACAGAGGGCAGAGGCGTGTTTGCCATCCTACTCTCCTGCATTGTAGTTATTTATTTCATTCTCCACAGTCACGACTACAGAACGTATTCTGGAAAATCAAGTTCTATTTACACTCTTGCCCTYACTAGCCTCAGAAAACGTATCCTTTTCAAAATCCTTGAGCTCTACTGTAAGCATTTCCTAGGGACATACTATCATACAAAACATTGTCACTTCCCGGAAAAGAATGATAGATCCTTAATAAAACCAACAAACTCTAAAAATTTTAGAACAAGCTCTCTATATGTGCTATACCAGCTCGCACCCTGGCTAAGATATCATGGCTGAAACTTTGTCCCATGCAGAAGACGGAGTGTTGTGAACTGGATTTCTGTAATAAATTCAGCAGAAAGAGGGCTGGCAGTTAGGATAAGGTCAACAGAACATTGTCCAAGTCCAAGAGAGAGTGAAAAGAGATGGATGCTGGAAGCACGCAAGCTACCTGAAAGTTGCTGACATGATCTAAAGTTTGCACAGAAATTCATGATGGCAAATTTCACAGCAGAAGGATGGATACGAAACTTGCTCAGCATTCTGTTGAGTAGAGCCACTGAAGTACACGTTTTCTTAGAGCAAGGCACTGTAAAGCTGCACATTTAAGTCAGATTTTATTCCTGCATGCAGAATCCAGCTACAAAAACCTGATGTGAGTTATTTCCACTTCAGAATTATTTTTTCATTGAACTGATACACACTGRAAGTAGGTTTAAAGTGTAGTCAGGTGAGTGTCTGATGAGTTCTGACACAACTTGTGCTAAGCTATTGTCCCTTATCTGAGGTAACAAAGATCATCTGAATGCAAAGCAGAAAAACATATCTTAAACCACGATCTTGTACCACACATTTGTGATGAGTAGTGAGTGCTCTTCATCCATTGCAGAGCAGAATTAACAGGCAGCACAAGCCAACACTGTCTTCGGTTTAAAGCTTGTGCTAAAACAGCGTGGGGAAGCTCACACAGGACTGTAAGTTCCATTTGGAAACTGGTAATTCTTCAACTGTCTGAAGTACCCTACCAATCCTCTAAACAAACTAGAAAACTCAAATCAAAATCAATGTTTACACGAGGTTTCACTTTAACTCCATCTACTTAATTCATTTAAGTGCAACCATCCTTTTTACAAACTGGCCTAGGAAATCAACTTTCAGCTCACATGAAGCTTTTAGCTGTTGTTCGCAATTACTTCTGGAGCTCTTGCAAAGACATGTTGTTCTAAAATGAACCAATTCTGGCAGGTTTATTGCCTTACTCTTACTAAACACAGGCCTGTATAGGTTAATTTTTACCCCTTCACACACACATATAGTAGCTGAAAATAAACAAGACACATTTGCAGGGTGTAAGGCCTAGGTTTCAAAGTGAGAACATGGGAAAACACACGGAAGGCAGTAGTTGGAGCAATGAAATGAAGTTAATAAAGGAAAAATTAATATCAGGAAATTAGTATCTTTCTTAACAGCAGATCTGTTAATGCTCTGGAACATTTTCCTGAGGGAAGCAGTGGGACCTCCACTATTTCAATAATTTAAAATTAGACTGACAAAAAAGTAGCAAATGTACAGCACAATAAAGAATAATTCCATACAGGAAGGGGAATGAAGTAGGTGACTAATAAGTCTTTCTAACAGCTATGAATCATACAAGTGCAGTGGTGGCTTGTATAGAAACTGGAGTTTCTATACACAGATGGTAATGCAAACCGGTAGCTCTCACACAGTACTTGTTGGTAATGGTTGGAGGACCCAATCTTTCATATGCCATAAACCACAAATACACATTATTAGAGTGTCTGCCTGTGGCCCTGCATTTTGCAGTTCTTCAGATGTGCAGTGTTTTTGGTTCAGCGAAATAGTTTCTCACGCACTTTTGTGTAAACATGAATTGTTGACCTAACAGCAAGGATTGTTATGAATTCCTAACCTATGTGATAGACATTATTACTAACCAGTGGACAGTARGARGTAGTATCTCCATCCTCCAATCCACGGTGAATTTGGAAAACATATAAATAAAATGAGGGCAGAGGCCAGCTCTCTCTTCCTCCTCACCTCGTCCTCCATTTTGGCCTCTGCCTGTTGGAGAACCCTGACAGCTGTGTCCGTGTGTTTATTCGAACCTGAGAACAACATCTGCCTAAACTCTACAGAGACTTCATATAACATGCTTTACTTACAATCTCCTGTCTCCCAAAGAAGAAGAGCAACGCCAGTTTCATTATTGCATGCACACTCATTTTGCTTGGACAGAACTTCCTTAGCTGAGAGAATATACCGGAGCTAATTTATGAACTCAGTGTTTTACGTGTAACCAGAGGTAAGAATTTTTGGTCTTAGGTCACACCATGTTACTTGAGTTCAATTAATTCTCTATTTGAAGGCATATTTAAGACAAACATTTGATCTGTTGAGTAAGAGTTCAATATATTCTCATAGAAGTTGAGGGAAAGAACAAAATACAGACTTTTTATTTGATTCTTCTGTTTTCCAATATTTTCTCAAGTACTGTAGACAGACAAGTGTTATTTGAACTAATCTTTTCAGGCCAAGCTGTTTGACCCACGTGCTTTGTTGCCACTACGTGACATCGAGGCATTACAAGAGTTGTGCGGTGACAGTGACACGCTACTCAGAGCACAGACTAGGGGTTAAACACTGACCACTGCAGGAGTACTTTACAAATCAAAAGAGGGGAAAAGTAACAGTTTAACCTATATATAGGATGGTATCTTGGATAAATCTGAACACGATGTGCCTTAATTTTTGTAAAAAGCGACATTGTCCCARAAATGGGTACTGTAAAGCACTTTTTCTCAAGGATCACAGAAAGTGAAACTTACTGTGGTGTCTGTTCTGCTTTTTAAATAATCACCTCCAATTACAAATTTGCAAACAACATACCCAAGAACAAAGGTAGTAACTTTCCACAAACCATTTAGGAATTAGGGGGAGTAGGAGAATATGTTCAAATATTTTTAAGCCTTGCATTTCACCATTTTTAGAAAAAAAAGCTCATTAAAAAAACCCTACCAACCTCCATATTTCTTCAAAGATACTATCGTTGGAGCAGGCTGAGCATGGTCCATCACACCTGATGTCTTGATAGAAAGTAGCTAAGAGGAGAAGAGGAGCAACAAATGCTTCTTACTGCACTTTGGAAAGAATCTGTTTCCTTTGCAGGCAGGTTACTTTGCCTTTGGAGTCTCTTCCCAAAGAGTCAAAGCTCTCTGGGATATTATTTTCCAATCACCGTGAGTGGCTATGCCTGCGAGTCACTGTTCGAACAAGTTCAGGATCAGAAAATGATACATTCAAGTTTAGTACTGGATTCAGCTTAGACAGCGATGCAGACATAATACTCTGGATGCAATATAGAATAAAGTACAAAATTCTGGTTTTATTTCTCACAGGAAAACACATACCAGTATATAGTAACTAAATAGTAGTCTTTTCCTTCTCATGTTCTCAGAGTAGCACAAGAAAACTGAAGTAACACAAAAATCAGTACTATGCTAAGGATATTTACCCACAAAAGACTTTGTTGGAAATCCACTGCAATGAAACAGCAATCTAGATTCATATTGAAAACACTTCCAGTCCCAGAAGACAATGACTTCTCACTTAGGGCGCTGGTCAAAGTCGATCAGGTTCTTTCACATGATTAGAACAAAGTCATGGACTAGAGAACTGGGGTTTGATGCAATTATGTGTCTTGAGAGACAGTCAGTTGAAGGACCATTTCTAATATGTGTGCATAGCACAGTCAATGAAAGGATAAACATTACTGTCTGAAAATACTTTTATTTTCAGTGAAAGCTGTATTAATTGTTCCTATTTTTTCCAGTTTCAAAATATTTGCATTCAAAACATACCTCGTATTTTTTTTCTTTTTTTAACTACTGTTACTGAAGAAGGGGTAAAGCTAAAATAATGGAAGACAGAAGGCAAAACAAAAGGGAAAAATCTGGAAAGGCACAAACTGAAAAAAAACAAAACACATTTCTTGATGTCCTATTGCCCCAAGTGCTGCTTAACTCTCAGAATAACCTTCATCACAGAAGGAAAGTCATGGCTGACCAGCACTAACTGTTTGAGAGAGTGCTGTTGTCTTCCTACACCACAGGGAACCGGGACCCTGGGATGCTGGGCTGGTGCCACAGGGTGGTCCTGAAGGGGAAGTGAGGGGAAAAGCAGGGTGGGGTTAGGATGGGTGAAAAGGAGAGTGAGGATGAGAAGGCGTGATCATTAGAGCTCTCCCACTCCTGCCGGAGTCCTTAAAGGCCCACCTTCAGGTGAACTGTGGACTCATGCTGTACACACCAGCACACCACGACAACTTTAGCTGTGCAAGCTGTGCAAGAGTGCCTGTCGCAAATGAGTGGTTTAAGGTCACTTAAAGAACCTGGGAGGGGAGGATGCACCACCACAATACCCCTCCGAGATCTAAACACTTCTTTAATTCCTCTGCCATAGCAGGACCTGAAGATGCCTCAGCATTTCCTAGTACTGTCTATGTCATTATCATGCTAAAGAA
Organism: Amblyornis subalaris; assembly: GCA_018881555.1. Classification (NCBI taxonomy): domain Eukaryota; kingdom Metazoa; phylum Chordata; class Aves; order Passeriformes; family Ptilonorhynchidae; genus Amblyornis; species Amblyornis subalaris. The sequence goes on from JACAXG010000001.1 coordinate 7,882,541, forward strand.
GACATGGAAATGTCACACGTATCAACAATATTTCTTTAAAAAAATCAAGCCTGCACAAGGCAAAGCAGCAGCACAGAATGGGTGAAAATGAGTGAAATCCCAATCTGACCTCAGTAGCATAACCCACTGACCTCAGACAGCCTTCAGATACAAGCTGTGACAAAAGYGACCAAAGCAAGTTGTAGCGATTAACACCACAAAGTGTACTACTTCTACATGATTAACCTTCCATATTTTGCTATTGTGAGCTGGAAAGCACAGGGAAACTCTCAGTGTCAGAAGCACTGATACGTTTCTCATACTTACATTTCTGACTTTGATTACCTGATCATGTCTTTTTCCTACATGAACAGCTTCCAAGGTACTGACTCCAGGATCACTCAAACTCACGTCGTTTTATTGACAGGAGTAATCCCATGATGTTCAGTGCAGTTACTTACATTAATAAGGACACACAACTCTCAAGTGGTTGTAGGATCAGAGCTGTCGGGTTGTGAATAGTCATTGGCTTTTCTGCCATTAACAGGCCATTGATGAACTGCAGTTTCCTTCACATCTGACAGAGGGATATTAAGGTACACATCCATCACTGTCATTTTTCTCTCACAACTTTTTAAAATGCAGAATCACATTTAAAAAGCAATCAATAGCAATCCAGTTGCAAGCACCTCTAATGAAGCACAGCAGAAACAATTTAGTATTAGATTTCCATCTGAAAGGTCTCAGAAAAAACATTTCTCAGCTCCACTCTTCTGCCCAAAAAGAAGATCAAGGTGTTTATCCCAGGCTCAGAGCCAGCGAGGATACAGACATGCACTGAACGTCATACAGCAGGAAACTCCACTGGATCAGAGAGCACAGCTCTTTGCACAAAGTTATTGCTGTCACAGATTGCTTGTCCTACTCACACCTATTCTTGAGCACRTCTACAGCTCTAATTATTATAATTAATTAGAGCTGAAAGGACAATGATAACTATCAATTCTATTTCCAAAAGGAAATAAAATAAACTTTTTTGAAAACTGAAAGGCTGTGCTAGRATACTCTGAAAATGTATTTTTAATTCATATTTGTGAATACTGATAGATTGGTAACTACATGGCTCAAGTTTAGTGCAAACTTTTCCACACTACTCTGACAATGCACGGCAGCTCTTCTTGTTCCTTGACTCCTACTCCATCCTCAGCAAAGTCTGGAAGTCACAGCAGATTTATATTTTGTCAAATAACTGAAGAATGCGATCAATTAGAAATACTTCCTCCTGCTTTGGGAGCAAAAGATAAAGGTGGAATGAAACCCAGCACATCAGCTGATTATACCTGTTTTCAGATTTTCTTTCTTGAATAATTTTTTGAACACACATCACAGCTCTCTGCAATGCAAACCATGCCATTCACAACAAAACTCACAAGGAAGACTTAGCAGTGATTTTTTACTCGCCTTCTAAAATATGATTATTACTTTTTGATTTTGGATGCTCAGTGAACAGCCAATGATGCTTGAAAACCAACGTGATTCCCATTTTCAGATACACAAGCTAGAAGAGGAAGGAATAAAATCACACAATAACTCTCAACAAAAGTATGAAGAACACTAATAAGCATATGCTGATGTAAATTGGCTCACATCTCCTGCAACCCAACTGAAAATCCATTATCTTTGCTCATAAAGTAGATTTGTGTATTTGACTTGCACTTTTTAGAATCAATTAATTCAGACTAAGGGATACTACTGCATACGCAACTCTAATCCAAACTCCTACTCCTAAGTGGTAAAAATTATTTTATGAGGCCCTAGACATCAAACAGGTCTGTCTCAGCAGTACTAAAATGTTTCAGATGAGCTTGTTTGGTGCCTGATGTAATTCCAGATTAAAAAAAAGTTTTTAATACTAGTTTTATTTTCAAAAGAAAATGGAAAATATCAACAAGTCACCCTGAAATCATAGTACTGGCTCAAAAAACATGTTTTTCAATTTCTATGTTCACTAATATACTTTATTTCCACAGTTTTCTGTAATACCATAGAGGATAACATTGTTTTAGCTGACAATCTTTTATCATCTAGAAGCTATATGTTGAAAAAAATCCAGTATTCCAAGGGTTGGTAGTGTTGCAACAGGGCTTGAGAACTCCACCTCCCTTGTGAAGAAGCCAGGAAGAGGCTGAAGCCTGAAGTTTCTGAGTTCATACTCCCAACTCACCACTAAAATTTTCTTTTTAGAAAGAAACTCTATTTACATGGCAGCAATGCAATGAAGCATCTTTTTACCCCAACAACTGAGTTTTGTCAAAAACCGCCCCCCTTTTCCAAGTATGCAGCAGCAGATTGAGCAGCTCTAAGAAGTACCTGTCAGGTCAAGCATCTAAAGAACCACTGAGAAGCAACTCTCCAAAACATTCAGGTACCTCCCATTCAGAGAGATGAGTAGTTTGTTGCAGTGGGAGAGTGGAAGCAATCGAACAGCAAGCTCTTACCATGAGACAGTACAAGGCTTAAAAAGGCAGCAGCACTCAGTACAGGTTTCCAAATGGGAAGTGGCAAGATTCTTAYGAAAATGGCTTGCCTTTAATGAAAGGGCTTGCAATGGCCCAAAAGAAGACACCACAGTAGCCAACCAGAAAAGGAAAATAGAAAGGAGAAAAAAGAAATGACAGATCTCATTTATAAAAGAAAAATCTATTAAATCTAGATTTAATGAAAACAGAGAGAAATCACACTCATATGGCAAATCTCTCAAATTTATTTTGCAGATCACAGCTGGGAGCAGAAGAAACACCATTCCCCAAAATGTTCTCTAGAATGAAAACCAAACCTTCAGTTGCAGTAAACTGACAGTTAAAACAAAAGCCAAAATTAAATGAGCTGCCCTTCTAGACACTTTGCAGCCATCAAAAGCTTTCAATATTTATCACTCTTTTCTTCTTCACCTGAAATTTTGCTTTTCAGCTTTCTTTAATCCTAGCTTTATACACACCCTTTCTTGGATCTTAATTGCTCTCATCCTACTTTCAACTCACATTTTGTGTTGCCCTSGAAGAAACATTGCTTGTTTAACGAGAAAAGCTACAAAAGGATTCTAGCCTATTCTAAAACAACACTGAACTATTTCTACCTTTCTTTCATGRAATGCCTTTACAAAGGTCATTTTAAAAAGTATGTCAGAGGAAACCTAGTCCATCAAAGAAAGTGCTAGTAGACGTGTAGCCAGAATATTAAAATTGCACAAATTACCACATTCTCTCCTGTTTACATGTATTTGCATGTATTTATTCATTCAGTGCRATTCTCTGCTGCAGCTTCATGACTTCAAGGTAAATTCAGTGCTACAAGGATTACAGGAGGGTTGGAAGGTTTAAATGCCCAGGAGGTGAGGYGACAGAAAGGATGTGGGTGGGTCACATCATGCATAGGACAGAGAACAGATTTTTTTTTCTGGGATTCTAAACAGGCTCCTCAGCTAGAAGGTGGGGAGCAGGTTTGAAAGCCTGTCAAAGRCTATCAGATGCAGGAAGTATTGATGAGGTGTTCTTGGCATCTGGGGGAGGTCTGCAGCTCATCCTGCCTTGCAGAAAGGTTCAGCAGCTGTGGTGTGGGTAGGGTCATTAGTAATGCTGCATTCATGACTCATCTGTGGGTTATTCCTTAAATACACACACAGAGACAGGAATTTTTGTTTCACTGGGCTTCAAGCTGGTCAGGACCCTCAACATAAATCTGTATATTAGTCTGCAAGGAAATTTATCATCTGACCTTGACAAGTTTCCTCCACTTTGAGAAAGAATACTGGTTCCATAGTTCCCTTTTTGTAAGAACAGGGAATGCATCTCAGAAGAGACGTCTTCACAACAAGGGTATTTCCCAGTTACAACCCATGCAAACAAGGACTAAGAGAATCTCTGAAGAGACTTGGTTAGGAGAACAAAACTGAACAGCAGGAATATTAGCACGGAAGTGCTCTAACTTGAGCTAAAAACTGAAATCTTCCATCAGCAAAATCAAATGAAGTACTTCATTAAAAGCCAAGTTTAATTCATGCAGAGAAAATGCATCACTTTCAAAACAGACTGAGTGTTTTTGTTTTGGGATAAGCTTTGTCTCTCTGGGATGCTGAAAGACCTCACTGGACTTCTAATTTTGGTGTCTTGCAGACTGGACTGTGGAGCTGCTTTCGGACAGCAAAATACAACCTCCCCACTGGGCACAGAAGCTGCATAGYGATAACATGCCAAGAAAGAAGTATCTTCAGGCTGGGAAACCTGACACAGTAGGAGACAGGGGAGAAAAGATSAAGTGCTGCAATAGCACAGGAAGCAAAAAAAATAAGTTCAGACTAAGGTGAAAGAAAACAATGAATTTGGAGATGTTAAAATCTTTTAATCAWAAATTTTTAAATGAAACATTATGAAATTTCTGAATGGGAAATTTTAGTTGTGGCTACAGTTTTTTGTTGGTCAGTTGTTTCCACAAAAAGCAAAAGCTTTTTGCAACACATTCCATAGCACTGAAGATTAACTTTTTTCAGTCATGTCAATTTTCTGCTTTTAAAATCAAATCCTATATAAGTTGTGCTAGAATAAAGAGAGGCACAATGAAGATTATTTTTGTATTCAGTGATACAACCGATTAAAATTTGGACTGGTCCGTTCTGATGCTTCCTAGAACACTAAAAAAGCAGTGTGGTTATTTCCGTATCAATCTCACATGCCTAAAATTCACTAGTACTGAATATTAAAGCATGTCTTTTTACAGGAAGGARAAACTTCCTGGTTTATTCTCTATGAAAACCCACAAAAGTAAGAAATGCAAGTCAGAATGAAATTTAAATCCCTATGTTGCTAGACCCACCAGTATCACTGTTAATAGTCTAAAATATGAATAGTATCTCAAGAATCTATTTCTGATCTTTTTCAAAGATAAGACATGGCAAATTGCAGGTTTTTTCCCCCTACCCTAACAATGTGGGTTTGGTTCTTTAAAGCTCTGTGTTTYGTATGTGTGAGTTTTTCTTCCTCTCTTTTCGTAACAGCTGCTTTTTTCTTCGCCTTGCTTTTGAGAACAGGCTATGCAATTTTTAGAAAATAAGCACTGCAAATGAATCACCAAATGATAGTAGTTAAGCCCCAGCCATTGTGGATGCTCCTACTGAGGGGGAGCACAAGGGTTTGCTCAGGCACACACAGTGAATGGATGGGTGACCCTTGGTACGGGCTGCACAGGCTCAAGAGGTGACTCTCCTGCAGAGCCTGTACAAGCTCAGAGGTGCCTCTCCCGCAGTCCCTGCACAGGCTCAGGARGTGCCTCTCCTACAGCCCCTGCACATGGGGAGCATCATGCACTAAGTACAAAGTGCAGTTGGGCATCCCTCACCGAGTTGTTCTTATACTTCTAGTCAACAGAAGCTTCAGCAACACCGAAATACCCACAGGAAAAGAACACTGCCATCTGGACAACTTGCCCAGACAAGTTACCCCTTGGCTCCCCAGGAGCCCTGCAGGGGTGTGAAAAGGCAGGTCGCAATTAATTCAGCTAGGACTGCATGGAAGCACTGCGCAATGGATTCCTTTCAACCCCACTAATATCCTCTCATGGAAAGGGGATTGTAGAGACTTTTTGCAGACACAAACCTCTCCTYGTACATTTTACAACCAAATCCCGTATCTGGATTTAGCTCAGCGTAAGCTAACATAATCTTAAAGTCCTGGTGTATGCAGCAAAGCAAAAAAAATCTTATTATGGCAGCAAAATCACGGCTAAGGTAAATATATTCTGCGTCTCTACTTTCAGACATATGCAACATTCTGAAAAATACTGTCCTTTGGTCTAAGGATTTCTTGTCTTGTCAGTTCAAGACTACTTAAAAACAAACAAGAAAAAATGTTTGCCMGTTATTTTTGATCATCTGAAGTGCTCAGATAGGAAAATAAAAGAGGAAATAAGTGTATGAAACATGGAAGGACACAACTTCTTATCATTCAGCCTTGAAGCCTTCCCTCTGCAACCAGGGGCTAAACTTGGCAGCTCAGTCAGGCTAAACCACCTGGGATTTCACACAGAGATTCCCATAGGAAATCAGCTCTAATATCAGCTTCCAAAGTTTTCATGATGCCATTTTTTCCCACTTATGCTGAAAAAGTTAAAAAAAAAGTATTAAATTTAGTTAGTTAGTAAATTTAGTAGTTAAATTTCTGTGTACTGACAGAAATAGAAGCATTTGTTATTTGACAATGCTATTAAATACATTTAAATCTGACAAAACCAAATAATTACCTTTAGCAGTGACCAGTTATCTGGGAATACAATAGTTAAAAACTACAGGAAGCAAATTCACGCGGCTGGTAAATAAAACAATGGATGAACTTGCACCTCTGTGGGACTTGAAGCCCCGCAGTGAGAAATGGGCTGACTTATGGGCTGACTTAATATACTCCAGTCACAAATGGGAAATGTGTTCATCCTAGTGAGGTCAATGAGGAGAACAGAACCATTATAGATGTTCAAAATATTCCCCCTTACTGAAACAAGTCTCTTTGGGATTAATGCAGGCAGGGACTCCACATCATTTGGAAGGGATTCTGACCATTCYAATCTGTGTTCTTTAGTGACACACTCTACAAATAATTCAAAAAAGCCTGTTGTTCATTCCTTACCTTTTTTTTGCATTACCATTGTCTCCACCCTCCCCATCTCCTCCCAGTATGCTAAAAAATGCAGTCACTCCACCACTGCACACATGCATGTTTGTATATATTCAGGCACTTATTTCCCTTCTCTGGTGCAGGTGTAGTTTGATCCTGCCCTGGTGTATGCTTCACCGGGAAAACACAGGGAACAGTCATAGCAGATTCCCTCAAAAGTGAGACTTCAGTGGAGATGTATGAACTTCTGGAGCTAAGTATCTACTGCCTAGATTGTGTGTTACACTCTCCTTTTGTATGAGAAGGCACAGATTAGCTGTACTGCCTTGTATTTTGTTAAAAGCCTTAGAAGCTAGGGTAGGTTTTTGCTACATTTCTTGATAACTGTTCCACGTATTTTCCTTTTAAAAGGGAGATTTAAAAATAGAATATTAAAAAGCCAGTGGTAACAGTACAGTTACAAATGCTGAAGTTTTAGAAGGAACTGCTGTGGGAGTTTCTGCTGAGAATACTTGCCAAGTAGAAAAACCCAACAGGTAAGAAGACAGTTAATASAGATGCACAGACAACACAGAGCAGAACCTAGTATTTCAAAATCCAGCTAAACACCTTAATATCTAATGACATTGACGATTCCCAAATAGTATGCAAGTGGGTGTTACCACTTTCCAAAACAAAGTCACATCAAACGCTCAGCTCTTGCAAGGTAGGAGAGGACTGTCTTCTCTAAAAACAAAAATAAAAGGAAACAAAAGGAATAAACTGTGAAAAATAAGCTCTGAAAAAAATAGTAARGGCCTTCTCAAGGTCTGAGCTTCCAGTCACACTGCTCACATAACAAACACTAACAAATGTTTTGGTAACTCAAGGTCTGTCTATGAGCGTATACTGGAGCTTCAATTTAAACACTTCAACACCATTTAGTAACTTTTCCTAAGTTATGTTCCAATAGCTGATGTGTTCTTTACAAATACAAATACAAATATACAAGGTTAAATTTGAGGTAAAGCATAAAGAGCAAATATATTCTGAATGAATTTTTAACCCCTTGTTAACAAGAGATTCACTGGACTTAGCCAAGCAGACAGCAAGAGGCCCACGAAGTTTCACTGCTGTGAGGCTGTCAAAGACAARGAAAAGGGAAGACCTTGCCTTTTGGTTTGGGGCTTTGCAAACAAAGCAACACATTGTTCTTGATTACTGTGTTTGAAGACCACTAGAAAAATGTAGATTGGCCCAGTATCTTGCAGTTTTAAAATGGAAATAGATGCATGAAGAGCTAACTACAACAACAYGCAAGCTTTACTGTCATTTCAGGAGGAAGAACTTGATACAAAACAAAGAATGGAAGAACATCACCACGAAAAACCAAACACCCTCCTCCCCCCTCCAAAAGCCCTCTAAGTCATCCAACTAATTGCTGATATTAYTGGATAACTGAATCTGATGAAAGAAATTTCTTTGTAGCTTGGCACATTGGTTTCAACCAACTGGGATGTAAATCGTAAGACCAATGGGACAACATCGCTTTTTCTCTCTGTTAAGCAGTGGCCGTAGAGAGCCCTCTGGAAAAAACAGCAGCTAATTGAAGTGCCCTGGCTGGTTTCCGAGTAGCCAGTTCAGGAGTGCTAAAGTCAGGTCCTACCTCCCCACTCTCCTCTGCACTCTGAGTGAGGCAGCCACAGGACCCACCGCACCAGTCAGTACCRCCCCCTCTCAAGTACTGCTGCTTGAGAAAACGTGAAGTGTTTGGGGCAAAAAAAAATAGGAGGAAAGCCACGGCCCACCTGCTGATGTCAAAGGAATGATAACATCCACATCCTGCCTTCAGTGGTACACCTGCACTTCCCCACCTGGCCCCAGGGGCAGCCACYCCAGTGGTGCCGACTACCTGCCTGCACGCCCACCACAGCCCCGCAGCTCCCATCCGCAGCACCGGAGTGCATGAAATTAAAGGTACTGGGGATAACCGTGACCATTTGTAGGTTTGGCAGCAGTTTTCAGCTCTCTTTCCATTGTAATTTCAAGGTTTTGCAAAACACATGTCAATGTATGTAAGGGAAATCTGGCTTTCAAGGACAAATCTTCTCGACACCTGAGTAGTAAGATGACATTGACTCATAGGCATAAAGTCTGTTCTGAAAGACAATTTCATTTTTAAATCTTTTTCCTTGTTTTTGAGTAGCAAATGGCATAGAGATATGGGACTACTAAGATTTCTGCTAGTATTGTTTTATTTCTGTTTCTTTTTCTTCCAAACTTCCCTGTTTTCCTCAGTCATGTACTTAAATGGATTAAGGTGAGAGATGTATTAAAAATATATAAACAGTAGGATCATCAAACACACTATGTGCAAAACGGTAAATTTTAGAAATACTCACTACTAAAATTTCAACTGTTAAATGTGTTTTGGTAGGCAAAGAAGACACTGCAGCTTTTTTAAACATGAGGAAATCCAAAGGATTACATCAAACCATGTTACAGACACTGACAGATACAGGCTTTCAAGCAAAACAGCTGTCATTAAAGCTCCTGTGACTGCTTAGAATATATTGCTGCAGTCTCCCAAAAAACCCCAAAACCACAGGAAAAAAAAATACCTTTAGCCTATACTTTAGCTTCAGAACAGAGATGCAGCTCCATCTTTCTTCCTTTTCCTATGAATAAACAAAAGCAATACAAACCATTTCTATGGCTGTGATCATCAGCAACRGCCAGAATGCCACAATATGGCCTGTAACAAGCATGGTCATCTCACAGCAGTGACTGCAACCTCACACGTACTTTTGTAGGGCTGCGCTTAATGCTGGGTGTCCATTTCATTTTATTTAACATTAAGGTCTTCAGATGCAACATCACTTCCTACCTTCCAAAGGATCACACGACTTGAAATGAAGACTGTAAGCACTGGGTAAAAAGCCTGAAACAGCATCTGGTATCAGCACAGCTGCTAAAATGCTGTTGTGTCATTCCTTTCCTTGGACACTCACACAAGCTGTCCCTGCACATCTATGGCAACAGCAACCTGCCAAAGCCACCGGGGTTTGYGTCGTTCTTGTGTGACAACCAGTGCAATTAGTTACAGAAATGATTTGCATGTTCATATGCCATCCTCAGTCAATGTGCAGCAGAGGTTAAGACAGAGCAGCTTAAATCCAAGTGCCAGTGGCAGAACAGGAAAGTTGCTTRGGCTTGCAGAGAACAGGAGCACACCAGAGCAGCTCTGTGCTGCAGAGGGAAGRAGGGAGGCCAGCATGAGGCATGGTTCAGCTGACTGTGCCATGGGATGTTTTTGTGTGGAGCCAGCAAGACAAGAGAACAATTGGGTCCAGGACACGTACAGACCTGACTGAAGGCCACAGAGAACTATCTAGGAGAAGTGTGACCTCTAAAGCAGCCTTTTTACTGAATTTTGGTTACCTTCGTCGCCTGAAGGGATCAAGTTAGATCCAATGTTCGTGTCATTGTATGGCAAAGGAAGGAGGACATAGCTAATGATTTTTTAAAGTCTCAGCACTCAAAAGCATCGTTCAGGCCTAGTGTAATCTATCCCTGTGTTAGAATAACAGGGTTCCCAACTTCCAAGGTTCCCAATTTTATTTGTTGCACAATACTTGCACAGAAATACAGAAAAACACACATTAAAGCCTTTAAAAGTAGTTTTCATGGGAAATGCAACTCAGATCTAGCTGTGCATGTCTTAAACCTTCCCTGTTCATATCTTGCCCAGAGAATAAGAGTCATTTATTGGGAAGCACGTGCCTTTTCTTCGCGCCCCCCTCCCCAGGTCAGTATCCTCAAAGCCTTTCTTCTAGTCTTTCCATTTGGCTACTTGGTGAACTCCAGAAGTATTTGCATTGATGGCGCAGGACTTAGCACTAGATCTGTCATATATGGTTAAGCTGCTGCTGGGCTAAGCTCCCTTTTTTATCCTGAGTGGTATTTTCTCTTTGAACTTTAGGAATTTATACAGTGTTTTATCCTTTCAAGTATCTCTACAAATTCTTCACAGGATCTACAGCACAGGCAGGGCCTTTTTATGACAGAAAGACACAGTAGGTTTCCATGCTTTGCAGTCACTGTAATATAACCCACTGCTTCACTAAGCCCACTAACATTACATTCATTATTTGGAATGGAGCTTATGGTAAAGAAGTAATTTGTTCTGATAGTCAAGCGCACCATCAAAAGTCTGATTGCCCACAACAAATCAAGAGAGTTTTATAAGCCCTACTATGCGCTTTCATATGTTGAAAGAAAAAAAAAGCCACAAATTGTGCAGAAATAATTATCTTTCTGCCAGCTTGTTTTTAAAAGTAAGGTAGGTAACACATACGTGTAAATGCAAATGGCAGTGATACTATGGGGCTCCCAGGGAATCAGAAAGGTAGCACTCCCTGTGGAAATACAGAAGAGCACTACAACAGGACAAATGAAATAYACCCTTCACCAAAACATGAAGGTATTCTACCTGTTCTTCTGCTTAAGAGGATGACTGACTAACGCTTAGTGCAGAGAAATGTACTGAAGAGCTACATTTTAAGWTATTAACCTTGTATGATAGCTGTTGAGTACCTTCTATGTGCAAAAAAGTTTCATGCAGTTGTCCGTAATAAYTTCGGTCTTGATATGACTAGATAAACAGGGATCATTAAGGAAAAATTAGCAAAGTGCCTTTTAAGAAATGCAGTGCTCGCAAGTCCTGGCTGCTTTTWAATCTTCTGTATCTGTCTAGAGAAACAGGGACTACTATTGTAGTCCCTCTAATATTTCAGTATTTACCGTATGTATCACCTTTCTCTGCAGAAGGTTACACAGAGTGTGGTGTGATGCAGTTCAGCTTCCAATGTCCTGTCTGTGGGCCTGAAACACACAGCAAACTGACCCTGCTACTGCTAACACTGGTCTTCTTGAGAGTTCCTCCTGTAAGTAGTCCTGTAAGGTCAAATTAGACCCTTTGCCAAATAAGACTTTGCAAAATGAGTTGTGCTTTCTCATGTTATGAGAAAAGGAACTTAGCTGGAGCATGYACTAATTTTAATTAACACAGCACAGTCCTTCTCATCAGATGATCTGGTTGGTTTTTTTTCTTTTTCTGTCCTTCCTTCTTTTCTTTTTACTGTTTTCCAGCTTTTTACTTTTTTTCTACCCTTCCCTTTTGCACTTATTCTTCTCCTTTCACATGCTATTTTTCTCCATCCCACTTTCCTCCTCTAACAACTCACCTCCTCCTCCTGCATCCTGTTTTTCTCTCCCTTTGTCCTCTCCCAGTCCTTTGACGGACTACACCTGTGTTTWTCTAACAGTCCCACCAAAAGCAGCTGAATGCAAATGATAAGAAAACTGATAAAAACCCCTTGAGATTTAAAGGCTATATTCCTACTAGCCCGCACAAAGGGAGATGGTAGATGTGGGCTAAGGAGACAGGGATTAAGAGTCAAAACTTGCAGAATTCCCACACAGGGGATTTAAATTTCTGTGGTTCCCATTAGCTAGTGCAGACTACCATTAAACTGCTTGTTCTGGTTAATATTTAAGAAGGGAAAAAATTAGCAGAGTCACATGGTAAACACCTCTGCAAGACTAAAAAAAGAATAAAAAGCTAATAAAAGTGTGTATACACATCAGACATTATACTCAGACCAGGACTAGTGTTATCATTTCCATTACAGGAGCAAATACCCGCCTCTGAAATCTGCAGGAGTTTTAATCGCCTTTTGAAATGCTTGCCCTAAGAAATTACGTCATTATTTCCCCTCTTCAGAATAGTGCTTTCATCATACCCATTTTGGACAGCTCGCCAGGTAGGTCAGTTCCCAACAAAAGCCTGGTCCCATTCTTTAAGCTACAACACACTCCCTAGGTCTGCCGGTGCATTTAACGTGCTGGCTTGCAAAATTTCTCTGTGGACTGTGTGCACCTAGAAATCAGCAACCACAGTACCTGATTTGGGAGTCACACAGGCAGCTGCCATGTCTTCAGGTTAAGCGTAAAGGGATTACATGAGATCTGGCAAATGTCATTTATTTCCAGGATTTGAGAAAAGATTTTTCTTATCCCAATAATTCCAGCTAATCTAAYTTAAGGATCCTAGAAAGGTAAAGCTGAATCTCTACTTTTATACTGAGAGTATCCAGAGCTTATTGTGGATTTTGCCAAAAATCAGAGATCCTTGGTTTGCCTTRTCAGCTCAAGGAAAATTGCACCCAGAGACCTTCCAGAATTTTAAGAGAAGACCATGGCAATTTCTAGCTCGGTATGTGATGCTATTCATCCTGCAATCCACAAGTGCTCTCTCCTAATGAAAACTGAACCTTCAAGTGAGATACCTGTGTGCCCTGAGACAGCAAGGCCAGGTGATTCTCCAGCATCAGACTGATAAAATTAGGGAAATGGGCTCAAGGGAAATGGGCTTCTGGAACCAAGTCCATCTGCAGACAAGTTCAAGTCACCTAGCTTTCCTAGGTCCTTTCTGTAGAGATGCAACTCATGTTTAGGTCTTCAAAAGAATTATACATATTTAACTATCAATTAATATATGGCCATGCACGTGTCAGCTGATTGCCATCCATGGAAGGGGCTTAGCTACGGAATCTAGCTAACTACATACAAAGATTTTTAGAAGCTATATGACCTGTAGAGAAAGTCTGGTACATTTTATACTGACAACTAATTTTCATGCAACTCTTGCTCACTGAAGTATTTCACACTTTAAAATGCAATTCAAAACAAAAAGCATTTTCTACTGATCTCAAGCTGTACTAGTAACTGTGTTGGTAGAATGTGAGCTGGTAGCAAGCTCCAAGTGGTTTGTAAAGGAATTCACTGCAGTAAAGTGTCATTTTCCACATTCCCAGTTGTAGCTACAAGAGTGCCTGGATTCAAAAGACTAAATAGCCTCCTTTGTTTATTACATAATCTGCAAAACTGCAAGCAGAGAACAACAAGGAAAGCTCAGATCCTTCCTCTGAGCACTCTGACATGCCCTCTCTCCAGAGGAAGTCTCTCTTCAGGCTCATCACTTTGGTACTCAGCTGCCTTTCGCTCTGGCAACTTTTTTCACATTGCAAAGATCCCTATTTATTATGCCCGTACATACAATTATCTACATCTACACATATGCATGCGCTCTGCTGGCTGCCCACATTCAGGCCCATCTGTCAGGCTGGCACTCTGCCCACCGAGAAGTTGGTCGGTCCATTTCACTMAAGCGGAACTGTCAAGCCGTGATGGGCTCTGGTGGGCAGCCAAGAGCCCTCCTTTCTCCAGGGAGGAAAGCCTCCCAGCGCCACTCGAGTTTGTGTGGCACACTACGGGAGCACGCTCATTGACACGCACACCAAAGCAAAGAAGATTCCAAAGACTGAAGGAAAGAGGAGAGCCGACTGGTACTTCAGACTGTGATCCAGCCCTACTTTGTGGAGGCGATTAGCGGACAATGCTGCTGTGGCTGAGCACAGGCCAACCATCATTTAACTTTGACTTTGGCACCAATCAAGTACAACAAGGCAATTGTGAGACAACTCAATAGATGTAAATAGCCACTACACAGGGCAATTCAGCGAGGCATAAGGGCCTACAACAGGCAGCTCCTTCCACGTGTGCAGACTTAGGGAGTAACTCTAGTTGCCCAGGGACCAGAACAACATGCATCAGATCTTCAGTTCAGCCCAAATCTTTCCACGAAGATCATCTTGCGCACACAGCTCCCTCTCCCATTTCTGATGAAAGCTGACCTTTACTTTTCTACTTGCAGTGTGTGAAGACAGAGGTGGGTCATGGTTTGCTTTGGGGTTTTAATCTTTCAATGGCATATTGAAATGTGGCTCTCAATGTGGCTCTTCCTCGTGGATGGGATCAGCTCACCCACCCTCCCTGGTGTCAAGCAGGATGCAAACACAGCTCCGCCTCCCTGCACAAGCCAAGATGAACAGTTCAAYGTGGTCTCACTGTTCAATGGGTCTATTCACCCGTAAGCATGACAAGCAAATTCTGGCACTAAACCAGCAGCTCCTCTGCTCCCCAGGAAGGCCCAAGGGCAAAATTATATCACACTTTTATTTAAACCAACATGGTCAAATTTCACTATGGAGGAGTTTTACCAGTTAAACAAGCCTCCGCTCACATCCCCTGTGTGAGGAGTCAGTGGTCGGGAGGAAGTTCCATCTRAACTTTTGGAAATCTGGAGATAATGCTGAAAGATTCTTTCCCCTGTTGATTTTAATCATGTCAGAAAAACCTTACACTATGATACTTAAATCACAGAAGAGTTTATAGACATCCCTGTCCCATGACATTTTAATTGCTGCTACCACTTTAGGCCAGTAAGCCAAGGCAGAGCTTGTCAGTACCAAGAGAAAAGAAAATCAAGTGTGCTTCTGAAGTCTGAATTTCATCTTAAGCAAAATAAGTAGACATCCAGACCACTACATGAGGAAATTCCACATGTATCTTCTACTTCAATTTTGAATGGCTCTTCTGACATCTCTTCCAGCTAAGAAGATTAAAAAGACCAAATCATTTGAGATATTGCATTGCTTCTTGACATCAATCTGGTGAAAGATTTAACTGAAAAGAGCCTTTATTTTTGTACTTTGTATGTTATAGGACAGAATTCTGTTAAATTGTAATCTCTTTTGAACAATTATAGAAATCTCTGTATTTCCCTTTACAGGCTGCTCTGGCTATACAGAGAGAGCATCCCTGTAAAAATGCAGCCTCTGTACAATAAAAAGTACAGCTCAGGATTTCCCTCTAGGTCTTTGTGGCATATGCACAGGCATGTGAACTGGCAGTAGTACTTCTCMCATAATCAGTATCAATACAGTGGTTCCAGGAGGAGATGACGTCACACATTTTATAGTAAAGGAACCGCATAAACCAATTATAATCCCTAGCAGCACTTGTGGATGTGCCTTAGGTAAGTAGAACAGTTGTGATCTCTCTTCAGTGGGAGGAAAAAAATACATGAAGACTGGATTTATGTCATCATAAATGAAGGAAGGATTTAGCCCCATACATTTCAGTCCTGTCCGTCTTAAGCAGTAGGCCAAAACCCTGGCTCTACTGAAGCCAACAGCATCAGGGCAATTAAGTCTCACATTTGTTGATCTCCACACCAGCACACAAAGACCACTGAAATTTCCAAGTTCTTACAAGTGGCTTGGCATTTTATCCCAGCTGCTGAGACTGCTAAACCATCCCTGCACTGATTTCTCCACAAGAGACACTTTAGATATCTATACATCTAGAGAATACAATAGGTGCATCTAATTTAAAAACAAAYGAAGCATTTACGCTTTAATTGGAATTTGTACAATTTAGACCTAAATTGGCACATCTTTGCTGCATGGTTTTTCAATATGTCTTCATTGTAACAGTCTCCCAATTAAAGGCAATGTGAGAARACAGAAGCTTTTTATGCAAGACCACGAACACACACACACCCCAGCCCAAAACCAGTCCTAACATCTGTGGTGATCACAAAATGGTGACTGGCTACATAGCAGAGATTATAAATATACAGATCAATAACGTTTTGCTACGATGTTCAAATAGAAACCTCATGTAATTTTTTCCAAACACAGTCCCTCTAGTAGCTTTTGTAATGACACTGGAAAGGGAGACATTGTACCACATTCTTCCATTCCAACTGTCCCACACATGATTTCCCTGCTGCCTCCCCATCYCCCCTCCCCCACTTTTCAGCAAAAGTGTCATTCTTCTGCTGTTTGTGTAAGTGGACAGAATTTCAAGCATCTGCTCCCAAATGATCATAAATCAAGGAACCTTCATGCTCCATTAGCTTGAGAAGATGGCGTTATTAATGACTGCTATTCAAGGGAGTTCAGTGTAAGTGTCTAAGTGAAGATACCTCTGATGTAAAGCTTTGTTTTGTTTCTGAAAACAGCTGCGTGGGCAAGTCTTCACTCTCACTGTTTAACATATTTCTGAGGCTACCACTTCTAAGAAATTTCAATTATTTTTGTTAGCTTAGCAGTAACATCAGTTTCCTCTGGAAACAAACAATACTGTCATTCCACAGCAACACTCATGAAAAGTCATTCAGATTAAACAAATACTGGGGCCTATGAAGATGCTACACTGCTCTTGCTCCTCTATTTTTTATCCAGTTTGAGAAGTCTGAAAAAGCTGGTTCAAATCTAAACCACAAAAAGTGAAAATGTAAGTATCAGGTCATATCACTACTGGACTTGAAACAATGTAAGAAATGAATGGACATAGCCGGGCAGACCCAATTTGCTCCATAAGTTAACACAACATGATTTCCTACACAATCCTAACCAGCAGCCTTTCATTTCAATAGAAGCAGGACCAACTCTGCAAAGAAAAGGCAAGTCAGAGGTCTGATTAAGCGAGTTTTCCGCCTGTTAGTTACTTGCCTAGGTGCACAATGAAGGCAATGCACCTCATGCACGAATACCACATAATACCAAATTTAAAGATAAGAGATCTGACTCATCACTCCACTGCACCAGTTTTATGCCTACGGGGCTCCATGTTCTTCCATGGTGAGTCAGACCCAAGACTCCCCTCTCTCCAGGAAAAACATGACAAGTCATGCAGTACATGTCAGACTTACCCATCAACAACAATCCCCATTTGCACTGCAAAACTAATTGGAATGTAACATTCCATACCACTTAYATTTTGCTGTTAAGCCTAGAGATAGGAATATATATAATTAATGTAAAGAGCAGCAGTTTAAAACCCAGTCATCGGAATTAACCCTATTACACCTGGCAACACACTCAAGGAACCCTGCTTGAGAAAGAGGTCCTTGCCAAATGTTAATAGTGTCGATATGTGCACGCTAAGATTAACAGCACGGAATTAAGGAGAAGGAGATTAGTCACTGGAACGAAAAGTTTCTCCGGAACAGTTCTCATTCCAAGACCGCTGCCTTCACTCTTCTAACCCAGAGCYGCTGAAATAGAAGAAACTTTTTGGACAAGGTAGGCATTGACTGTTTCTTCCAAAAGGACATGCTGTGTTTATGACAGCTATTTTTGGATTTCAGCTATACAAATATAAAACACCATGAGGCCCATTTTCTTCTCACAGCTTCATGTCAGTATGTATTCATTGATTTCAGTGCAATTATATTTTATTATTTGCCTGGAATGGAAGTTATATCAGTGCTGACCCTYAAAGGCAATTCTGAATGGACTTATACTGGGCAAAATGGGTAAGAGGAGACAATCTATTCTACAGTCTCTGACAGCATACAACAGTAGAAATCAAAGAAATAATTGATAAAGGGCTAAACTTTCAAAAGACAAACAAAACAAAATTATTCATCCTTCACCTTGCTCTGAATCTTAAGGGATTGGTATCCAGCACCTTACCATAACGTACCTTGTACTTTTTTTCTATGTTTTAGTCGCAGAATCGACTAAAAAACTAGGTAAGTTAGCCTAGCACGCAGAGATCATTGCCACATGTTTGTTTTCAGGATTGGGTCCTGAACTACTTTGCAGGGAGAGTTGAATCTACGACGGTTGAGCCTGCACAGTTCAGCCATCCTGTGCACTGGTGCACACAACCAGTAACACCCTGAAAACTGCTCAGGGAAATGATTACACACCATTAGGGAGCCACATACACTGAGCACTGCATGCATAAACTATCCACTTGCTTGTGACCAGTGCACACGTGTGTAATTCTGTATTTACTACCACCACTGCAAGACTATCACATCTCTTTCTGACTACACTTATATCCCATTGAGAGGTCAAGCCAGGAGACAGTATTTTAAGTATGACTTTCTATAGGAAGTAAAGATTTATTCTAAGGCATTCAGTTCTTTGAGTTTTAGCTCTGTCTTGTGAAAAAGAAAAAGTAAATTCCACATAAAACCACAAAAACTTCCACTGCAATGAATACAGACTTTGAATACATACAGGACCTCGACTGCAACAGGAGGGCGAAACCCAAAAATGTGTCAGTAGGATCATTCTCTTTTGAGGAGCAATATAAAGACATGAACTTAAAATAGACATGGCATTGGCTCTTATCTCATGCTCACTTACCCTTTGACAACCAGAAACCAGGGTGATTTAAAAATCTAGCACTCGCTACTCTCCAGTTGCCACAATTTTATTAGTCCAGTCGTGTGTGCATTCACAGGTGTGAGATAACCTGGTATTCAGGTAAAATTATGAAAACAGCTCCACAGCCAATGACAGTGTTAAACCACAGAATCCGTGCCTTTACTCCCACTATTAACATACTTCTATATGCCAAAACCAAGGGGAGAAGCAGACATACAGCGTTCAGAACTGAACAGCAAGTTACAAAACTTCAAACACATCACTGAAAGCCTATACTGAGCACCAAATTTATGATGCCGCTTATTACTGGTGAACCTCGCCTTTTAACATTTGGGTCACCAGTAACTATCAAGGATTACCAGACAACGCCGCTTCCCACCCATGTTTTAAGTACTACTAAAGTACTACCTAAAACATCACCCATGCCGGGAAGTGGATGGAGTGAGTAAGTACCCGACTCAGTGGTCGCCAGCAGTATTTCACTTTAGGTAGTAGCTGCTCTTTAGCATGGAAGCGTAAAATAAGCCAGTTTGGCTGCAATGACCGAGATTTTCACCGCCCAACACCAAAGTTTGCCAACGAGCCGGCGAACGCACAGGTGCTGCTGCGTTGCGGGGCGCCGTCCTTTCGTCACTTTTACCTCAGCCGGCTGCGAGAGGCGACAGCAGCCGAGCAGGGACAGCCCACCGGGTCCCCAGGTGGTCTCCAGGGGCCCCGGGACCTGCTGCACGGGGCGGCTGGGTGGGCGCCTGGGAGCGAGCCCGGCCGTGCCGCATGCCTGTGCACACTCGCGCACCGGGAGCGCCTCAGCGGCGCCCGGGGACAGGAGGGAGCGCCGTGYGACCCCGACGGGAGCGGCCTCGGGGAGGGGGGGAAGTGGGGGAGGCTGCCCCCCCGCCTCGCCCACCCTCCTGAGGCCGCCCCCCGCGCCCGGACAAGGGCGCCGATGGGGAACCCCCGGCGCCCCCCGCCCCGCACAGGCACACGGCAACAGGCGGCTGCGCCCCCCGCCCGGCGCCTCGCACCCGCTGCCCCGGCTGGGATCGCTACCTCGGGAAGGCTCCGTGCGCTGCCGCCGCCGCCTGCTCCCGCCGCCGCCGCCGCCGCCGGGGCGGGTCAGCTGATATTTACCTGTGAGGTAATGCACGCTCCGTAAGGTCACCGTGCACCCGCCGCCGGCACACGGTGCCAGGCAGGAGGAGGGACGCGCCGGGAGGAGCGGGAGTTGCTCCTGCTCCGCCGCCGCCGCGCACGGCGCCGGAGCGGGGCGGCCGCGCCGCGCAGAGGCAGAGGCGGCCGCTGCCGCTGCAGCTCCTGGCACATGCTGCAGGTGTCAGCGCAGGAGCTGCCCCGCCGCCCGCCCGCCGCGCCCGCCCCGCCGCGATGCGCAGCCGCGCCCGCCGCACCGCGCCGGCGCCGCGATGGTGCGCCGGCGCCCTTCGCAGGCTGAAGCCGCCGCGAAGCCGCTGCCCGGCCCCGGCGCTCCCCTCGGGGGACGCTCCCCCGCCAGCACCGGCGGAGAGGGGGCGGTGGGAGGGATGACGTAGTGGGGCGTGGGGCAGGGGCGCGGCCCGGCGGCGGGGCCGGGAGCCCCCTCCGAGCCGCCCGAGGGCGCGGCTCCGCCAGGGGGGTGCGGGCGGGACCCCCCCATCCCTGCCGTAGCGGCGGGCGGGCCGGGGGAGCGGCGGGGCGAGCGGGTGAAGAGGGATGATGTCATCCCCTTTTCCCGGGGAGGGCGGGGCTTGTCCTCGGGAGGAGGTGGGCGCGACGCCGCGGCTCCCCTGGGAGCCGGGCGAGGAGGGGGATGCGCGCGGTGCGAGCCTCTCACGCTGCCGAACCCGCGCGTCTGGACCTGCGCTGCCCGGGCCGGGCGGGTGGGCGCCGTGCCCGCGGCGGGGGCGWTCGCTCCGTGCCGCAGCAGCGGGTCGCGGGTCAGGGGCCAGGGGAAGGCACCCCAAACCCGGGGGCGAGGGGGTCGGCGGGAGTCTCCGACGTGAGTCTGAACCCCGGGACGGGGTCCCTTGGAGTCCCCGACGTGAGTCCGAACCCCGGGCGTAGCTCCCCCGCCGCGCCCCCGGCAGCCCGGCCGGCGCTCTCGCTGCAGGGCGCAGAGCGGAGCGCAACTTTGGCACGGCCACAGCCAGCGCGGTGACGTATTGGGGAAAGAGCACTTCATCGGAGCCGCGGCTGCAGCCCTTCCTCGGCATTCGGGTCCTGCAGGTGCAGGTACCCGTGCACATGCTCGGCTCGGTGCTGAGAGCAGGGGTTGGCGGGCGGGTGCGTGTGCAGGAGGCTTCCCAGCACATCGGCTAGCCCCGGCTGTGGGGAGTGACGAACAACAAAAGCTTCTGATCATCCTGCGGTTCTCAAAATTATCACATTTAGGTTTGGTGAAGGACTCGAATTGTCTCCAGTGCTCAAGTTCTGTGACCCACTTATTTTTCCCTATCTGGTCAGATAAGCCATAGGGATTAACCATGTAGGTTTAACACACAGGTACCTGAGAAGAAAATTCAGCACCTTTCAGAGTAGCAGCCTCATGTTTCCGTTCATCTTCAACCATCATGTATTACCTGAAAATAAGACACAGCTATCTGCATTAGAAATGCAATGCAGAGGCTTTAAAACAATGAAATTTGCAAGTTGGGAGGGTTTTTTTTCTCTTCAGTTTTCACAGATTTTCCCATCCCTTTGCAAAAACAACAATATGTGTAATTCTTTAGCTACAGTACTTAAAAACTTGAGCTCAGATAATGCTTAAGGGTCTAGATTCTCCTAATCACATGGTGTCAGGAGGGCTGAAGGCTTTTGGGATACCACTACATCAGTCCTGATGCTTTGATTAATCTGAAAGCAATAGGAAGAAACCACATCTCTGACTGGAAAAAAAAGCAGCAGGAAAATGAAGAGGGGAAAGTTTGATCGTGCTGAAGGCTCAAGTGTGCCTGGTTAGATAGCTAGGGCATTACACTACCCTCCTTTATGCAAATATTTAAGAATCTAGTAATCCTCGCTTAAAAAACCTTGGGAGAGAGACACAGGCAATGCTGGATTCTCACTCCGATGCCACTTTGCAGCTACTGGTCTCCTCACACTGCTGAAACAGTGGGAAGGAGAGGTGAGAAAAGGATGAAAATCTGATTCAGGCATAGTTGATACCACAGAGAGTGGCCTGATGGTACCCTCTGGCTTGGGTGAGATGCACTGGGAATGTGGGAGGGATGGAGTGCATCAGAGATGACACAACAGCTGAAGTAAGGTATGAGGTCATGGAGGACACAGAGGTTGAAATGAGAGCTTGAAATGAGATGTGGTGGGTGATGGACAGCCAGCAGGGAAGTCTTTGTGTCTGCAGATTATATCAGTTACGGAAGTTGATTATTATTATCACAATATAGCAGAAAAACAGAGGATGAAATGAGTGAGCCTGCAACAAGGGGTTTTGTCACTGTAATGATGAGGTAAGGGAAGACTTGTGTTTCAGCAGGAACATTTAAGTGTCAGTAACCTTACTGAAAAGGAAGAGTGACACATAAAACAGATCAGACCACAGGAGAACCTGTCCTTAAAATCTCTGTTTACAGCTCACAAGAGAATATACCAGGAGACCTTGATGCTCAGAAGGGAGTCCAGTGAAGATATTAACAGGACTGAGGATGTTCATAGCTCTCTAGCCTGCTAACTGGGAGGGCTGCTATAAATTATAGCTTCTGGGGCTTTGGCAGGGAGTGTTGCTTCATTTCTTGAAATTATGGGCTAAATTAATCACTGTTTTAACACAGCACTAAATTATTTGCACTTATAGGCAGTTTCACCACAATAAATCTTTCATTCTCTAGAACATGCCCTTCCAGGGCTGAGTGAGCAATGGACTCCCCACTCTGTGGGTCACAGACCTGGCTGGGATGGGCTGTGCATGGCAGGAGAACAAGTATTTTCGAGGGTGATTGAGACTACAGTTAGCAAGCTGCTTTTCAACAAACTATCATCACACAGAAGGCAGAGTTCCCCTAGAAAAATGCTTTGATTCCTGTCAAAGCACGACAGGAACAAGGCTTCAGGACTTTTTGATGCTCTAGGTGTGGTTAGCAGTCTTGAGACAGACAAATGTGCCTGCCTGATGGAGCTACTGCCACATCAGGAAGGTTATTTTATTTAGGGTACATCGTATATCAGCATATTCTAAGTGAAGCTTTCCTCAATGTCCAATTTGCTGGAGAAAAAAAATCTTTCTGGGTTTGCTTGAAAGTGATGAAAACTAAATGAAAACCAAACCAAAAGTGGAAATCCCTCCTAAGTGAAAATCCTGCTTTTTGGCCAGTCTCATGGAGATGCTGGTGGTACAAACTTAAATGCAGTGTTAAGGGGGAGTCTGAGTATTTCCTGCAACCATGAGATATATTTCAGACCTCTGTTCCTTGCAGGAGAGACATTGGCCTGTGTCTGCCAGAGCAGGATGCTTTCTGCTGTCAAACACTTGAAAACTTTTGTCTCCACTCTCTGCACCCCCATTAATTTTTGTACGTGCAAAGCAGCACGCTCCATTTGCTCATCCCTTATAAATATCTTGAGGAGCAATTTCTCCAGAAATCCCCTCATCATGCCCCTTTATATGGATGCATTTGGGTTATCTCACAAACTACTCTCATGTTTATTAGCTTCACCTGGACTTGTCATGAACACTAGTCAAGTGCAAACRTTAATCACATTAGAGGTTCATTCCAGCCAGGCATAAGGTCAAGCTTCTAATTACAAGACTGGCAAATGAGAATGACTGGGAGTAATTTAAACTTAAAATGTAGTTCTAGGGCAAATTTAACAACAGGTTCTTTTCTAGTTGCCCTATTACCTTTCACCTTGAGTTTTTAAGATGTCTGATCCGTAAAAAAACAGGAGTCTAATTTGCACCTCTACTGTGTGACTTGTCCCCTTCGAGCACTAGGGAAGTGTTTCAAGTATGGCTAGTCATGGTTCTATTTGAAGTTCAGAATAGTTCCTGCATTCCTGCTCCTTTTTTCTGTCACAACTTCTAAACAAGCTGTCCTATCACACATCTACCAGCCCTTCTTTCCAGCCACCAATTCATAAAGGAGTTTGCAAAGCTTTTACTGTCTTTACTACAATTTGCATTTAGTAACATTAAAACCCATGAGATCTGTAACAGACCTCTCAGATTTTCCACACACAGCTGATTTCCTCTTGGATAACATAAATGGCTCTCAAACAATGAAGATGACAGACATGATAACGACATATTTTGACCAAGCAGCACTCCCACCATTAAGTGTCAGCTTCTGGGGTTCCTGATTTGACATCCCCCAGCTGCTGAAGAATGAGAGATCACACCTCCTACATCTAAGAGTGTGAGGAGAGCAGGAATCGCACTAGACAGTGCTGATCTTAATATCAGCGTTAACAAATCTAATCTTTCCCTAGTTCATCTATCACTGTGCCAACTAGGCATCGTTTTGTRTGATTAAGTACCTGTGAAATCAAATAGTAAACTGAATTTGTTCCATTTGGTACATTATCTGAACTGGACCTTTGGATACATCATCATTAGTATGATCTTTAACTTGTCGGAAATGCCAGAATACAGATAATAACAGTAAAAATACTGACACTGTGCATTAGTGGTTTCCTTGACTCATTACAGCCGGAGAATAAAGTCCATACTTCACTCAGGAAAAATGCAGTGCTTAACACTGAGATGTCACAAGGAAGAACTAAGATTTTTGCTACATAGAAATTAAATATTTTAGCGGGCAGAAAACTACAAAACATTCTTATGTTTATTGTCTTAATCGTAATTGTCTTATTGTAATTTATTTCATTGATAATTTTATTTATGCGCTCCTTGGAAGAAGGAAACTGTGTTGACTGTTTAGCACCAGATTATGTGTCTAACTAGGCTTTCTTAATGACCTGGAAGTTAGAATTGTGATTAAATCTGTCACTAAATGAGTAGCTTTGTGGTAGCTGCATAGGTTTTATTCAGATTATGATGGCAGTTCCAGAGGAGTCAGGCTCTATCAGAAATACGTTGCCACAGACCTTTATTTGCTGGCAGAATGAGGGGACTATTCACGTCTAACACTTCTAACACACCTTCTATGGTGTATCATTTATTCTACTCCAAGAGGAGTTTAAAACATTTTAGTGGCGAGTGTTACTGGCCATTATTTGTAACTGGGGACACCAGGAGACTTCTGCCTTCCCTTGTTTTAATGGTGCTGCTGTGTGGCAGCTTCTCAGCTGAGCTCCAATGGGCTCCCACACTCACTGTAAGAGTCCAGCCTGTCTGCCAGAGGAAATAATGGGTTTGAAGGGAGTCTGAGAGGAGCACAACTGTTTTAGAGAGAAGGGTAGACAAATGCATACCACGGGAGGCTGTGAGGGAGCAGAGTGATTTTTCACCAAACAATATTTTTGAAACAATTGGATTTCAGGTTGTCTGAGAGGACGAAACTGCAAAGGTCACCAGTTATAATAGTAAAAGATTTAATTCCCTTTTAGGAATTAATATTCAATTTTATACACCTAGAGCTGGCAGTCATCTTTCGAGAGAGTGAAAACGTTGTTCTACACAATTATTATAAGCYGATAAAAGCAAATTTATGAGTGTTATTTGCATTAATGTAGTGTATAGTGTATTACTGTGTTGTTGTGTTCTACATTTGAAAATGCAAAACCATAACTTTAAAGAGTTTGGAAGCTGGCTATTGTAATGATACTTTGGGGCAATATAGGGCTTTACAGAGACACTAATTTTATTAGCACATTGCTGCAGCCTGTGCCAAACAGCTGAACAATATGCAGCATTTTAAAATGGAAGTGAAGTTAAATGTGTATCATCTAGACCTCTGCACATACTGAGGGAAGTCAGTGGTTCACCTGTGATGCTGCTGCATGCAAGAATGTGGGATAGGGATTTGGCAACTAGTTGTACTTCCTAACCCAATCTGAGCTGAGTGTTGTCTTTGTCACAGCCCTTTCCTTTCTGTTCCTTCATCTGCAAAAGGAAAAGGCGGTCGTTTGTAAATGCTTTAAGATCTACATGGGGAAAATGGGAGCTATCCTTGTGGTAAGCCCACACTTCAAACACAGGCATGTGCAGGACGTGAATATGAAGCTGTACGGTCTTGAGAGGATAACAAGTCCATGATTTAATCTACTCTTGGCTCTAAAGAAGCCAAAGCTGCTTTGTCAGTTGTGTACACACTATGTTATGTGTCAGGGAGGTGCTGTGTGACTGAATGGCCTCCCTTCTGTCCTTGTGACTGCACTGAGCCCTGGCACTATGGAAATACCCTACTGCACTGCCAGGTTCACCTTGCAGAGTAAACAACACTGGGATCACACAAAAGCAGCTGTACAGAAAGGAATACAGGGACAAAGGATGCCTGAATAGGAAGGATGCAGAAAGGCACAAAATGAGTCAGAAGGGACAAATTGTAATGACAAGTCTGAAAGGATGTTAGAGAGGGGGGAAGGCCAAAGGAAAGTCTGCTGCTTAGAGGGGGACGAGAAAAAAAGCAGGTGACACCAAGATTGACACATGCAGTGGTTTTCAGTCACAATCAAGGTGCTCGTACCCAGAAACTTAGCATGCTTCATTTTAACAGGTGTGTAGAAAAGTCCGAAATCAAGGACAGAAGGCCTTTTAAACATTTAAGGAACATAGATACATTGAAGTCAGCCAGGCCCACTGAGCTCTATTCTGGCAAATTTAGAGCACTGTAGCGGTCTTAGAAGCACTAACAATAATCCTTGACAACTGCTAGGAGAAAAATCTCAGTGGATAAATGCAGTACCTGTCATTAAAAAGAAGAAAATTAAGAAAATGGGGACTTTCAGGCGAGTCAAGCTAGGACTGTCACTAAGAAACATTTTAAAGCAAATACAGTTTGTTCCTAAACATGTAGAATACAGTCAGGCAACAAAGACTTTTGACAAACAAATCCTGTTAAATAAATCTAAGCCTTTCTTTAGGACAAAGAGCCAAGTGCCAAAAGCACCTACCCCTGTTGCTGGTGGTGACATGATGTCTCTAGAAGGCCTGCAACAGGGTGCCATGCTTTCCYTTTCTGTTGTGACAAGTTTTTACCCACAAAACACTTAATGCCTGCACAAGTTCATCCCTTTCTTTGGGTGCACAGGGCAACTGCTACAAAGATCCTGCATACCACTGAATCCCTCCCTACCCTTTGACTGTGTCTGGGGGAAGGTGGTCAGCTAAAACCCTGCCGTGTGTTGTTAGAAGATAATTTGTGGCCTGCATAGGTAAGGCAGATTCTAGGCAGTTGGCTATGGGCTGCATGATCTAACTTCAAGGATACAGTCCATAAGCTGTGTACACTGGGCATCCCTGACCTAGCTGGTATCTGGCAAGCATCAGATGTGAGTAAGGCATTTTAAAAGCTTTTGATATAGTCCTGCATGACGTTGTTATGTGTTGAACTAAAAAAAGAAAAAAAAAAAAGAGGCCAGGCTAAAATCACTGCAGTCTGGTAGGTGCACAAGTGGTTGAAATACCACTTGTTCAGAGTAATTATCAGTGATTCACTGTCAAACCAGGGGAACATTGTAAGTGAGGTCCCACAAGGGTCTGTGTGGGGTCAGTTTTACTCAGTGCCTTCATTAATGACTTGGATGAGAGTAATGATTTGTATGGAGAGTAAAATTTGTGGATGACATTGAGATGGAAGGCTTTGTGAGCACTTTGGCGAACAGGATTAGAATTTAAAATAATCTTGCTACACTGGTGGAATGCTCTGAAATCAATGAGATCAAATTCAATAAAGAATGCAAAGGACTCCTCTTAGAGGGGAGAAGTCAAATGCAGAGGTGTGAAATGGAGAGTAGCAGGCCAGGCAGTGGTACTGGAGGCAAGGCTCTGGGTCCTGCAGTCAGTCATGAACTGAGGATGAGTCAACGCTATAATGCTGCTGAAAAAACATTCGCCCCCATAATGACTTCACTGTCCCATGAGCTGAACAAATGTAATTCTGGTGAATATAAGGATAATTACTCTGCACCACTCAGCACTAATTACTCAGGTTGTGTGCCCAGTTTGGAACACTATAAGAAAAAAAAAATAAATCAAAAATAACTAGAGAAGAGGAAGAGGAGTGATGAGATTTACTTAATCTAGAAAAAAAGGAAAATCAGAAATGACCTGGTAGCATTCTTCACCTGCGTAAAAGACTCGCAGAGAAAAATCAAGTCGTCTCCATGCCAACAAAGAGATGAGAATTGATTTTCAGCAACAGAGATGTATGTTAGATCATCGTTTTCTCAGTATATCCCAGGATTTAAAGAGGTTTCTTAAAGAATTCCCATTGTCAAAGTTTTAGAAGAACAAGACAGGCAAACTTCATTCATGAATGTGTTACAGAGTTGATTCTTCCTCAAAGGACCTTTATGTTTCTTCTAACCTTAGGTATCTCTGATTTTCATCTAGCAGTTTAAATCACAAGAGGTAAAACAATTCTTAATAATCTAATTCTGCAATTCAGTATTAAAGTATGTAGTCAATATGGATCAATTAAATTCTGAACTCTTGCAAGATAGTGGTGTATAGAACCAAAAAGCTAATATGCCATAGTATTTTGTTACGGCACATCTTCTTCTATTAAAGTGCTCAATCCTAAGAATCCTCATAAAAGTCTTTGTGTAATTATCTTACTCGTACTCTGGGAAAAAAAAGCCGCTCACATCTGTATAAAATTGAAGGATTGATCTTTATGTATTACAGATGTGCACAGAAACATTTATCGACCTGGTGATATGTGTCACTGGCTTTTTTTCACTTCTATTTGTGAACCGAGTCCATCTAAAACTAAATCTTGCTCCAATTCCGTGTGTGAAAGGAAGCAGTATGAACCCTTGCTGTTGCACTCGTGCAGCGTGTGCCGGCTGCTGCCGTGCAGAACAGCGCTGAGTCGCGGGGTGAGTGGGCAGCTCGCCCCGGTGWGCCCTGCTCTGCTCAGCCTGCAGCAGCTGGGGCTCTGGCCTGCGGCTTCTCTGGAGTACTGTTTTGTAGCTCTGATAATAGCATCATGAAAGGACCCAATTTATTTTTGCCATGTACACTCTGTTCTAGCATTTTGCCTCCTCTTCTATTCCCAGAATCCTTGATTTGAGAGTAGAGGAAATGCTGGAAAATCAAGCAAGATGCCATGAGATGCTGCTTATTCATTCACTGGTTGATTTCTCTTTTTTTCTATTACCGACTGTTTGGGCTTTGGAGACCATGTAGGTGTACCAAGAGACATCTGAGGACTCTGGAGACCTCTGCAGAGATTTGAGATTCCCAGTTGGTTATGCAGAGTATTGGGCTAGGAACAAGCCTTTTGGATCAGCAAGAAACCTTCTTCTTACCCTAAGTTTAATTTTTGCCCTTTATTCTCTGCTGAGAACGTTTCATATGGGAAAGAGCTGGAAAGCTTTCTTGAAGGTAAGTATAGGGAGCAAGAGAAAAGCTTTAATTTAGGGACAGAATCTGAGAGGTGCAAATTCTTGTTTGAGGCAGTCTGGGCCATGGTTAGGTGCTTGGCTGAGGGCTTACTCTAGGGTTGGGGTTAGGGGTTTAGGTTCCAGGTTCAAGCAGAGGAAATCAGAGCTACCTCCTGCTACAGGGGGAGGTAGGCAGGGGCTGTGCCAGCTTGGGTTAGAGTTTGGTTAAGGGCAAGAGAAGAAGAGGAGCAGAGTGGTAATGGACATGGGGCTGGCAGGCAGCTACCAAAGGAAACTGAGGACTGCAAAAGGAATTCTCCACTGAGGAATTTATTGTCTGGGGCACAGCTAATCTTGACCCTAAGGTACTCTGGGAGGGCTGTGGCTGGCSTGTGGGACAGGAGGTGTAGCAGAACCCAACTTCTTTGGACAAAGCTGACTGGGAAGAAGTAGTAATGTGAGGGTGGATGGAAAGAGCCCAGAGCTCAGGCTTGAGTTTCTCCTGGCCTTGTGGAGTGGTGGTTGAGATTGGGGTAAGGTGTCCACAGGGGCTTTGCAAAGGACAACCAACCAGTCCCTTCTGAGCAGAATCCTGAGGTTAGCTCCACAGGGTCCTCTGCAGAAACCTAGGCTCTGCTCCACACCCTTTCTCTAACCCTGACAACAGAAGCTGGCATAGTGAGCTATGAGGACATAAGCGAAAAGGACAAGCAAGGTCCTGGCCCTTGTGGAGCCCAGATCTCAT
Organism: Amblyornis subalaris; assembly: GCA_018881555.1. Taxonomy (NCBI): domain Eukaryota; kingdom Metazoa; phylum Chordata; class Aves; order Passeriformes; family Ptilonorhynchidae; genus Amblyornis; species Amblyornis subalaris. Next base: position 7,912,456 of record JACAXG010000001.1, read on the forward strand.
CTTGGCTTCTTCTCCTCATACCCCCACAGCAAACCTCCACCCCAATCCATTCTGCAGCCTGAGGGTGGTACACTGGGTCTGCCTTCAACCCTGCCTCTGTTTCTCCAGTCTCTTGCTTCCCTTCCTTCACCCTGGCCTTCTTTCTTACTGTAGTCTCAAAAGTCAAGTCTGGCTAAGTGCAGCTGGTAAATGCTGTTGTAGATGTGCTTATCCAGTCTTCTGACCAACCCTTATGTCCACTACAATCGTATAGTACATAAGAGAAAAGTCATCTGAACTTCAACTCTATAAAAGAAAGAGAACAGCAGCAAGGTGTTGGAGTCCAGTATCAACAACTGTTTGGCTTTGGAGAGCAGTTGGCTCAGTCACTGAACAAAGCGGATTTAATTTTATGAAGAGATTGCTTTTGATGGAGACACAGAAATGTTCACTGGGGGAAAGACTGGATAGTTACATCTGCTCTAAGAAGTGGTTAGAGTATTCCCCATCCAATGCTGGTGCCAGGTGTGCGGTGTTGGTAGGTAGTGGAAAGAAGGGTCTATTTTCTCTAACAAATTGCATTAAGATTACAACAGAATGGGGTGAACATTCAGTATCTCACAAAGCTAAGGTCAGCTGAAGTGCACAGCATTTTATATTTTCTCTTGTGAAAACAGAGACAGAAACAGAAAAATGGAGCTCCAGGGGCTGAGCATCATTAATGTCTGGCAGCAGAAGGAACAAGCTGGTTAACAAGGAGGTTAACACCTAATCACACAGGAGCTCCTTAGTGCTATTACCCCAGAGAATATCTACTCCTGGCCTCTACAGCTTTGGCTGAGAGCAGCACTCCCAGCCTCTCCTCCTTCATGCTGAGTGACACTGAGCCCACACCTCCTTGGCTACACAAGAGAACTGGTCTCTGGGTGCATCTCAAAAAGCAACCTCTTCCTGGATAGTACTGTTAGCTTTAGCCATAATGCAGACAAATAGAGACTCCATCATCTTGCTGTACATGGAAGAAAAGTAATAGGATTTCTTCACTTCCCTGATTTATGGAGGAAATGGGAAAGCCCTGATTTATTAAAACAAAATAAGTATTCCTCCAAAATAAAGAACGGTAGAACTTCACTCAGCCAAGTGTTTCTCAAGCTACAAGAACACAAAGAAGTAGGAAGATACTATAAATCAAATAAATTATTTTTTGTATCTCTTCTGTAGCTATATCTGTGCCTTCCATCTGCAAGACTCTCCTGTTCAGCTATTCAGTTTGCAGAACATTTGGAAAGCTGGCTAAAATGAATGTTAGACTTCTGTTTAAAAAACTCCTATAATATCCCTACTTTTTGAATTACCCAGCAACCAGTTCAAATATTTAGTATAAAGTGCTTTTGTCTTGGACTCTGTACCAGTCCAGTGACAAACTATGGTGAATATAATTCTTTTTCTTTTGTTCTGTGGGGAACAATTTTCCCCCAAAGACAGATTTTGCTCAGATTGTAATTAGGGCCAGAAATTTGTGTAACATTCAACTGCCAGTCATAGACAACTTTTCTGAGAATCGAACAGAAATGACAAAGTACAAAATCAAGTCAAATAATAATTACTTTTTATTGAATTAGTGACAACAAATTAAATAGAAGATTTGATAGTACAGGAGCAGGATGAGAAGAAAATACACAAAATGTTTCTTCCTTGATAGCAGCACTTTAACCTTTTCATATCACCTGGCAGGCAGAGAGAAGATCTATGATTGGTGGTGGAAGAGAGGTCCCTGTGTTCTTTTCTCACACTCTCCCCTTTGTACTTTTTACAGGTCAACATACTTACTTCCATTCACTTTTCCTTTTCCTTTCAGATGACTTTTTTCTTTTCAGTGTAACCACACCTGAAATTTTGGGCTTTCACCCAATGAACTCCCCTTGAAATGTATCACCTTGAAGCTCTTCGTCTACTACCAGCTTTCAACTCTCCCTTGCTAGATAACGTGGTTTTCCAAGTCCTGTGTTCCAAGGACCCCTCTATTCTTTCTTTGCTGTTGTTGTAGAGTTCATTAGTGGAARAGTAGGGAGAAATATACACAAGACTAGATTGCATCCAAAGCCAGCTTCTCTCTGGAATTACAACAGCCAGGTCTGTGCAGTGTTGGGGCCAAGCAAAGAAACTTTGCTGGAATTTTGCTGCATCTTCTGCAGACACTTAAGTTCATGCCTCGTACCTGAAGTTCATGAGCTGCTACTGGGCTCATTGGCTCTGCTGGAGAGCTGTGCAAGGATGGTTATCCTTGTTCTACAGCTGAGCTGGCTTCTTTCATTTGCTATGGGAGCTAACACATTATTATGGAAAAAGGAGAAATGGGGGAGATGTTGCCTAGACAGCTGAATTGAACCTGCTATTGCGAAGGCTAGATTTGGAAGCAGCAGTATTATCTCCATTGTTATCAGCCAAAGATGGGGTTGGATTATTCTATTTTCTGAAGTTTCCTAACCCCACAGGACCTTGGTGATGGAGAGTTGGCAGCATATATGTAGATGTCAAAGGTTTATGTACAGTATTAATAGTTTCTAGATTGTTAAAGGTCTTACACTGTGGTATCTGTGTACCCAGACCTCACCTGGGTGTTTGTGTATCAGTGAGATCGTTTACAGGAAAATCTTCCTTGGGGTTGTCCTAGCACCTGTTCTGGCCATGTCAAAGCAGGTCCCAAGATACAATCAGCAAATAACGTCACAAAAAACTTGGGAAATAGCAATAGTAGAAAGAAAAAACACATGTAGGATGAGAAACTGTCCACCAACATGTGCATACTTCAGAGGCAATTAAAAATATACTTAATTTCAGCCCTCAGGTGTTCACAGGGCACTAAATTAGAACCATAATTATTCTGTGCATTGTTTACAGTGGAGAGAAGTGGAGAGAAATAGAGAGATAACCCCATTTAGTGGTAAGGGAGTGTGTAGCTGTGAGTAAACTGTGCTGAGAGTCTTCCAGCTGGATCAGGGTTCATTTTCCCGAACAGTTTTGGGACAAATTAAATAGGTGAGGCTGCATACTACAGGAACTATTGTCTCTTGTGTGAAGAAGACACCATGGACACCATGTAACGGGAGAAAGATATCTTTAGATATTGATATAATTATGCGATCCCTACCTGCAGATATGTTGATTCCCTAAGCCATCAGTTCAAACATGACTGGTAACAAGTTTTGTAGCAATGCCACGATATCCGGTGTGTCAGCTAGAAAGCAATGTCACCAATGAGAATTCTGCTGTTACCAGTCCCAGTGATGATATGAAAGTCTCAGGTTTTTTAGCTACTATTTAAGCCTGTTTGCTAAGTTATAGAACACCCCTGACATTTTCATGTTTCACAGAAATATAGTGCTTGAGATACCAGAACTGTGGTACACGGTTTTGCTTCTACTGGAAGAACATTGTTGCCCTAGCAGTGGCACTATGTTATTTGCAAAGCCCTGCTTATCTGTGAACTCCTATATTATTCACAGGTTCATGGCAGCCTGGGCCAGGTCTAGCAGCAGTGAGTCAGGCAGGACACACATTTTGTGTTTCACAGTGAAAGCGTGGACAACTGGAGCTGGGCAGCTTCCATGGTGCATCAGCTGAACTGCTCTGAAGGATGGAGATTATAACACAACAGGATGAAGCTTCACAGTTTATCAGTTTAATAGTAAAACAGATGGATTTTAAAGAATTGAGGACTAATTGTCTTAAGTTCTGGTTCCAACAGAACTCATGTGAGGCTCTAGGTACTTAGCAACTGGGAATTGAAGTGCCACAGCAGGAGGATGAAAGGCACTGAAGTGRGACAACTCACTGATGGCTTCAAATTTGTTCTAGAAATTTTGAAGGGATAACTTCATTTGCACAGACTGAATGCCAGATCTGGTATTTACTGTCCTCTTAAGCACTGGTACTGGATGAGGAATAACTTAGAGAAGCAGTATAAAGTGTCATCAGTGTGAATCATGTTTTGGGTGCTCCAGCTAACTGGGCAGAAATGTAATTTCCTCCCTGATGCTGATCGGCTTTCTTTTCCCGTGTGCTGGAGTGGCCCAATATTAATAACACAGAAGCAGAGCCTTACAAGACAGCAAACAGATTRAGTAACATTAAGAAATGAGTATTCAACCCACCAAAAATCACAACAGAGTTTGGSCACAGCAGTTTCAAAATAAGGCTGAGGCTCTTTGTGTGAGCTGATCAATTGACATAAATTATATTATACATTATGTTATGTATTATATAACTTATTATATAATATATACCATCTAATATGTATAAGATACATATTATATATAATATTATATTATTATATATTCATYATAATTATTTCCATTTCATTTAGCCTATTCACCGTTACCACTTCTAGAACCATAGGGATAATTGTATTTCAAGAAGACAAGTAAACTTTCCCATGTTTGACAAACTGAGATCTGTGTTGAAATGACAGTTGTTTTCAAATCAATCACATCTCTAAACACGAGGTGGTGGCTGATAACATGCTTACAGAAAGCCTTTTAAAGTTGTCTGGCAGATCTAGCCCCAACTTGTTCGACTGTAAGAAAAGCAAATGGGCTGCAAAGAAAACCCACTCAAAAAATTTCCCAGCAGGAATCTTGGTTACTACCCAGTGTGAGTTACAAATTAGGTAACAGGAAAAGCAAAGAAATAACAGGCTTTAATAATGTTAGGCCTAAGTTAGTATTAGACGACTGCTTAGAATTACAAAACCTTAGCACAGCTTACTTGAATAAGTTGAGCTATGTGGGAACATAGACTTCAGAATGTTAAGTCACATTTTTCTGTGATCTCTCTCTGAAAAATTATAACTATCAGAGTCTTCAGCAGGCTGACAATGCTAAGGTACTTTTTTAAGGATCAGAACTCAAATAGACTAACAAAACTGACGTAAAGACTGACTTGCTTAAATATGAATGTTARTTCTTGAGTATAGGTAGATTGCATTGAGCATTCCTGTACAGCATTCTCTTCCTCACCACCTCCAGAGCTTTTATAATTAAATAAACACTGCTGACTTAAATCATGAATATCCAAGAGTGACAGACTTGGCAGGAAAGGCAGACCTCACAGAAAGCTGTGAGAATCTTCTAGTTGTGCACGCACAGCTTTTCAGGGGTTTGTCCAGTTTATGCATTAATGCTCTGTATCATTTTGGTCATGTTTGCTTGCTCCTAAACACCTCCTCCCCTAAATGAAGACAGTATGCTACTGCTGCATCTTCAGATGCCACAGGATTTGCAGGCAGGGCTGAGCTACACTCTCTTTGCAGATGACTCTCTTCATCAGGACACCACTACTCCTGTGTTGGAGGTTCCCACCCAGAGCAAAGCCAGCAAAGGGGCTCCTCAGACCCTCCCAGGGACAAGTGTCTGTGTGCAGCTGGTTTGAAGCTGGACCATGCTGACCTTGGGGATTTCACACAAAACAGATTGAGAAGTGCTCACTTATTTGACTGAGCTGGATGGGACCCTCGTGCCAGTGGGTGGTTACACCTGGGAGCCACGGTAACTTCTTCAGGTGACAAAGCTGGGGCCAGAAGAGTGCTGCTGCAGGTGCTCTCGGTCTAGGGGTAGTGACGCTGTCTATGCACGCATCTACCGTGTAAAAGTACATGCTTACATCAATTTTGGTTTCCTGTTCTTCAGCTATCTGAGCCTTCCTAAACAACTGGAAGTGCAGTAAACAGCTGGCAAAAGGTTATTTGGATTTGTACCACATTCATCAGATTAGCCACTTTTAAACTGTTTTCTTTACAGTAAAGCAGCAGCTATTATATTGTCTTGATTAAAGGCAGCAAAATCGAGCCCTTGGGTAAATGAGGGGGTTTTAGTGGTTTCAGTGAGAGGCAGCAATACCTGGTGGTTTGCTGAGCTGGCATTATTGGTGTGAGTATATATGATCATGTCACCTGAGTGACATGGGCACAACAGTATGGAAGCAGAGTAATTTTAGCCATGTATTTTGGGTTTATAGCAGAGCAGCTCAGATAATGCCTGCAGAGAGATGGATTCCACAAATTCTTTCTCMGTGTGTCCTGCTTTTCTGTCCCAAACCAGCCTCTTTGGGCAGTACTGGAAATGCTTTTGAATACTCTGGAGTGATTAATCCCACCAAATGTTGACTATCTGACCCATTAACCCAGAAAAGATTTTAGCAAAGGGTTGCCATTTTAATGAAGAACAAAATGTAGTTATCAACCACAAGATCTACTGAGATATAGGRAGAAATAACAAGACCTTTAATCACTTTATTCACACAGAAGAATATTTAGAAGCTCCCCCAGAGTAATTTGATGGCTCCTTTGTACCCTTTTYTTTCTGCAGTATGATCTGCCTGTCTTTGAAGACTGGACTAGGTTTGCCATCCTGGATGAAAACCTCTGCCTGACGCCTTCCTACTATGCAAGTAGTACAGTACAGACCTTGGCTTTGTGCGGTCCTGACACCTACATAGAGGATATCTTTTCTAATGGGGATTCCCAGTTGCCTCTGCAATATTATACTGTCTGTATGATTATAATAAAAGCAATTAGATGGCCTTAAGCTTCAGGGGTGACTATCTGACAAGGGAAAATTTTGGAATTAAAAAAACTCCACCGGTTAATTTCATGCTCAGAATTTCTTCATGTGAGAGGTTTTCCATCGAGATGAGATGCTTCTCTTTAACTGCTTCACATTATCTGCTCTGGAATAAGTAGAGATAAAGAAGCACTGGACTTTTATCTTGCTGTAGGTCATTGTTTTGTTGTGGTGATGATTTCATAGCACTCCCTCAGTGCTGTGAATTGGAATTTTGTGTTCCTTGTGACTGACGGGGACACAAGGCATTTTGGGATTATGTCACCAGAATTAGAAGCATATTTTGTTCTTGATCACTGTAAATCTGCATTTTCTGTATCCTTTAACATAAGTGTAAAAGTACCATGGTTTGTCTTTTGCAGAAGAGCTCATTGCTGTCTGACTGTGGATTTGTGGCTCAGGCCAAAAAACTGATTGATGTGGATAGATATATGCTTCTCCCAGGTATCTGAGCTGCCAGGAGACTACAGCAGCATCTTCAGTTTATCTGCACTGGAGCTTGTCAAGTCAAGGGTCTGGTAGGGACCTCAAAGTTCACTCAAGCTATCCCACTACCCCAAGGTTCAGCTGTCCTATTTCAGTCTTGACTCAAGCCTTCTAGAGACCTGCTCTGGGGAAAACTCCACAGCAGCAGAGTAAGAAAGCAAAGAGTAAGAAGTGTCACTTATCTCTGAAAAAATGCACATTGAGAATGGCTCTTCCCAAGACCAGGGAATGCAAAAATAGAAGTACTTCTGTGGTAGATGAGGTCAAAGGTCTGGCTAGCTCAACATTGTGTATCTAAGATGCTGAAATAGGGCACATATGTTGAAAAAGGCCTTATAAGGAATTTCTTCTCCAATCGAGACTGTATCCAGACTATCTTTTTTAATAACATCAATAGGTCTATTTTGCATTAACTTAGTAATTCCTTTTTAAAACTGTTTATTCTTTTCACCTGCAGAACAACCTTTGCCACTAAGGGTCATCATTCAATTCTGAATGGAAAAAAACCCCTTCATTTTCTTTATTAGAAATTAGAGCTCTGAAGCCCTTTGACCATTGAATTGTGAAAAATAATGACTGTTCCCTGCTCACCTTCCGCAAACCATTTGGAAGCTGAAAGTTCCCTTAGAATTTTGGCTGCCATCATATAGGAGCCACCCTATGCATTTATTGTTCTGACATCTTTCTCCTTCCTTCCTGTGCTCTTTGTGAAAGTGGGTGATCAGAATTATGTGCTATAGTCAAGATGGGAATGCATGATAGATTTTTACAATTGTGTGACCTTTTTTACTGTTACTTTCCTCTGCTCCTTTTCTCACAGTGCTTAAAATGCAATTTGCTCTTTTTGAACATGAAAAATTGCTGCGAATCCACTTTCATGTGTGGTAATAGCTAATTTATGTCCCATCACTATGTATATATAGTTCATATAATCAGTGTTACATTGTAGCAGTGCATCAGCTTCACGTTGTATGGATTCGCATTGTTTCATGTGCTATTTTGTCACCAATTAAAATACAAGAATAATCCTTGTTGAACATCTTCACAGTCAGCTTTACTTTGAACACATGGCTCTGCAGATATTGCAGCCTCACTCTCTACGCTTTTGCTACATAACTTTTAAACATCTAGTACAGCACAAGCCTTAGCGTAGATTTCCATGGTAGCATCTGGTAACCAAMCTCTGCTGCAAAACCTGGCCATGTTTTCCTGTTTTTTATTCCCACCTTTTAACTGATGTCAGTTCATTAGGACACCTTCTCTCTTCTCAAGAGGTTTAGCTTTCTTGAGAAGCTTGCTGGAACTTCGGCAATCAAAGTATACTATATCAAATAAATCACTCTTCTTTACATGCTCATTGACTTTTAAAAAGACCCTAATAAACTGGTAACTCGAAAATTCCATTTGTAATAAGCACCTCAACCTTTCCCCAAGGTCTCATACTTTGGCTTTATTTCTGTTAAATGTATTCATTATCTTAGTTCCTACTGATTTACCTTGTACAGGCCGAAGAAGGGATTTTGCAGCAGAATTGAGATGAGCAGTGATGGCTGATTGACTGCAGACTGTCAAAGGCTATTTTGCTGGGAATAAAGACATGGGAAACTCACATTGTGGAGTTGCTTCTAATTAATTATGAGGAGATTAATACTGAATGGGCCACTGTGGCTGTGTTGCAGAGGTATCTTCTCTGCCTGTTATAAGAGTTGTCCAGGCCTGAGAAGTTAGAGACTGCTCTGCAAAAATTCTGTTCCCTGTTTTCAGCATGTACTGTTTGTCTCCATACCAACCCACTAGTCCAGAAACAAAAGAAATATTTCTCTGCTAACTCTTAAACCTAATAGCAACAGCAATGTAAATCTGTTTGGGAAAGACTGAGAGAAAATATTCATAAACCGTTACCTATTTTTCCCAATGAAAACAAAACAAAACAAAAAGCCCAAACCCCAGCAGTTTCAGAGGTTTTCCAACATGAAGGAAACCTGTCCTCAGACATAAAAAAGCCAACGCTATGTCACCATTATTGAATAATCTACAGCATGACTGTAGGTTTTCTCCTTCGGTATTATAATCAAGTGCTATGCCCTACATACTACCGAGAACTAAGGTTAGAGCTCAAGGCTGCTCAACAGAGGCTCGAAGACTTTCAGGACAGCTTGAACAACCCATGAGATGCCTTTCTGAACAGCAGTTGCCAGCAGCACACAATCTGAAATGCCTGGCACAGCTGCCATGAAGAGGCAACATGTTTTTTAAATACTGTTTGGAAATTGTATGTTGCAAAGTATTTGTTTTGTGTCTCTGCGTGTCCATGTGAGTGTGAAAATGGGATAGTGCACACCAGTCCACTAGGTGCAAGGGGCTCTGCATGATGGATCAGAGGGATCATCTTGCAGCCTGTGTGAGCTTTCAGGAATGTTGATCATTGTTTACCTGCAGCACAGAGTGGATGATCTGTGTAAAAGCCTTCACCGACAGGCCCAGAAAGRTTTTCTGTGCATTGTCCAGATTTTTTCCCTCAGTAAGATTGTACTCTTTTATTTCAAACTGCACACTCAGGTGAATGTATCGCCTYTCAGAATTGCAGCTTCGTTATTTATATGGATTTGTTGTGAATTTTAGAAACAAGTGATGAGAAAAATGTAGAAGATTCTCAATCAGTAAACATGATGTAGCTTCACTAAGTAGATAAAATAAGACTCTGTTGTCCCTGACGTGGATTGAAAAATATATCACCAAAGGTGCATATACACATTTTTGACAGTATTTTGTACTATGAAAAGAGGAATATTAAGGTGGTTAGGCTTAGAGTCTTGGTGAGCAGTCTTTCTTATTGGGGATCTCCATGTATTGAAGGTCTGTATCAGATTCATAACACCTTTGGGAGCAGTTTGATCTCTGTCAGAGTGAGATAGGTTGTGGCTGTGGTAGCCAAGAGATGAATGCCTTGTCCTGGTAGAATAAGCAGTAGGAAATGGTAGGATCTGGGCTTGTGATAGGTCTCAGTTTTGAGATGCCGGCAAAGGCAAAGAGATGGCAAAGGTYTGAGTGACCATTCTTAACAGTTATAATAATGACCTATTGATAGTGCCTCTGTGCTGTCACACTCTTTCCATAGCCACTAATTGCCCTCTTTGTTATGTCCAGACTGTGCTCTGTTACCTTGCAGTTGTTTTTTGGCAGCTGCCAGGTCAGATTGAAACACTCTTTCTTTCTTTAAGCACGTCTATACATTCCTCTCTTTGCTGTTATGCTTTTGACTTCCACTTGTCCTTCACTTTCTCTGAGAAACACTCCATCTATCAGAGAGTTGTAGACTCCCAGGAGATCCCTGAACTTTGTTTCACCTTTTACTTTTCAGTTCATGTAAAACTTTAAAATGGTTAAGCCTGATGCCTCAAAGGGATGTTACAGGTGCTGAATTGGTAAAAATAAAAAGGGTGGTTCATGGGTTTCATGTTTATTTCATTTGTTGTTTTTATTTTTTTCTTTCATCCCCATCAATGACCTGTGGTGCTGCTCAAACTCTTGGGAAATTTTGGAGATATGCCTTTCTCCAGATTCTCTGAGGTTTCTTAACACAGATAGTCTTCTCTGACCCCTGAAACTACTGAGGTTCATGCTGGGTCACTGGCATGGGAACAGAGAAAGGATGACCCTATCTTGCTGTGAGAAACTTCACTGCAGCACTTGCTTTTTGGTGTGCCACTCTGGCTGTTCTGCACTCAGGAATGATCAGGGGAGGTCTGTGCTTTGCACTTGCACAGTGCATTGCTTGCTTCTAATTTGGATGTGATGACCACACAAAATTTTAGAATGCACTGGTGAAGACAGAAACAGCCAGTAGCTACCTAAGGCTCCTGCTCATGTAGGAAGGGAAAAGGAAGCAAAATTCAGTTTTGCCTGTTGTCAAATAAAAGAAAAAACCCCAATTTTAAAACAAGTAAAACTATGAATTTGGGACAAGGAAGAAAGCTCCTAAAAAAATTAACTTGCACCCCTTGTCATCACTGAACTAATGGGTGGGAAAGAAAGAAAATTAATGATGTTAAAATCTGATTCCTGTTTCAATAAAGTTGCTTCAAAACATTACTCAGAATTAACAGGATGATGCAAAAAGCCAGCACTAAGTTCTGGTGTTAAGACCCTCCTCATCAAATCATACATGGGATAATCATACACAGGTTGTTCTTGATATAATTACGTTTCAGTTAAGAAATGCAGAAAACAATTTGATATGATGAGGACCAGAATAAGTGCCATGGGGAACTGAGGTCACTGTTGGAAAAGACAAGCCAGCTGAGTGGCAAATACGTGATGGGATATGCATTTGGGGCTTATTTGGTGTGGGGAWGTAGGGGACTTGCTTGACTGTGGTCGAGAAGCATTTTGAAGGCTTGGAGGGAAGCAGTAACATGAGGATGGCAAGGAACTGGGGAGAAACAAAACTGTCATCTGGTCTGTTGGTGACCTGAATGCTCAGGCAGCTGAGATGCAGGGCTGAGTGCCCRGGTTGGTGTGAGAGGAAAGCATGTCACTGTTCTGGAAAACAGAGAATTCCTGTTTGTGCTCTTGGAAGGCATCACAGTCTCCTTCATGTCCTAAACTCTTGCCATGTCACTGCCAGAGTAGATTGTCAGGAAACTGTCTTCGTAGCCTGGCCASGTGCTGAAAATTGCTACTCTTGTCTGTGTTGTTTTCAAAGGACTTCAAATCATCCTGTAAGTCATCCTTCTCATGCAATGTTCAGCTTCAAAACTATTTTCTGTCTTCTACTCCATGGTTTCCCATAAATCAAGGGGTTCAAGTCTGTAAGGTGTGTCCTATCAGAATCATGGTCTAGAGGCAGGGCAGGCAAAATGCTCTGATAGGCTAGCAAGGCAATGATTCAAGGACTGAGGAATGCACAAAAGGAGAAGAGATGAGCATAAATAGACAGACCAATGCCAATGTGTTAGAGCAGGATAAACAGAGCAGCCAGAAAGCAAGGAGCATCAAAGCACTCTGGTCACAGTCTTTTCTCTCTGTGCAKGTGCCTCATTGCTCGTTGGGTATCAAGCTCTCTAAAATAAGTGCTATATGAACACATTCAAATAACTAGAAATGTAAACACAACTCGGTTAACTATATTGTAAACTCAGTGCAGACAGAATTTATCCTGATGCATGAGCCTATTTGTTTTTACATTATTGAAATGAAAGACAATCCAGTATTAAGCAAGTAACCAAGGAAAGGATTTAGAGAGTGACAGATGATGTCTCGAAGTCAGTAACAGTAGCTGAACAGCCAAGAGGCCATCCCTTGGCTGCTGTGGACTGGCATAACTCCACTGCAGSTAATGTTGTTAGCTAAGCATCAGTTTTTGCACAACAAAAGAAAAAAGGTAGTTAAAAACTCAGGATAAAGTAAGAGGTTTGTTTTACTCATGCTGGTAGCCTCACTGCTAACATAGTTGATATGTGTTTGCTTAGTTCACAGATGCACTTATTACCTTTAACTATATGCTTAATACGCAGAATAACAATATCTGCAACACTGGTAGGCAGAGATAAGAGTCCACTGGATTAAGAGGCTGAATGTTCCATCCAACACACAACAGCAATTGCTCATCTAGGAAGTTTGCAAAGTTGCAAGTCCTTTTTCCATTGGGTCAGGTATCATCGGGAATTAACAGACAAGAARGGGTGTAGCAGCAGCAGTACTCTATGTTAACCCACAGATTCTGAGTTAGTATCACTTAAGTGATGTGGGACCTTGGAGCTTGCAGTATTGATGACAAAAGTTTGCAGCATCCAGTGCCAAAATGAACCATTCTGGTTTTTACTGACAGCTGCTTTTCTTTACTTCCAGAGAAGCGTTTCCAAGACACAAGATGCGTATCTTGCTGCTACATGCTTTCTACACACAGTGCTTAAGAGATAATCCCCAATGCACTGTAGTATATGAAGCAATAAATGGCTGCTGAGATTAATAGACAGAGCAAAGCTGAAGCATTTAATCAATCTGCAAAAAGTACTCATTGCCAGAATATTGCAGGCAAGAGAATTTGTTCCTCATATACAACAAACCTTAACAGGGAGCAGCAGAATTTCTATTCACCAGTGAGGACTTGAGCTGCTGAGCTGCCTTCTTTCTTAACAGGACACCTCGGTATGGGGTGGAGATGAGGGGGCCGACTGCAATCATAACCAATCAGAAAACATGTACAGTTTTAGACCTGACTGGGGAAACATGCCATGGCTAAGGGTTTCTGTACTTTATGTTGAAGGTGTATTGTCCTATTTCTTTGTGCCATGATTCCTTTATTTAAGACAGAAGAATAAGAACAAGTAGTAGAGCCTCTTCCTGGTATAAGAAAGAGCAGAATTCAAGGAGACTTTGGATCTTATTGATCCAGCCCAACTTAGATACAATTTACAGCAGCTGCCAGACTGCTGCAATTTACATTGGTGCTTTAGAGTTCTCAACTGTGCATCAGCAGGGATTACTGGAATGAGGTTTACTCTGACAGACCTTGATGGACATCTTACAGCATCTAGGTGGTAGAGTGCTAACAAAAGTAAGGAGCTTGGGTCCAACAGGGAGCTCTTGTGTAAACATAGAACCTATGCATGCCTTACCAGCACAGAGGTAGTGGTCAGGCTTTCTGACTTCAAAAGTTGTCTGTAGGCTCACAGTTTCCCATAGAAACACATTCAGCTGCCTCAGAGGACATCACACTTCTCTTCCTGGCCTGAGACACCAAAACAATCCATAGAGTTCAGCAAGTCTCTCTCAAACTCATATTTCATGATTATGATTAAAGATGCAAGCCCTCACAGGGCAGAAATAAAATGGAAATATCTTTCCCTCTACTTCCCCTTTTCACTCATATGCTCATCTGTATCCTTACATTATATGTTTATTTGTACTTTCCAATATCTGGTCAAATGGAGAGTTAGAATTTTCACTGCAAAACCACTTACTTGTTCTCAAACCTGGTCTGAGAAATGCTGGTGCAGGGCTTGGGTGCTGGTACTGCATGCTGTCTCACACTGAACTCCTAACTCGTTTCTGTTGCATCTTTTCCCTAGATATCATATTAGAGTGGATAGTAGGAAAAAATTATTCACTGAAAGGGTGGTCAAGCATTGGGACAGACTGCTCAAAGAAGTGATGGAGTCACCATCCCTGGAGGTGTTAAAAAAATGTGTAGATGTGGCACTTAGAGATATAGTTCATTGGTGGACTTGATGGTGCTGGGTTAATGGTTGGATTTGATGATCTTAAAGGTATTTTCCAGCCTTAAGGATTCTATGATTCGAGGGTATCATTGCTGGTTGTCCCAATTTTATGTGTCCCCTACCACAGTCTCTTCCAGTCCTTCTTCATAATTTCAGATCTGTGCAAAACATTTCCAGCAAAATCATACATGTTAAAGGGAATATATAATCCATGGTCACTTGAAAATCCTCTCTTACATGACCAGTTGATGCTGGCTAGGATTGTGTGAGAATGCAAATGAAGAGGCATCCCTGCCTTAAGCGCAGTTGTTTCAAAAAGCAGATCGATAGATTCAATCGGATCTGAATCAGGTTTCTAATATTAATCTTTTCAGCTTCACAGAGAGGGGAAAACTACAAAAGCACAATAAAAAAGGTAATGGCTGTTTATTTGTAAGGATTTTGAAAACAAGCAAACAGACAATAAGCAAAACCAGATTTACCTTTCCATAAATCCAAGGTAATCTGCTTTTCTCTAGTGTCTTTGTAATGAATTCTCATTAGTTTACAGATGGGGTTGTGGCATTTAAGTGGATAATGATACATGCTCTCATTTATCTTTCTTCACTCATCTGATGGATGCCCACAGTGTCCTTAGGATGTTCTTATTTTTGAACTCCATGTGACTGAAATATGTAATAACTTTCAGTCTTTCATGTAACATTGTAAAGTCATTACAACTTTGAATAAGTGCAATTAAGGAATTATTTATTAGAACAATAGACTGACTAATCTGAACTGAACATTTTTAGAAAATTGACTTCATGAGTTAAATGAGAGGAGAGACTTTCTTAAGGCTTTACTCTGGGTTGCATGTAGACAGGCTTTATTCTGAGGGGACACTCCAGATTTTATTCACATCAGCATGAATGTAGGGTAAGCCCAGTGTCAGGTACTTTATCTATCTGTAGAATATGCTCTCCAAAAACATTTCCAAAGCAGGAGGAACTCTAAATATACTCAGCTTTCATGAATGTAGGAAAGTTGGAATACTTTTATCTCTTTTGCATAAGAAACACGTGAAAGTCTTTGGGAGTTTTCCAGAGCCAGTTAATTTAATCAATCCTTATGACTCCCAGTTCTGAGCCTTCTAAGGAACTGGTTTGAGCAGTTGTCATTGCTAACTTGAAATGGCCTGATGTTACATTATTGTATTTTCTAGTTCTGAAAAATAGTTTAGGACTATAGCCACATTTTAGACATGTATTTTACAGGCTTTCTGAAAACTCTGTCATCAAAATTTATGTATGTTCCTGTGAGAACTTAAGGGATGGAAAATGTCATGCTATTGTAAAGAAACAGATTTTGACAGTGACAATCCATAACTAATTTGAAGGAATCTTACCAATTAGTTTGAACTCAAGGTTGGCCTGCCTTAAAATTATATGGAAAGAAATGTTTTTCTTCTTAAAATCACATTTAACCTTCTTTTCTTCTTTAGAAAAGAACATCAACTACTTTTTCTCTGAAAAGGAGAAAAAGCTGTAACACAGTAACCATTTTTAAGTGCATTATATTTGAAGTGCTGCTACAACAAGAAGAGCAGTCCATGTGGAGAAAGCAAATTAGCAAATGTGTATCCATTCCAATTCTTCATTCTATTGTCAAATAAAGCTATTTAGATGAGACTGTATCCCTATTTCTAGAGTACTGTTGACTTCACTGATTACATTGCAGATATTAATGAAAAAAACCCAAAGTAAACCACATCATGTGCTTTTGGCATGTGATCCATAAAATGTGTAGAAGGGGGAAACTGTTATTCCTATTGATTTCACTGGGGAGAGGAATTATGAATGCAAAAGGATAAATACTAGCATCAGAACTGAGATCACTCAGTCCTTTTCCATGTATTTAAAGGACAATCTGGCCTTCTGACGAAGACATTTTCTGTTTTATTTAAAATGTGCTTAAATACCTAAAGTAAGAGAAGTGGATTTGATACTGCCATGTGCAGAAATTGACAACACAGTAAAATAAGAGTGAAGCTCACTGCAGCCAGAATAATGGCATTTTATTCTGACTACATATTAGCATTTTTATGCCTACTTTGCAAAAGATGTAAAATAGCAGGTACAGGGTGACTCAGGCACCGGAGCTATTTTTCAATTAGCTGCCTTTATTAATTCCATGAACCAAGAGCAAGTCTCATTGTGTGCTGCTGCAGCTGATTTTCAATAGGGGTTTGCTCTGACACACTTACGCTAATGGCAACTTTTAAACAATCAAAACACATATTTTCCAATTCTTTTTAGGTATGTACATATGACCATCTAATTGCTCCATGAAGAGTTTTTTTGTAATCTAAACTTTCCTGCTCTTAGCTTGAGGGCCTTTCTTCTTGACCTGCTATTTTCTGAGACTAAATAATTGCCTTCTTTCACTTGTGCTGTAGTTTGATAGTATTTATAAAGCCTGCTTGTTTCTCTCTTGAGTATTGACTATGCTAGATAGTACAAAATTTGTTTTATACATTCTCCATGTAGTACAACTTTATTTTACAGGTTGCTGTGATTTAAGCCCAGCTGGCAACCATACAGCTGCTCATTCAGTTCCCTACGAGCAGGATGGGGTGAAGAATCAGAAGAGTAAAAGTGAGAAAAATCATTGGTTGAGATAAAAACAATTTAATAGGTAAAGCAAAAGCCATGTGCACAAGCAAAACAGAACAAGGAATTCATTCACCTCTTCCCATGGGCAGGCGTTTAGCCATCCCCAGGGAAGCCAGGCTCCATCACATGCAATGGTGACTTGGGAAAACAAATGCCATAACCCCAAATATCCCCACCTTCCTTCTTCCCCCAGCTCTATACACTGAGCATGATGCCATATGGTCTGGGACATCCCTTTGGTCAGCTGGGGTCAGCTGTCCTGGCTGTGTCCCCTCCAAACTGTTTGTCCACCCAGCCTGTTCGTTGGTGGGGTAAGGAGCAGAAAAGACCTTGACACTGCTCAGCAACAGCTAAAATATCCCTGTGTTATCAACACCCTTTCCAGCACAAATCAAAAATATTGCCCATACCAGTTACTGTGAAGTAAATTAACTCTATCCCAGCCAAAACCAGTACATCGATCTAAAATAATTTTTGTTGCCCTGAACCATATTTTTTGGTTCATTTTATCACTGCACTGATTTTTACACTGTGTGAATTGGAAGTGCTCATAATTCCAGGTGTGGCTGCTACCTGAGCCACGCATAATCATCTAAACTCAAGATTTGCTCTTTGATTCATGACCATGAATATCTTTGAACTTTATGGTAGTGGAGCTGCACTGCAAATTTCATTTTGTTTCTTACTGTTCAAGGGGGACCTATTGATGAAGACTTCCTGCTCCAGCTATATAAGGAATTGCGCTCATGGGCTCTTGTCCTGCTGGGGGACTTCAACTACTGCAACATCTGCTAGGAAACTAGCACAGTGAGCTGTAGGCAATCAAGCAGAGTCTTGGAATGCAGGGAAGATGACTTCCTAAGCCAGGTAGTAGACAGCCCTAGGAGTGGGAATACGATACTGAACCCGATGGTCACCAACGCCAACGAACTGATGGGGAACATCAAGACTGGAGGCAGCCTGGGCTGCAGTGATCACACACTGGTGGAGTTTGCTGTCCTGAGGGATATGGGTCAGGTAAGGAGTGACCAGGTAAGGTCAGGACCCTGAAATTTAGAAAAGCAAAATTCCAGCTCTTCAAGGAGTTAGTGAATAGGTAGCCCATGGAAACTGCCCTCAGAGAAAAGGAAGCAGAGCAGAGCTGGCAGATCTTTAAAAGTACTTTCCATAGAGCACAAGAGTTATCAGTCGCCGTATGTAAGAAATCAGGAAAGGAAGGCAAGAGACCAGCATGGCTGAGTCAGGACTTGTTGGTCAGACTAAACGGCAAGAAGGAAATGCAGATGGTGGAGGCAGGCACAGGTATCCTGGGAAGAGTAAGGGATGTTGCCCAGTTTTGTAGGGATGGGGTCAGGAAGGCCAAGGTGCGGCAGGAGCAGACCAAGGCATGCAAACAATAAGAAGGGATTCTACAGGTATGTCAGCCAGAAAAAAAAGGTTAAAGAAGGCATATACACACATATACACACACCTCCCCCCACAATAAACAATGCTGGTAATAGTGAATGAGGGGAAGGCAACTTTTTTGCCTCAGTCTTCACTGGCAACCTCTCTTCCCACACCTCATACCCTCCCACTGTAAAAGAAGATCAGTTTTGCGAGCACCTGAAGAACTTGAACATACATAAATCTATGAGACCCAATGACACGCATCCCAGAAACCTGAGACAATTGGCTGATGTACTTGCCACGCCATTTTCCATGATGTTGAAAAGTCATGGCAATCAGCTGAAGTCCCAGGTGGCTGGAAAAAGGGAAACATGGTACCCATCTTTAAGAAGGATAAAAAGGAAGACCCTGGGAATTGCTGGCCTGTCATCCTCACCTCTGTGCCTGGGAAGATCACAGAACGGTTCCTCCCAGAAGCTGTGCTAAGGCACATGGAAGAAACATAGGGAGGTGATTCAACACAGCCAGCTCAGTTTCACCAAGTGCAAATCCTGTCTGACCAACCTAGTGGCCTTTACAATGGAATAACTGCATCAATGGACAAAGGGAGGGCTACAGTCATCTATCAGGACTGCTCTAAGGCCTTTGACATGTCTTGCCCAACAGCTTTCCCTCTAAATTGGAGCAAGATAGATGCAATTGGTGAAGTGTTCAGTGGATGAGAATTGGTTGGATGGTCACATCCAGAGACTAGTGGTCAATATCTCAGTGTTCAGATGGAGATCGGTGACAAGTGGTGTCCCTCAGGGGGCCATACTGGCAACAGTACTGTTTAATATCTTCATCAAGGACATAGTGGGATCGAGTGCACCCTCAGCAAGTTTGTAGATGACACCAAGCCGAATGGTGTGGTTAACATGCCTCAGGACAGGATGTCATCCAAGAAGTGGGCTAAACCTGATAAAATTGAAGATGTCCCTGCTCATTGCAGGGGAGTTGGACTAAATTATCTTTAAAGGTCCCAACCCAAACTTTTCTGTTATTCTGTGAAAAAAATCACATGGAATCACATTCTGTGAAAAAATATGGAAGAAGATCAGCCTTGGCCTGCATATATGCAATGTATGCGCTTTTTCTAACCACTCTCTCTGGTATTTCCTGCAAACTTTGCACTAAGATCCAGGCCTTGCCCAAACTGGAGAGCAGCAACTGCTTCTCCAYTTACCCCATCTGCAACAGAACAGCAGGTTCTGCAGAGAACAAAACAGRCATTTCTGAATAAAGTATTTCTAATGAGCATGATTGGAAATTACACAAAAAGTGTCCTAACATTTGCACACCACATTACAAAGGATATAATTTATCCCCCAATTAAAAAATATTTTATCAGGCTGTTAAAAGCAATTCATGTTTTACACACTGCAGGGAGATTTCTTCCCCCAAAAGACAGCCGGATAGGCGCCAATACAGGAAAATTTTCACGAGCATCTTTCCTACACTGTAACCATTAAGGATGTTACTCTGGGTAGTTGTTTTTTTGTTGTAAGGTACTATAGCTACTTGCATATTTTCAAACCATGGAAATATAAAGCAACATAAAATCTTTCACTGCTGACTTACCAGGAGATCAATCTCCTTGGCCACTGAGCAGTGTTTCTGTAAGAGCCTTACCTCTGTGTTACTGCAATTCTTTCCATCTAACCCTTTCTGGAAGCCCATTTAGAAAGCACTGCTTGCAGGGCAGGTATGCTTACCTATCTCAACAGGACTCCAGTGCTTCTGGCTCTCCTGCAGCTATTTAATCTTCAGGACCTCAGGAGATGGGAACCGAGCTGTTTCAGAGCAGATTCCCCAAATTGTCTCTGTTAATCTTATTATTGTGGGCTAAGGTACAAGGATCTTTTACAGCCCTTTCAGAGATTTCTGTAGTACACAGAAGCTCAGCTCAGTGCTCTCTGTGGGGCAGAGGTACAGAGAACAGAAATACATGACAAATTATTGATATTTSTTACTGGTATTGTGTTCATAAGGGTGCTGCCAGTCCCTTTACAGCCTGCTACTGGTGCAAGCCAAGCTTGCTGCTATTATCTTTATCAGTCCAGAGAAGGTGCAGCACCACCAGTCAGTTTTTCTATCCCACTGGGGCAAAAGGATGGGTATTAAATCTGTCTCCACCTAGGGATGGATGTCAGTATCTTAGTCTGCTGCAGAAAATGTTGCGGCCCTGTAGGTGGTGATGTTAAAGATTTCTCCCTACACTGAATAAGGGGAGAGCTGCAGTTACAAATAGCAGCTGAGGCAAACAGTTCCAATTAAAGAGTAATTCAGTGAGGAATAAAACTCTGGGACTTACTGAGTTCCCGTTTTGGTAAAAGAAAAAAATACAACTTCCAAATATATCAGCTCTACTTACATTATTTCATTATTAGTAATTAGGATACTCTGGCAAAGCAGACCAAGCCTTTATTAGCTGAAGCAGCAGTTTGGCAGTGGCTGGAGTTTTATTGCTCATTGATTAAGCAATAGATACAAGCTGAACCAGTAGCCTTATGTGAAGGGTATTAGAACTGAATGCCTGGCAGATTTGTGTGAAGACTTATAGCCACGGGACAGATAGATCTATATATATTGCCTGGGGTAAAGCTGCATGAATGACTCTGAAAGGAGAAGGTTGCTGCATCATGGCAAATAATTGTTAATTTATCTTAGCATGAAATTTTTTTACACCTCACATAAAATAAGACCCTTTTGTGGGAGGGTTCATGCAAGAATACTCCTTTTTAGTGCAATGATGGGGTTAAGTGCTGCCTTTTGTGTGGAAAAATGGACAATCATTCAGTGAACTTCAGAGGAAAACCTTTTCTTTCTTTGCTAATCCCTGCTCTGACAGAAATATTGAGCAGATACCTGAGGAAACATCTTGCTATGGATGCTGACACCCAGTCCTGCACCCACTGGCTGCACAGCACCTAGACAGAAGCTCTGACAAATCCAGTCCTATCCCCAGATATCATCCTTGCCCCACTGCCTAGAAATAACATTTTTGTAGARGAGATGGAAGGGGAAAACATTTGTTCCTGGTCTGGTGCAAGCATACTGGTTTAAACCTCTGATGAAGATGAATCTTCAGTGATGTTTGCTCTGGCATCACTGTGGCTGAGGTGCAAACATTTTATTGCTGACACTGCTGTGAGAGAACTAATCTGCAAACTAGAGCATCCTAAGCCACTGCAGCTCTTTGCCTCTGGGAATGTGAGTCAGGGTGCTTAGATTGCACTGGTTTCTATTAATTGCCTGCTTAACTCCAAAGAGCCAGACATGTCTATTTCGTTTAAAATTACATTTTTACAAACTTAAAATAGAATAAAATATAGGTTATAACAAGAGTTGCCTAAAAACTCATTGGACTTCATTTCCCTGTGTTGTACTGTGATGTGAGAATGAAATGACAGAGCCAGATGTTCAAAAGAGCCTCTCCTGAACATTCTCTTTGCCTAACATTCAGGCCTTGTATTTGACATGAATGTCATGGTGTTCACAGGATAAATCTTGCCCAAAAATTTCAAGCTCTGTCTTGCATAAGCATAAAATTTAATTATAATGAACACTTCATAAACTAGTAGGCTTACACTTTGTCCTGCTTCTTTTTCCTAAAATGCTAGGAAAGCAGATACCCCTTTGGATGTAAAGAGGGTTTGAAATGGCTACAAGAGGAATTTCCTGGGCCAACAGAGGCATCTTTTTATTTGTGGTCAGTGAATTTTCTTTCCGTATAAACATCATAGTTGGGGCCAGCTATAGCACAAAACAGTTATTAAATCTGCTTTGTATTTCAGAGAATGTATGATCTTGGTCAGTAACACTCAGGACTTTCTTTTATTTTGTGCTGCAAAAGGAGCCTGGGATGCAATCTGACTGTTGAGGCAGAAAGCAGAAATTTTCTCCATATCTGATTTGCTGGTTGTTGCATGGCAATCAGTGGATCCCATTTTGCCTTATGATATCCAAGTGAAATTTTTCTTGAGTGGAGTCTAATCTGTGCTTGAGTGTAACGAATGACCTATGCAAACACAGGCAGAAGAACTTCACATTGCAAGAAAGAGCCTTCCATGAGCTGTTAAGAGATGCAGTTGTTGAAATCAAACACTGGAAGCAAATTTTAAATGCCCAAAGATGCCTTACTCAAACTTTAAAAGCCCAGCTTCACTACAATGTGACATAGCCACTGAGGGTTGCAGTGTGGTGCAAGAATGCAGAACATTTCCCTGCAACAATCCGATCTCCTGGGCTGAACGGAGGCTCTCCAGTGCACTTGTTTTACAGCAATTTAGGGACTGAGCCCACGAGCAGCACAAGGTCTGTTTAACTTCATTTCCTGAAGGCACAGACTGAAGCAATATTAGAAGCAGACTGCACTGGCCTGTAGAAAACTCACAGTGTTGGATTTTTTTTTTTTTCCCACTGCTTGCCAGGGCCTCTGACATCAACTTTACCCCAACAGGGAGCCAGAGGAAGGAGAGGGAGGTGCAATGGCAGATGGCAACCCACAAGGAGGTGAGAACTGCATACTGCACTTTGGCACTCCGTGACAAGGACAACTTTACAGTAACCTAGTTTGCTTATAAATTGAATGAGGATTATTTGCTATTTCCCCCTAACCCCCATGTTCAGTCAGATCACTGCAAGGCAGGCTAAAAAATATCTAATTAATTAATTGATTTAGCTCTGGGAAGTTGTATTTCTAATGCTGGGAAGACATAAGAGACCTGATTTTGATATAGTTAAGTCATACATTGTGTAATTTCAGGCTTTGATATGGTTTCAATGTGTAGATGAGCTGGGGGACAAATTTCCTTACCCAGTAAAGCAGCAGTGAGTTGCTCTGTTACCTGGCCTGAAGGCCCCAGAAATCTGCAGAAATTAAACAGAAGTTTTGCTGTTCTTTCTGCTTGTCTTTGCCTTCAAACAAAAGCGTGTTCGATGGAGATAGACAACAGGTAAGGGAAAAGGAAATTTGACTTTCTCGGTGTTTTCTGAAAAATGGTTCTCCTGTCTACTTCTAGCCATTAAAATTAACTTGCTATCTAAATGGATCTTGTCTAAATTAATTGTGCTGTCTCGGTGCAGTGTTTCCCCAAGGAATGCACTGAAATACTGTTATGTCTTTGCCTGTTCTTGGCTGATTGAGATATTAATTAATTATATGAATAAGCCTAGGAAAATAACAGTAGGTTTCTGTCTTAATTCATGTCAGTAATGGGCCTAATGCCTCATAGATGGAGTTTGGCAGTAGTCACTTTGCTGTGTGACCCGGTTCACTACTCCATAGAGCCCTTGTTGGTTGTGGCAGATGCAAAGAAGAAATTGAGTTGTGCAGGGCAGGGAGGCCCGAGGGTAGTGTTGGGCACCACAGCTGTCTCCCAGCAAGTGCTGTACAGGAATAGGGCTTTGATGGATCATCTCAGGTCCCAGTCACAGGGTTGCCATGTAGCTAAAAATTTTTGTCATGCAGTGCTGTTCCAGGATTTATTCAGCTTGGTTTCGCACGAGTCAGTCAGATGGGGCTTGGTGCACTAACTCTGCTACTGTCCTCTGTGCTCAGGGCTCACACATTGGAATCACAGGATCACAGAATCGTGTCAGTTGGAAAAGACCTCCAAGATCATGGAGTCCAACCATTAACCCAGCACTGCTGTGTTCACCACTACACCAGGTCCCCAAGTGACACATCTACACCTTTTTTGAACACTTCTAGGGGTGGCGACTCCACTGCTTCCCTGGGCAGCCTGTTCCAATGCTTGACAGCCCTTTCAGTGAAAAAATTTTTCCTAATAATCAATCTAAATCTAAACCTCCTCTGGCACAACTTGAGGCCATTTTCTCTTGTTATTTGGGAGAGTTGGGCGATTGTTCAGGGTCATCTTCCCTGCCCTGCCTGACGTAGCTCTGTCCCATCCATGCTGGAGTCTGGCAGAAAGCCTTTGGACAAGCAGGGAGCCTCAGAGTACGAGATGTTGCTTTTTTTGAACAAAACAGGACCCAATTTCTGATCTAGCAAATGGAAATGCAACTGCTCGGCAGGACTGGCATATTTTTTACGATTGAGGTGGACGTGACAGATTTGTTTTCTCGTTGGTTGGTTGTTTGCTCATTTTATGAGGCTTCTCCAGGATGTTTAGCTCCAGGAAGAACTTCCTTATTGACACTTCTATTCTTCCCGTGGTGTGGAAAGCAAACACCTGAATCATATAAGCTTAACTTGGCTCAAAGCTGAGGGGAAGGTAAATGTATATTTTCTCTCCCCCTAGCTTACTTAGAACATTATATATCTGCATATAAAGTCATCAATATTTAGTTGGAACAAGAAAGAAGTAGTTAGTATTGTTTAAGAATGCTAAAATTGTAGACTTAAGAGTAGCAATAGATATTTTATGCTGCTCACCAGTAAATGCTTTATGCTTCTGCAATATGCCTGTCTCCAGTGTGCCTATTAAATAAAAAAAAAAAGGATTTAAACATTTGAAAAACAGAACTTAGTTTGTAATTTAACTTTGACCTGTAACATTTACATTTCAAAACTCAGACTTGATTGGAAAATAACCATATTCCAGGAAAGTAGGTGTTAAAATTGCTTCTACAGTTGGCCCAAACCTTTCTCCCTGTATGCTCTGTAAACTTGTGTAATTCATATTCAGATGAAAATACTGAGAAGGGTTCAATTGTTTGCTTCCCAGGAATTCTTTCAGACATGGTTGTGATTTATCAAGTCCCTTGGTTTCCTGACACAGAGTTGGTGAAGCCCAGAGCCCGAGGGAGAAAAGTGGGACTGTCTGTGACACCTGAAAGTCTAAGAAACACTCAGGCTCTGCTGTTGGCTCCTCTGATTTAAATGCAGAGCAGTTTATTCACTTTGATGCTATGTAACTATCACCTTGCTGATTTTGCACAATCATTTTTCTTGAAACGATGAATAATGCCTGGGTAGTGTAAATTCCCTGGAGACCATAGCAGATGCTATAAACTCTGCCAGTGGTATTGAGGCATCTGGGAAATTCTTTTCTTTCCGTACTTTACACTCTAAGAACTTCAACACTTGATTGCAAAGGAGTTTGCCTCAAGAGACAGCAAATTCCAGAAGACACACAGATAGAACTGAAGTTTTCTTAGACAATAATAAAGACTGAAGAAATTGATGGAGAAGAAGGACACTCTCCTGTCTGTAGTCTACATAAGATAAAAACCGATTCAAATCAGCATTAGCATTCAATATCTATTTTTCATGTGCCCTCTATTGACCATGGCAGGGAGATCCTTCTTTTGAACCAGACACCCCACATCCCATAAGCAGCACTTATTTTTGTGAAGAGCAAAAACATATTCAAGCCCTGATGACCCTGAAACTCTGCTTAGGAGTGCTGTAATTAGAGCTTGTGTCTCTTTACCTTGAGCTTCAAATCTGCTTAGGAAACCTGGAGGCTTGGCTCTAAACCCAGCATTCGTGCTAAGATGCTGTGCTAGCTACACTCTTGGATTTGTCAAAACAATCCAACCAATTCTCATAGGAAACCAGAAACAAGAAGGAAAAATTTGGCCAAATTCCTATATCCAAATATTTTTACAGCATGAGAAATTGAACTAATAATGCTTCTGTCTGGTTAACAGCTGTCAAAGGATGAAAAATAAGCTACTGGGAATGTAGTCAATCACTCACTCCTTTTAATGTGGTGTGAAATCCATAAAGGCATTTATACTGAATCTTAATGTGTTTTACAGAAAAATCACTGGTAGCTGTGTTGAAGAGATGCCAATTTTTAACAAGTAGCGTCTGGTGCTTTCCGGGCCACTCCACGCATGTGCACTCTGTAGAGAACGATGAGTTTGCACTCTGTTTGCTTCTGGGAATGCATATTTAGTAACGTTCCCTCTCTTCCCCCTCTGCTTGAGATGGGTCACCAGGACATCAGCTCCATTCACAAAAAACCATCCGAGCTTCACCCAGTTCCTCTCTGTTGGTGACTGCAGTTTTCATCCATGTGTAGCTGGTGGCTCCGCTCCCGCAAAGCGCACGGGCTGCATCCCACAGACACGGTGGCACCTGGGGACAGAACCGTGACAAGTCCTACTGATTTCACAAGCCTGTTTTTCTCAGACAACGAAGCAGGTGAATTGCCCTTCGCAGGGCTGTGGCCCTCCCTTGTGTGATGTGTTCTTTAACCAGTGGGTAATGCTGACACTTCCTTGCATGGCACAATGAGATAATAATGTGTGTGAAGAGCTCAGTGTTGAACCACAGACAGAACAGCCTATATATAGCCAGAGGTAGCAGCTTTTTAAATCAGGATGGCTATTTTTGTGACCGATAGCACTGGGGAATGGAGAGCTCAGCGACTGTGCACAGAGAATGCGTGGCTCAGGTTGTGGAAGGATTTGTGTTTCCCTGTGGCCTTGCTCTTCGCTGGGGTTTATTGGATGGATACAGCTGGATACAGCTGCATACAGCTGTGGTGGTCACGGTCTGAGGCATCTTCCTCCTCCTGCCCCAGAGGAGATATAATGTATCAGGTGGTGCTAATGCATGGGCTAAAGGCCCCTTTGGTCACCCTCCTTCTCTGGCTCAGCAGACCCATGGCAGGTTTTAGGCTGGTGAGTGCTGTGTGGCTGCAGGGATGATCATCCTGCCCAAAGTACTCATACACTAAAGGAGAGCCAGTCCCAAGGCTTTCTGCCGTTGTTTAAGGTGACAGCACAGTGTGAAACGTAACTTGTAAGATTCCCTTCTTTGTAGTTCCACCAGTTAATCCAACTGTCAAAACCAGGCTGGCCATTAAAGATCAGTCTGGATGGCAGTTTTACCATAGCAGAAAGTCTGCAGTCCTGGGGACCTGAATAGGTGACAGCTCATTTCCCATAAACTCACAACCACTTGAACCTTGCTGCCCTTTCTCATGACACAGACTCATTTTGTGGTCTGAGGATCACCTGTTATGCTCAATCCAGGCAATGTTTTTAATTAAATTTATAGAGAGGCAGAAAGAGTAACAAGACAGTACCATGCCTATAAACTGGCATATAAGTTCCATGCATGAGAATGGTAAAAGAATAAAAAAATACAGAACAGAGTCTTGCTGTTTTTCTGTTACCTTTACCTCATGATCTGTAGAGACGAGCAGTTACTATTCCTCAAATCAATCATTTACTCAGTTTCATAATGTATCTTTCACATGTGAGTTAAGGCTCCTGTCCACACTTTCTCACAGCTCCACAGTACAAATTATACAAATCAAGGCAATAGAGATTCTTAGCTGTGGGATTGCATTCAGAATATCTTCTTGTTGTCTCGTCACATTGAACTCTGCTTTCCAAACTGGGATGTGCACGGGCATAGTCATAACGGGTCAGTCCAAAATAGAAAGAAAGTGCCTCAGGATGGCTGTAGGGCGAACACAGGTGTCATGGTTCCTGTCCAGCCTGAGGCCATCAGTATCATAAAAACTGTGGTTTCAGCTCAGTTCCTTCCAGTCATTAGTTCAGAGTGCAGAAACCATCCAGCAGAACCAGAATCTGTGGAAGAAATGACCAGGGCTGAATAAGCATGGTAGTTATCCCCTTTCAAAAAAAAAGGTTACCTGTAAGGCAAATACACGACACAGCTCCCTGCAGCCTGCTAAGCCAGGGAACAAATAGGAGCACTGGACTTCGAGTCCCTTAGCTCTCAGAAATGTATCTTATTAATCTCATTTCCTGAATGATTTCCGAATTTATGTACTTCGTAACATGCAGCTACTACTACTAAATACATTATACCAAACCAACATTCATGCTTTCTTTGGTCTATTTATTCATTTTCCTCTTTTAACTTAGATCAGCTCCCAGGCTCCAGAAATTGCATCTTATGGTAACATTGTGTATTAGCGATATACAAAATTTGAAGGTTTTCCTAATATGTCCCTGCACTCCAGTGTGCTGCTCTTTTATTCAACTAAACATATTATGGCCTTGTGCTTCTCTCTTTCGCTCATGTCAGAAAATAGACATAATTTTTTCATTAAGATCATACCTCGTAAAATATTGTTTTTCCTACTGGACTACAAGTTCCATGATCTTCCACTGAATTCAGTAGTGATGGGGGATGCTTATGAGACAGCCTGAATTCTCAGCTAAGTGAAGCATTTGGGATTTATTTCAGTCCCACTGAAATCAGTGGGACATAAATATAATTTTAAACAAGCATTTAAGTGCTTTGCTAAATGCAGTTAAACTGCTGAACATAGGTCTCAACAAGAAACTGTTTTCCATTTTTTACCATGATAACATATTTTGACACACTATTATGGTATCAAATCAGCCATATAATCTTTAACACATTACAACCAAGAGAGAAGTTAGCCTGCTGTACTGAAATTCACGATTAAAAATCATCTTCGAGCGGTATTTCTAAAAATCAGCAACATCCATTTTTATATTAAAAGTGCAATGCCCCTATTTCCCAAAAAGTCATTCACTCGTATGTTTCCAAGGAAGCTCAGGCTCGGAGTTCGGCAGCCAGTGAAGAGGCCAGGTGCACAGAGTTCAGAGAGATGTTTTGCCCGTAAGGAGCAGGCAACGTTACGTGTGAGATGCCCATTAGGTGCCCAAGTGTGTGAGCATGCCTAAGGAGCACAGGGGATCACTGATGCACCACAAAATCTCCTGAAGACCACTGCTTTGTCCAGAAGTTTTATACAGCCGCATCTATCTTCCCCCAAATAGACCCTTTTAATGTTTGCTTTTTATTATTTTTAGTGTATGGTTTCACTTTCACCACAACTTGGATCTTGCTATGCATTGCATCGTTACAGCTACAGGACTGCATATTTCCTTGTTGTTTCTGCAGTCACTTTTTCGTCTTCACAATTTTTGGGATTTATCTGAATTGTTCTTTGGAGTGTTTGTAGTAATAAATCATTGTGTAGTTGATAGTTATTCCCCTCAAATTCAGATACTAAAGCAGTAGCTGTTCTAGAAATGACTGAATGTAACATTGTGATTGTTACGTATGTGTGGAATTCATAGAACCATAGAATGGTTTAGGTTGGAAGGGTCCTTAAAGATCATCTAGTTCCAACACCCTGCAATGGGCAGGGATGTCTTTCACTAGACCAGGTTGTTCAAAGCTCCATCCAACATGACCTTGAACACTTCCAAGGACGGAGCATCCACAGCTTCTCCGGGAAACCTCTTCCAGTGTCTCACCACCCTCACAGTAAAGAATTTCTTCCTAATATCGAATCTAAACCTACTCTTTTTCAGTTTAAAGCCATTTTCCCTTGTCCTATCACTACTTGTCCTACTGCTTCTTATTTGGCAGATGAGACCAACTCCCACCTGGCTACACCCTCCTTTCAGGCGGTTGTAGAGAGCGATAAGGTCTCCTCTGAGCCTCGTGTTCTCCAGGCTAAACAGTCCCAGCTACCCCAGTCATTCCTCTGTGCTCCAGACCCTTCACCAGCTTCCTTGCCCTTCTCTGGATACGCTCCAGCACCTCAGTTCTTTCGTCTCTGCTTTTGTCACCTCCATCTTTCCCCACGCAGCCTTCTAGGAGCGCCCCCGGGGAGCAGGGATGGGCGGGCGGGGGCAGGAGAAGGGGCAGGGAAGGGGTTCGCTCCGCCGACGCTTTGCTCTTGTTACCAGGAGAGGGAGCAGGTTCCTGCGCATCCCCCCGGGCTTTTATTCCACTTCTCGAGATTCGCAAAGCTCCACCGTGTTCTTAACTGCGGGGTCGGAGGAGTGTTTAGCTCCAGACTTTCTCACACAGGCACACAAGGGCTTTTAAGCAGTTTTCCATGGCTGTACAGCTTTGCACCTGTGAGTCATTAGACACAGTCCTGCCACCCTCACTCATAATCACGAGTTTCACAAAGAATTTTCCTGGAACCTGGGTGTTTCCTTCTCAGGAAAATAAAAAAAAAAAGAAGAAGGCGAATTCTTGGAATTAAAGAAGACAGGAGTAGGCTGTCCAGGGTATGTGAAGAAGAAGTGTTACACATCTTTAGTTTCAGCAAGCGGAAGGTGATGTACTCAATTCAGGAATGAAAGAAAAAAAGAGAAATGGGAAGATCATGGGAAAACAGCACCCTGTAAGCGTGAGTAAATAAGATTTTTCAATAAAAATGTGAGGACATCAAATAATGCAGCAACAAATACATGTGCTGCTTTCTGCAGTAGCAAATGCTATGTTGTATGACTCCAAGTGAACACAGCTTTACACATTGCATGGTATATTATTTTCCTTCTGGATGTGAGAGTTATAAAGATTTTCTTTTCCAGATTCTAACTAAAATAAAATTGTACAGAAGACATGTCTCTGAAAGGGAAGCTGTTACGGCTGGCAATGCTCCCACATGTGCAGGCAGGCCCGTGGTCACTCCGGTCAAGTAATGCTTCATCACACACTGCAAACTAATATTGTGAGAGACACGAAGGACCATTGGAACTTAGACAACTTCATGAGCCTGCTACATTGCATGTACTCGTTGTTACCTGCCCGGGGGAGTAACTTGTCTCTGTGTTGCCTATGTGCCATGTAAAAGCCTGTGTTTACATGGTTACCATTTCTTTTAGATTCATAATCAGTTAAATAAGCTGGAAGATGCTAGTGTCATCATGCATCTTTTATACCTTGTGACAGAGACAATTTCATCTGCGAGCACAGACTATGACTAGGAGTCAAGAGGAGGCAGCTCCACTCCTACCTTGTGTGCTCTTGGGAAACTGATGCCAACACTGAGAAACTGCAGGAGCAGCTCCAGCACCGTTACGTGGCCACCTTTGCTCAGGAGTGTTGCATTCTCAAGAAAACAGATGTTTTCTACAGCAAGCCATGCACTGGGACCACCTGCTGCCCCAGGCTACCTCAGACAAGTTAGACAGCACTGCAAGGATGGGGAAACAGAGAGGCCTCCTCCTCTCTGCCATGATTTTCTATCAATATGTCGCCAGTTTTTTCACAGCTCTTAGGTTATGCCTCTGCACATGGACTTGCATCTTCAGAAACCTTGGCTGTGCAAGATTTGCCAAACCTAGGGACTGTGAGGAGGTCTACACAGCTTTTTGCAAACTGATGTGCTCTGGGATGAATGAAGATAATATTGTAGGTGCCACGCCTGTAGAAATAAAAGGAACCTCAAGAAATGCCATGAGTCAATCCCAGTGCTTAGAAACCAGAGATAAATAAAAAGCAAAGTGGCTGCTACTGAAATAGATGTTCATGTAATGATTGTGTAAGGGAAGGCTTTGGATTTTCTTCTTCACAGAGTTAAAACTGGTATAGAGTTTAAGTGGTGGTCCTCACCCTGCCATTTCTGCCTGCATCTGTGTCCTGTGTCCATCCGTCTGACTTCCCAGTTTTGCAGGAAGTCGTGCCTAGGGATGAGAGAGGAAGACTCCTCTTGAGTGCCAGCTGCACTTTCCCAGCAAAATGGAGACAAAGTTCCCCATGCCAGTGCCCAGCTGTTCAGTGCAGTGCCCTTCTCCTCTGTGGAAGGCAGGATGGCAAGGGCGGGGGCTGCAATCATCTTTCCCAAGCCCAGCAGTTATCTTAATTGCCTGGTTTAATGCTACTGTTAGAAAGGAAAATCAAAGCTGGGTATTAAAGAAGTGTCAGCAAGCACATGGGTTAAATGATGCCCTAAGTCTGTGAATGCAGTGGGTGGGAGAAGAACCTGTTTATAAACTGCAGTGACTGCGCTGCCTGGAGATGACTTCATGCCTGAAGAACTCTTGTAACCTTTTTCAATCAATGCTTTTCTTTTTCTCTCACATAAATGTCACATAAGGACATACACTGCATTACATGAATGTCAGAGATAACTGCCCAGCAATTGTGCCTTCCTTTTATTTCCCTTTTCCCTCAAAAGTGAGATCTTCCTTTTTTCTGTACATAAACAAAAATGGGATTTGATGACAAAAATCTAATCATCAATCAAGTCTTTCTTTACCAGTAAGATTTTCAGAAGAGATGATAAGCAGACATAGAAGTGCAGCTTTTTGCTGTAACGATCACAGAGGAGTATAATGAAGATTAATCATCACTTTATCAAACTAAATCCATTTTTTTAAGCACCTCAATTAAATAACAGCTTAAATTCTGTAGAGGTGGCTGAGCCAAAGACATGCCATTGTGATGTGCTGGCATTTTCTCTTTCCTGGAAGGCCCTCCCTTCTCCTTGCTCACCCATGCCCGTGGCTGCCTGGCTCTGCTGCATCACATTACAGGTGCTCCAGGCCCTGTGCCCCTCCAACCTCTCTACAGTCTTTATTCCACACTCTGGGCATCCTTCTGCCACATTCTCACATCCCAGCAGAGCCTTGCTGCAGCCGGAGCATCCAGCATCTAACTCCTCTAAAGAGTCTCACAACCCCAAATATATATCAGAGCTATGAGCTAGAAAACTACCCTGGTTTAAGAAGATGGATTGATTCTGAACCTCTAAATTCCCAGGCCATAATATCTTCCTGCACCAGTAAGACTGAACAACATTCACATGTAGGTTGAGTTCAGATACCTTTTTTCTTGAGGCTTCTGTTTGCCCATCACTAAGGGAGCAGAAAGACTCTTGCTTGCTTGCCCTTTGCTGGTATCCCTCCCCAAGCATCTGCTATGACCCTGTCAGAGCAGGGGACCAGAGGGAAGCCTGAGTGGTTCTTCCTGTGCTCTTCCCTCCAAAGCCCATGGGATACCTTCCTGAAATAAATATCTTTTTACTATTTGTGGGATATTTTGGTCTGCTTGCTCCTGCTTTGCTCTGAAATAATTTCTCCAGCAAGAGCTCACCCTGGAAGTATTTGGAGATTTGCCTAATTGAACTGACTAAAAAAATGCAGATTTTGGCCCTATTTTTTTCACATCTAATAGATCATTTAATTAATTCATATTTCTCTCTCTGTCTCTGACCATATACTACAATAGAACACTTGAAAACAAAAAAGCATAAGGTGCTCTGAGGGACTTCTAGGCCTCCTGACATGGCCATTTTCAAGATAATATTAGGAGACAATAGAAAGTATAACCATTAACTACCTGGTAGTGATGTCAGACCTTCTGTTCTCTTGGGTTAATGTATGATTCAATCAGCACAAATGGAGGTCTTCAATATGCCCTCTTACTGGGATTAAACCCTGGTTACATTTTGACGTTCATAAAGACTTCAAACAAACCCAGTGATCTATATGCATAATATGGTAATTGTGATAAACTGAAATTGAACAAGATGCTGATAATTACATGTGGTGAAAATGGCTAATGCTGATCACCTGATAACATTGCACAATTTCACTGATTAACAGCAATAAAACTAATAAAATAACTAATAGTAAATAACTAATAACAAAACTCCTCCTGACTTAAATCTTACCTATGCCTTATTTTAAGTTACACAGAGAAAGTAAAAATGAAATGTAAGATGTTTTACATTGCAAATGTAGCACAGCTGGCTGGCATTTTTGGCATGATATATGTGCGGATACAGCACAAACCAGCCAAAATCAGCACAAAGCCCAGGGCTGCATACATTGCAGACAAACAATGAACCATTACTTTATGCTGTGACTCCAAGGCCCCTGCAAATTACTGTGTTTTATCCTACAGTTTCCCTTTTTTAGCCCACTCTTTCTTAAAACATGCTCTATTAAATGGACACTGATTTCTATTAGCAGCACTTCAGAAAGCAACCGAAAAGCTCCACCCTGTGCAAATTCACTTTGTTTTACTGCTATTTTTATTTATATCAAAATATGGTTCTTGCCTGAGCACCAAAATATGGTGCTGGGGCTCTGCAGCCAGGGAGCTGGCCCAGAGCTGCCTTGTCACTGACTTTCTCGACCCCACCAGAGGCTGAGAAAGCCACTCACTCCGGTCTGTCTTTGCTACATTGGCTAATTGCGGTATAGATAGTTGTCAGCAGGACTTAAAGAAAGAGCATCAATGCATTTTCCTAGGTTAGTGATTTCCAGGCAGATAACAAGTTATGGTCACTTTTGACAAGGATCAGAGGTGAAGCAGTGACCCAGAGTCTAAAGGTAATGCACCCTATTACCAGCCCACATCTGACCGCTGCCTTGCGAGCGAGGGGAAAGCAGATGTCTTATTAGCTGCCATCCTTAAGTGGCTTTTGTCATCATGTCAACTTTGAAATAACACACACTGGGCAGGGACACACACACACACAGAGCAATGATCAAATGAGCTGCCAGGCAGATCAAATAGAGCAAGGAAAGACACCAGTGTTTAGAAAAAGCAAAATGCAAAAATTAGTAGAAACTTTTTTTTCTAGATTTGTGGACAATGAGGGGTAAGACTTGCACCCAGTTATCAGAAATTACTGTCATACTTAAACAATGGGTGGACTAAAGCAAGCAAKCTGCAGAAAAATTTGGGGCAATGCTCAACGCCCACATATTTATAAATTGTATAGTTAGTGTAAATCCTATCTGACAAGTAACCTCTCCTCTCTCCCAAAATCTAATTTAATCAATACTTTAGAA
Source organism: Amblyornis subalaris (assembly GCA_018881555.1). Lineage (NCBI taxonomy): Eukaryota > Metazoa > Chordata > Aves > Passeriformes > Ptilonorhynchidae > Amblyornis > Amblyornis subalaris. Next base: position 7,947,325 of record JACAXG010000001.1, read on the forward strand.
ATGTGTATGTCCATACAGATGTCTCACTTGGCTGCTTAAAAGATATTCTTCATATCACTGAAAATCACTCTTTTAAACCAAGGGATTAATTTACTGGGGCTGAGATAAAGCCTTTGATCCCTCTCTTCTGTCAGTAAGAAGGAAGGCAGGTGAACCAGAAGATGGCACCGAGCTAGTCTCAGGGTCTCCGGTGCCAGGTGTATTCCAAAGCTGAGGAGGGGCACACCCAGCTGACGGCAGAGCAGCCAGAGCACAGCAAGGGCAGGTGGTTCCATGAGGGAGAAGGACAAGCTGGAAAATGAGAACAACCATAGCATGAGCTGTGCCCTCAGCAACAGGGCACAGACCCACAGGGTCTGGTCATGGTGGGCAGAGCCAGGTCCATTTGACAGCACCAGAGAGGGCAAGTGGAGACACTGGCTTGGAGACCATGTGGGCAGACCTGGGCACCTGGTCTGGCCTTTGCCAAATTTTTTCACCCACAGAAGTTGTGTATGAGGTTCACAGTTGTTGGCCCAGTTGTTCTTCTAGCTCTGGAGAGGGAGTCGCCGTGTGCGCTCTGGGAGGAAAAACTATCAGCAAGGAAGGAAATTAATGATGGAGTTGCTCTGGGATCAGACTTAATGCTGCCTTGCCCTGGTAGAAGCACGAGGCAGGAGGTAGAGCAGCCTAGTGCTGACATCAGACTGGGAGGCCCTCCCAACAGGGTGAGGGCTGGAATATTATGTGAAAGCATAATGCATGAGCATGAGAACCAGTGGGGTAGAAATGGAAATTTGTCTAACAGCAAAGGGATAGTCTCCCTGTTTCGGGATTAATCATGGAAATGTCTTTGAGTTCATCAGCTGTGAATGACAGAGGAGGAGTAAGTCTTGGTTTTATTAGTCACAAGGTGACAATGAGCCACGGAGATGCGTTGGCTGCAAAGATAAAAAAGGTGACCACAAAATCTATTAGGCAGGGTACTTCCTACAGAGAGCAAGGCTTATTAATGCTATCACAGAAATCTCTGGAGAGATCTCATCCCTGCTGCTTTATAGCAGTCACTCTCAGCCAGGAAAGACATGGCCAGCCTGGAGCAGAGTCAAAGGTGATGGCTGGGGGCAGTCACTCTCCTATGAGGGAATATGCTCAAGAGTAATTAGCTCAGCAGAAGACTGTAGAGCTTATCTTATTGCTCTTCATAAGTAATTCAGAAGAGTTAGTAGCAGGAAGGGAAATGGGCCATTTAAGTTAAGCTAAAGAGCAGTTTTGGCACAAGAACCAGTGGTGTGAGTGGTGTGAGAGGCTGTGGGGATCCCACCGTGCCAGCAAAGGAGCTGAAGGAAGTGAGAAATACCATTAACCTTCCTGGCCGTCCTTGGCTGTGGGCGGAGCAAACCAGCCCAGCAGCAGAGGACCTGGTGGGCTTTAAAAGGGGACTAAAATGTTAACGACAAGATCGTCGGAAGAGAGAGCTCAGTTCTGGGTAGCTAGGAGCTTTGGGCGGGCATAATTAGTGGGTAATACAAGCTGATGTTTGCTTTTCTAATAAGATACAGCTAGTTTGAAATGCTCAGACCTTTGGGGTACTGCAAAGGGTGAAACTCAGTTTGGCCTGGGCTGACGAGGTGGTAAAACTGCAGTGGGAGTTAGCAGTAAGCACAGAACCTCCTTGTTTGGATCTGGGTCTTCTGCCCCCTGTGCCTAGTGAATGAATGTTCAAAAGGGTGGGGCAAATGCAAGTGGCAAAATGAGTGTATATGTTGAGATCAAGGGGGAAAAGTTCTTCATTCACATTTTCAAGTTTAAARKTATTATGCCCAAAGTGCAGTTCAGCTATTGGTAGCCTCAGACATATTGAATTCTTTCATCTTCCTCGTCAGGAACTACATGGACCGATGCTTTACTGGAAAAGCTCTGTTGTACAGTAACACAGAGGACAACATACGCTCTGCACATCTGTGTGCCTTCTACAGCTGTGTACACTTCCAGCCTCCAGAGGAGCCATTCCTTTTCCCTCTTATGCTGGCAAATTCAGTGAAGAAATCTTCATTAGTATCAAGTTGAGGTGTGTTTGTGATGAGGACTCTTGCATGTCTCCAAACTGCAGGGGATCTGAAACTGTGAAATTGCTAAAAGGTGAGCCCAGGTGTCCCTGTGCCCTTTTTGATTGAYACTGTAATCCCTTTTGAATGTTTTCTAACCTTCTTTTGGAGGTGTCCAAGGCAATACCTCCACTTACAGAAGTGCCCTCCAGGCATGTGCTACAGAACAAGCATCAAATGTATTAGTTTTTTCAAGCTCTCCGCCATTACACACACAATACCCTTCAGGATTATAAGGACTGCTTATCTAAAGCCCCACACAGCTCTCTCAAGCTGCCAAAAGCCTCTGTGGCAGAGGGAAAGCTGTTCTCTCTACCAACAGCACAGCCTCTGTGTTCTAGTGCAAAGCTGGTTTTCAAAAGTTTGGGGTTTGCTGCTGTGGAGGTGTTGCAAGACACACACAGACAGCTTTTCTCTGTGTTAATGGAGAGGTTCTTTTTGCTTYTGACTAGCCTGAGAAGGTGCAGGTCCACTTCTGTATCTGCTGTTCCCTGCAACAASTGCATTATGGTTCATATGACTCCGTGTGGGAAGTAGAGATCCCAAGTAGCAAATGCTACCTCAGGAAAAAGCAAACAAATCAGATACATCCTGGTAACAACCCCCCACTCCCCTTGTCACACATTCATTTTTACAACAGAAAATCAAAAGTCAAAGAGCAAGACCCAGAGTAAAACTTTGTGGCGTTAAATCACGGGAAGGCAGTAACTATCCTGGCATCTCTGGCTGCCTTCTGAAAGCAAATACTTGCCCTTGCTTAACACTACTAGCCTGAATGTAAGGTGTCAGTATTGAAGATTAGCTTGGTATGTTGGCACAGAAGATGTTCTGACATAGGAAGACAGGGTAGGAGAGTGACAGCAGGTGATCAAGGACAATCCGCCCTGGTGAATGAGCATTAAAGGCTGATGGAGAAGCATGGACTTGGAAGGGGCGGGGGAGGAAGGAGTTTGAAGAAACACTGATTGAGGTCAAGAAGATTTTCCTTTCAAAGGGAGAGAGACAGAGGAACATTAAACAGGTAATGAGAAAGTAAATGGAGGAAAGGTACTGCACAGTACAGCTGCATGATAATCGGGAGAGGTTATACATGTATTCCCTAGCTATTCACACTGATCAGCCCAGGGACTTGGATCATGATGATATCTGAGCATACAACAATAAAAGGAGATTTCCCAGGTGATTATAGGCATGATCCAAAATGAACTACCTGCAGCTCTGTGGCTATGTTGTAAGAAAATGCTGCAGTATACCAAATAAAATACCCAGGAGCTCAAAGGCATAGCCTGATCCCTGTCTGCCCCCATTCCTTGGGAAGCTGAGGGAATGCATTTAAAGAGTATAATCATGTGAAAATCAGAGTCTATGCAGCTCTCCTTATGGACAAATAACTTCCATTGAGATCAGTAAGACCCACTCAAAAGTGGTCTGGATTGAAAACCTTTAAAGTGAGAATTCATAGTCCTTTTATTTGCTTCAGGTACGCTTTGTTCTCCATTATTTGTGAGTTAAAAAAACAAGATCTCTGTTACTTCAGGTCTGGAGAGAAGTGATATTTCTATTCGTTTCAAAAACTGCATCCACTTTTTTAGTATTAAGAATAAAACCCCTCAAACCTTGTAAGCTATGCTTCATAATTGCTACCTTTTGGATTAGGCAGGACTAAGACAGACTTGTTAAAGCTATTTTTTGTATAAGAAACCTCCCAGTGCTTCAATGTGAAAGTAGGCTGCCCTAGAATATGTCTGCATCCTCTCATCTGCACCATCATGCTACAGCAGAGCCTGGCAAATTAAATTACCAGAGTGTCCTGTTTTCTCCCAAGGAGAAGAGAAATTTGTTTGCCTCTTGCCCTGGGCTTTCTCATGTTGTTCAGAAAGCTCCTGTGCACCAGCACGGTCTGGGTGAGAGCGCTGTGAAGGCAGGCCAGCTGCCAGRAAAGCTGCCTCCAGCTCTGCTGCTCTCATTCCTGAGCTGTCAGCTCTGCTCTTCCAGGGGAGCAGAGCTGTCGGGGGCAGCCGGAGCCGCACCACTCGGCTGCCCTCTTGTAATTACAGCACATCCCGCTTGCAGGCTGTTAGGAATACCTTATTAAACGAGTGCCGCTGACGTGGCTTTTCCTGCTACTGTGTAACACTGCTCTGCTTTAAACCTGAGCATTTCTGAAGCGTCGGCACTGGCTTGGCTGTATCAATCACTGCTGCTGTTAGCGGTGCAGGTGGAAGGGTGGGAAAGAGCCTGAAGCTGATCCAGAAGAAGGCCTGCATTGATAGTGCTTTTCCTGTCTATGTGATGTGGGAATTGTCAGGATGCCAACAATTCTGCTCCTTTTGAACATCTTCTAGCAAAAGAGACTTTTGCTTTCTGTTCCAGTTGAAATGCTTCCACTGGTTTCTCTTGGTTCCACCTGAAAAATAGGCTTTAGATCAGAGCCTTTGGGCAACTGATTTTATGGATGTGTTACTGATCCCTGGGGCTATTGTTCACCAGTGGAAACCCAAGGAAGGTTGCAATGTCATCTCTGAGAGGTGAACTTGACCTGAAAACAGATCTCAGCTTCAAATATCAAAATTAACTGAAATGGTTTAACTCGCTGGACAGATGCTCTGTGATGGGCAAGAAAAAGCTGTGCGGAAGGCACTAGCCATAGCTTTCTGAACCCTCAGAACCTTTCTCAATCCTCCACCTTCTGCCCTTTAGTAGACCCTTCACCAGCAGATGCCACCTGCCCATGCCCCTAAAATGACTAAAGTCACACCAACCATTGTTCAGACTGAGAATACCTGTATTTTCACAGCAGTGCCACACATCAGGCARTGGGTACTGATTAGCATGAATCCAACAATGGCCTCACCTCTCCTGGAGATGGTCCAAGACTGAAAACTCCTCATAAACACACTTCACAGTTCCTTTGCATTATTGTGACACAGAGTAGCATGACCAGACTGGAGGATCTGCTTCTTATACTGTATAGAGCCCCAACCCACAATATTTCTATTCCCATTCCACTATGTGGGACTATGTCTCAAACATAAAATCAGGCTGAAAATATTTCTGGTTAGTACAATTATGCTTCAAAGAATAATAAACTATTTTTTTTGGCATTAGTTTTGAAAAAAAAATTAATCCAACTAGAAGAATGATATGTCTTGCCTTGAAGAAAGGAATCACTGATTAACTTTTAGCATATATAAACCCCTGCCAGTTTCTGATAAGAGTCACCATACTTCACACGGAAATCACTGCTGAAAATCAGAAGACCAAATTACTTTCCCATGTAGAGGTAATAAGTGCATTTCATGATGGGCAGAAAAGCGTGTTAGGACATTTCTGGTTCTGGGAATTTGCAGGCTAAGGAATTAGCAGAGACATAAAATGAAGACTGTTGGATAGGATAAAAAACTTMAGTTACTTTTACCAATATGCAATGTGATGGACTCAGCAGCCACTTTACTTGAGCCTGTTTTTAACTGGGATTGGATTCCCTATAGGTTAAAGCTGCTTTCACTGCTCCAGTTTTATCAATTGGCTTGGAGGYTATTTTTTTTCAGAATAAGAAATTTGCATTTAGATGGTCCAAGGTCAGTRGAGCTACTTCAATCTTGACATCCAGTATAGCAGGCTGGGGCTGTGCAGGATGGCAGGGATGTACCAAAGACTGCTGTGTTCTACACTGTCCCTTCTCCTCACACAGGAAGAAGTTAGCTGGAAGTTCCTTTCTAACCTGGTGATCAAGTGAGCGCCAAGCCCTTGTCCAAGAAGGCTGTATAGGGTGGGATTTCCTCTCCTCTACACTGAGCATAAACCAGGGAGACTACWGTGTAGCTTGTTGCAGGGACAGTATTTAACTTGTAGTTTTATTGTACAAAACAGAATGATTATTAATTGATTTCTTTTAGTGTCCTACAAGTCTCTCAGGCCAGGTGCTGAGACACTTTGTGGGCAGAACCCAAATGGATCCCTTCACCCCCAGTGGGTTTAACCCCAGGCTCCAGTCTTGCCAGTAAACCTAATGGACCACCAACCTTATGAAGTCAATGGGGCAGCTTATGTATTCACAACTATGGATGAACAGGTTTGCAGGATCTGGGTCTTCTTTTTTCCCMCTTTCATTCCACTTGCTGTTTCACTGGAAGTCTTTATGTGTGTGGCAGGCTGCTTTTCCTTACACTGTTTAGATGAGACTCTGAGATACGCCGGAGTACRGGAGTGCAGTGACTTTGAGTCAGTTCTGTGCAAATACGGGGACTGTTTAGCTTTCCATGAAGTATTGGGATCTCTGTGCTTTGGCACAGTGTTGTTGTTCACCTTCTTAGGAAGCACTGCTCTCCTTTAATTTCTGGCCTTTACCAGGGAAACCATTGATCTAACTGGAAGCTCAGATTTATCAGATGCTGATCAGATACACATTCACTGAAGACAAGGGTCTTTTGATCAATTGCACTGGGAATTTTACCTGGAATTCAATACACATATGGTCTCTGGAGGCAAAGATTTTCACTGAGTTTTATCATGAAAAATAAACAGCCTTTGACTATAAYTGTTTTACTAATTTGCAGTCATGTCTTTTCTGTATGTGGACAAGATTTCTAAGTAAGAGTAGGTTATTAAGATCAGATTCTAGCAATGATTATGCTGCTAGTTACTTACTTCATTACAGCATGTAGCCTTTTTCCTCTTCCCTCCTCAAAGAGATTTAGTTCTAATAGAGACCCTTTTGTACTGAAACAGTAAATTATTCTATCGTCTGTTGTTTGCTTATTAAGTTTGTTAATTCTCTTCAGGTATATTTTTCTCTTTTTGCTTGGTGCCTTAACACAGCATTCTGTAATTTGCTTGCAAAGTTAGCAAACAAAAATTTTAATCTCTGAGTTGAAAAAGAGAAATCCAACTTCCTGAAAGTAAAAAATGAGAGATTTTATAGTTTATTTGATATTTAGAGCTAATAAAGTCAAGAGACTGGAGTATACTTATAGCTCATAAAATTAGGCTTTGAATTTTCTTCATTGAGTTAGAAGAAGTATTATAGGGATTTCCTTGATTTTTAATGCATTTTTGTAATGCACACCATGTGCATCAAAATGCAGCCAAATGTAAGTTACATACCCAGGGCAAAGGAATAGGGGTCATGCCTACAGAATGGGCAGTCACCACTTAGGAAACAGCAGCATGCAAAAAGATAGGAGGATTCTAAGAAACAGACAAGGTAGCAGGAGCTCCCGGTGCCCTGCCTTCGTGATGGGCACTGTGTATGAATTGCYAACCTATAAGGAGAAGGGATTGCGATGACAGGAAATTTTTTTTTCTCCTTCTATTCTTTTTCTGCTTTTCCATTTCTAAAATAGTGGATAATGCCACAAATTTCAAGTCTTGATGTTTAGGTCTAGTGTGGTTTGAGATCCTTGTACAAATGGCTGAAGTATTAAAAAGATAAAGGGATACTTCTGCCTTGGATAAAAGGCTAAAACATTTAAAAATTCATATTTGCTCTTATATAAATCTATGTGTATCTCCAGCTGTGGTGGAGCAGAAATATTTGCTTCCTGAAGTCTTAAGCTGAATATCAGCACATTACCACTCATGGGGAGAAGAGGTACCCATATCTGTCTGTTTGTCAGGCAATTATGTTAATCCATAAAAATAATTACAGGAATAGGGTAAACCACCACTGAAACTTACTCTCTCACCAGTCTATTCTTAGGGAATACAGTTGTTTTACAAAGTCCTTTAAAAAAAAGCTTATGTAGCATTATTACCTGCTGCAACTGCTGTCTGAGACCATTGTTTGTCAGAGAACAGCGACTATAAGATCTCTCATYAGAGAATTGCCACAACACAGACTTGAGGTGCCAGACTTGCCACTGAAGTATTCTGGCTGCTTACTCTGGTCTCAAGTGCTGGGCTYATGTCAGTCCTAGCTAACTGAAGAGCTAAGAGCCATGAAGGTATTTTCCATTTCATTCTGATGATGTGGTATTGAGAGGGAATATTCCCCAGGGAGAGGTGAAATGATGACTACAGTTCATGGGTGGGCATTTATTGCTTTTGGTTTATTGCAGGTAGAAGTTCCCGCCTACGCTCCAATCAAGCATGCAGAAACTGTGGCATAGTAGGATATTGTAGTTCCTGTAAAAAGGCTTCTGTGATAAGAGATATGCTAAAAAGAGTGTTACTGGTCTATTATATGAAAAGAAGCTTGTTCTGGACTCATCCTTGAACAGGCTGCAGGTTGTGATATTTTCTATATTTTTTTAACTAGAATTATGTGCATGGAATCAGTGACTTTGCTGAGTGAGCCAGGTGATTTTCCTGGGATTCATAAGCACAAGTTGATCAGATGCCCTGCAGAATATAATTTTTTTCCCTTGCTTTTTTTCCTGTGCACATTGTTTTTAAACTAACTCAGGAAGTGGAAAAGCTGCATAAAATTTCTCATTGACTTTATACGTGTGGTTTAAAACTGTGGACATGTTAGTAGTCATGTGTGTTTAAAAGTTTCTTTAATCACCACCTTGAAGCTTGAGCCTGGGGATATCAGTGTTGAACTGYGCTGGTAGTAGCTTTGTGAGCAGGAGTTTCCTCTGACATGTTAACCTATGGACACCAGGAAAAAGCTAGGTCTAGCAGACAGGCATTGCATGGTACTTAATAGTAGTTTGAAAACCTTGTGCTGAGGAGAATCTCAGGTTGGACCCTCCTTGGTTTTTAATTAATTTAATTTCCTTTGCTTCATAAAATGCAGTCCTTATAATTTTAGTGCAGATAAGTATTGCATCATTATAGGTGCCTTGGTGAGCTGTTTCTCGATGGCCCAGACTTATCTCAGCAGATAGCTGGACGTGTTTGCAACTTGCTGAGCAAACTGCTTGTGTTTTGTGTGTGCATGAGGCTTCTGTGCAGCACAATGAGAGTCTTGTACTAAGCATGAGGCAAAAGACAGCTGGTGAGAAACATGTGGCTGAGGCCAGTTCAACAGGCAAGAGGTTTCTGGTAAGGCCTTAAATACTTGTTGGCCATTAGGTATGGAAGTTGGATTTTATGGTTGGGTCCCTAATTTTGTTTTATTGCCTTAGGAAAGACTAAAAAGTTGTTATGAATTTTTTGACCTCTTTCATGACATTCATACGAATCTAAATGAAGCAGGAGAGGTTACTTCTATTAATGCTTCAGTATCTCAATAACACTCATTTCCCTGCCTGTAAAATGACCTCTCAGGCTGCTATAGAAATCAAGGTYCAGAATTTGGGAAGCTAACAGGGACATTTGCAAAGCATGTTATAGTTTACAGGCAGCATCTTTCCCCTCCCCCTCCATTTCACAAAACGGGAACCACTTCAGTACCACAAATACCCAGTAGGAACCCAGTGAGTTCAGCTTCAGAAAGGTTTGAATAATTCAGCGCCATTTGCTGTGTGAACATAAACTGTGACTGTGGAAGGTCTGATCCATAAGCAGCCTTGACTGTTCCCCCTCTTCACCTTACAAAACTGCCATGTTTGGAGAAACTTGTTGCATTTCACGAAGAGAGTGAAAGCAGCCAGGCAGCATGAGGTGAACCTCTATGGCCAGTGGTACTTTATTAGCTTCTGCTCACCAAATATAGTTTTCAGCAATTTGCCCTCTTCTACTTCGTGGAGTTTCCTGGAGATACTGTAGGTATATGCAACATGCATGTGAGTGTTTTAGAAGCTGAAGCCATATTACTAGGCTTTTTATTAAATTAATTTGTGGTTTTCCCATGACAAATGCATGCTTTTCTCCCTTCAGAGGAGACTGCTTGCAGTGTGTGCAGCCAGAGACATTGCTAACAAAAACTAATCCACCACGCACCAAAGAGCAGTGACAAACTCGACAGGACACAGTCTCAAAGAATTGAAGAACAGTGAATTTAGTTCTCACTTGTTCACTGGAATTATGTAGCTTTTGTTGCACAATCAGCACTGACAGGGATGTTGCTGAGGTTTGAAGCTTTTTCTTTCAAACAGAGGCTGTTCTTTCCTTTAGGAAGAAAATACCTAGCACAGGAACCAGCTTGGACTGCACTGCCAGCTGTGCAGAGAGGGCTTGGGGATGAGCGGTCCCTCAGGCCACCTCACTGCTGGGCTTGGAGGTGGCTCCCACATGGCAGCATCTGCTTCTCAAGCTGATCTAGTGTGGCCCAGCCTGGCTTTTCTATATGGCATTTTTTCTATCCCATGCAAGCTGCTGGGACACTTAAAACAGCAAATAAGTGGTTCCAAAAGGAAGAAAACATTAAGAAGATTGCTATTTCCACAGTTAACAAGCAGGAGACTYTCGTTACATGTTCCACCTCCCTCTCTACTCCACATCCAAATACACGTAGAAAGAAAGGGAGAAAACTGGGGGGAGAAAAAAGCACCATTAAGACCACAAGAACCATCTGCGCTCAGACGTGTTATGCATGTGCATGCCAACTTTTTGTATATACATTTGGAGGAAGGATTTTAGGGAATGTGCAGCCGCTGGCAGTGAGGGCCTGAGAAGCATTTGTGATACCTAGTTTTCATTTAGTGCATGCCTTTGGGTTTRTGAATGTATCTAGCCAAGACCACTACCCTCTTGCCATGCTCTTAAGAGCCAACATTGAAACAAGATACTGATCATGACTGAGGTTTAACTTTTTTTTTTTAATAAGATACAAGTTCCTTTTCACATTGAAAGTTATCTCATTTAGGGAACAGTTGTGAAATCTTGCTTTAACTCATCTCTCCTTTTTAATTTTCAGGAAACATGGAAGTTTGCAGGACAAGGCCAGTGTCATCTCCCCACTGTGGAGCATCCTCACCTATAAAGGTAGGTGGGTTTGTACTTTATGGCTTTATCATTTAAAACAAACCTGTTTTGTTAACTGACCTTGGGTGTAAAATCAAACCCTACTGATTTCACGTAGGTGTTTACTGACAGTCCTGTAACCAAAAAAGTCAGAAGACACTGCTTTTCAGTATGAAGAAAATGCTGGTAAATCACAGAACCCAGAGAAAGTTAAAAGTATTAAACCAAAAAGTATTCATGTAGGAAATAGTCCACAAATTTTTGGCTGTTAGTGGTAGCTTTTTCAAAATTATTCTTATAAGTAGCTAGAAAACCTTTAAAACTCATTTTTCTATATGACCTTGTGGTCCTTGCTGCTTATGTGAAATGCACAGGATTAAGAAGACCTCATTATTGAGTCATTTACTAGCTGCAAAGTGAAATAATTAGTTAACTTTGGGCATTTTTCTAAGCAAAACAGATATACCTTTGCACTGCAAATCAGCAATGTTTTCATCATTAGGTTTTAGGAAAGGTGTTTCACATTATTTATGCCAATTCAGAGGAGAGTTCAAATTCTTGAAGTACAAATTTTCAACATCCAGCTTGAGCTATATGCATACATGTATATGATTGCTGTGCACATCTGCAACAGTTGGACTCGATGACCTTAAAGGTCTTTTCCAACCTACATGATTTTATGACTCTATAACAAAACCAGTTTGAGTGCAGGGAAGAATAAGCATCGCCTAATTGCAGCACCTGAGCATTTAGGGCTTTACCTCTGATTGTGCTTTGTTGAGGCATAGCAGCTTCCATGCAACCATTTTTCCATGCATTTTGCTGGATAAATAGGAGGTGAGTCCTTTAACTGGTCCCTTTCTTGGAAGAATATTAACATCAAGAAAAACATGCAAAATTCCTCTAAGTTTGTTTCCACTGAGTTTCAATCAAAACAGCATTTGTTCTTCATCACAGTTACCTTGGTGAGTTCAGATGGCAGTAACTCTGCAGAAATAGAAGTCTTGTAACAGCAAATATAGGCCATAAGAAACTTGGGTGAGCATTACCTTTCTGTACATATGCTAAAGCTACGAGTGGGATTTTAAAAGAACATTGATCACTTAGCAAAAAAAAAAAAATTGCTATTGATTTCCAATGGGATTTACACCTGTAAGTCATTTAGAGAGAGATTTTGAAGATGTATTTAAGTAGGTAAACATCTAACAGGATTGAGGAGGTTACAGGTTCAAGGGCTCTTTGGCAATTGCTGTGGCCAGCATCAGCTGCCCTGTTATCTAGTCCAACCCTTCCCTGATGTGAAGAACACCACATTGGGGCACTCATGTACAGGAGACCAAGAGACCAAAGAGCAAGGGGCAAGGTAAGCAGAGGAAAGCGAAGACCTTTCTAAACCACCCATGAAGTACCCACTCCATCCTCCTTGTTATACATACTGCAGGTCATCTTTTCATATAGAAATGAAGGACAGTGACATGAAGGGAAAAATATTTTCTTTTTATCATTACTCTTTTAGGGAAACATGATTTCCTTTCAAAGTTTTAAGTGTACATTCCTATTGTCATCAAATAGAACTCAGTTATAAGTCTCAATTGATTGTGTAAAATGGTACTTAATTCTAATTGAAGCATATATTTTTAAATCTACCTATACAACTTCTTGTACATTGAGTTAAAATTTATTTGTACCTGAGCTTCAAGTTAAGGTTTAGCAGGCTTTTGTCATATGCCCTACAGAAAAATAAGAAAAATACTCTTTCCAATGCTGCATTGACACTGTGCACAAATTCCATAACACTTAAAAATGTGACAGAAGTAACCTTTGCAAACAGAATGAGTCCATTTCCTAATGCAAGACTCTTAACATATTCACTGATCTCTTACTACAGCTCTAGTTTGCAAACCCCTCAGACACATGGATATATTAATATCCAAGTTTTCTTTAGTTTAATTGCATCACTGAGACCTAATGCTTCAAAAAAATCAGCATCTAAATCAGAGAAGAAGACTGCATTACAAGAAAGCCTTTTTGTTGCTGAAAATAAAAGGATGAAAACTTTCCCTGGCTCAACCCAAGATATCTCCTTGTTTTATCTCCTTTGCCATGTTACGATTAAGAAACACGACATTTTTTGTTGCATTTTAATGTTGGCAAAACGAAGTATCTCACAGCTATCTGACTCTATTTTGACACACCTTTCCAGATCCAGTGACTCCTCTCTACAGTTGTTTGCTGCATCATGCTGAAGAATCATAGAATCATTCAGGCTGGAAACGACCTTTAAASTCATGGAGTTCAACCATTAACCCAACACTGCCGAGTCCACCACTAATCCATGTCCCCAAATGCCACATCCACACATCTTTTAAATACCTAGAGGGATGGTGACTTCCCTCTAGTCATAGTCATATCTCTCTAGGATAGTGACTACAACTTCCTTGGGCAGTGTATTCCAGTGCTTGACACTGGACGTGCTCCAGCACCTCAATGTCTTTCTTATCGTGAGGGGCCCAGAACTGAATGCGGGGTTCGAGATATGGCGTATCTCGAACTGTGCTGAGTACAGGGGGACAATCACTGCCCTGGTCCTGCTGGCCACACTATTGCTGATGCAGGCCAGGAGGTCATTAGCCTTCTTGGCCACCTGGGCACCTGCTGGCTCATGTTTAGCTGCTGTCGACCAACAGCCCCGGGTCCTTTTCCGATGGGCAGCTTTCCAGCCACTCTGCATCCAGCCTGTAGCACAGCCTGGGGTTGTTGTGACCCAAGTGYGGGAACCAGAACTTGGCCTTGTTGAACCTCACACCATGTTGAACCTCATGTCCGAGGGCCATTGATCTGTCCTGTCTAGATCCCTCTACAGAGCCCTCCTGCCCTCCAGCAGATCAACACTCCCACCCAACTTGGTGTCATCTACAAACTCACTGAGGGAGCACTCGATCTCCTCGTCCAGATAATGGATAAAGACATTAAACAAGACTGGCCCCACACTGAACCCTAGGGAACACCACTGATGGCTGGTTGCCAGCTGGATGTAACTCCATTTACCACTATTCTCTGTCCCTGGCCATCCAGACAGGTTTTACCCAGAAAAGAGTGAACCCATCCAAGCAACGAACTGCCAGTTTCTCCAGGAGTCAGCAGCCCCATACAGCGATACCCTTTTTCAGCTTGTATGCTCCTAAATATTTTCAGTGGAGCAATAAATACCAACACAACAAAAGTATGTAGTAAGTAAACTTATTGAAAATATTTGCTTTCCTAATTTATGGGGGTTTTTTTCAGCAAAGTTGTTCTGGCTTCAGAAAGAGTCTGCTTTTCATTCTTCTTGAGGTAAGCCACATGATTTCCAGCCTTCCTTTCCCTCCTCAGCTGTACCAAGCAGTTTCTCCTGCACCTAAGGCCGTTGCCCATGGCAGGACTCCAATTCTTAAGCCTGGATGGAGAATTCCAGATAGGTCAACTTACCCTTGATTATAAACCTGGTATAGGGCTGGGTTTGTAGCCATGTAAAAGGCTTAGTCTACACTTACTACTTACTGAATCACTGGCAAAAAACATGTAAATGATCTTATTTGAAGTATTATTTTCTTACTTCCATCTTATTTTGTAACGTGGGTTCTGAGTGTAGAAAAAGAAGTATGTTTAACATTTCAGTGGCAAGTCTTGAAAGCATAGTTTTTTATGTTTTTTATGTCAAATGAGCAATTCAGCATGGCTTTAGAGAGGAAAATAAAAGTGAACACTGTTTGGACATCAATAAAATTCAAGGTTAGAGTCTAAAAATACAGCATCAGCCTTGTCAGCTTTGCAAATCCAGCATCCGGAGTGGCACAGCTGTATTCCTTAAATGAAATTGTTAGTATTAATTCCTATGAAATATCATAACAGAAAAGCAGGGCAGGAAGGAACTACTTAGTCCCACTCACTGTTTCAAGGCAGGAATAACTATACCTGCAAGATTTTTCTCATGTCAAACCCCAGTATTCCTGGCACCAGTTTAAGCCATTGCTCTTATCCACCCTATTTGGAGGAAGCCTCTCCCACTCTGAAACAGTCTCTACATTCTTGAAAATTGTGATAAATCTGGGAGTAGGATAAAAGGAATTTTCTTTCCTGATCTAGGCAAGTTTTTTAGAAATCTTTTATTTGTAGGTTATGTTCTTTACTAAGGAGAACATGTTATTCTCCTCTGGATGCTCTCCAAGTGTGCCACATTGCTCTTGAAGTATAATATCCAAAATCAGTCACAGTGCTCCAGCTGAGGCTTGATCAATGATGGATGGAAAAACATCTTTCCATGTGTTTTGCAATCTATATTTCTGTCTGTATCTCCCACTCTTATGAGATTCAGGGGGAGTGCTGGCAACAGCACAGCTATGATTTATGATTAGTGTACTCCCARGACCCTTTTCTGAGAAAATGCTACCTAACCAATTATTTTTGGTCCTCTATTGGGGAGGAATAATCAAGTAACAAATGCATTGCATCTTATTTATCTTTATTGAATCTCACCCAGTATTTTTAATCCATTTTTCCAGATATTTAAGTTCTAAATAACCCTTGTGAGCATTTGCAGGCCCTCCCACCTGGAGTCACCTTCAAGTTTAACTTCCACTTCTACTGTCTCAGTCAGAAACTTCATGAATTATTAAAACAGCAAGATGTCTCCAATGCTTCCCCCCCAGCTAAAAGGCCTGGCACATCCATAGCTGTTACTTATTTCTTTGCAATGCCCCCCATTACTTAGCCAGTCTTTTTATGTGTGTTCTTTCTAGGAACTGGCTTCAGGCTGGCCAATCTACAGTGACCATGATCCTCTGCTTTTCCCATTTTTTTCCCCTGAGAGACCTATCCCATTTGCCCTTTTACAGAACTTTACCGAACTTCAAAATTAACAGTTGTATTCTAACACAACTTTRGTCAGTTTTTAATATTCTAGGCCCAGCTGATTTCAACGTATCTAACTTAAGTTAAAAGCACTTAGCTTTCTGCTTACTCTTGGAGAAGATCAGTTCTTCAACTAGTCACAGCTTTTACAACACATTTTGAAGTAACGCAGAAGCCACACACTAGTCATGACATTTAATGTTTGACTTTTTCCAAAAAGTACATAAAATAGTGGTAGGACTTGATGCTTTCACATTTTAGATGTATTCAGCAATTTATTAGTGAGTGAAGGGCACAACATAGGGTTATTCAACAGCACTTGTAAATTTTGATCAACCTCTCCTTGCAAGAATCAAGCTTCTGAATTAGCTGAACACTAGTCTGAAAGCAAAACCACAGCTGTTTACTGCCAAATGTATAGATTATTGATGAGAGCAAAGACTTGTTACTCTATAGTTTTTCCTCTTCCCATATTTAGCCATCAGTATCTAACAGTTGTACTATCACTCAGATTCCCTGCTTTGTAAGATGCCTGATGTCTGCAGCAATTCTTTTTATTCCAGTCATGAGAGAAAGGAGATGAGAGATGTCAGCAAGAGTTAAAGATTACACACAAATGAAGACTAAATTCTGATGTTGTCTCTAGAAACCTCTGCTTTACCCATTTATTAGGGTAAAGAGACGAACTTAGAATGTGTTTCTGATGACCATTACTACTGCCGTGTTTTGTGACTGCTCCCAATGCCTCCTTGCAGTTGATCCCATGTGTCAGCAACCACAAAGCACTGATTAAAGTCTGATGAAGCTGCAGCTACAGGATGCTCCAGATCCAGGGAACCAGCATAGCAGAGACAAGAGAAAAACGTGAGTATTAAGCAGTGCCATCTAGTGTAGTGCAGGCACTCACTGACAGAGAAGGGAGCCGGCCTCCAGGTGTTTTTTAGCCTTTAACTGAAAGGGAACCGCAGTACTAAACTCATACACACCGCAGAAGGGTTTTGATAGCAAATAAAAGTAAAAGATGCCAAAGTGGTTTTGTGCCTTTTAAGTTCTGCCTGATTTACACCCTGGTACCCAGACCTCTTTTTTTTTTTTTGGATTTTTGCCTGGACTACAAAGAGGAGAGTGTGTCTGCATAAGCCTCTCTATAGATTTGAGCATTCATACTGCCAGATTAAGAGACCCATTTGAGCACTGCAATGACAGATGGCAAGAACTTGGTTGGAGGGAGCTACCAAACGAATTTGTGTGCAGCACCTGGTACTGCAAGGCTTTAAGGGAAGCTCTATCAAGATGTGAAGTCCCTGATGGTACAGATGCTTTCACAAGTGAATTAGGACTCCTACAGAAGAGGTCAGCACACTATATAGTTTTAGACATTGCCCATCCCATACAGAGCTCTGCATTGCACAGTGGTAAACTCTCCACATTCCTCATTAGCATTTACAGCTGCAACATAGTTCAAGGACAGAAATACAGATAAAATACCCTATGAAATCACATAATTGCTGTTAAAAGCCAATGGACACATACAAAAATCACATCTCTCACATGGGTCAACAAAGATTACTGTAGTAAAATAACCTTTGCATCAGCTGAACTATTTCCACTCAGCAAGCATCTCCTCAGTCCTCTGTTTCCCTTGAGCAGGCTGGCAGACCAGCTAGTTGAACTGAGCACAAGCAATGCTTTCCAAGACTCTTCCCAAAGGGACTAAATCAACCACAAGCATAACTTAAAGCCAGGTAAAATAGGTAAGCCGGATCTTACCACCTGACTCCTTTCAGGTCTCTACCATCACCTAGATAACAAGCAAATCATCCAGTTTTGCATAACAGAACCTTATCCTTAACATGACCCAGTCTCTTCAGCTATGGTAGGCTCCCTCCATTAAGTAAGCTGCTTGTTAGAGCCTTATCTCATCAGCTGGGAGACAGCTGATTAGTTACAGGTAGAGGCTAAACCTGTCATCTGAAAGCCCCATCTCCCATGTGACCTGATGAGTTGGTTTTCTTACGTGTGTGGAAATGTCCGTCTTCCTACGCAGACACTTTGAGATTTATGGGATACTAAGAAACCAGATGAAATTATGGGACTTGTGTTATACAGAATAATGGATTAGAGGAGAAAGTGGCTTCTTCCTTCTTAAAATCTATGATTGTGTTTTGGTTTGAGCAGTACAAGAAATGCTTCAACTTCTTTCTGAGTTGTAAATGTGCTCTCCTACATGACAGCTTTATTGCCGCAAAGAAACCATCTCTTTAAAGGAGATAATTTCTTTGAAAATGTTTATTTATACAAATGGGTAAATTAAAGCTTTTTAGGTTTTCAGTGCTCAGTTTGGATTTCTAAAGTAATCACCTCTGCAGATAAATATAACTGTGCATCCGTTGTTATTCACAAACCGAATATTTGGAGGTGTACTGAAAGGTAGAAAAAAGCAAGAGGGGACAGGAAGGGTGAAGCATGCAATGGCCAGGCACTTCCCACCCACAGCTTTGCCCCAGCCCCACCTCTGCCCCTGCAAGGCAGGGAACTGCATGAGAGGTTTCTTCTTGCCCCCTGCATCTTCTGTGCTGCTGTCCAGTATCTTTGCACATTTGACTGGTCTCCAGAGGGCCTGATCTCCGGGTTGGAAAATGCTGTGTTAACACTTCACTAGCCTTAGAATGGGGAATGACAGCATCACTTGGCTTGGGAGTAGGAGTGGCTGCAGCCTGTGCACTCTGCAGTGGGTCTTCCAGCAGGTCAGGGAGGGTGGAGTGTGACCTTCCTCCCTGTCCCCTCCAAGAAGGTGCCTCTCTGCCCTGTTCAGCTGGGAAGCTGCAGGAGCGGACCAGGCCATGCAGCTGTCCGGCACCAGGTTCATTACACACATCTCTGGCAGCAATTATACAAAACCCCAGGAGAAAGTGGCCTGACTTGATGCTGCCTGCTCATTAAAGCCTCCCTCCTTCACAGCAAGACCTCTGAAGAGTACGTGCCGATATTTTAGGCAAGATGTGATTTATTGAGAAACCTGGAAAAGATGTCCATATCATTCCATCATGTCAAAAACCTCATGATGAGCAGACAGAGTCAATTATCCCACTGCGGACTCTTAGAAGCTACTGCTAAGAGCAGGTAACTTTAGCCATCCCAGTGCCTCCAGGACCTCCTGGTAGACATCCTCTTAGCTTTGGCCCTGTGCGTAGACTCAAGGTGCAAGCTAAATGTGGTGATTTTTACATTTTATCGCTGTGTCATTTCAAAATGCTTTTTCAGAGCCTGTGTAAAGCAGCCAGGCATATAATTCCCTTGAGACATTTCGCTGTACAATAAATAATTTTTACCCATATTTGCTAGCAGCAACCCAGTTCCCAAAACAGGTATTATAGTGGGGGCGAAGGTCTCAGAATAGGCAAATCCCTTATGCCCAGTACACTTCCCACACAGTATCAATAAACCTGAAGTGTAGGTTTGTCTAGCAACAGTGATACACATTAGAAACTTGTCATGAACGAGTGTTTTAAGGTCACTTAAAGATTGCAAAATTCCCATATAAAAAGCTGCTTTTAAAAGTTAAGTGTGAAACATTTGAGAGTTGCCAGTGCCAGAGCCCAGCTTAGCAGGGATCTGTCACTACTGGCCTGCAATGATAGTTTTTTTCCACTAACTGCAGCATTCTGAATGAGTTTATCTTGAATGTCCAGACCATGCTCATTGCATTGAGCACCTTTCTCAAAGGGATGGTTGTTCCTTGGTATTAGCAAAAATTTCTGACTAAATGTTTAGTGATTACTATAAAAAAAATTCAGCAAGAGAAATAAAAAAAAGTCAGGTCATTGTGGATGACCTGACCAAAATTACACAGGGTATCAGGTCGAATGAGGAACTGCCCCAATACTACCCTGATCCGGGCTCACTTTCTAATCACGTAATTGACCCAATATTGCAAATAGATGAGGTTCTGAGTGTTGGTTTTTTTTTATTCTTCCAAGTTGCTATTACCTGTTAAATTGCACTGCAGATAGCAGCAATTTTCCCTCCTTCTCCCTCATCCTCCAAAAATCTCTAATGCCTTAMGATGCATCGCCACTTATCGCTCATTTTGCCACCTGAATACTCGCAGGGAGCTGACTGACTAATCCCTGCTGTTAATGCACATCAGCAGTAGACAGATCACTCATATCTGAATCATTTGTACCCTGTGTGAGCTGAGCCTCATTCAGGTGTTTAACATGCTAGTCCAAGAGTAGCTCTACATTACAGTCATTTAGTAAATGTGTGATTGTTTTGGGCTTCAGAAGGAAAGTGGGAGAGTGGAATAGTTTTGCTTTCCATTAYGGTGTTGATGCCACCTAACTTTTGCAGAAAACTAATGTGATACCCATTGTCCAGCTCTTCTTCCCTTACTTTTTGTTTGGTTAAAATGAAAGTTTGGTTTTTTTAAAATTTTCTTCATTATATCTTGGTATCAAGTTAAAAAAAGCAGTTATGAGTTGATCCTTCTTCACAAAGAGGTGTTGCATGATTATAGCAAATAGATTCAACTTGATCATGCATAAAATTCATAAAAGGATTTATTCTCTGAGGTAAGTAACTTTATTCTGTGAAGTAAGTAACTGACAGGAATAGTTCAGCTTGTGGATCCTTTAACTGCTATTTGTACCCAGACCTACTACAAAGGGAAAGGGCATTATTTTTATAAACAAATTTGTCATCTAATTTTGTTAAAAAAACCCAAGACAAAACAGTGAGAATATCAAACAATTGGTTTTCTCATCTATGCTTTAAAGTGCACATGTGTATATCAATGCTTTTGTTTTATTTCTCAAGTAGTCAGTGCTGTACAGTCCTGTCAGTTCAGTGTAAAATCAGTTCTAGTAACAATACTGTCTATGGAGAAAGAGTAGAAGCATTGTACCTGTGGCAGTTCAAAGACATAAAGTTTGCAGGAAAAAGTAACTAACCTCTTTGATTAGAAAAACTGTTATATTCATTTTTTCCATCTGTAATAAATGACACTCCCTCCTCTCTCTTGGCTCTTTTATATAGCTATGAATGTTGTAATGACTTCAGATGAACTATACAGAACTGCCCAGAGCTACACTTTGAAGTAATGTTTATTTACAGTTCTCTGTATAGTTGGTCTCTGTGACTTACCATCAAAATGTCGAGAGGGTTCTCCTTTCCTTGTGAGCAGTAATTTTCTAGGTCAAGTAAAATTTGCATTGAGCACTGCTCAGAGACAGACACTCTGCTGCATCTAGACAGTATGGTTTGATGCAGTGGCTGGGAAGATCTTGGACACATATTAAGATAAAAAATTCTCTGCCTGTTTTAAAGTAGATTTTTTCCTTTTGATTTCATACCCTTCAGTGGAAGTTGATCAGGAATAGAGAGGTCCTGTTCATAAAGGTCCAATATTGTCTTGCTTTATATTTAGTTCTGCATAACAAAATCCATGAAGAACTATTAACTGACAATTTTGGATCTTTTTTTTGTGGCAAATGCAAAATCATTTTGGCTCAGCCAGTGGAATTCATTGAAATCCAAGTCAAGGTTTCTGGTGGCTTCAGCAGCAGCAGAATCTCATTCTTTACTTTTGGTCTGGGGTGTAATTTGCAAAAGAGCCTGGAAAAATCAGGAGCCCATATTCCACTGAGATGGACAGGGAACAGGGCATCTCACTTCTCCCTGCACTCTCATGGTGAAATATAACCCACACACCTTTTGGAAATGGCTGCTGTCAATTACAGAATCRCAGAATCACAGGATAGACAGGGTTGGAAGGTACCTTTGGAGATCGTCTAGTCCAAGCCCCCTGCCAAGGCAATGTCACCTAGAGCACCTAACCCCCAACARCAGGCTACACAGGAACATGTCCAGGTGGGTTTTGAATGCCTCCAGAGAGGGAAACTCCATGACCTCCCTGGGCAGCCTGTTCCAGTGCTCTGCCACCCTCAGAGTAAGAAGTTCCTCCTCATGCTGAGGTGAAACTTGTTGTGTTTCAGTTTATGGCCATTTCCCCTTGTCTGTCCCTGGGGACCACTGAAAAGAGTCTGGCACCATCCTCTTGGCACCTGCCTTTGAAATATTTATATGCATGAATGAGATCCACTCTCAGTCTTCTCTAGACTGAACAGGCCCAGTTCCCACAGTCTCTCCTCATAAGAGAGATGCTCCAGACTCCTCATCATCTTTATGGCCCTCACCAGACCCTCTCCAGTAGCTCCTTGTCTTTCTCGTATTGAGGAGCCCAGACCTGGACACAGCACTCCAGATGTGGCCTCACTAGGGCCGAGTACAAGGGAAAAATAATCTCCCTCGACCTGGTGGCCACATTCTTCCCTATGCACCCCAGGATATCATTGGCCCTCCTGGCTGCAAGGCACTGCTGACTCATGGTCAACTTGTCATCCACCAGGACTCCCAGGTCCTTCTTTGCAAAGCTTCTCTCCAGTGGGTCAGCCCCCAACCTGTGCTGGCACTTGGGGTTATTCCTTCCCAGGTGCAGGACCCTGCACTTGCCCTTGTTGAACCTCGTTAGGTTTCTCTCTACCAAACATTCCAGCCTATCAAGGTCCTGCTGAATGGCAGCAGAGCCTTCAGGTGTATCAGCCACTCCCCCCAGCTTCGTATCATCAATTAGACATCAGCTCCCCAAGTAGTGGAGGAACGGTGGGGTGAAATACGATGCTCTGTGCTAGAGGTACCTTAAAGCCTTTGAATCCATATGCCAGACAAAATGTCCCACTCAAACAGAAGAAGTTTATGTTATAGTCCTTCACTGTAAATTTCCCAAGCAAATGTAAATAAAGGGAAAAATGTTTGAACCATACTTACAAGTAACAGTAGGAGAATATAGGATGTAGGCAGCTGTACATTAGCTATTTGGTGCAAGCTTATAGATCCCAAAGCTGAAAAGACTATTTGGTATYGTCTGTGTTTCCGCTGTATTACA
This sequence comes from Amblyornis subalaris, assembly GCA_018881555.1. NCBI lineage: Eukaryota > Metazoa > Chordata > Aves > Passeriformes > Ptilonorhynchidae > Amblyornis > Amblyornis subalaris. The sequence goes on from JACAXG010000001.1 coordinate 7,970,041, forward strand.
CAGGTTACAGAATTTTCCTGAATTAGCTCCTGTAGGGACAAGAGGAACAATTTTGCTAAGAAAATCAATCATTTCCAACTTCAAAATGCCTAGTGATGGAGAATCAGTTACAATCCTTGGTAAATTGTTCTAATAATTAATTACTTTCCATGCTAAAATGTGTCTAGTTTCAAATTTCACTGGTTCCTGTCAGACTCTTTTCCACTTGACCAAAATGCCGTATATTATCGAATTTCTACTCTTCTATTCTATTCTATTTCTACAGGAAGAAAGGAAATTTATAAATTATATCTAACTCTCCCCTTAACCTTGTCTTTGTTAAGCTAAATATATTGATGTACTTAAGCTTCTCATTGAAAGACATACCTTCTGCTCTTGTCACCCTTCTCTGAACCTCTCTCTGTTGGCCACCAGTCCCCTACAGTGGACCCCAGAAGCAAACACTACTTCTGAGTGACCACTGCACCTCTGCCCATACAGAGGCAACACAGCTTTACTGAGAAATCCTGCAGCAGATACAAAGTACTGACCCTTTGATTCACAACCTTAGAATGAAAATTTACACTTGGCAAATTATTCATCATTACTCTTCCCTTTCCTTCCTTCCTTCCTTCCTTCCTTCCTTCTTTTCCTTCCTTCCTTCCTTCCATCCTTCCAATACTATAAATGTACATACCAAGACCAGACATGAGTCTAGAGATCCTAAGCATAGTTATACTCAGTCTGAAACAGGGCTATTCTGGCAGGATTTCTCTGGATTTCTTTGAAGAAGGGGGAGATGTCAACTGTCTCTCTAGATGCACTAAATTGTGCCTCAGATGTGGAGAACAAAATGCAGCAACCACTTTAACAGACTACTTTTCCTGTGTACTTCAAGATCTCTGACTGTTGCTTTGTTTCCCAGAAAAAAATGGGATTTTTTTTTTTTCCTACAACACTTCAAATAATTTTTGTGGATGTCTCTCTTTTCCGCTTTGGGAATTTACCTACCATGGCCAGGATGCCCAGCAATACCAGAGAGAGACTTACAAAGAGAAATATCTGGAAAGGTGCTTTACCTTTAGTTACTCTTTAGAATATATTTCAAGATCACTCTTTAAAATGGGCTGATGAGAGAACTTCTTGTGCTGTATCTATGCTTTGGAGAACAAAAGTGATACAGTTTGCCTTCATGGAATCATAGAATGTTTTGGGTCGGAAGGGACCTTAAAGACCATCTAGTTCCAACACCCTACCATGGGCAAGGACATGTCCTTCTCATTTTGATAGCCCCAGAGCTGGACACAATACTCCAGRTATGGTGTCACAAGAGCAGAATAGACCACGATTATTTCCTGTAGTATGCTTGCAAATCTGCTGTCTGTCTTCTAGGGATACTGCATCTACAGACAGGTTCATTTTATTTCAATTAATTCTCTGAGGCCTGTAGCAAGGGATGAGCTAAGGATCACCTCTTTCACAAATGCAGATGTGCAAATACAAATGACAGAGAAAAGCAAGATGAACAATTGGGCCAGCCAGCATTAGCTTGTGTATAATGCACAAGTTTCAGCCAATGTCCTTTTTGTCTTTCCTCTGACTAATTATCAAAATGAATGCATGAAATAAAAAGTCACTAATATGCCAATGATAACTTTCTGCCCATGTTAAACACAAAACAGTAGGTGATTATAGAGCAGGGAGTCTTGCAAGTTTGGAGGCAATGGCCAAAATGGCCTTTTCCTTCCCATCAGAGACTGAGAAGTGCCATGGATGTACTTGATCTTACAGAGAAAGTATGTATCTCTCTATGTATCTCTTTGATAACCAAACCAAACAAAACCCACAGTAAAAACAGAATAGCTTCCAAAGCTGCCCTGTCTATGTCTGTGCACATCTCTACCTCCGTGGTCCGTGGCAGGAGTAAGAGAAGTGAAGGCAAGGTGTTGCTTATGAAGTTGAGCATGTTACAGGATGAGTAAAATTCCCCTACTGAGTCATCATTTCTCAAGCATGTAGTATCTGTATAACGAGTTGGCCAGAATTTCAACACTGCATATGGCTTTTTCACACATGAACACATTTTTTATCACATATTTGTTTGAATGAGGATATCAATTTCAGAAAACAAAGTACAACTCTGGATTGAAAAATAGCTGTGGGAAGTACAAAGACCGCCAGTTTTACATTCTTTCACAAGAACCATTATCCAAAGTTCAATCAGAAATGTATGAAAATATATATAGCTTAACACTGCGAAGTTCAGCGTATGTTAAACACAGTGAAGACTTTGCTAAGGCAGCATTGTTCTCTATAGGCTAGTGGTCATAAATAGAAATATTCATGCTATCCTTCACATTAAGCACTTTTTTCTGTTTCAGAGCCTTGAAGCATTGTGCAATGGGCTGGCTTGTTTTTTTTTTTTTTTTTTATGGTCTTTCCCTCTTGGAAAGACAGGAATCATAACTACATAAGAGAACATACTGGTTCAAGTGAATCCCTCAGGTTTTAGTGGAGTGGACAAGCCTCAGAAGTACTGTGGAGACTTTTAAGCATCCAAAAGATAAGGCACCAGGACAATATTTGTTAAAGCCACTTTTGCATTGCTTTGTATACTAGAAAGTGGTCCTGAAATGGCTGTGGACAACAGGTGGAGAAATACCAGTACTTAAAAGGAGTGAAATAAAGCAAGCCTTTGTGCTGACTTGTGCTCCATCTCTACCTCTCTTTCCATATCCCAGCTCAGAGGGAGGGGCTGTATCAAAGGGGTGCCTGGGCAGAATGGTCATGGTGATGTCTGGCTCCATCTAAAACCTCACTGTCCAAAGACTGATTTCGGCTTTTGTTCTGAGTGACGCAAGTATGGCATTAAGGAAACTTACTGGCACACTGAGGCCTAACTAAACCTGCTTCTAACAGCAATGAACTCACAAGGTCTGGGTACAGATAAATACTGGGATTCTGGCAGATCTCCAGAGCGACACAGAGCAGTCCTTGGCTCATACCTTGTATAATTCCTGAGTGCTGTCATCTTAGTGTCTCCTTGTTGCACTGCTTGCTGAAGGGCACAGCCAGTTAGAAATCAGAACCACAGCTAGATCCCTGTTTTTGAAAACTATTGCAGACTTTTGTTTCTTCTTGCATGTTTCCAGATTGGCATAAAGGGTTGGGAGAGCCCTAGAGTGGGTGGGAATATGGAACAGCTGTTTTGTAGATCGTCCTTTACTAAAATGTACAAGGTACTTACAGGAGGTGGGACTTGTGAGGATGTTTTCCCCAGGCCTGCACTCCCAAGCTGGGAGATTTGCAGGATGCAATGACAATTATCTCCAGCTCCCTATGCTGGGCATTTCTACATATAACACCTCAAAATTCTCTACCTAACCTGCAGCAGTGTCCCACTGCCCTATAGGTGACAGGGACCATCCTTGCTCAGAGATCCTTTCCTCATTCCTGAGGGATAACCCAGTTAGGCAGAGCACATGAAGGGTAGGAGACCAACAAACAAACCAACCCAACCATCCAAAAGAACCCTGCAAGCCAACCCAAAAGTTCTTCTTAGGTCTGAACCAAATTACTGATGTCAACTACCTGGACTTGTGCAAAGCATTTGACACTGTCCCACATGAAGATGATCAGAGGGCTGGAGTAATTCTCTTATGCGGATAGTCTGAGATAGTTGGGGTTGTCCAGACTGGAGAAGAAAGAGAAGGTTCCGGGGAGACCTAGAGCAGCCTTCAAGAACCTAAGGCGGGGCTATAAGAGAGCTGGAGAGGGACTTTTTACAAGGTCATGTAGCAACAGACGAGAGGGAATGGCATATAACTGTAAGACAGCAGGTTTCGATTAGATATTAGGAAGAAATTCTTCACTGTGAGGGTGGTGAGACACTAGAAAAGGTTGCCCAGAGAAGTTGTGGATATCCCATCCATGGAAGTGTTCAATGCCAGGTTGGATGGGGCTTTGAGAAACCTGGCCTAGTGGAAAGTGTCCCTGCCCATGGCAGAGGGATTGGAAGTAGATGTTCTTTAAGGTCATGGAGATCTGCACCCCACGTCTATTTATAAGCTCCCAGTTGTCATGAAAATTATTTAAACAATTTGGTTGGTTGTGTTCACTTATTAACATTAATGATCTTTATTTGGTTGTTATGGTTCAGGATGGGGTTATATTGAGTAAAAATTATTCAGCAGTTTAGCAGGAACAGAGAGACTAGTGTAAGGAGTGTGTGATAGATAAGCTGCATTTGGGTAGCAGGCAAAAGTCGTGTGAGGGCAGATACTATTTGTACAGTTCTGCTGCTTAAAATTTATGCTAACAACACTGATCAGGTGTTTTGATGATAATTTTATTGAGGACATTAAAACATTGCCTAAATGTTACCAAGTCAAAAGCTATGATAATCACAGTTTATGAAAGAGCATTTTTCTAATGACCATTCTGGAAGCCTATACATATAACCTCAAAATGTGCAGGGTGTTCTCACTTAAAGAGCATGGCTACCTTTTAGTAAAACTATAGTGGTAAAAAACTGCTAAGTGCTTTGGGCAAATTTCACCTGTGAAACAAGATCAATTAGGTTAATGACCTGGTGGTGCTGTATGTAATAGAAGGGTTAGAATGTATGGAGCTCACAGTTGCAGTGGCGCAGTTGGGAGCCTCTGGATAAGGATCAAGGGACAAACAAATAATGTGGATGTCATTGTGAGAGTCTGCTATAGACCTCCCAGCCAGGATGATGACACCAATGAATTATACTTTGAGGAACTAAGGGACACTTGCAAGTAAACTGCCCTTATCCCTATGGGGGACTTCAACTTGCCAGAAATCAACTGGAGTTGAAGCTGGCCAGAAATGTGGGAGACAATAAAAAGAGTTTTTTTCGAATATATGAGTGGCAAAATGCAGTGTAGAAATAACATTGTCCTGTTACAGGATGAGGATGGTCACCTCACAAACAGGGACACAGACAAGGCAGAGGTGTTTAACACATTCTTTGCCTCTGTCTTCAACACAGATGATGGACCAAGGGGATCTCAGTGCCTTGAGCTGGAGGATCATGACTGCGAGAATGATCAACTCCCAGCAGACCCTGAAATTCTGTGGGATCTGCTGCTCCAGCTGGATCCCAACAAATCTATGCGGCCTGATGGGATTAATTCAAGAATCCTCAAAGAGCTGGACGATGTCATCATGAAGCCTCTCTTGATGATTTTTGAGCAGTCCTGGGAATACAGAGAGATCCCAGCCAACTGGAAGATGGCAAATGTTGTCCCAGTTTTCAAGAAGGGCAAGAAGAAGGACCCTGGAAACTACAGGCCTGCCAGTCTCACTTCAGTGCCTGGTAAAGTTATGGAGAAGATTATTCTGGGAGGTATTGAAAAACACCTGAAAGACAATGCAGTCATCAGTCATAGCCAGCACGGCTTCATGAGGGGGAAGTCCTGCTTGTCGAACCTGATTTCCTTTATTGACAAGGTAACCCATATAGTTGATCAAGGGAAGCCAGTTGATGCAATCTTTTTGCATTTCAGTAAAGCTTTCCATACTGTCTCTCACAGTATCCTTCTGGACAAAGTGTCCAGCACAGAGCTGGATAAACAAACACATCATTTGATGGGTAAGCAACTGGCTCACGGGTTGGGCACAAAGGGTTATAGTGAATGGAGTGATGTCAGACTGGCAACCTGTCACTGGTGGGGTTCTGCAGGGCTCCATTCTTGGCCCTGTGCTCTTCAACATCTTCATCAATGACTTGGACTCAGGACTGGGAGGGATACTAACCAAGTTTGGAGATGATACAAAACTGGGAGGAGCTGTTGACTCCCTCGAAGGCAGAGAGGACTTGGAAAGTCCTTAGAAGGCAATCACCAGCCATATGAAGTTCAAAAAGGGTGAGTGCCACCCGGGAGGGGGCAACCCTGGATGTATGAACAGACTGGGGAATGAGATGCCGGAAAGCAGTGCCATGGAAAGGGACTTGGGGTTCCTGAATATGAGTCAGCAGTGCCCTGACAGCCAGGAGGGTGATTTGTGTCTTGGGGTGCATCAGGCACAGCATCCCCGGGTGGGCAAGGGAGAGGATTGTCCCACTCTGCTCTGCACTGGGGTGGCCTCACCTGGAATACTGTGTGTAGTTTTGGGCACTACAATACAAGAAAGACATTAAACTATTAGCGACCATCCAAAGGAGGCAACAAAGATGGTGAAGGGCCTTGAAGGGAAGCCGTATGAAGAGCAACTGAGGTCACTTGGTCTGTTCAGCCTGGAGGAGACTGAGGGGAGACCTCATTGCAGTCTGCAACTTCCTTGTGAGGAGAAGAGAAGGGGCAGACACTGATCTGTTCTCTGTGGTGACCAGTAACAGAACCCAAAGGAATGGCCTGAAGTTGTGTCAGGGGAGGTTTAGGTTGGATAATAGAAAAAGGTTTGTCACCCAGAGGGTGGTTGGGCACAGGAACAGGCTTCCTGGGGAAGTGGTCACAGCATCAAGCCTGGCAGAGTTCAAGAAGCATTTGGACAATACTCTTGGGCACACGGTGTGACTCTTGAGGATGGTGCTGTGCACAGCTAGAAGTTGGACTCGATGATCCTTGTGGGTCCCTTCCAACTTAGCTTATTTTGTGGTTCTGTGATTCTGCAAAAATAGTGAAGGAAGTAATATCTAGAATGAGATGCAACAGTTATTTCTCCTGTTTTGGTCTTTACTTATCAGTCTCTATATTGTTGTGAAGACAGGAGGACTCCATGCTGCTGATGCAAATGTATGGATTGAACGCAAAAGTAAAACTTGGATGGTATTTTATAACAGTGAGGGATTAATGTCATATTTTGCCAAATACTTAAGATTGAGAAATTCTCTTCTTCATTTTTGCTTCCTCCCTAGTTTCCATCCTGCTGTAAGCAGGACGGTGGCAGCTGGTTAACCACACTCTGTTCCAGTGCTGACTTTGTCTAGTAGTGCCTGACACAATGGCTGTAGAGCCATATCTGAAACTTTCTGGAACATTTTCCAATTATCACATTTCCCTCCATGGCAATGAAGTTGAGAACACTAACAGAGATAGACTGCTAGCATTTACAGCACTGCCTTATTAGTCCTGGCTTGGTTTAGACAACACACTGGGTGGTACTCCAGTAGCTGGTTTATATTAGTGTTGCTGTAGCTGAGAAAGATACATTACCTGTAGAAAGAACAAAAAATATTATACACACAAAAATATTCTTTGTGCACACCTTCTTCTTTAGGATGAAAGCAAGCAAGGGTGAATGTAAGGTGTCATTGTAACAACAAAAATTTTCCAGTGCCCATATACAAACCTTAAGACATTTGAAACATTCTTTTTTCTTTTTTTTTCATTGTGTGCCCCGTATTTACTCCCTTTTCCTTTTTCATTACTAAGGGAATGAAGACATTTTCACGAAAACAAGAGCTTAGATTCTTAGAAGTTTGTCAATTCCTGCTTATATTTTCCTGTTCTGAAGGGATCGGAGCCTTCTGTACAGGGTACCGTAATTGCTTCCAACCCAACGAGCTGTGATGAATAAGAAGCAGGAACTTTTAAACAAAGACCCTGTTTTCATGCAAATATTCTCAGTAATAAAGCATAGAGTAAAAGAAGTATGTGAAGTTATGTTTTGCAGAACTGCTACTTAAAGCAAAGCAGCTTTGTAGAATGAAGCCAAGTCTGAATTTTTCTAACGGCATGAAGGGGAAGTGAGTCTGAGTCTTTTCTCAAGAGATTCCAAATGTCGCCAAAGAAGATTGTTAAAAAATAAAACCAGAATATATCCCAGTAATATTCTCATCAGCATCATCAACATCATTCTATGTGAAAAGATCCTAACCAGAACTACGGCACCATTCTCACATTTCATGAATTCATTCTCACATTTCTTCATAAACTCAGAAACATACAGCCTCTTTCCCCCAAATATTTAGCAAGTATGTCCTTATAAGCCATCTCTGACTCATTGCTTCGGTCTACCTCTTCTTAATTTTCAAACAGCAGTAACTGAAAAAAAATAAAGAATATTGGAATTAAAAGCAATTTGTAGAAAAAAATGTATATTGAACAGTAATTAATAGTTTAGGCTTTGCTCCATGAAAGCTCCTTCAGTAGATAAATCAAAACCCAGGCAACATCCGTTCGTTGTATGAAACTGTATGCAGTTTTCATACATTAGTACCACCAAGTAACCACCTCTAGTTTCTGATCTCCTAAGCAGCAAATACCTTGGAGTTACCATTAAGGATACCTTTCTAGAATGGTCCTTTGCCAGTAATACTAATAAGTGGAACGGTGACTATTTTCTCCTCAGGGAAGCTGTGTCACAGCAGAGTCCTACCTCCCCAAATGCAGTCAGGTGACTGATTGTCGAACCACTCGGGATTTTGCCATGTATATGAGACCAAAGGAAGAGAGTACAGTCAAGCCCATGCAGTGTGTGAACACTGACTTCTACCTCCACAAGCTTTAGGGCTTGCAGTGCTCATTGTTGCTGCCATCACTGGGCTGTAAATGACGCAACAGGACACTGCCACTGAAATTCTCTCCAGAAGAGAGGAAGAGTGCTACCAGATACATAGTTTAAAGCAAACCATTTGGAGCTGCAGTTTCTTTATTCCTCAGCACATCTTCTGACAGTTCAGCATGGATGATTTTCAGTCTGCACAGAAATGGACTTTCCATTGTAACTCATGGACATGGCAAGTAGGAAGTGTCAAAATAATTTCTTCTTGCTATGTCAGTGAACAAAAAAACTCAAGAGACAGGAAATTCTTATCCTCAGAGGCTACCCTTAGACATCCAGTAATGCCATATCAAGCACTGTGTTGAAATACGGTGCATGTTTTTCAAACACTCCTGTTTGGCAGAAGTCAGATGACAGGTTTCAGCCAAAAACCTTCTCTCTTTTTTTCAGCAAGTTTTAAAAACTTGAAAATGTCTTTCAGCTTTTTCCATGGACTCAGTTCTATGTCACCACAAGACTGTAATTTTATATAGAAACATTGGTAACTCTAGTGAGAGACAACAGGCCCCATTCTGCCTGTCTTCACTTTCTATTGCCAGTGGACTTGTTAGAGCTGATAATTCAAAAAATACAATATTTATGATATTCATGATTTACTTTAAACCTCTTTCACAGCTTGATGCACATGAGGCAATTCAAATCGCCAAAACTCTGTTTTGCAACTAACACTTCATTCCACTGAATGGAAAAGTTCACACATCTGTTGGTGGTGTATTGTTTCAGGCTGGCTGCAGAGCAATCAAGCCAGCAAGGCATGGATTTGCTGCCTACAAACCAGAGGAGAGAAACTTTCATTTTCTGGCAAAGGCAAGAGGGTTCTGCAGAAGAGCCTCAGTCCACAGCATTGGAGGACCAACACAGTCCCTCTCCTCAAGGAGTTTCTTTAGCTGCGTAACAGGGTGTCATTAGAACTCTTGACAGGAGGAGGGTCTGTGCAAGCCCTTTTCATTGCAAGGAGATTCCAGATGGTGTTATTAAACCCTGTTAATTCTGATACAAAAAAGCCCCCACACCCCCAAAACAGACAGTGAACTTAACTCCACATAATTTTTCTTATTTAATAATAATTWTATATTATTAATTTCAGAGTATCAGATCTCAAAATGATTAAAAATCTGCATTCTAAATTCACCATATAAATTCTGCTGGAAATACTACATACACACATATATATAATCTATATATATGTATATGTAATGAGTATAGGTTATGCAAATACACTCTACAATGTATATTTACATGAAAGTGAAGTCGTTACATGCAATTGACTTCCTTTAGACCACCAATTCTTTATGGTAAGCATAATTTTTGGGTCCTGTGCTGATCCACTGTCTGTCAGGGTAGGGTTCCAGGATATTCCTAGGACTTCTGGCCAAGCTATTAACAAAAGCAGTCATGAAACATCCATGTCTTCCATCAACATGAATCAAAAATCTTAACTGTAAAACAAAGAACGAAATCCAGCTGAGTTAAATATTACTCCACACCACAGGTGGCTTTCATCCATATTTGTTTCACAAGGGCATGTAGTGGTAGGACAAGGGAGAATGGCCTTAAGGAATTCTGTACTGTAAGGGTGGTAAGGTACTGGAGCAGGTTGCCCAGGGAGGTTGTGGGCTCCCCATACCTGGAGGTGTTCAAGGCCAGGTTGCACAGGGTTCTGAGTAACCTGATCTAGTGGAAGGTGTCCCTGGCCATTGCAGATGATTGTTAAGATCACCTAGTTAAGATCATGAAGATTCCTTCCAAACCATTCTAGAATTCTATGATTCTCTCTCCTGTCACTAAACAGTTTGAAAAAATAATTAATACTTTTGGGTTTTTTTTAAGGCATGGTCCAAACTTGATTGAATTTAGAAATTTGTCTCTGCTGAGAAGGCACAGGGCTCTTCACATGATCCAAAGTGATACTGCTGGCTACGGGATTATTTTCTGATCTACTAAACCACTCCTGCTTATTTCAAGCATTTTACTCATCCATGCTGTAACTATCTGGATTGTCACTCCTGGCTCTGTCACATCTTCCTTTCCCCCCCTTGCTTTGTGTGCGTACTTTGGATTCAGTCATAGCACAGTAGCAGTGTGATACGGAAGTTACCGAGACCCTCAGCAGGAGGCTGGGTTGAGAACAATTATCTGACAGAATTGTTTAGCAGTGCAGCCCAATCTATGTTACGACCCTTTTTCTAAATGTAGATCTAATGGCACATTAAAGTAATGTTACATCTCATAAAGCCCGCTGGGTAAGAGTTCAGCGAGGTTCCCCTCGCTCCCCTTCTGCACAGCAGTTCCTTTGTTACCGCCTCTCCTCCAGATCCTGTGATGGACAGGAGTCCCGTGCTCCTCTAACACTAAAGTGGGGCTGCCAAGATATTTTACGGGCCCTGTGGCCAACAAAAAGTCTCAGGCCTCTTTGGGTTATCTGTAAGTCCTGTTTTTCTCTGCCCATTGTGCCAGCTTGTCCTTGCAGATTTTACAGATGCCAGGAAAGATTTTGGCAACACAAACATCCTTCACAGTGCTGCTTTTAAACAATCTTCTGGTCTCAGCTTCGCCTGTGTCTGAGGTGGTGTTTCTAGACATAAAGCAGAAAAGCAAACATGGAACTGGGGGGCACAGGGGGAAGAGGGAAAAAGGGAGAAGGGAGAGAGAACAGGTACACATCAGCGGGGGAGATGGAGGCCGGGGTTGAGGTGTCCACATGCAGGGCCAGCCCGATGAACCAGCATGTCCTGGCTGGGGTGTGCGAGGAAGGGCTTCTCCTAGTTACCTTAGCACCTTCCGCTTTTCCTCTAGAAATTCAGGCTCGGTGTGAACAGTTTTGCTGGCACCACAGCGCATGGCAGCCTTTTCCTGCAGGACACAAGGTAGTGGAAGCAAAGGGTGCTCACGGCTGCCCAAGTCTGGGCAGGAAAAACACACAGCTGCCTTTCCAATGGGCCCTTCCAGGCCCCGAATGACTGGATACCCATGCACAGGTGGGATTTCTGCATTAGACACCCGAGGCACAGCACGGGAACACCGTAGCCCTCTTCGTTTCAGCGACCTGAGCCGAAAAAGGTACGTGTTTGGGTTGTGGTGGATTTTGGGCTCCCCTCCCACTGCTCGCTGCCCGCCGCAGCGCGGGGTGCGATGCCGCGGGTACGGCCGGCCGAGCCCCCGCCCGCCCGCGGGGCCCAACGCGCGGCTGCGCTCCCCGGAGCCTCGCTCGCGGAGGGTCCCGGAGGCGACAGGAGATGCGGGGAGCGCTGGACGGGGGCGCTCCGGGGGAGCGCGGCCCCTCCGCTCCGCCGGGCAGGGGCCGGGCCGCGGGGCAGCAGGCGGAGGGGCTTCACTCTCCGTTTCCAAGCGAAAGCCCGGCCCGGCGGCGGCCACGTGTCCCGCAGGGACCCCGCCGGGCCCGCCGCAGCCCCGCCGGCCGGTGCGGCGCAAAGTGCGCGGTACCRCCGCTCCTCCTCCGCTCCGCCGGCGGCGCGGGCGAGGTGGCGGAGCGGATGTCCGCCGGGGGCGCGGAGGCCGCCAGCCCCCCGCCCCGGCCCTGCGCGCGTTTCTTGCTCCAATAAGCAATAATTAGGTCCTCAGCTAATGAAGTGTCAGCTGATCCGCTCGCTCCGTCTGCGCGCGGGGAGGCGGGGGGGGCTGCGCCCGGAGACATCGCCATGGAAACGCTGCCCTCGCCTCTCTCCCCCCCGCCGCATCCCCCCCACCCCCCGCCGGCCCGGGCCGGGTGCGCGCCGTCCCCCGCGCCCCGCCGCGCCCGCGGAGGCGGGAGCATCCCGACATGGGACAGCGCTGCCCGTCACCGCGCCGCGCCGCCGTCGCCACAGAAACTTTTGTCCCGGCGGCCAATCAGGGCGCGGGGGGGGCGCGGAGCGGCGCTGGGCCCGGCCCGGTGCGCCGCCGCCGCCGCCGCCAGCCCGGCGCGGAGCGCAGCGCGGAGCGGCGCAGCTGAGCGGAGCGGAGCGGAGCGGCGGCCCCCGGCGCGCATCCCGCGGCCGGGCGCGGGCCGGACTCGTGCCCCAGCCGCGGAGGTGCCGCACGGCTGCGGAGCGGGGGCGCGGAGCCGGGCGCTGGATGGCGGAGGCGCGCGCGGGCGCGGCCGCGGAGAGGCGACGAGAGGAAGCGCCGCGGCGGAGCCTTCCCCCCCCGCGGAGGGGGTGTCCTGCTTGACGCGGCGGGGGAGACCGGGGAGAGCGCGGAGATCTCCGGCGTGAACTGAAGCTGTGGCAAAGGGAGGGGGAAAAAAAAAAATCAGGATTGCTTTCTTTTTCTTCTTCTTCCCCCTGTAGAAAAAGGGGGTTTATTCTCAGCATCCGCACGCAAACTTACTTGAATGCCTTGTAGCCAGTTTAGCCCAGAGACCAAAGGATACCCCGCACCCGAGGAGTCCTACATGTGTGAGCACCATCATTACACTGGCAGAGCAACGAGAGCCGCCTCCTTTCCTGTACCAACATCCTCCTGGGACTGATCTCTCCTCTGGTCCAATATCCGAGCCTATCTTATGTATATGGGTTTTCTTGCTTTCTTTTTTTTTTTCTTTCCCTTCCATCGGCTGGGATTGCTAAGTAAATAAATACAGGAAAATTCCTAAAAAGGCATATGAAAATTCAATGGGACTCAATATAAGGAAGTGAAATTCTCCCAGACCATTTTTTTAAAAATTAAAAAATATATACTTTAAACGCGGATCGGATGCATTAGGCTTAGAAAATAGCAGGTAAGAACTTTCTTTCTTTCCAGTACCTTCATGCCCGGAGCGGGGATATCTGAAGCAAAGCCGCCCAGCCTTGGAATAAAGGGGGAGCAAAGAGACCAGTGTGCCCTTCAGTGCTTCCTCCATCCTGCGCGGCGAGGCGGCTTTGGGGAGAGGCACAGCCCGCCAGGACAGAGACAGAAAGCTCAGAAAGCCTTCGGAGAAGACAGCCGAGGGCTGCCGGGGCGGAGGAGGGTGGGCTTTTTTCTCTTCTTTCCCTTCTTTTTTTTTTTTCTTTTTTCTCTTCTTCACCTGCACTATCCAGGGTGAATCCGGGTGCAGCTGATGTACGGAAAAGAAGAAGGATCCGAGTCRATATTTTCTTTTCTCTTTGCTAAGCCGAGGGATAGGATTTTAATTATTTATCCACCCGAACCCTCTCCGGGTAAGACGCTGCTGGAGCCAGTGGGATAGTCCTGCCTTGCACAATTATTAAAGAGACTGATCACGTACAGTGGAAGGATAAGAGGAACCTCCACCAGACCCGTTTTGCCTCCTGTGAAAAAAAAAAAAAGGAGAACATTGCCACACTATTGAATTGATTGCTGCCCCCCCCTTCCCCCTGCCGACCCCCACCCCCCCGAACCACCACCACCACAACAAAAAAAAAAAAAAAGAAAAAAATCCGCTGGGATCTGCCTGCACCGGGACCTCCTTCGCTCCGGCTCGGAGGTGGATGCATTTTTCATGAGCGCTGGGTGAACAGGTGCAAAGTGCGGCGGGGCGGCCCGGCCCCGCACCCCGGCCCGCTTCGGGGCGGCGTGTGTGTGTCCGTGTGTCTGCCCGTGTCTGTGTGCGTGTCCGTGTGTGTGTGTGTGCGCCCCGGCGTGTGCATGTGTGCGTGTGTGTATTAGGAGATTATGGAGAGCAGCGACCGGGACATGTACCGCCAGTTTCAGGACTGGTGTCTCAGGACTTACGGGGACTCAGGAAAAACCAAGACGGTGACCCGTAAAAAATACGACCGGATCGTCCAGCTCCTGAACGGCTCCGAGTCGAGCTCCACGGATAATGCCAAATTCAAATTCTGGGTCAAATCTAAAGGCTTCCAGCTCGGCAACTCGGACGAGGTCAGTGGTGGTGCTGGAGGAGGGAAGCAAGTGCTGTACGTGCCAGTCAAAACCACGGTTAGTAGAGAATTGTCTTCCTTGTTCTATGTCGGCCGCTGCAGCCCGCTCCGGGAGCGAGAGGCGCAGGGGGAGCCGCAGCCACAGTTGGCTCCTTCCTCCCTCTTCCCCCAAGTCATCATCACCATGTTGCGTTTGCCTGTCACATTATACACCGCCGAGGTCTTTGTGGGTCCTTTTATTTAAAGCGATCGTGCGCACAACGCACCCCGCCGGGTCGGTGTCGTTCTCCTCCTCGTCCTCCTCGTCCTCCTCGTCCCCCCCGTCCCCTCCGAGCCGCTGCGGCGGGTTGGGGTGGGCTATTGTCCCGCCGCCGCCGCCGCTCCGGCCATTGTGCCGGGCCCCGCCGCCCCGGGCAGCGGCCCCCGCCGCCGGCGGGGCTGATGGATGGCGCACGGGGGTACCCTGCCTGGCACAAAGCCAGGCGCGGCGCCGGGCGGTGGTTCCCCGGGATATCTGTTGGGGTTTATTAATTAATTAATTAATTAATTAATTTATTATTTTTATTTTTATTTTTTTTAATTGTTATCCCGCAGCCCTGGTGCCGCCGCCGAGTGGCCACGAATGTGCCCGGCTTGGCTGTGAAGCGCCGGCTGTGCTAGTAAGGGGTGGCGGGGGAGAGAGGATGCTCAACAAAGGGAGGACGGGGTTCCGCATGACGGAGGGAAGGGTGTATTTTGTGACTCTTTCTGGGGTCTCAGGAGCCCCTCAGCACTCCGTTCGATGCGCTAGGGTAGCGTGGCATCCCCGGCAGGCGCTGCCGCTGCGGGTTCGGTGCAGGTCTGACAGCGGGAGAGCTATTATGCTTGGTGGTGGCAGGAGCGACAGATTTTCCTATTTAAGAAGATGGGGACTGTTGGTTGCAAGTAGGTTTTGCCTATTGAACTCTCTTAATGTATCATTATTCTTACTTCTTATGCGCTGGGTCACGCAAGCTAAGCTTCTTTTGTCTGTGCGTGGGGCGGGTGTGGAGGGGGAGCCGAGAAAGGAAACCCGGCAATTAAAAATATTCCTGCCTGGGCATTTGGTTTGGATGAGCAATATTCTCTTTTTTTTTTTTTTTTTTTTCCTGGAGCGGCATCTTATCCGAACCTAACGGGAAGGTTGCTGGGTGGCGCAGCAAAGGGGGCTTCTTGGAAAGTATTCTGGGTTGGGTTGTGACGTAGGCTGCTGGGGAAATCTGCCTCTCTTTGCCTTGCTGAAGTCATAAACCTGGGCATTCCCAGGGGCTGGTTTGTATTTGCCCCCTTGTCATCAGTGCTGTCATGGCTGTGAGGAGGCAGAAGTGGGAAATTAATTTTAGAGAGATCTTCAATATGAAGATTGAAAGTAAAAGAGGAGCTCTGGACAGGCTTTTTTCCTCTCTATGGTTTTTATTCACTGAAGTGTTCCAGGTCTGCCTATTGATTCAGATTATTTGGCAGATCTCTGTTCTCCTGTTAGATGATTGATTGCTAATCTCTGAGCCCAGAGAGGACCATAGATACAATTTATAACAAAAAGGTTGTCTAAAGCAGAAATCTCCAATTAGATCAGTATTTTAAAATATTTCTTCTGCTCACTGAAATAATTATTTTGAATGGCCAGTGGGCAAGATTGTTTATTCCCAAGACTATCCTTTTCACTGCAAGTTCAAAACTATAAGCAAATTCAGTATTTTTTAAAATGACATTGACTATGCTACTAAATAAAGAGGATAACCTTAATTTTACATGATGGAATTTAAAGATTAAGTGCCTTTCTGGGCCTCTGAAACACAAGACTCAGTGATGATAGGCTTGTTTATTTTCTCTCACCTTTGCTAGGCCATGAAAGCCTGGAGTCCCACCTTCCATCCTGTTTTCTATTTTAAGAACACAGAATCAATTTTTATTTTTTCCCACAAGGGATTTCAGTCAGAGGTCGAGCATCTTCCAGGTCTTATCTTGGTCCATTTTTGGGAATCACACCCTTGGCTATGAATGTCTCTGTATGTCCATATATATGTATTTATATTCATATAGGAGTAATTCTCTTTAGATAGCTTAAGCAACCAAGCAGGCATTCTAATAAAAAAAGGATGACTGCTAGTGAAATCAAGAAAAGAAAGTTAGTGTGACCTATCTGGAAGCAATTCCTGAATATCCGTATATTACTTGAACAATGACGTATAAACCTTTACAGAAGAGGTCTTGCATGTAGGTACAATTTCCTCCTGCTGGCCAATGGAAATTTGTTGTCCAGCATAAATGAGAAAAGGTGATGCTCGGCAACATTCAGCTCTGAAAAACAAACACCACTCCCTCCTAAACCCATGAATCTGGTGTCGCTATCCCACCACAAAAGGCAGTGGAGTATTTAAGCCAACCTGCAGGGTGGCAATGGTTTGTATGAGCTATTGCCAGGGCTGGGGCAGCGCCTGCCAGGCACTGAAGGCTTAGAAAGAACATGTTTGACAGAACAGGGATGCAGGCCCTGGCCCAGAGAAAGCCAGTGGCAAAGCTCTTACTGACTTCAAGAGGCCTAGGATTTCACCCAGATGGGAACGATAAGTTACTGGGAGAAAAAACTGGATTTTCCTCAGACAGTAATTGTTGGTAAGCCTTAAAAGCCCATTCTCTCATTTCTTTAACTCTTAATAATTATTTAAGTGTTTATTAATTTATGAACATTTAGAAGCGTCCCCACTGTTTTTGTTTTAATCTCTCCTCTCTTATTGTTATCCCGTATATTTGAGCCTGTCCAGTCTGCAGAGAGAGCCCCAAATGGTAACAGCCCAAACTGTGAATCTCTCCCTCATCCTCTCCCTCKTCTTGTCCATCACTTGATCTCACCATAGGTAAAAGTAATTTCAATTTAAAATTAATCTCTGCTGGCAGCATGAACACTCCCTGTGCAATAACAGGATGGATGAAATTACAAGTTGGACTCTACAGTCACAAGCTGGTCAAAAATAAGCAAATATTCAAATACTTTGTTAGGAATTATTCTCTCCTTGAAGCTCTAAGATTTGCTGCTCAGCTTTGCTGTCAGCCAGAGAGATTTGCTCCTGATGGTGCTGTAATCCACTGCTGCTGGTAATTAGACATCATTACTGCTGCGTTAAAGGGAAAGAGAGAAGGAGAGAGGACAGGCTGGGGCTAATTAACTACTTGATTCTAATGAAAGAAAGAGAGCCTGATAGCAACTGGGAGGTTGCACCGGAACAGGCTAGATGTACAACACAGACTTAATTGAAGCAGGGTGTCTTGCAGTCTCACAGTAGCTGAGGCTTGGTCTACTTTCATATTCTGTGGGCAGTAGTGCACGAGGTATTATTCTGTTTTTCCCTTGCCTGGTTGATAAGTAGCTCAAAATCACAGGCCTGTCTTCAGTATCAAGTTTAAGCATGCCAGCTAGGAGAATGCATAGATGATTATGTGCTGGCTTAATCTATGTTACGGGTATGGTCTCCTCAAGAGCAACAGGAACAAATCAATTTCTGAATGTTCACATCCCTCTGTGGCCTAGGAGATGCACTTTTGGTCACCAGGCAACAACATTCCCTGCAAAACAGCCATTTTAGGTCCAGCGTGGGACAACAGACAATAAGGTATTCCTGTAGGCTTAAGGTATTCCTATATGCAGCCTATCAAGTATTTCACTTCTGCAACTTTTCAGATTGCTTCTGTTATCACTGTAGGTGATACAGTAGGCTTCTTTCATTAAGCCCAAGCTGCACTTTTTGAAAGCAGTGAAATTATGCCTAGCCTAGATACACTGCATAAACAAAACAGGTTAGGCCAACAAATATGCCAAATGGTTGACAGTATCGACTTTCAATGTTTGGTACTCACAAACCATAAGGAGGCATGGAACTAGTATTTCTAGTAAGATATAACTGTGTACATGATTTTTATGGTGTATTTTTAAATTTATTTTCTGCATAGTTCTTTAGCTGCAGCTATTTGTCAATTGGCAACTTGAAAACAAATTTCTTGTCGCCACTTTCCTTTCTCTGGTGTTCTGTTTCTCTGGACAACATCTCTCGATGTTGTCTGAAGACATAAATATGGACCCTAAAACTTAGTCTTGATTAAAAAAGGAGTTGTAAAATAGTGGCCTGAGCTGTATCAGCAGGTTTTAAGCAGAATTTTCCATTAAAAGAGAAGGGCCAAGATGACTGCAGGATACCTCTTGAATATAGAATTTACACAGTATTAGCAAACTAATAGAATATAACCTCAAAGGCCAAGTTCAGATTACTTTTATGTCATTACTAATTTGAAATGACTCCACTGACTTTAATGATATCACAGACCTAATGTATGAATTTTCCCGTGTTTTCTTGTATATTTTCCAACTATAAGCGGAGAATGAACTTTCATTCTGAAACCAAGTTTTGTTCAGCATAGTTAAATCTTTAGATCCTCCAGGAGGATCTGGTACCTCATGGATTGCTGCTAGCAGACCAGCAAGGCTTTCTGCAGGTGCAGGGCTGTACTACTGAACCTGGTTACAGGATTTAAGGCTTAAAATTATAGACCAGTCAGCTTGAAGGAACAAGCTGTATCCCGACCCACCTCTTCTTCTGTTGAAGAATAGTAGATAGATACATGACTGTATGTTCCTTTTGATTTTATATAAATTACTTTGTTTATGAATAATAGAAGAAACAGATCACAATATAAATAGCTTGTATGTCAAAATTTATTGCTTTAAATTATCTTATGTTTTAAATTGTTCATTATTTTAGGGCATTTTACAATAATCTGGAAATAAGCATATTTTTTTACGTTTCTCCCCATTTTTGTACCCATTGATATAAGAAATTGTATAAAAGTGTTTGTCAAATGTACGTTGGTAGCTCTGCAGCCTACTGAACTGCCAGCACATAATGGCAGTAAGTACCGCAGAAAGGTGATGCTGAGGGTGAGCTATAATTTATCCCAAGGTACGCGTCTGCGGGAGTTTTACAGTCCCATTAAATGCACCTTCCAGGCTCAGGAGTGGTATTCGAACCCTGCCATATCCGCCCTGTTTTAACTGCCCACCACATTTCCTTTAACCCCTGTCCAGGTCTGCAGAGCTTTGTCTCCTCCCTTCACCCGCAGCCTCTGCCCTGCTGTTTGCAGACCTCCCGATGGAGTCGGTGAGGAGGGATGCTGGTGAATCAGAGAGACAGTGCTGGAAAATGGTCATAGCAGATGGAACAAAACCGGTTTAGTTGGCAACTCTTAATCCAGGCATTCAGGGGAGTGTTCATGAGTAGAGAATAAYTCTGTCCTGAAATTTAAAAATGTTGAAGCGGCCATATGTAAGATGCCATTTCCACATGCATGTGTGAGAGAGGCAAAGGGACAGGAGGAGCTGAGATTTCTTAGTAACAATGTTGAGTTAGGGTTTTCAAAGAAAAATGAGCCAAAGAGAGCAGATGTTAAAAAACTGAATATTTTAAGGTTACAAAATGTTGACATTGCTCAAGAAACATCAAATAGGCTGTAGCAATGCACAAAAACTAGTCCAGATGTATGCATCCCATATATACACACGGAGTGGGAGACAGGATGACAAATTCAGTGCTATCACCTGGGCAAAGGCCAGACTTGTGGCTCAAAAGCCCAAAGCTTTCCAGTGATCAGAAATAAAACCTCACAGTTTAATTTTCATGCTTCTGTGAACATTTGCCGAGAAGATTGAAGCAATAGTGAACTTATTTCTTTGCTGTTACCCTGAGTTTCTTGTCAGTGAAGCTGCACTGGATTTGGTCATGATGCAGGGACTGCTGCTCAGATGCTCCAGCCCTTATTTTCTTTAGATGTACCGAGTACTGTTTCTGTGGCTACATAGCTGTGTGATCAGTGGGAAATAAGCAAGTATTTGCAGGAAGGTTAGGGCTCAAATGGGCTGATAGGCATCAGTACAGCATGATAGGACTTCTTCTGATCTTTTTATGGAGAAACTTTCTTGCCCTAACCACTGGGGTGATCACCATTGCTGTCGTTCAACACTCTAGACTGAAAGGAGACATGATCTGGAGAGACTACACAGAGAGACTCCATGTAGAGAGGGCTTCTCATGAACACGATCCCCTGGGGGAAGAAGCCTAGTGCCAGTGCTGGGCAAATGTGGGAGTTAATGATTCAAATTTCATTTTACGCTACAGAAATAAATTAAAATTGGCTGACACTGAACTGTGAGTTTTGGTCTGCTGTTGAAAGGAGGCAACCAGCAGCTGTTAGGTTTGGTCTGGAGGAAGCTATTTGGGTCCTGATCTTTCCCTGTTATGCAGGATACACCTGTTGAGAGTTTGCTGGTAAAAGAGGAACAAAATAAGCAGGGCGTATAAACGAGGTAGATGTGGAGAAAGATCATAAGACAGCGTGGCAGGAAACACACTCTCCAGGAGGGAGAATCATA
The DNA here is from genome assembly GCA_018881555.1 of Amblyornis subalaris. Classification (NCBI taxonomy): domain Eukaryota; kingdom Metazoa; phylum Chordata; class Aves; order Passeriformes; family Ptilonorhynchidae; genus Amblyornis; species Amblyornis subalaris. The sequence goes on from JACAXG010000001.1 coordinate 7,990,816, forward strand.
CCAGATTCTGCAGCCTCCCATGCACCACAGATCATCACAGGCATCTTCTGTTCCTTGTTGAGTAGGTTGACTGGTCAACACAGTCTCCAAAATTAGTAGAGCTTTTCAGGATGTAAAAGATGTTTTTGTCTTGTATATGTCATTTTAAACCTGCCAGAAACCTCTCTGACTTTAGAAAACTCAGGTGGTGTTGGTGCAATGAGAGTTGTTTGCATTGTCCTGCAACAGCACCGAAAGTGATCCTGCAGCTTGCTTAAATTACCCTTTTGTTCTCTTTAAGTAGATGAGCCTCAAAACCTCATMGTTCCACTAGCAAGGTATTTTTTGATGGTTTATACACATACAATATCCAGGTAGGCATTGTCAATATACAGGAAAGATGTGCTACAAGTTACGGCATTGAGCATTTTTTCAGATGCACATGGATTTCCTTAGCGATGATCAACTTTATCACAGACAGTTGTACAGGCTTCTAACTGCTTATTCAATAACTCTGCAAGCTGGAAAAGCTGACAGTTACTGTGTGCATCTGCAAGGATGACAGCTAGTTGTTGAAATTGAAATGGGGGGTTTGAAACATTTCCTTGTATATGTGGATACTCTTCGACTTAAGAGGCTATCTGCAGAGAACATTTTACTTAATAAAACTGATCTATGTTAGAGTTAACCTCAAGTAAAGACTTTTTTTTCACAAATATTCTGTATAGACTTGGAAGGACAATGTTTATCAAATGACCTACTTCAGCCTAGGATGAAATTCATTCAGTCTTTTACTTGAGAGCCTGTAATTAAACTCCTTTGGGAAATGAGAGGTTTTATATATTATATTGATAGTAAGGTCTGTGTGTCTGAAGGTTTTGTACATTTTGTTACCACAGAGATTTTAATACAACAAGACATGGATCCTATAACACTTTGACTGTACTTAGAGAAAATTTAGGTGGTGAGATTACTTGCACTTAAATGACTTATGACTCTAACTCACTGTCCAACTTTTTAATGAGTATGCCTTGTGATTGCTCTCTTTGTTGCCTCTGGACTTACCACTACTAATATTGCCAGGTGGAATTTGTGGAAAACTTTTGCTAAAAGCAGATCCAGAGCTGAAGTAGCTGCCACTAAATCATGACCTATCTGTAGGATAAAGTAGCATTGTGCTGGTATATGGGAAATCACACTTAGGAATGGACTTTCACTACCCCGAGGTGATAGAAGATGAGTAACAAGCAAGTAATTATACAAGTAATTAGATACAATAAGAGAACAGCCAAGGTATGACCAGAGGTGTCAGCAGACAGGAAAGACAAGGAGTATAAACACATTTCACAAAACTTTCTTTTTACAGTGTGTATCTTCTCTGTTGTGGGTGATAAAGAAATATCTATCCTGAGTTTACATTTTTCAGATGATGAAATTGAAGAATGGTCAGAATTGGAGAAATAAAAAAAGAGAGGATATTAAATTGCAGTGCATCACTGGTACTTACAGAAATTCAAGAACGCTAAAGAACTTAAGAATGAAGTAACTAAAATATTATTAAAATGTACTATTTGCCACTATATATGGCAATGATATTGCAGTATGGACAAAAATGTACTAGAAGGAGAAAAAACAGAGTAGTAAAGGTAGCTCATAGAAATGACAGACTAGTGGGCCAAATGTCAGCACTAGGAAAAAAAAATCAGTAAGAATCATTAAAAATGAAGTTAAGTGTAAGTACCTGGTTGGTGGAACTAGTTTGGATTTTGTGACAGCTAATTATGTTCTAACTTGTTGTGTTCAAGAATCTTAAAAATTTTCAGGTGAAACTTTGGTTTTTGCTTCCTTCTGAAATGAAACCAGTCTGATACAGACTTTATTAAAGCATGGTTGAAACTTTGGCTATGATGACAAATTAAAACTGATGAAGAATTGGGAAACCACAGCAAGTGTTTGAGAACTATAAAATGCAGTCCAATGTGCATATATATACACATATGTATGTATGTATACAAATATGCACACAAAACTCAGGGAAGTGAAGGCTTTTCAACACCGTATGGAAACGCAAATTAATTAGGTTAAGTCAAAGAAGAATTTGGAGATAAAATAGAACTATCATAACAAAGGGGAAAAAAAGGGAGAAATCATGGCAGGCAGAATTCCCTATAGACCATTGCCAGATAATTTACATTTTATGCTATCGTGATATTAACTTCTTGAGAGGAAAGGAAGAATTCAAGCTTTTCAATCACATTTAAAATGTATGGAATTAGTATAACACCTCAAGGGAAATATTTAAGAATGGTTTCAAACAAATCAATAAGTGTATCTAAAATAAGCATGGTGGATATAACAAAAATTGGCATTAGGAAAAGTATAGAGAATAACATTGAAAACTTATTATTCTCATTAATTAAATGGCATGTCCTTGCCTTTAATAGCATGCTTAGTGTATTTATCTCATCTCTAAAAGGTCACAAGAGATGAAAGGTCCACAGAAGGTAGCTGAGCTAATTAAAGAAAAGGGGTACTTATAAGAGAGATAGTTTTAAATGGTTATATCACCCAAAAAGAAAAATATTAAGAGAAAATGCACAGCAGAAGACATGTAAAGAGGTAGAAAGAAGGTGAGAGAAATAGTGTGGTGTAAATACTGGTGAAGAGCAGAGAAAATTCAGCAGCCACCCTTTTTAATTCTATTTCGTCTCCTAAGACTTTTTTTGACAACTATCTCAGCAGGTAAATTCAAAGCTAGGCCATTTTTATAAACTAAAGTGTTGGGAATGGAAAGTGTGCATTGCTGTCCCTAGAGAAACCCTGATTGATTAATCCAAAATTTCTTCCAGAGATTTTACAGGAGCTCYGTGGCTTTCGTAAGGATGTAGTATGCTCTTTATGTCAGTTCAGCTTTGCTGGCTGGAACACAAGTGAGGACAAGGTCATGTTCATGCCCTTCCTGCTCTGCCACTGGGGGCAAGGGCATTGGTGTGATGACACCAACTCGCTGCTTGGCTCTCACCTGGTGTCTTGCAGCATCTCCCCAGTTGTTGTCCCATAGAGCCTCTATCAAGGTTAGTCCTGTTCCAGCCCATACAGTCAACACAGGGAAAGACTTGTGGATTGTGGTGAACTCCAGCATCTTCACATCCCCTTCCACTTTGTACTGAATTTTAACATTGCTGGTGGTCTCAGTCTTGATGCTCTTGTTTTGTGAATACCTTAATAAATCTTAGGTATGTGTTCTTAGGTTGGCTGAAGCTGTAGCAGAGGAAAACAAATCAGTAATTATTGTGCAAGGCACAGTATTTTGTTTAGGAATCTGTTTATTTACTAATTACTGAGCTCTGAAACATCTTTTGCAGACTCCCTTGCAGACTGGTGCTAGATGGTTCGTTGGTCAGTTTGACTGTAGCAGTTTCGACGGCTTGTTGCTCGGGTGATATTACTAGTCTGGAGGAAGGAGGGAGACCATCAAGTTTCTGAGGTCCAGCACTACCCTATGCAGACCAGTGCATGAGATTATTGTGATTTACATAGAATGTTTGCAATGAACTACCTCTGGTTTCCAATTTACTGCACTTGTGATGAGAAGGAATGTGCTGTTTTCACCTCTATATTTTTGTCTACCCGTGTCAGCTTTTTGTCTGTGTGTATTTGTTACAACTATTACCAAACTCTTACTGTGGTGGGAAGAAAAGAAAAAAGACCAGAATTGTTGGAGAATTAATGACAAATATGAGAGGAAATTAGCTCATTCAAGTGATGACAATTTCTGGAAGAGTTTGCTTTTTGGCCAGTGGGACCAGGAAGTATGCCATCTATATAATTAGATGATTTGTCCCATTGCATTTCTCAAGAAACTGCAGTGGAAAATAAAAAAGAATGTAACTTGTTCCTTCCTCTCTTAATCTAGGCATAGTAATAATTTTTTTTATGACATCTTTTGATAACCTTTATCTTTTTATATTCTGAGAGTTCAGTAAAGCCCCCTGGCTATGGTTGCTGTAATACTGAAGTATTTCATTTGTACTGAGCAAACAGTCAGCATTCTTTTAATGAGTGCTCTATTTGAATGCCAGGCATCTGTCTAAAACCTGTAGTTCAGACAGACCTCACCTATTTATCCCTTTTTGTCTCAATTTGGCTTTATCCAGCAAGGAAATGGGATAGTAAGTTCTGTATGAATGCAGCAGCAAAAACCAGAATTCTCAAAAAGACATTTATTGTATACTTCTTGCACTTTGACCCTTTGTTTTTTAGAAAACTTACACAAATCCTCTGCGATGTGTTACCAATGTAGAAGGCTTCATTATCATTGTTTTGGTGTAACTGAGAGTTGAACTGGGCATATGGGGAGCTTTCAAAGAGTTAAATTTGCACCAAAGCAAATAGTAAAGCTATATAAATAATGCTAGGTTTAGAAGTGAATAAAGTTAGTTAGAATAAGGCTACATTCTTCCTTTTTAATTGCCCTTCTATATAGCAAATTTCGGTATTATTCTCTTCAGCCCAATTTTGGCAAGATACATCAGACTTCGAGGAAATTGTGGAACTGAAAATACTGTTTTACCTATATTCCTAATTGAATCTTACATTTTCAACTTGAATCAAAAGGACTGCTTTCAAAAGCAGAGTAGGAAAAAGCATTCCTAAATAGGAGAAAGCGGGTCAAATTTTATTAATAAGTAGAACATTTCAATTAATAGAATTTTAATGAACTATGTATTTTTCTGCTACTTATCATTGAACTTTAATGAATTTATAGGTAATTACCAGATTTTAAAAAATAAATTTAATTTTTAATAGATGTAAAGTCAGGAAAATTTTTATATATACAGACTTCAAAACATTTAAGAAATTTGCATTATCATTCTTGCTGTAATTTGAAAGCAGGCAAGTAAACAAAATACAATACAGATGGTTAAGTGATAATATTTTAAAGTAAATTAGTACCTTGCCTAATAGAGCTAAAGAGTGAACCAACAGACCTACAAAAAAGCTGAAAATCTGTAGCTGAAGGAAGTTGGAAGGAGTTAAGCCAGTGACACTTGTGAGGCTTCAAAGGACCAGTCCTGTCATCCTAAATTGTGCTGGGTGAAATCCTATCTGGGATAGGACCAGCAGAAGGCCTGTGAATAGTTTTTTTTTTTATTTTTGGCACAAAGATTACGCCCCTCTTTTGAAGACATAGTGCAGCCCCTGGCTGCTGCTTGGGCTTTGCAGTGGACAGTGCCCGAGGGAGGAGTCCACCCACAAACCACAGCCATGGGAACTCAATGCCCCTACCAGTTCGTATCGGTTGACTGGGTAGCAATGACTGAACTCTCAATAGGATACCTTTATATAAAAGTTTTTCTATTTGTGAAGAATAATTTACCTCTAAGTGCTATCTGGTTTTGCCACAGTATATTCCAGTGTGCTAGACTGGTGCTTAACAAGTGTATAGACGAGTTTATAAAATGTATAAAAATATCTAGAAAGATTTAAGAACAGCAAGACCTGTTTCAGCTGTACAATAAAACCAGGGGCACCCTGTTCCCACTTCTTTGGTTATGATCTTCTGCAACATTGGAGTTGCACCCAATGCAATCCGCTGTACAGACAGCTCTCTTCTGTAGAAATCCCTACATTCTGATTGTTTAAGGAGGAAAAAGCCAAACCAGAGAATGAGCTTGATTTCAATCCCTTAAGCTGTCCATATATTTAAGTCAACTAAAAGAGCGTCTCTCACCAAGTAAACACACCCAACACATATACTCACCCGCAATTACACTGTTGAGGTTGTTTGTTTACTTTTTTTAAGTAATCTCCCTTTTCCATGGATATTGCATTAGGACATCTGCTATGAGGAGAATTCAGATCTCTTTCCCTTTTTACTGTCTCTTTGAACTATGTTTGCATTCTGCTTCTAATAAGAGTGGAAGAAAAGTGAGATGAGAGAACAAATGGAGTGAAGTGTTAAAGCCAATCAAGTATAAACAAACTTTTGCATAATAGCTTCCTATGAGCTGATCCTTAAAGCAAGAAAGTCAGCTTTGGGAGAGATGGAGGCTGAGGAAAGTAAAATAAGCCTGGAGAACACGTATTACACATTTCATGATAATAATAATAAAGCTAATGAAATAAAGCAGGCAAAAGAAGACTAATGCTTCATGTTAATTGGGTAATAAAACTACTTCTGATCTTCAACAGTAGTATTTAAGCAGCCAGGCATACCTGTCAGCTACCTATAAACACAGAACAACCTTAAGATATTAACTACATGACAAAACTGCCTGGAAAATGTGAGGTAGATGAAACACATTTTTTTGGGGGGGGACAGGGGGAAGCATTTTTTCATGGACATTTGATTTCAGCAGAATTTTGGATAAATGTCTATTCCCAACCAGTTATTACAAATTGGAGTTTGCTAGTCAACATTTAGTTCAATGAGTATCACAGCATGATGTAGCAAAAAGTAACTAAGCAGAATGTTGCTAGACCTAAAAAGCTTGTAGTTACACAAATATGCAAATAATTAATAGAGGTGCTGGATACACCTTGCAGTTTGAATTTGGATGTGTTTGCCATTGTGTCATAGCCCCAATATCCATCTGAGGTCCGCAGTGGTACGTTTTGCTCAATCCTTGTCATTTGTCTTTGCTGCTGCAGTTTATTATTTACTAATAGGCAGAGAACAATTTTTTTTCCTCGTGTTGCCTTTATTTCCAGACCTCAAGGCCTGCTGTTTCTCATTTTGCATTCCAATCCAGCGGCAGGTGCCAAGATTCAGATGTATATTATCCATGGGCAGGAGGATCAGCCCGTTTATGTGGCATCAGTTGAACTGAACCACTCCCTGCGCTAGCTGCATTTTAATATATTTAATCTTGCTCTGGAAGGCATGCTATTTTGGTGAGCAACCAAATGCATTCAAAGCTGCACACAAGAGGAGATCTACAAATGGGTTTCTAAATCTAGGCTTCTGTAAAATTAAAAAGCCAAACCAAAACAAAAAAACACTTAAAAACATGTAACTGGAGAATCTATTAGGTCCAGTCCACCCACAACCATCTGGAGCACTAAGTTATCTGTCGGATTTATCCAAACAAAACTTTGGACATAACATGAGCAGAAATGAGGTGAATAAGTTGAGCTGAAGTAATTTTTACATTAATCTTTTAAAATGTCCAAGGCCAAGAAGGCCAATTTCAAGAATTGCTGAACGATATTACCATAATAATGTGAAATAGACCATTTTGAGGGCAAAAAGCTGTTCCCACTGAAGTCAATAGCAAAATCTCACTGACTACAATAGTAGTGGGATTGGTCTGCTAAGTAGCCAACCATGCTTTAAAAAAATCAATACTTCAATTTTACAAGGTAATATGGATAACAGTATAGTTGCCTATTATCAGACCCCATAGACTGTGGATTTTATCTCCCTAATAATGGCGAGGTTTAGCACCTATCTTATGAATCATTGAGAGGAAAGACATAAGCCATTTCAAAGCATTTCCCCCGCCCCAGTCGAGAAAGCTCTCCAGAGGCAGGATGCGCTGCACCGAGCGTGCCTCCATCAGCGCCGCGCAGCAAGGATTACTCTGAAATGAATGGCTGCCTCGCTCGGAAAGAAAAAATAGCATTAATCGCTGTGGATCTCGGTGTAGCGTTTGATGCCCAGGACTTCCATTCCAGCCCTTCGTACGTGCCAACCATAGACAGAGATGCCCCGAAATGGGTCAGGTTTTCGTCTCAAACCCCACCGATAAAAAAACAGGCGACTTTTTTATTTTGTATTTTCCTTTTCACATTTGAAGCATTGCCGGGTTGTGATCCAAAACAGAGCTCTACCCCATACGTTCGTCTTTACGTCGAGGATATACATAGATTTTAACAGAAATAGAGACAGACTTTGGAGAAGAGGGCTGAATTTTCCCTCTCCGGGCGCACCAAGGCAGCCAGACCGCTGTGTGTTTATTCCCTGGAGCCCCCACCGCGGGGTGGTCAGGGTCCCTGCGCCCCGGGGCTCGCCGTGCGCCCCCGCCCGCCTGTGCCGGGAGCGGGGTGTCCCGCCGCGCCCCGGGAGCGGGCGGAGGCGCGGTGACCGTGACTCCATCGGACATAATGAGCGCGGCGGCTCGGCAGACATGTCCCTCACCCCTCCCCCTGCAGCCATATGGTGCCGTAAACAGCCGTGCGGGGACGGCGTTTTGTTGTTGTTGTGTGCGCGTCCCCCGCCCCTTCTCCCCGCGGGTGTCCCCGGGGTGCGGCCGGGGCTCCCCAGCGCCTCTCCCCAGGCGCACCTCGCCGGAGACGGGACGGGGAGGGGAGGCGGCTGCGGAGGGACCATCTGCCGGGGCCACCCCTCCGGGACCCGCGTACCGGGGTCCCCCCTGGGGAAGCAGCGCGGCCGCGACGCCAGCTGGGTGCGGGGGCTGCCCCGAGGGGGGTACAGCCCTCTCCCCGCTCCCAGCCCGGTGCCGGCTCCATTAATTGATTCAAGGCTCGGGCTGGCATTGAGGGCACGGGGGAGGGGGAGCGGGGAGAGGGTGCGGCTGTGCCGCCATCGCCTCCCCCCCGCCTGTTCCTATGGAAACAGTGCAATACCTCCGGGACACACACACACACGCACACCCGCTCCTCGCTCCCACTCGCGGGCGGGGGGGCCCGGCCGGGCCCGGCCACCGCGCCCTCGGCAGCGCCGTTCCCATGGCGACGGGCTGCGGCAGCACCTGTGCGGCCACCGCCGCCCCCTCGGCCCCGCTCCCCCCGCTCCTGCCGCATCCCGGGCGGCGGGGCCGTGCCAGTCCTCCAGGGAAAGGGCTGCGGGTGGCTGGCGCGGGGGGGATCTTGTGCCCCCGCCGTGGGCACGGACAGCCCCTGCGCAGCCGTCCGCCAGCACCCACTGCGGGCAGGGAGTACCGAGAGGTGAGATAAAACATCAGCTCCGGTCCGTTTTCAGTGCAGCCAATGCCCTGTGCCTGCCCGGGGTGGTGGTTGCTGGTGGCACTGGTAGCACCTTGGGTAATGCTAGCACTGGAGATGGGTAGGTGATAGAATCATGGAATGTTAAGGGATTGGAATGGACGTTAGAGGTCATCTAGTCCCAACACCCCCTGTCATGGGCAGGGACACCTCCCACTAGACCAGCTTGCTCAAGGCCTTATCCAACCTGGCTTTGAACTCTTCCAGAATTGGGGCAACCTCCCTGGGCAACCTGTTCCAATGTCTCACCACCCTCACAGTAAAGAATTTCTTCCTAATAGCTAACCTAAATTTCCCCTCTTCCGGTTTGTAGCCATTACTCCTTGTCCTGTCGCTATGGTTCCTGACAAAGAGTCCCTGTCTGGCTTCCCTGTAGGCCCCCTTCAGATACTGGAAGGTTGCTGTGAGGTCTCCATGCAACCTTCTCTTCTCCAGGCTGAACAGCCTCAATTTCCTCAGCCTGCCTTTGTAGGGGAGGTGCTCGAGTCCTCTTGTCAACTTCATGGCCCTCCTCTGGACTTGCTTGTGATGCCTTCCTCTGTCTGAGGAGCCGTGTGGGCAGCCATGGATGGGTTTCAGCGCTAGCCAGCCCTGTTCCCAGCAGTGGATGGAGGCTGGTGTGCATGTGCAGTGAAACAGCTGGTACATATTTCATCAGGGCCGTCCTGGACGCCTGCAGTGCACTTGCACCGTGGCTGTGCAGCCTGGGGACAGCACAGGCCTCTGGGAACTATCAGCTGGACTTAAGGAAGCCCTTGACTTTGGAAACAAGCCCCAAGTCTCCTAAGTAAATTCACCGTGATGCCACACGAGACCCTGCTGGCAGATGTAGGGCTGTCCAGCATCACAGCAGCTACAAGTACTTCCTGTAAACATTTGACGTGTTGTGGTTGGTGTGACTTGAGGGGCAGGGAGTGGAAATAAAACTTCGCACCACTGTCACTGCTGGTCTTCACCCTCACTTTCTGCTTTTGCCAGAACCCAGCACTTGAGACRTCTCCTGCTGCCAGCCCTGGTGCTGTCTTACCATGTGTAGGTGGCTATATGCCATGTAGCATAGTATATAGTTACAGGTGTTGCTGAAAAGTAGTATTGCTCCGTGTTTGGCCGTCAAGGTACTACTGGCTATTATAGGCAGTAAAAACTTTTGCATATAGTTATGACAGGAAAACGTGGACTTGGGCCCTGACATGCAAATATTAATGTGATATATTTTGAAGCCAGATCTGTCCCTCTGAGGAAGACTTGTGAGTCCCTTCTTCCATGTAGCTTTCTGGGGCAGCCCAGAAACTGGGGCGAGGGGGTGAATGGGAGGAATGTCCTTAGCCCCAGGTACCAAAAGAGGTTTCTCTTTTAGCCATAGTATGAGAAAACTGTTTTTTATCAGCTTCGCTAAATGCTGGATTGCGTGCCATCAAATACAGCTGGAGGACTCCCTTTGTCTTTAATAGAATGTGTCTGGGACCTAAAAAGCTAGTAAAATATCTGACCAATAATAATATCACACATGGAAATAAAAATTTAATTTGTTTATGAAAAACTAACCACAAAACTGTATCTGTATCCTAAAGATGTTAATGTCGAAAAAGATCAGGAAACCTTCTCTATCTTTATAGATGTTAAAATAGCTGGAAAATGGAGTGTTATCAATTGTTACAATTTCTTTGTGAGTCCCACGGTGTTTGTAATTTTTTCTTTAAAAATCCCATCTCCAGTCAAATGCTCGTGAAAATTCTACTTTTGTGTTAAAAAAAGAAAACCTCATACAGAAATCCTTTAGTAATCCCCACAGCTGTATAGAAGAGATTGTCTTAGCAACAGCTCCCTGTCAGTTCTCAAAATCTCTCAAGGACCATGGATATTTCATTATCAGCCTTTTGACTGATGAGTGTATAAAGTGCGGGTGGTAACTGTGGTTCTAGAGACTGTTGATTTATTAACCACGAATGGTCTTGCAGGCTCTTGTTTGAGAACTTCCACTTTAAACTCTGCAAATGTACCAAGTGGACCCTGTAGACCTGGAAAGCAGGAAATAAACCAAGCATCTTTTTTTCTCTAGATCATAAGATTTTTCAGGCCAATTTAATGATTTTCCATACCCTATTTCATTAATTCAAATATCAGTTAAATAATTATCCGTAAAACAAAAGACATAAATATGAAAGATGAGAGAATGAAGGATATAATTTGAGCAGAATCCTTTCAACATAATGCCTAGTGAGCTCTTTGAAAAAATTCAGAAGGTGCTCAAAATAACAAAACCAGACAAATTTAATTATAGAGACAGGAATACTGAATACATCTTAAATTATATAAAGCTCAGCCTCATAATAGGGGAGTCTAGAAGCTTCAGTTTCTGAAGTTTACAAATCAGATTGTAAAAGCTTAATATGAAAAAAATTGTGTGAGTATGCGGCACAATAAAGCAAGACCTGGAGAAGGAGAGCATTCCAGTAAACTTGTTGAAGACCTTATTTCCCAGATGTCATCTCACCACAACCAGGAGGCATTCCTTCTGCTGCAACACAGGAGCACAGGAGGATCAAATGTGAAAACAACATTAATGCCATTATTTTTTGGCCCCATAATAGTAATAAGTTGACTTATGTGGGACCAAAAATGCAAAATAAATTGCTGCAATGATTACAGCATCAATAAGTCACAAGAACTAATTCAGAGAATTTATATAGTTTGAGTTTACATAGCATCAGTTGAGTTGATCACAATTGTCACCCCCAGTGTGACTAGCAGATTGGGGGATGTGACTCTCCTCATCTTCTCTGCTCTCATGAGACCCCACCTGGAGTACTGTGTCCAGCTCTGCAGTCCTTAGCACAAAAAAGACATGGACCTGTTGGAGTGGTTCCAGAGGAGGGACACAAAGATGGTCAGGGGGCTGGAGTACCTCTCCTAGGAAGGCAGGCTGAGAGAATTGGGGTTGTTCAGCCTGGAGAAGAGAAGACTCCAGGCAGAGCTTATTGTAGCCTTTCAGTTCTTGAAGGGCGCTTACAGGAAAGATGGAGAGAGAGTTTTCACTGAGGCCTGTTGTGACAGAACAAGAGGCAATCGTTTTAAACTGAAAAAGGGTAGATTTAGATTGGACATAAGGAAGAGATTTTTGCAATGAGTGTGGTGAGGCACTGGAACAGATTGCCCAGTGCAGTGTGAAAGTCCCATCCCTAGAAATGTTCAGGTCCAGGTTGTATGAGGCTTTGAGCAACTTGATCTAGTAGAAGGTATCCCTGTCGGTGGAAGCGGGGTTGGAACTAAAGGATCTTTAAGGTCCCTTCCAACACAAATCGTTCTGTGGTTCTGTGATTCTGTCTCTGTAACTCATGATACTCTGTATAACTGAGGTCTGGGAAGGATAAAAGCAAACAATAGGATGCTTGACTGGACACTGTTGTCTTAATAGATTTTTTTATTTTAGTGAATATGCAGGCTGAAACATACACTGAATGGAGGAGGAATAAGCTATGCACAGAAACAAGGAGAAAAAAAAAAARGGGAGAGAAAAAAAGGAGCATCTGAGCAGAAAATCTAGTAGGAAAAAATGAAATGGAGTAATGTTTTTTGCACCAACACCCAAAATTTGAGCTACAAAAAGATTTTTTTGGGTATCATCAGAAATCATAAAATATATTTGTCAAAAAAACTGAGGAAAAAAGTATTCCTGACCCCTGGGAAAGAGTGTAATGATGGCATTGTGTTGTGAAGTACTCTCAGATGGCAGGTTACTGTTAAAAATGACTGAACAAGATGGAAGATGGGCTGTAGTGGGGAATAGATAGATGGGATAAAACCCCAGATACAGAATGAAACCCCATCCTGAATGCATTGTATCAGCTGGTGACAGCTGCCTCAAGGGTCTGTTCATTTTTCTTRGGCTACATTTAGCAGCTTGCCATGCCAGTAAAATACTGTTGAATCAAATTGAATTTAATTTCACGTACCCTCCTACATGAAAAACAAGAAGATGTATATACCAGACATATATACCAGACATGCAGCTGTGGCTGTTGTCTCCCCAGAAAGCAAACTCCAGGATACATGCAGAATASCCCCAATGAAAAATTATGCTAGAAATGATTTGATTTGATGGGAAATTACTGTGTCATTTCCTTTGGAAGGCTGGAGCACACAAAATACAGCACTGTAATAGGCTATTTGCACAGAACAGAACATGGCTTGCCTGCGTGGTCCTTTTAAATCTTCTTGGTCATCCATACTGGTTTGGCAATTGTAGACACAGGATGTTGAATTTAGAGTTTTCCTACAACTGGCTTTGTATGTGGTTTGGGTAGCAGATGTGATTCGTCAATAGAGTAATAACATATTTCTCTTAGACCAGGCAAGGCTTAAATGATGTAGGTGAAGTACGTTCTCAGTCSTCATAGCTTACTCTTCTGGTACAAGTGCAGCAAAACCTTTTCACTTTTTTTGGAGCAAGTGGTTGCTATGAAATGAGCGGGTGCAATGTATTTACAAAGAGAGAGATGCGACACAATAATGTCTACTACACTGGTGTCCTTGGTTTTACTAAATGTTTCACAAAACACATGATCTTCTACAGTGTGTCTTGGGAAATGTAGTACAGGAAGACTCGAGTGTGACATGAAGAAAAAGTGGAAGTTTGAGAAAAGCAAATTGCAGCTTCTTGTAGGCACAGCAGTATATCAGAAGATACAGTTTAATGTTGAATTCGTGCATAAAGGAACAAAATATTGCATTTGAAAATTCAGTCCTTGTTAATGTTTTGTTCAGCAGAATAAAAATGTTGCTGTTCATGTTGTCAGCAAGATGAAAACAGATGTTGGCTTTCCTTGTAAGATAAATTTGAAGCTTTATAATCTTAGCCATCTCTGAAGTGTATGTGAAACTGTGATCTCTGTTCAGGAACAAATACTGGTGATGGTGTGTCCCTAGTGCTTTGCAGGCAGAGCATCATTTTGGAGAGAATAGGACAATTTGGGGGATTGAGTCATAATTTATTAAAATCAATGTTACCCTGAGATTAGCTCAGTTGGTTAGAGCATGCTGTTAATGTCACCATGGCGTTGTTGGTTTGATCCCTGTAGGGGCCATTCACTTAAGAGTTGGTCTTGATGATCCTTGTGGGTGCCTTCCAACTCAGAACATCCTCTGATTTTTCAATGGGATTTTAAATTATGCTATTATTTGAGAAGAAAGAATGTGCTGGACCCCTTGCAAGGAAAGCTGGTTCTGGCAGGAGACAAAATTGGGCTCCTGGAATTGGGAGATAAGCTGGAAATAAGGCAGTGACATGACAAAGCCTTAGGGAGGTGATCACCTATTTCTCACTGCCACCAAGAGGCCCTTGCTAACTCCTTCTCAGCCAATATGATCTAGTATGACAGAGAAACTTTATTCTCCAGTGAGTCCTAGAGAGGGTTAGTGTCATGCCTGTCTTCCAGGTGAACATAACTAAGAAACGGCAGTACAGCACTCTGCAAACCTTTTGTAGCAGGCTCTTGGCATAGGCTCAGCCAAAGTTTCTGTGTTTACTGGTCTGTAAAATGGTGTCTCAGAGGCAGTGATGAAACCTACCTCAGATGAGTCATTGAAGACAAGACAAGAGAGTACATAGTGAGCAACAGAAGATGGTCCCTTTTCTGTCAGGGATGGGCCAAGTGACCATTTGATTTTTCTTTCATCTGTCCCTGATTTTGTATAGTACTATCCATCTCAAGAGATCCCATATCACATTGCAAGCTAAATTGTCAATTACAACTGGCTCTGGGTTGGATGGCACATCTGTCAGTCAAGCTGTACACATCATGTGTATGTCATGAGAGGAAGAAAACATTACTGTCATTACTGAAGACATCCCAGTGTTGTGTCCCGTTAACACAGCCAATATACACAGAGGAGTGAGAAAATGCACAGATCACTTGATACTGGTGAATTACAGTTTTGCTACAGTTTCAACACAATAGTTTAAGATATTGGGAGACAAATCACCAAATTCGTGTGAACTTCATGACTAATATGATCATTATACTGTGTTTAATACATAATTGAATTCTAATCCTATGTTTCAACTCTTCTTCCTGCTCTTGGAAACAGCTGAGAAACTTAAACTTTATTATTTTTATATAAAGAGAGAAAGTTTAAGTAAGGATACATGTGCACAGAAAATTGTTAATATAGTGTTTGGTTCATGTTTTGAGCACAGAATTGTACTATTAATTACAAAGCTTTGTATGGTTTGCATATTAACCGTTGTAGGTATGAGAAAATAAGCATGAATTTTATTAGACAGAGCAGACTATTTCATCTGTATCTTTCATTTTGTTTCATCAACTGTGCTATATGTATACTAATATTAGCGTGCAAAGCAACAGTGTATGGTAGTAAATTCATGGGCATGCCTGGATTAAGGCAGAGACTTGCAAGCATCTGATTAATAGAGAATTTCAACTTGCAAATACTCTGATTTCCTGTCTTTTATCATGCATCAGATGTTGGGCAAATCTGATTACTTACTTATTCAAAACACCAGTTTTTGCAGTACTGTTGAGGTAATAATGGTTCCCTTCATTACTTGACCGTTCCTTTAATTCTGTTAAAAAAAGAATAGGGTTGGCGGGCAGCATCATTAGTGATCAGAACTGGGGTGTACCTCTCATCTACACTAAAAAAATTAGGTAGCTAATATTTATAAAAAGCAGGAAGCTGAATTTACCCAATATAACAGGATTTGCAAAGTCAGTGTTGTAATTACCATTGTTTTGAAATGTTTGCTGCTCAGGCATGCTCCAAATTTGATGCAAGAGAAGTTCTGAGTAAAATTCGTGTAACTGAACATATAACCTCTTTCTACTATGAATTTACAGTCCAGGCATTGTCCATTTCAGCTTCAGAGCAACGTAATAAAGGAAAATGGTTCCATTCGCTCTCCTGTTTAATAATGGGTGGTAGATGTGCATGTTGGATAAGACTACGAAACATTTTAAACAAAATTCACACAGAGGCTTTTAGATACAGGCTTTTGAGGAAGGGGACTGCTATGCAGTAAAGGTGTGAACAAGGGACACAACAAACATGAACTCACTGAATTTCATTGCCAGTGGCATAACAGACACAGATTTTGATTTCCAGCCCTCAGATGAGTGTTGGTGCCTGAGCATGCCTGAGAGAACAYGCACACAAACTGCTAGCCATAAATCTGTTTAAGCCCTGGAAAAAGTGTTTTGACTGCATGAGGAGCTGCAGATGGACTGATAGAGGAGCAAGGGGGGGAAAAAAGTAAAAGTAACAGGGAACATGCATTTTATCTTACTGCTTCTGTAAGAAGAACCAATGTCACTCCCACAAACGTTTAAGTAGAGTATTCTCGCTGCTTTAACAAGAGCATTAAGAAAGTCAAGAAAGATTTTGGTTTGTACAGTGCTTATTGCAAGTTTGATACAGCTTGTTCAGAGAAAAACTGAGTTAACTGGGTCTTCAAAGTTTGGGAGACTGTTTGAGGTGGTTGTATCCTCATAGTGCATGACCCTACAGGCCAAATAGGGTTTGGTGGGCTTTCATGAAGGTCCGTCATATGTAACATTAGCAAGTATTTTCTATTACACAAACAGCTTCAATGTTATATCTGATACAGAAGTTTTCCTTTTAAAGGAGATTACCAAAAGGATTCTTAAGAGCTCCCTTTTTCAATGAGCTCCCTTTTTCTCTGAGATTCTTTTTATATCTATTTCATTTACATCACAGTAACAAAAATTAGTTGGCAAGGTGAAACTCTAGATCAGTGTTGAAAATTTCTCCTAAGCAAAGTCTGGCTAATATTGACTTCAGTGTACAGTAGCAGCATGTTTGTGCTGAATGGTGGTATGAACTCCCCATCTGCAGATGTCAGCTTCTGAACTATCACGCTGGTCAGGACTGAACATATGGTGGAGCAGTGTTTTTCAAAACTTGGTTCTGCTGGCAAGGATTGGCCTCTTCATGCTGTAGACTTTGTTTATAGTTGAGGAAGGGAGGAAGAAGGAAAGGAAAAAAAAGTGGTGTAAATGATCTGACTATCTGCAACAGTGCTTCCTCATAGAAACACAAGATTTTTGCATCTGGCACTTGTTCTTGGCTAGGTTACCCAGGAGAGAAAAGTGTTGCAGCAGTGAAAAAAGTGAGAGAATTGGGAAAATGTAACGAAATTAAAGAAAATTCAACAAATAAGTTATTAAAGAGCCGCACATAAGTCTGCTCAGGTAATTTTATAAAACCTGATCTGTGCACACACACACAAATATTAACAAAACTAATAAAAAAGAGGAATATTCTTTACTTATGAATTAATTTAGTTTGATGATACTTTTGAGGGTACAAGCCCTCCCTCAGGTGTTAGGGAGGGTACAAGCCCTCCCTCAGGTGTTAGGGAGGATGAAAAAACTTGTGGTTTTTTCCTGTATTTTTGGAAGGATAACTTTTACACCCCTCCACGATGAATTTTCCTGAAGAACATGGTTAGATATTTGGCTCATGGCATTGCTGGCTACACCAAAAACTTATTGCCAATATCTGACATGATATTTGCTGCTTCTGTTTCAGACCTGGTGGAGAGATTGTGTATCCAGTGTTTTGTCTGATTTTTTCTGGGTACTGTRCTGCTTCATCTCAGAACAGATTCTAATCTCTACAGTTCCTATTTTGCTTGTGTTTGTAGGTCATCAGGGCTGACACGCCACTGCTGCTAAAACCCCATGCAGGTGGAAGGCAGTGACCCATGCATTCTGCTGAGTCCTCAGCAGCTTCTGTCCCTGATCAGGTGACATTACCTGTGCAATTACAGAGAGCCCCTTCATAATCCCTTGCAGAAATCTAGAGGGATCTCCATTAGAGGCTGTTAGTTTGTACTCAGGAATATTTAGTCTGGAAAGTACCTCTTTGCTCCCTGCAACAAGCAGCTTTTTTCCAGGGTGGGAATTGTGTCGGTAATGTGGTCAGAGAACCAGGCCACGCGTGGCATGTGGGTGCCCTGGAGACTCCTGTCCTCTTTGGCACTGGAGCTGGGGACAGTTGTCATTATTCTGTGCTTGGCCTTGCAATTGAGGCTGCTGAGCCAGTGCCTAGGTCGTATCAGCACCAAAGCTTTGTATGGGTCACGCAAAGCCATGGATGTTTTCCCTACCACAAACTGCCTGTACAGCACCAGCGCAGCTTCAAATCTGATCCCCACTGTCTTTACTGATGATGCTAATGAGGTTACCAATTAATGGCACCTAATGGGCTGTTGTAGCAGTGGTTTTGGTGATGGAGACAGCTGTCCTCTGGGAGCTGTGCTGAGAGCATGAACTCATTTTGTATAAGCAAGGGAACAGCTGTTGCAGAAACATCGATGGGAGAGATTAGGTCACATGTTTCGTCTCCCTGCCACCCCAGGGCTGTTCCTTGCAGGAAGCAGCAGGTGAAAGGAGGAAGCAACTTTAAGCGTGTAAAGCCGTTGCTGGAGTTGCATCCAGAGACCTAGAGGCAAAAACACTATATCCCATCAGCAGTCTTCTGATTCATACTCTTCCCCTGACCTTTTGAAATATTTTACCAATTAACTAGGATTTTGAAGTGTTTTTTTTATTTAGAAGTTTTGTCATCGAGCAGTGTTGATCTGTGGTGTGATATCCTCTCGGCACTTGATTGCGGTATGTAACACTTGGCACTTGCATTTCATATTATGTATTAAAAAAGCTCCCTCTGCAAACACTCTTACATCAGAGGCGTCTGAGTATTTGGCATATAGTTTTAAAATATACATTTAACTTCACAGGCAGCACTTTGGGRTAATGAGTTCTCAATATTTAAGCTTCACTTTAGTGTTAGGTTACTTTTGGTGTACAGTAGTTGCATTTCATCAGTCTGAAAAAAGGTGGCATTATAGATCTACATTGCATTCCCCTAGTGCTTGAATACCTGTAAAGTATAGCACACTTTCAGTTATAATTGAGCAATTGTTCATTTTTGGAGCATGACAGGAATGTTAAGAGTTAACGTTTAATTAGTAGTTTGCCCATTTCTTTTTGCTGAGCTAATGATGATACCAGAGGTTATAATTTAGGAAAAAACCCCAAACATACTAAGCAGGCTCACACTAGGATTCACACCCATTCATTTTAAAATCCCCTGCAGTCAAAAATGTTTGAAGAGAGTTAGTTGGTTTGTCCTCATACCCTTATTCAGGAAAAGCAAATCTTTTCCTGCTCAGCAAAGATAGAAAGAACTGTCTATATTGAGAGACTAAAGTAGAACTACGTTTTGTACTATAGTTGCTAGTAACTTTTAGAACTAAAGTTTCGTGGAAATCACTGTACAGTGCACTGAGCTGTCTGAGTGGGGAGCTGATGTCCCTTCCCTTTAAAACACTCACCAGGAGTAGCTGACCCTTCCAGATTAGCTGTGCGAAAGGCAGTTCCCCTGCCAAGCATTTAGCTTGGCATTGCAGTCTTCTCTGGAAAAGTTCTGGAATAACTGTTTGCAGCTTGGCAGATATAATTATCAGATAAAATGTA
Organism: Amblyornis subalaris; assembly: GCA_018881555.1. NCBI lineage: Eukaryota > Metazoa > Chordata > Aves > Passeriformes > Ptilonorhynchidae > Amblyornis > Amblyornis subalaris. The sequence continues at coordinate 8,010,285 of JACAXG010000001.1, forward strand.
TGAAGGGTAGGAAGACGTGGAAAAGGCAATGTCATTTCGGTATTTGTACACTTAGTGGACACTTGTGCTTCAGTGAGTTGTTATCCAATTTTTTGACTTAGTCTGATGGTGTGTTTACAGTTTTTTGAACAGCCAAAGAAATTCGTACACAGAAAGATTGCCTTCAGCCTCAGAATATCTTCTTTGAAACTTTTTTAGTGTCTTAGTTAGGATAAATCTTATTTTATAGCTATCTTAATACTTACCTCTATGTTCAGTTTTACTTTCAGTAAAAGAATAACATGTTACTTTAATGGAATGATTTTCACACACTTTCATCCTATTTCGTGGTAGAACTGGAATGTTGACAGTTTTTTAAGCTTCAAATTTGCAATTTCTTAGAATTCACACAATTACAGAAAATTTTTGTAGAAGGCCCTCATACCTAGATGAACCCTTTAATGAGTCATGAAGAAGGAATGCACACATTAAAACTTCAGTCATGAATGTGAACTTAAACAGAAAGCTTTAGCTGAATTTTGCTGTGTTACACTCCTGCTCTGTTCAGTTATCCTTGATGTCCGAGCTAGGTTTATTAGCTCTCAGCTGCTTACCAAACAGTGAGTTTGAAGAGGGCAAGTGAAGTGTGCTGGATGTTTCCAGAACTATTGTGAATATTTTCCAAAGAATATACTTCAAAGTCAAAACTTAATTCTTTCTAATAGAATACTAACCCATTAGAAAAGAGACAGTATCCTTCAGGAAACAGGGAATAGTACAATCTGATTATAAAAAAAAAATAGTAATTGTTTCTCTTTTAAAATGTAAACATCAGAACAAACAGTTTTGAAATTTTCTAAGATCAGAAATTATTTTTGAGATGATTTTTTAAAATTAAGAATTCAGAGATAAATTGCAGGTAAGTTTAAGTTATTAAAAAACATAATTCAAGACATTACTTTTTTTCTCAATTTACAGATTTTGTTTTGTTATTGTTATTATAAATTGATGAAAATTTTTCAGCTTTGAAATGCAAACTGCCATTTCCCCGCAGTTGTTGTATGTCCTCTTCCTCTCTCTCTGTCTCATTCTAGCTTTGGTTCAATTGGAATTGTCACATACATTTCACTCAGTATGATGCATGTAATGACTGGGTTAATTTTTCCTGTGGTAAATACACTGACTCAACAAACTTTTGTAGACAGAATAGAGCATTAATTTGCTTTCTCTGTCAAAAAATAAAGGAAGAAAAAAAGGCCAGCTGAAATCAGGCTGCATCTAATGATGGAAGCATCATCTGTTGTTTTAACAGGCTAAGTAGGCAGGAATTTGCTGGAGAGGGAGGCATGTAGAAGGAGTACTGTGGCAAATATGGTCTCTACTTCAGAATAAGTGTTTGTTCAGCTTCTTTCTGATCTCCTGAGTCACACCAGGGCCATGTGTGTCCCTGAGCTAGATACTTAAATATCTTCCTCATGAGTTTGGGTAACATTCATCACAATATGTGTGTGTGTGAAAAATCCTATCTTGTTGTCTTACTAAGGAAGCTGTGGCTGCATTTGCACTGGCATTTTAGTTTGGAAAACGAGTATGTCTTTTGCAACAAATCTCCTGACCATGCTTGCTGGGCGTCATTTCACACTGAAGTGTTTTTTCAGTGTAAAAATGGCTTCCTTTCAGTGAAAGAAAACCTGCATTTAATAGAAGCACACCTACGGGGTTGTGACCCGAAGTGTGTGTCCATTGCAGAGGTCCAGGTTAGAGATAGCCTGAAATGCTTACAGTGTGGCATCAGCTCCTTGCTATCAACTGCTTTGCTCCACAGCGGTGCTGCTCCTTGGTGCCCTGCTTGCTGACAGAGATACAGCTCATGGTGTTTGGTTAGCCTGCAGCAGCAGACTTCACAAACAGTGAAGTGTGACCCAGCTTGCAACCCACTTTTGTTCAGAAGGGTTGAGTAAATGTTTAAACACCTAAGGAAAAAAATAATCAGGTGTTAGTGTGCTGAGGGAAAAGGGTATTCAGACCTCAGTTAAGAAGTAACTCTTAACTTGGAASAGTAAACTGCAACCAGGGCTCTGCCTGCCCTGTATTCCTCACCAGGGTCTCTGYCATTCCTTCAGGGCTCTGGGTGCAGTTGATCTTGAGGCATCTTTTTGAAATTACGTCTTGCTTCCCATGTCCATGCTTGTTTTCAGTAGGAGGTACAAGAGCCAGTAGACACATTCCGTGTTTCATTTCAAACCTGTTCTCCTGCACTGACACTGATGATGATAGATCTGCCCATCACAGAATGGATCATATTGGAAGGGACCACAGTGGGCCATATGGTCCAGCCTCCAGGGTCATCCTAGAGCACATGGCACAGGATTGCGTCCAGACATTTCTTGAAGATCTGCAGTGAGGGAGACTGCACAACCTCTCTGGGAAATCTGTTCCAGTGCACGGTCACTGCACAGTAAAGAAGTTCATCCTCATATTCAGGTGGAACTTCCTGTGCATCAGTTTCTGCCGGTTGCCATCCATATACACTTCTGAAGGAAGATGAAAAAGAAAAATTTCTGCCTTTCTCCAGTATGGAAAGAGCATTAAATATTTATCTCAGAGACCACTGGTCAGGTTATTATCCTGTTCATGCCAAAGGAACCTCTGAAGATACTTTTGAAAATACCTTGTCTATCATGAAATGATCTCCAGGCCTATTTTACTACACTTTGAGGAAAGAAAGGTGACAGACCTTCCCTTTACAGTTTGGCAAGTTGGATTTCACAACCCATTCTCTCTCCTTGCTAGAACTTAGCTTAGTAGAGATACTGATTCACAGCAGGTGATGATCTCACCTGAAAGGACTCAATAGGATAGCCCTTTTGCGTGCGATGTTCAAGACTTATATGGCCCCTGCATTCACCCCTCACTGTTTATGGATGGAGATTTGTCTCTGGTGCTTTCCCATCATCTGGACTGGTCCAAGAGATAAAGGAGAAAGGGCCTTATGCTCAGTATTGATTTTGTCTCTCATACTGTATATTGGGTGTCTGGAACTCACCTATCAAGCCAGTTAGAGGACTTTTTCTCACCTACAGCTTTCATAATACACCAAAACTTTTTGTCTGTTGTTTAGTTTTAGCCTCACATCTCAAAAGGCAAATTAATTTGCCATTTTACTTCACTTTATTCTCCTTATTTTCATGATCAATGTTTACAATAAGTTTGACTCATTGCTGCCATATTCTAGCTTATTTGTTTAGATTTTGTAGGGTATGTTGCTCTAAAGATTCCAAAGGGAGAACTTGTCAGCTGGAAATGGTTCTGGTGTGTATCTGTTTTAATATAACTCTGATTTTTCCTGTCTCCATCTGCTGGTAAAAAATGAGATTTGCTGTTCTAATATAATATAATGAGGAGCAGAAACTGCAAATTTCAAATAATAAATATTCCTTTTGCTGTTATAGACACTTTCCATCTGGAACTGGATAGAAATGATCAGTTTATTTATTAGTCTGCTTAATAATASCTACCAAATACTAATAACTTTTGCTCTTTTGTGGATTTACACTGCACTGACAGAAATGAGTTAGATATTCAAATGGATGTACTGATAACCTGGGAGTTCAAATACATAGGCTAGTGAAACTAAATTTGTTCATTTCTATGGGGGTAAGAGACATTCTAAAATGGTCATCCCTATTTTTGAATATTAATATTTTTTACAGTTACTGAGCAAGCAGATAAAGGAAATAATGCGCAATGGGAGTTTTGATATGTTCATTTGTTTTGACATTTCTGCAGACAGATATATAGGGTTCATGTTATACATCAACTATTATTGCATCCTCTCAACATTTACAGTACAAAATTTTCCTATGCTGAATCCAGAGGGAGTAAAACATCTACATACAATCATGTCAGGAGCTCATTATGCATGAACTAACAAGGCAGAGGGCTATGTGCAAAACTTTTTTGTTCATTTAGTGCATGATGTTTCAGTCAGCAAAAGACTTTTCTTCTCATCCAGAGGAAATTAAAAATGTGATACGAGTCAGCAGAGGTGTGGGGACATAAATGTGCTTTAACTCTGCTGTTGTCTGAACTGGTTATATGAGAAAAATGTTACACATCATATTTCTGCATTCAAAGCAGTCTTAGATTTATATATGATTTATATTATATAATGAAATATTTAGGTTCAATGTTGTTTGCATCTGCTCCTAATGTTTTGTAGGTGCTTCTGGCTTTGATGCTTTCACAACAGAGGTTTTTATAGACCTGAACATTTTCTATAAAACCACCAACCAAGACTTTCCTTTTATTTTCTATTTCCGTCTATCATGTCTTTATAGGAATATTTTTCAAACAGTGTCAAGGTGCTGATAGTTATATTCATTCGCGAAGCAAGAGGGTGTTTTATGAGACCTATTTCTTTCAAGAATTTTCAATAGGAGATGGGGCAGTTTTTTCAAGCAAGGAATTACAAGCACTTTTGTTTCAGTGGCATTAATTTTAAAGGCTTGTATTAAATTTTTTTCTCCTCTGCAAAGTAACTATAAAAATGACAACCTTTCATTGAATATATATTTTTGCTGCCTTAAGAGTTTTATCCATTCACTTTACTGGCAAACTTTCTTCCTTTCTTTACTCTCACAAGTCCTGTAGATTCAACCTCAATAAAAGAGACTGCCTGTCTCCCCAAGCATCCTGGTTCAAAGGGATCCTTAGCAATTTCTGAGAGGTGCACAACTCTCTGTAAAATTCACTTCTGTTCAGAAATCTATTCTTTGTATAGATATCTAAAAACAAACAAGCAAACAACTTTAATCTCAGAGTACAAGTTGATTTTGTACTGCTGAAAATGAAAAGAAACATCTCTTTATTTATATCCTACTCACACAGGAAGGTCTCTGGATGTAAATAAAACCAAGAGTAAACAGGAAAACCTGTAATGCAAAGAGCAAAATCAAGTAACATCTCACTGATAGAGATTGAAAGCATGCCAGCAGCTGTAAGGATGAATTGTAGTTTGTCAGTGTCTGCCACAGTGCTGGCCAGAGAAGCTTCTGAGACAACTGGTTTAGGACAGGGTCATGGCATACCTCAGTGATGGCTGAARCGAGATGGATGAAACTCAGCCTAAAAGATTTAAGAGTGTAAGTCCAATGTTTGGAGTGAAACATTCAGTGAGGCTTCCATTCCTAAGTCATTTTTGAAAGTGAGGCTTGGACTTTTTCCATGCTGTATAAAAGTCCTAAAAATACCTCGGTGATTTATAAATATCTTCCTTGCTCTTCCAGAGTTGCTAGTGCCCAAGTCACTTTGAAAGTGGTATTTAAGCTTCTTAGTCCTAGAGTTATCAAGAAGAAACTCAATTAATATCTCGTCTACAGAAGACAGGATTTACTCAAACTATCCCTGACAGATATTTTCCTAACCTGGTCTCAAAATCCTCCTGTGACATACATCCCACAGCCTCCCCAGGCAAACTACTACTGTACTTCACTATCCACATCAATAGTAAGTTTTTCCAAATGTCTGATGTAAATCTCCCGTGCTGTGGTTTAAGCCTATTACTTGTCCTGTCCCATGTGGACATTTCATAGCCTTTCAGTCATGGGAATAGCATTACGATGCATTCTCTTATTCATTTTTTTTAGCCTTAGTTGAGGCTAAAATAATGTCCCCTTAAGCACTGTGAAAATTTTTACCCCAAGCCAGCTTATAAAGTAGAGCTGCTTTGTTAATGCCTTTATAAAATACCAGTTTCAGGATAAAAGTGTAGTATAATGGCATATGGCAGGAAAGCCTGATACAAGTGCGTCCACTTCAGAGACTTCATGGTTTAAATGGAGATTTCAGATTTTATCATTTGCCCAGCTTTTTACCTACTGGGATGTCAGTATGGAATATCAAAAGTGTCAGTAAGTAGGTACTTATTTGGGTTACTCATCAGTGCATTGCTTCTGCAGCTGAGGTTTACATCTCTGCACAGCACTGCGTGTTGCTGGATTAAGTTTACTCGCAGCTACTCAGAACCTTCTGCAGCACTGCAGGTGTTCTGAAACAAGGTCTACCTTATTGTCTTAGACAGCACCAAGCAGGATGAAGCCAACCTAGCCCTGTGCAGGCCCCGCCAGATAAAGTTATGATGAAGTTACAAATGTAGATATTAAATAATAGCCCTGTCTCCCCTGAAGTGGCTTCTACTCCGTGTAAACTGTTTCTTTCCTACCCTTTTTRACTGACAAGGTTTGGAAAGTTTGTATTCATTTTCTGGCTCTCCAATTAGGAGTCATGMCAAAGAGTTTGTGCAGATTTTATTTCTATGTATTTTTAGAAGTAGTATAAATGCTTACTGTTTTAGTCAGCTGTATGGAGAAATGCCCCTTCAAGAGCACCCGCCGATCATACCTGCCAACTTTTGGGTGTCCATGTCTGGGAAGGAAGGTAGGAGGACCATTAGAAAGAGCACTGCACACCATGGCCTCCAAAAGCAGCAAAATGAGTTTCATTTTCGAGTTTCTTCTTTGAATGTATTCATAATATTTGCATGTGTCAGCTCTGCTGAGGTGACATCTCAGGTTTTAAATTAATATTGTTGTAATGCATTTCTCTTTAATTAAAAAAGAGAGCTGCCTCATAGGAAATTTCATAAAACAAAACTCATTAGTAATAAACAGATTAAATCTTTGTCAGTTAATCAACACTATAAACTTCTGAGTATTTGGAGAGCAGTGTGAGATAACACTGTCGTCATAATAAGAGTGTTTGAAATCATTAGGGATCCCACTGTGCTGTTTGGGTGGTGAGAAAATAATGATTGAAGATGGGCCCCCCTACAGTGCTCACATGTGAATTCTCCTAAAGATTAAAGCTGCGAAGATCTGAATTTGATGTTAGCCCTATCTCTAAAGCATTTTTTTTAAATGGTAGGCAATGATGGTRGGTAGTACCAAGCAAATTCTTAATGATGTTTAAACCCAAACCTGTCACAATGCCACAAAGTTTTTGAGCTGGTGGTCAGTGACTGATCATGGGCTGGGAGCTATACTTCTTTCTCAGAGCAACTGTTCCCAGCTGATCTGAGGCTTTAACTTGTGGTAGAGACTGCATTGCAAATTCCTTTTCTTCCTCCACCCTGAATCCTCATCACAGTCACTTCCATCAGGATTGTGGCAGTCCTCTCATGACACATGTGCTGGGGTTCTGCGCTGGTCAAGCTGTCTCCTGGAGATAAAGAGCACAATGGAAGAAACCCCATAGCTTTGAGCAGGGRTTTCTCTGAAGAAGGTTGGGAATAGTGGAGCAGGCCAGGGTGTAACCTGTCTGGCTGGTAGTATATCAACACCTCCTAACCCACTATCATTTGGAATAATGCACATTTAGAAGGTTATAGTATAAAAGCATTGACATTTTCTCCATTGCTACTAGGAACATGTCAGAGCTCTTCTATGTCACCCTTGGGGGTTCTTGGGAGCCATTGGGATTATTTGGATTCTTTCCTTGAAATATATGAAAAATTAAACTAAGTGGGCTGGGATAAAAATAGCGGCAGTGGGAAAAATGAATCATGTTTGTCCACATAGAGCAAACTTATTGGAATGGGTTAGCAAGAAATTATGAGCTGGGGGAGAGCAACTGGGAGTCATACATAATTATTACCTTTTAATTTTTCATATTTTGTCTTTATTTGGTCACTGTAGCCATAATTGCATGTGTTTTGTCACAGAAGTACCCATATGAATCAGTTTTGTTGTGGCATGAATTACATGAGCAGTAATGGTATTATAGAATATATTGAGTTTGGAACACCCTTATTGCTTAAAATACAGAGTGAATGTTAGGTCATACTGCTGCCTCCAAAGATTTGAATCTAAATTCCAATACAGTGTTTGAGTTCAAGTGAATTGGCCGTTTTTATTTTATTCTTCATATACTGATGTTGTGTTACAAAACATAGCCTGGTTGATAGATGTCTATCCTGGAAAAACAAGAGTCCCAGCTCCTGCACCTTCATTAGAATTGAGTCCATAGGCAGCTGTAAAGGAAACAAAACCTCCTGTGGATAGTTCTATCAAAAAGATGGGAATGGAGCTGCACTGATTAATTTCAGAGACATCTGTTTAGAAGTCTTTAGCTACCGTGACACTATCACTTTTGAAAATCAGATGCTGGGTGTTCTTACTTTCCTGTCACTTCTTCTAACTGGACATCTGTGAGCAAAATTAGGAAATTTTAAAAACAACCCTTTCTTTTCCTCATATTGTGATATGTCTTCATGTAGTATGTCTTCAAACAGTTTTTGCAGGGGCAAATTGTTTGTAACAACTTCCTTCGTAGTCATAATTACAGTCAGCTCTTTGAATTAAAACCTTTTATTAAATACCTTTATGAAATGCTAGGCACAGATTTACTGGGAAGGGAATGAGAGAATAAAAGAGCTGTTGCGTCCTTACTAGCAACCACATAATGCATTTTTGTGCCATGTGTTTGGGACTGCTTCTGCCTTTGAATCTTGTTTATGTCTTTGGAGAAAGAAGCACAGATACTTTTTGTTGTGTTTTTTTTAAGTACTGGAGTGGAAGTTCACTCCATATCAGGAGGCCGAATGCCTGGGTTTGGCAAAATAGACTGCTTGCAAGTGCCGCTGTGATCCTTCTGATCACCCAGCTTTGCTACAATACTGTGTCTGTCATTTGCTGGGTGGGTGAACTTCAGATGTTAATGGAAGGGTCTTTAAGTCCCTGCTAAAAAAGGAGCATGTGTCTCATGATTATCATAATTTATCTATTCATCTTGTCTCCCTTACTTTTTCTGTTCTCTGTTTTTCTTTCTTTTCAGGATGGAGTAGGTGTAGATGAGAAGCTGTCTTTACGGCGGGTGGCCGTCGTAGAAGATTTCTTTGACATTATCTATTCCATGCATGTTGAAACTGGGCCTAATGGAGAACAAATCAGAAAACATGCTGGACAAAAGAGAACATATAAAGCAGTAAGTAAAAAAGCCAACTAAAAGTGAACATGAGTCTCTAAAAATGTGAATAATTTGGGCTTAGTCACATGGCATGAGATTAGTAGGGGTTTTTTTCCAAGTGGGTTAGTACTGCAACCCTCACTCTCGAATTGATTTTAGAAATCTTTCAGTAATGCATGAAAAGTTTAGAAATCGCATTTGCTATGTAATAAGGGCCAGATCCATTGACTTCAACGGAGATTCTCTCATTGGTACAAGAAGAGAATTTACTATTTCTATAATGGTTTCACAATTTGTCTAATAGCTCTGTATTAATTAATTACTCTTAAATGGATGATGTGTTAAAGAAGACTTAGAAGGTATTGTCACAACTTGGCTAAATGGGTTCTGTATTTCAGTGTATGAATGAAGGTGCCTTATAGTTTATTGCTGCAGACTAAGTCATACCTAATGGTTTAATGGTATGAAAACTTGTAAATGTCCTAAATTCACAGGGCTGGAAAGCTGCTAGGTACCMTAAGGGAAGGATTGAGGGGGCACCTCCCATACCTGCATAAACTGGCTGAGTAGAGAGAAATTATTATTTCTAAAATGTTTAATTGCATCAGTACAGTAACTGCCGTAAAATAGCTATAAATAGCTTTTGTGGTTAGTGACACTAATATAACACTTTATTTTCTTATGGAGAACTAATGAAACATTTGCTGCACTTTCCCAAGGTGCTTAAAATGTATGTTCTTGCCTGGATTTGGATGACCAGCCTTCCATATGCAGGACGTTGATGGTGCTATGTACACTCAGAGGTTGATCCTGATCCACCTGCCCAGCTGTTTCCAGTAGCTGAAGCACCAGGGGCTCCCCCAGGGTGGCAGGGCAGAGGGCCCCAGCCAGGGCCCATCACACAGCCCTGACCAGAGTGCAGGGCATCTGAGGCACCTGTACCTCTGGTCCCAGTGGGATGAGGCTGGCAGGGGGCTGTGCACAGGGCCCTAAGGTAACCTATCACCCTGAACACAGTTCTTCATCTTAAAAACAACCTGCATTTATGTCAATTGTTTTTCAGCAGAGGTCACCAAACTATGGGGGAACTCCAAGTTTCTGATTTGATTTTGGGGGTAAGAAATAGCTGGTTTTCCATTACTGTTCTTTTTCACCTGTATAACAATTATTTTATGTGTCTGTGAATCCCTTCACAGATATTTTATTTATAGGCTATTTCAGATGGTTTGTTTTGGGATAAGCTCCTGGCAAAATTTCTTTAAATTTGTTCCCAGAGGTATTGACCTTAAGGTAGGCATATGAAGACATCTTTCATCTGGATGTGCTTTTGTAAGGCTTGGAGTGTTATTTCAGGGTGAACAAACGCCAACTCTCTAAATTAATTTTCATTTGGCACCTCAGCCATTTTGATACTTGGTCTTCTCTTTCAGAAAGCATTAGAAAAGTGATATTTTCCACTGACCTTTCTATTTTGTTTTACGTCAGTAAGCTGTTCAAAGGTATAGGTCACAAACTTGGTAGAATAATATACACCTATAAGGAATGCTGCCAGGTATAAATACAATACTCCAAGTCATCATCCTACAAATACGTGCCAAGTATAATATTTAGTACTGTAAGAATCCCATGATTGCAGGTCAGATAAGAAATTTGTTTATTGTGAATAGCATGAAAGACAACTCGTGTATCTTTGGTGAGAAGAACTATTTGTGCAGATTCAGTTGCCTACACAGTAGTTTCATTTATTGTCAACTTTTATTGCAATTGAGATGTGAGCCTGTTGCATCATTAAGGATGCCCAAATGTAAGCTTGTGTCGTTATCAGAGTCTGCAATATTTGTGCATTCATTTCATTTCATATTATTTTACTAAGGGCATTGAGTTGTAATTCCTAGTGAAAGGATTCGCATAGGTAATTTTGAAAGACTTTCATAGATTAAAAAAATGGAAAAAAGACTCCAGAAGAAACTAATTTCAATTCTATGCTGACATAAGAATTAGGTTAAGTAAACAGGCCTCAAACTCTACCAGACCATCCAGGGAAATGCATGCTCCTTTACTGGACCTGTCCATGAAAATGCCTTTACTAAAAATTAAGAGCTGTAGTGTCAGTCTGTTCCAGGAAGCCACGCAGTATCTAGCTCCTATGTGGCACTATAAGGAGCAAAAAAGTAGTATCTTGGGTAACTGACTCCCAAAACATTATACTCTAAAAGCTTTATAAATCAAACCAAAGTACTTTGGCGGGGTTTAATTTTATTAAGTGAATCTGAAACAAGATTAATTTTGTCTTGTTTCTTTATTCACATGTCAGAAGTGAATCATCCCTGAGATCTCTGCTTGTATTTGTCATGCATAAGTATTCACCGAATAGTTTGAGTGAAGAATTTTTACAGGAGAGATGGTTCTCAAACTGTATGCTACAACTGCTATTTGTCTTTCACAACCCCTGGCATGTGATGGTCACATTGTTTCTGTTTTCTGACTGCATAGCCAAAACCTTTTAACAGAGAGATTATGGGAAATACACTACAATTTTGGTACAAAATTTCTAAACTTCTGAAGTTCATAAATACTGTCATGGATTTTCAATACCTATTTCTGCAAAATTAATGGCACAGTCCTAAGAATTGCAACATACTGATTTTTTAAAGTAATTAATTTGCTTATACATGTATGAGTCTCTATTTTCAATAGTGAACCTGCTCCACTCAAAGTTTTGAATAGTACTAAAGCATAATTGGAAGGGTAATGAAATTGTCAGAGGTGACTTAATTAACTACTGTTTGCATTTACATAGAGTAACAAGTTTGGTATAACTAGAGTCTTTTAAATTTTTGATAGAGTCACCCTGGGTGCTGGAGTGCTAAAATACATCAGTATGTCTCTCTGAAAGTGTGTTCAGAACACTTTACAAACTCAATTAGGGAATCTGCACTGCCTTGTGTATGTTAACTGTGTGGAAATGAATGATATTTTTACAACTGATTGATTTGTCTGAGACTTCCTACAGCAGTGCTGCACAGGAAGATAAATAGGATGTGGTACTTGGAACCTCTAAAAGAGCAGAGTATTGTAAGGGAGCTTTTCCATTTTAATCAGGGCAGCAATGTACCAAGCTCAAACTTTAGGATTTTTGGCAAAACCCCTATAGATAAATTAGGAAAGCATCTGTGCTTCAATATTTAAGTTTAGAATAAGGTCCCATTCTCTTCTCTGCACACTAAAACATCAGAAGGGAATTGTATAAAGTCTGTGTATATGATATGGGAGAGTAACCTTGAAAATACACGAAAGAGAGGGAGTGTCCTATTTAACTGACAGGTTTTGTGCTCATTTCAGGTGCCTGACTTGTACACAAGGTAAGATTGATAGGCTGTGTTCCTTTCTGGCATAACTTTAGATCTACGCCAGCAAAAAAACTAGACATGGCTTATATATGTAAAATGAAACCAAGAACTTTAAATCATATCTGAACTACGCCAGACTGAAGGAATAATTAATATGGTGCGTATAATCTCAGCTATTTTCCCAGTTCCCAGGGAAGTTTACAAACAGGGAAAACATTGGTGGTCTTGATCTGGGAGATAATTGCTTCACAAAGGCAGGATATGTGACACAAGGCCTGGCCAAGTCAGTTGCTCAGCGGGGACACAGGTGACTGGGAAGATGCGGAAGGTGAAAAGAGCATGTTCCTTAGGGCAAAGGAAAGCAGCAGTGCCCAAACAGCTCCATGCTTGTCCTGCATTCCGCTGGGTCTTCTGCCAGGCTCCATAGGAGATGGAGTGAAATGCTGATGCAAAGAATGTGGTCAGGAGAAAGTACCAGGATCTCGTAGGCATATCTCTGCTAGCAGTTGCTGCTGCAGCACGATGTCTAAGGAACCGCATTGCTTTGGGGTAGTACTTTTCACTCTCTGTTCTAAGGGAGTTATTTTTGTATAGGCATCCCACTCTGAAACTGTGGCATCAAACTGGGGATGCGGATGCACGGGAGAGAAGTGTTCAGGGAAAGAATCCATCTGGTGTATTTGGGAAAGGCGTGCAACAAGTGCATAGCAGGCTTTCTGTATCTCTGTAGAGCTACATTTCTTGATCTAAACTATTCATCTGTGTCTACAATTCAAATAAAATTGCTGAGGGATATATCAGAGGTGGGAGTAACTGGGAAAAGTTGTGGCTGCAGTCGCAGCAGAATGCAACAGGCTCAAGCTGTCAGGACAACTCTTCGTGATTCAGTGCAAACCAGGAAGAAAAATAGCCTTCTCATATTTTTCAAGAAACTCAAATGGTCTGTGACGAGATCGAAGACGTAAAGTGCCGGTGCTACCTGTCAGGCCCAGGTATAGGTACTGTTAGGCCAGATTAAGTGATTAAGCCTTATATTTCAGAATAGATTTGATTTTCCTTACTTTGTTTTAATATCCTTAAAAAAGGTATTAGATTCTCATTCATTTAAACAGTTGAGTAGGTGCCTCACCTTTCTGTGTTATATCTGGACACATTTTCACATTACTAAGTACATCAACTGTTTGTGTAAGTCTCATAGCTACCTTAAGCACCTTTAATTCTATGTACATATTCTAATTGAATATTTTTACCTATGAAGGATGATCTAATATCTACCTGTTGAGCCTGCTAGTCACTGTGCAAAGCCTTGAAATGTTACAGCAGTGAACTTGAGATGTGAGTGAGGGTTGCAATGTCTGAGCAGGAGAAATGGGTCAGTTGATAAGACTCCTAACCATGAATGAGAAACGAGCCACTGGGCTGATGAGCTGAAAGAAGCAGGCTTGTAAAACATGGGAGAGATACTAATGTGTCAAGGGAAAGTAGCTTGAGACAAAACTCTCATCAGATAGGTAGTACATAAATGTATAACATCTGAGGCATAACAGGAGTCCTTTGGGTGTCGGGCGGTATCTGGGGTCTTGTACTTCATCCAGCTGTTTCAGTAATAAATGTTTCTTGATTTTGGATCAAGCTTTTGAGTAGCTTCCCTCTCTCCTGTCAGCCTAAAGAAAGCCTTTCTGAGATCGAGAAACATGGGGTTCTCTTTTTCCCTCCCAAAACAGGAATGTGCTTGTGAGTCCCCTCTAAGCATCACAGTGAGTGTGTTTTCTTTGGGGAACAATTTTTCGATAGATCTCACTGTGAAATAACATCATCTCCTTCCTGATCAAACAGGCCTAAAGCAGGTTTGGGGCCTGGCTGGTTCCTGTACAGGGCAGACCTCGTCCTTGGGGAAGTGGAAGAACTAGAGGTTTGTGCAGGGCCTTAGCATGCTAAAATACTTACATCCACACTATTCCTGTGTGCATGGCAAAACGGCTAAGCCCCCCCGCCCCATGCACTTTTACTCTATGGGCTTGTTCTTGCTTCTTTGCAAAGGGTGAGTGTTGAGTGTCCTGGCAGTTGTCCCACCAGCAGGTGTTTCCCATTGCTTCCCTCACAGAAAGCAGCTTCTGCTAAATGGGGAGAGAAGGGAAGGGAGCTGTGAAGCACAAGTTTAGCACATGAGGGAACAGCATCTTCCCCAATGTAGCAGTGTAGCAAGCTCTTGATAAAACTCCCAACAGTAATATGTCTGCTTTCCTATGTCAGCGTTCTATTCTGACCTCTTGCTGAGGAAAGGAGAGGGCTTCCCTTGGCTAACTCACCCTCCTGTTGTCAAGAAACCAATTTCTGCCACCTGGTTTGATGGCTGCAGGCCCGGGACAGATTACCATCTTCACTCTATCCCTGTCTTTCTCTCTCTTTCCCTCCTCTCCAAGTCTTCTTTTAATCATCTTTCCCCCCTTTACCCTCCTTAATTAAAAAAATACAAATACACACACAAAATCTCTCTTCTGACATGTTGTATCTTCCAGACTACACATACATCCTCCATGTTAATTCTTTAGGGGTTAATAGGTTCACTTGCAAAATTTCACTCCCTCTCCTCACACTTGTCTTTCCTACTCTGCCATATGTGTCCTAAAATCTGCCTTTCAGTTTAGGACTTGTTAATTTTCCAAACAAAAATGTAGCTCTGAAAGCTGTATCATCACAACATCCTGCACTTAAATCATCTGAATATTGGAGAGCATAAAGGAAACTTTGCTTGTTTTCTCTGCCTGTAGTGATGCAATAGGAATGCAATAGGCTTTTCACAGACAATTAGGGCATTCATTGCTTAGCTCCAGTGTAAATCAGATTACGTGCTCAGGTAGTGGATTACTTCCTCTACTAGTTGTGCTCTTCATGGGATCCAATAAACAATTCTAGAAAGGCCTTCATTGCTGGGCGATGTTTTGGATGCGTTCATACATGTCAAAATATCAAAGACCTTTTGTGAATGGTGAAGAAAGATCATAAAAGTTTTGACTCTGAAGCCACTGAAGTCAACTTAGTTACCTCTCAGTTCAGGGTTAACCCCAAGTATATGTAGGTGTGCATAGACTGTATTGTCAGGAAATGTTTTGCTTCTTATCCTGTAATTTCTGAGGCTAAAAGAAACTCTGTATGATTTTTGCAGTTTTTGCTTAATGCTCCAGATGTCCTGTTTCTTCTTCATATATCTTTCCAATGTGAAAAAGCATTTAGCTTTAAGAGCTATGCCTAGCACACAATACCTAAACACCAATGTGCTAGAATCTGCTTATTTTCTGATTACACTGTTGGGAGTGTAAAATTTCAGGATTAGGGGGACAATTTGTAAGCTTTCTGGCAGTGAAAGTTGGAAAGAGCTTTTTATTCTGTATATTTAGGCAAGAAGAATAAGGAATGCTGTGGGTTATGCCCCTTATGTATCTCTTTTAATGTGATTCCTATTGGGTTATGCCAATTTATACAGGCTGAAGTCTAGGAATGTCAGTGATTGATTCAAATTATAAAATAAACAGGGGAGGAAGTTGGTGAAATTTGGCTTTATTTAGAGAAGGGCATCCTTAAAACTGTGTTGCAGTGGGAGGTTGGAGACATGAGCATCTGCTCTGTGGACAAATTTAGTTATAAAACCCGGTTCCCTTATAGTCAGTGGAGCATACCTATCAAATCTGGGCCTTAGCTCACTTTCTTTCCATGGAGGAATTTCATGTTTGAGCAGAACTGGAATTTTGACAGAGATGCTTGATTAGAATAAATGGAGCATTCCTATCAAATGCAGGTAACTAATGAATCCATGGGTAAGCTCCATTAATTTCAATACAGTGCTAAACATGTTAAATTTTATAAGAGAGGGGTTGCTGCGTATGTGCACTTACCAATTTTTTTAATTCTAAATTCTAGATGATTTTAGGTTCTTTTTTAGACTCCATAAAGCATGAGTATAAGCAGTGTTCTCATATTTAGAAAGGTAAATAAACATCTGTTCTGTAGTGTAAGAAACAGGAAAAAATAATCTAAAAATATATTTTTAGTAGGATCTCCCGTTCAAAAGTGGCTTCATTTAGTGCCTTAATTTTCAGAAAAATTGTTTCAGGCCCAGAAAAAATTTTGCCAGTTTTAATCACAGAACAATTTTGGCTTTTATACTAATTCTCTTCTCCCCCCCAAAATAAGATTTCTGTTATATAAGAAAACAACAACAATAAACAGCCTAAACACCAATATTATAGTATATTTTGCATTCCTATTTTATAATGCATCATCTATATGTATTGGCATGACACATATCACATCAACAAACACTATTTTAAACTCCACCTATTTTCAAAAGTACTATCACTGATAGATTTGGTCCATGGAGTTTTAGGAAATGTAAAATTCGACACAGGTTAAGTAGGTGACAAGCCAAGTGGAAGAGTGTAAGAAAGTTAAAACTGGCCATTCCTCCTCCTCTTAGCACCCTTGTGAGGAGCAGAAGTGATTTGAACAGTATGTAATCCCATTTATATCCAGGTAAATAATCTTGTCCTTTCTGCAGCCACACTTTCATTTCCATCCTTCTGCACTTCCTACAGAGACTTGCATCAGCATAGTGCTTGATAGGAAATCAAATCACGCTGTAGGTTTTACAGTAAGGGAGTACAAGCACATTATCAATTAACTCTCATATCTCAATAGTAAGATAGCCACCACAGTTGGGAATAGAAAGGCTAGAGATTCCTTAAAACACTTGCATGGTCCAGTGTATATACATCAACATATATAAGGAATCACAGAAAAGCTACAGATTTGCCTTTTATTGACTTGAAAACATCCAACTTCACTCATCTGGTAAAGATGATCCAGTGCACTGGAATGTAACAATTTCTGCTGATGTCTGGTTTGAATGTCCAAGACAGCRTTGTTGTTGCTGCTGATTATAAACTCTAAAGTGATTTTCTCCACTGTTTTATAACTCCCCTTAAGGTAGTGGTGGGCTACAATTAGATCTTTCTCAGCCTCATAACCTACATGAAACAAATCCAGCTCCCTCAACCTTTCCTTCAAGGTTTTCTTTAGGTTCCAGCTGCCATGCTGGCCTGGCGCAGAGCTGTCTCCTGCTTCCTAGCAGCCTTCTTGAAGTGTGGAGGGGAACCGTGAACCGTGAGAGGAAACCTGGGCACATTATTCCAGCTTCTTTCTTACCAGCATTGAGTAGAGAGGGATAATTTTTCTTGATCTGCTGGCCATACACTTGAAGTAGCCAATATGAGATGTAGTTTATCTGCAATCAGAAGAGTATGCTGTTAGCTCATTTTCAGCTGAACGCCAACCTCCACGTTCTTTTCAGCAAGGCAAAATGGCTATAAAGATGTGCATCCTGGGGGCTGGAGAGAATACAATCTTTAAAACCAGCAACAACTGCTTTCTCCTGTCCCCTTTTAAAAAAAAATCCGTCTGATGCCTGCTTGTGAGTATGTGGTTGGAAAGAATGATATTGTTGAAACCCGGGAACAACTAAAATCTGTTGTTTCAAGACATTGCCAGGTAAAGCAGAGTCTTTAAAATCAACTGGTTTACAAATTCTTTAACTATTACTAAAAATAATGGATACTTAAATATAAAAATATAAAAATAATTTTTATACTCCATAGTATAAAAATGCAAGGTTTTGAAGAATGTTTTCACAAAACATTTAAGTACAAAGTTAAAATAGTAAGGCAACCTTCATTGCTGCTAATACATCGAGTCCTGTATCTGTCTATGTATTGTTACAACAAAAATAAATAGAGTACACTTTCTTTTTTTGGCATTAGTTATAAAAAAATGTTTCCTCTCAACTTTTTTTTAGAACCAGTTCACAGTGGGATGCCTGTTACGTATGAATCTTTTTGCTGAAAGGAATTTGAAATGAATTATAAACAGAAAACAACCCCCTTTTGATATAAGTGGAATTTTGTTCAGTACCAACTGTTAGTAGCCATTAGATGATAAGTAGGCAGATTGGAGAGATGTTTCTTGAAATCCTACATAGTATGCAGAACATGCTTTCATTGTGCTTCCTGGCATTAAAAGATAATGTGTCTTATTTGGAAATATGATGATCGGGTCTGTTAAATCATGCTCAATCAGCTTACATAATAACACCTATATTTTGTTATTAATTTCAGATTTCAGAGACCTATGCCTTCCTACCGAGAGAAGCGGTGACACGATTTCTAATGAGCTGCTCAGAGTGCCAGAAAAGAATGCATTTAAACCCAGATGGAGCGGATCATAAAGGTAGTTTTAGTGTCAAATAGTGGGATGTAAAGTAATTTGATTTCTAATACCCATTTATATTTTTCTAGTTTAAGTGAGGGTTCATAAAAATTTGGTAGACTGGAACAGTTCAGTAAGTCAGATCATCTCATTTACTTAAGCTGGAAGGTAGTGAATCTTCTGCTTTCACTTAAGGATAGACTGTAATACCATCTGCACCCTCAATAGAAAGATGATTTTATCTGGAGGAAATAATTTATTTTGCTATGGATATGTTTGTATGGGAGCTTAAGCGTAAGGAATAGATAGGGTATATGTGCTGTAGTCATTTAGGGTAGAGGAACTCATCACTTTTCAGGGTTTGAACTTGGTTTTTCTTTTTCTTTAGGAGACTTCCATTTGTACAGCCTACAAGCAATTGAAAATGCAAAAACTTAGAACTAAACGGCATAACAGTCTGACTTTGCAGAGTAGGCTGACAGAGCCTCCACAATTAACATATAATGCATAATAACTTTTTTTTTGCAGATAATGGAAAACCTCCAACTTTGGTGACCAGTATGATCGATTACAACATGCCCATTACTATGGCTTATATGAAACACATGAAGCTGCAGCTACTAAATTCACAGCAAGATGAGGTAAAACCTGAAATCTTTTAAGTTTGGTTTTCGTTCTCCTGTGTTCTTTTGTGCTTGTCTTTGAGGTAGCTAGGAAACTGAAGATGATTGTTGATCCCATCTTTATAATTTTGTTTCTAAAACAGTCAGTCTGAAACCAAATCAGGATTGTTTTCAAGCAGTCAGGTTGAGAGAAAACATCAGGACTTATGACTCTTCTGTAATTGGGGGTAGTGAGCTGTACTTTGAATTGCCTGAAGGTTCCCTTTCGCTGGACAGCGGAAGGGGTGACGGGGGCAGCATGTTCACTCGAGACTTAGTTCTGTGCTCAGCAGTCTTTCATTGTCTGCTTCTAGAAACCAATACCATCAACAGCTGAAATGAATGCCGTGGTATTCTCAAGGTTAACAACCACGATGCAACACATTGTACGGAGAGAGATGAAAGTCCTGGCAACATCTGTTGAAATCTTTAAGGCAAAAAGCTTCATAATAAGAGTAGGAGTTGCTTTTGAAATTATTAATAAAAAGACAGAAAAAAGAAGGAAGAGAAGTAGACTGAGAATCAAGCTTCTTCATAGAGAATTGGAGTTGAATTGTATTTATTTCTTCTCAAAGATTGTTTGCTTTCTCTAATTTGTTCAGAGCTTTCCCAGATCTTAAGAAGTGCTTCATCTATTGACTGGCACCTACCAAATTATTTGTAGTAACCTCATTTTGCTAGAAATTTGTTCATTTGCCATTTAAGCTGCCACATAGTAGCTCAGCTATGTGCCAACCAAAAAGCAGTTCTGCATTCTGTGTCTTTCTGTCCAACTACGAGTTATTTTTTGAAAAAGAAAGCCTTCAAAAACAACCTTAGCAGCTGGATTATGTGAAGACCCTGACTGACTTCTGACTTGTGCAGACTCAGACAAATTTGTTTTCTTAATAAGTAGATATGGGCTATTGGTAGAGATTTCATGAATTATTCAACATTCCTAGAATGGGGATTTCATCACTCTTCTAGAAATATCAGGATCCTTTTTTCAGTTGGGCCTTTTTTTTTTTGAGTTGTGGAAGGTGTAGGGAGAGTTCCCCAACGCAAAGTTCTTCATGCATCAATGCAGCTTTGTTGTCTTTTCCTTCTATGGAGTCTCCTGATTATTTCAGGGATCTGGAAGCGGGGTTTCAAGTAGCAGGAGAGAAGAGGCTTTTTTCTGCAGTAGCTTTAGGAATTAACGGACTCCTTGGTTTTTACGCTTCTTCCCTTTGAGAATTACTACTTCCACAACAGAGTCAAGCACTCATGCTGGATCAGGACCACATGCCACAGTGCTTCTGTAGCCTGAATGTTTTGGTGTAGTCTTTCTGGTCTGATGACTGAAATTTTTGTTAAACCAGTTTTTCATCTAGACAAACCAGTGGCAATGATATGGAGGCAGCAGGACTTTCCATTGCTTGGTGTTTCCCTGCCCAGCTCATTTTTGCAGCTCTGTTGTTACTGTGTATGAAATGCCTGCAGCTGTGGATTTATGGAAGTAATTTTTGGTATGTTTTAGTAATAATGACTTTTTCAGGGCAGAGTGGGCACAAGGAAAGTTCTGGATTTATGGAAGTAATTTTTTGTGTGTTTTAGTAATAATGACTTTTCCTGGGCAGAGTGGGCAGAAGGAAAGTTCTCAAAATAATCCTTATGTCTTTTCTCAAAGCAGAGTTTTGCCAAGGTTTTCTTTTTCCCCGGGCTGTACATTTGTTGCCCTGAGAACAAAATGACAATGTTGTAGTACAAAGTAGCAAGATTTCTGCTTCAGACTATTTCATGCACTTAAAAAACAGGCTTGGGTTTTTAGGAAAGCTCTGCTTCCAAGGTTTCATCAATCATATGTGTATTCCTTGGTGGAGAGGGTGGTGGAATTGAGACAGGAGTGAACTTGGATCCCACAGCTAGCTAGCACAATGACTGACAGCCTCCTATTTCTTTCATCCTCAATTCAACATTTTGAGGTTGAGGCCATTGCTAAGAGGGAAACAGGATTCATCTAAAAGGAGAACTCATCACTGTGTGGGAATTTAGAGCTGTGCTGCAAGTGCTGTAAAGATGCTAGTGGTTCTCAGCTTCTGTTCCCATGCCCATGTGTCCATGCAGATTCAGAGGGATGTTTACACAGTTTGGGAAGTGAGGTGGAGGTATTCCTCAAAGTGCTATAAGCAAACAGAGGCTGCCTACATGTGTTGTTTTATAAGTATGCAAGTGTCAGCCAGAGCTCCCTTTCTGGGAGCCCATCAAATTGCCTAACCTTTGAACTGAAATATGTAAGCTGCTGCTTGCTGGTTCCTGCAGGACTCAATGAGAAATACTGCTGTGTTTTAACAGAGACACAACAATCCAGAAGGAATGGGGGAGATTTTTTTCTTATCCTGCTCTTTGAACAAGCGGTGTGCATTTTCCCTGAACCTCAGAACCATCTTGCATGTGCCCTGGCCCTGTCTGTCTGGGGCAGGAGGCTGGTGAGCACCACAGTTCATCTGTGAGGGCAGTGTTTGGGTGTTTGCTGCTGCTGTAATGGGGTGCTCCTACCTGATATAGAGCAAGACAGACAGGTGCCTGCTAGAGAAGCCCTCACTCTTCCAGTTAGTTTTTTACAGATCTTTGAGAACAAGGTATGTTTATTTCCTTATTTGTCATTGTCCTTTTGTGACAGTGCAGAACAGCCTCACCTTGTGTGTTGTCCAGCTCTTGCTCCTGAATGGCATTTGCAGAAGTTTATCATAATTTAACATGAGTTGTGGCTGCAGGGAACTTGGTTTCTGAAAACAAGACAAATGTCCATRCAAACTGGAAACATTGCTGAGACCCAGCAGAGCAACTGATTTAAGGGTCAAGCTCTCAGAAAGAAGAAAACAGCTCTATTAATGTCTGTAGTAACCAGTTCACAACAAGTACACAGTAAATCATATTCCAAAGATTGCTATTTTTCTAGGTCAATTCTGGTGAGCAACACAGAAAAATAGTCAGAATCCTGTCTTATCCTGTTTTGATAAAAAAATTAATTGGAAAAATATTTCAAATATCTTCAGGAGATACAAAATTATTAGCCATATATTTCTCTAAATTCTTTAAAGTACTTTTCTTCATAACAGGAGTAACCATCTCAGAAAAGTTGTTACTGAAAATATATTGCCTTAGGTTTGTACATTGCCTCAGCCATTTACAGAGCAAAACTTGTGGATAGCTAATTTTTAATCCGTGAGTGGATGCGTGAACTTCAGTGGGACTGAAGCAACTGAAGTCAAACATGTATTTGAATATTTTCTGGACTAGGTCCAAAACTGTTTTGCTTGTATAAATGGGGATAACGATCAGAATTTTTACTTTTTGCCCTTTGTTATCGTCCCTAGTTAAATGCTCTGTAATTAGACTTGTTGGATAAATCATATTAAAGATGTATAATGTAGAATAAATTTGCAGCGATTCTCCTGTGATTATATATATTATTTTCATTTACCACTGACTGTCATGACCATCCTCAGAATGTTTATAAGCTTTATAATTTTCATAGATGCCTCTTGAAACACAGTGTGTGACACCATGCCAAGGGAATTTGATCATGGATTCTTACTAGGTCACATTGCCATTTGGAAATATCTTACTGTGAGTGGTTGGTGTGGTTTAACCCCAGTCAGCATGGGGTTAGTACCATGCAGCCACTTGCTCACTCCCCTCCCCTCTCTGGTGGGATGGGGGAGAAAATCAGAAAAAAGTGAAAACCCAGCAGTTGAGATAAGAACAGTTTAATATGTTAAACAAAGTAAAATGTACTACTACTACTACTACTACTACTGCTACTGGCACTACTACTACTGCTACTACTAATTATAATGAAAAGGAGAGAGAGATAAGGAGGAATAAAACCCCAGAAACACACATGATGCCAAATAAAATTGCTCACCACCCACTGAATGATGCCCTGCCAGTCTCCCAGCAGCAACTGGCCCCCTCTGGCCCACCCTCCCCGGTTTATACACTGGGCATGATGCTCTATGGTATGGAATATCCCTTTGGCTAGTTTGGGTCACCTATTCTGGCCATGCTCCCTCCTGGCTTTTTGTGCATCTGCTCTCTGGCAGAGCCTGAGACTCTGAAAAGTCCTTGATTTAGAGTAAGCACTACTTAGCAACAACCGAAACATCAGTGTGTTATCAACATTATTCTCATACTAAATCCAAACACAGCACTGTACCACCTACTGAGAAGAAAATTAACTCTATCCCAGCCAAAACTAGTGGTCATTCACAGGGTTACTGACTTCATGTGGGAAAGGTAAAGGATTCAGGCAGGGAATATAGGGAGGTCTCCTCAGCCAAATTTGAATGACAAGGAGTTGGTATGGGGTCTCTAATTATCAATCCTTTTCTGGAAAATACTGTGGAACTACTATGTAGTATCTCATAGTTGAACAAATTATATTTGCCAGATTATCATATCACATAAATGCTGTGTTTTTCTTCCTCTTCTTGACGTGCTCTGCTTGTTTGCTTATACATACAAATATTTAGCATGATTACATTCCACACCCAGTGTGAGTGAAACAGATGGGAAGAGAATGAACTGCACATATAATGTGAGCAGTGTACATTGTTTTCTCATGTGTTTTTCCATTTGCAGGATGAAAGTTCTATAGAAAGTGATGAGTTTGATATGAGTGACTCGACTAGAATGTCAGCTGTGAACTCTGACCTCAGCTCAAATCTAGAGGAGAGAATGCAAAGTCCTCAGAACCTCCAGGGCCAGCAGGATGGTAAGACACTTGTTTCCCACAGAAAATGTGGCATTGCCTTGTCTTTTTTCTCACCCTGTGCTTTCATTTAGAATCTGCTTTTCTTCATAGTGTGTTTCATTAGGTAATTTGAAATATATGTTCCCTATATCTCAGCATCAAGAAAAAGTTGGGAGTTTTTTGCAAGTTAATTTATCTGTTGCTTGGGCAACAGGTGAGTGCTTAGACCGCTATATGATAAGTAGTATTATTTTACTGTTTTTGTATATATATGCAGCGTGACCTTCCACAGGCATAAAAGGAAATGAAACTCAAATCTTTCTGAGGCAACCTAGAAAGCTGAGAAAGTGGTTTTGCTGGTTGAAAGGAGGGAGAGTAGTGTCACAGAAGCATGGTTATTTGAGAGGTAGGAACTGGGATGTAATATTCAGAAGAAAGGATGAAAACAACAAATTCCTATATGGCAATAGAGGTAAAAGACGAGAAAACAGAGAGAGCAGCATTGTACTTTTGAATGTTAATTATTTCTTGTTTACAACACAAAGCTACTTTGTTGGTCAGAGATGAATGTTTTACTTTCCATTGAAGATGCATAGGTGTGTAGTCTTTGGTTTCGGTCCTTGTTATAGAGCAAGTTAGATGAGCTGATWTGGAATGAACTTTCTACTGGGTTATGGAGCTCACAAATAACCTGTCTACTACAAACTATGACAATGTCCCATGAGTAACACATGAATGCACAACACCCAAAATATAGGTCTATTCTATTGCTATTAGAAACAACACATTGGAACTTTGTACTTGTTACTTGGGAATTTCCTGATCATGTGTGCCAATTCAGAAGTGCTTCTTATGTTTCTCTCGAACACTCAGTATATATTGGATTTGGCAGTTAACCTGGATTCTTTGCACTTCATGCATCATAATTGCTAGCTGGTAAGATATTTAGGTGAGAATGGCTGTGATGTGTAGTGGCTGATAAGATCTTGTGGTGGGTTGGATCTTCTGTTGGGTTGGTCCCCAGACAAATAAAGGACTAGGATGTCTATGATAATTTGATAGGCCAGATTCTAACCACAGCTGCCTTTTGTCTGAGTGTCTTCCAGCTGTCACAAAATTTGTTCAACTTTTAACTTAATTTCTGTCTAATATGTTCACTAAAGGAGCAGTTCTGATGTGGATGATGTATGGAAAGCTACTTCACTTTCCTGTAGAAGTTTGACTTTTCACAGGGGTAACATATTAATACTGCTAAGTTAGAAGTTTTAGGGATACTTAGAAAGGTGCCATTTTTATGTGTCTGGCTTTCAGTACAATACTATGCTGTGGAAGTTTCACATATGTAGTGTTTCTTAATAGTAATTGCATGCATGCATATGTCTGAAATAAAAATTATAGCTCAGTACAGTAACCTGTGAAGAAATGCCTGCCATACATGTCTTAACACCTCCTGCAACCAGATTCATGTGCCACATCTAATCATATTAAAACATAAGTATGAATGATAAAATGCTGCGAATCTGTCACTTGCTATTTGAAATGTGTGGGAAATAAATCCACTGTGGTCTTTGAACTGCAGGTAGTGTGATCTTACAGTATGGCTTTAAATCTCTCAGCTTCCCTTCCTCCCAGATGGTACTTGCTCACCGTCCTAAGGCAATCCTGTTTTTGCTGTATCTTCTGGCTAAAGCATCTGCTGATAGAGAGATTTGAAATAGCAGTTCTCTTCCTGCTACCTGCTTGTCAGGTAGCAAACCTAAGTGTGGCTAGTTATAGCAACTCTGCTGTTTCAGATGTGGGAGAAGAGACTGAAGGAGGAGCAGAAAGACATGAGAAAAGGGGGGAGGAGGAAAGAATGATAGGAGAGGGCAGGAAAAAAGATGATTGGAAGAAAATAATGAATATGATGGGTAGAGGAATGGAAGTGGAAACAGGAAAGAGGGAAAATAAAAGGGAACTTAAATGAACTTAGCAGTACAATCCCTTTTGCTGTCACAGCCTGCACTGTAAAATTTTAGAAATTTGATACTTCATTATAGCACATGCACACCAAAATCATCACCAAAGCATAAATCTCTGTGTCTAAAATGATTCTTGCTCCCTTCTCTCAAACATTCTGTATGTCTATAAAAGTTTATGTCAGCCACCACATTCAGTCTACAGATAAAGACGCTTGGCATTTGCCTCATCTGAAATGTGTTTGCTGCATTCTGGCAGGTGAAAACTTGCTGTTGCATAAGATTGCCTGTGCACGTGCAGTTGGAAATGATGTCTGTGCTGGAATGGGACAGCACAGGTCTTCTGCTGCCTCAAGCATGCCCTCTTTGGGAGGATTTGCTAATCATGTGAGAATCATTAGGAAAACTGCTGCCTGGAGTGGATTAATGATAGCTACAGTGTACCTAAAGGTGATGTGTTTTATCATTTTGCTTACCCAGTTTTCTATATGAGGTAGCATGAAAATATTTTGGAACATCCATTGGTTTTTTTCTCTATGGATTTCAACTGATTTGATACTAGGATATAAACAGTCTTTGTACCCTAGAGGAATATAATGGTGAGCTGGGCCTTGCCACTGAGGAATACATAGAGGTTCCTCTTCCAGGTCAGTTTATCAGAGCATCAGAATGCTGACACTGCCTACATAAAAGGAGTAAGATGCTTTGACACTCTCATCCCTTAAGGCCATACTTGCATCCTATTTAGACAGGCATTTGTCTTTGGGAGTCCATTACAGAGCTCATACTAGAAAAATTGACCTGAGGTTTCTCAGTGTCTTCCAGTCCAATAATATGTCCTATTTCCCATGGTTAGATTGCTTGAACCTAAATAGAATAAAGGCAAGTATGGGAGCAACTCACAATATCAGCTGAAAGCAATAGACTTCTTCACCCAAAAATGCCATGGTAGATGAGAAAAATGCTGAGGAGGAAGAGCACAGGGACAGAAGGTGCATATTTGCTCGTAGCAGATGGGTGCTGGTACTGCACAGAAGTCCTGGTCTCTGCGGGTGGACTGAGGCTTCATAATACTTGCATTAAGCTTATTAGGTGGAAAGGGTACAGGGAATTAAGGAAGTAATGAAAAGTGTGGAGAGTTGGTGAATTATATCCATGGTACTGAAGTTGCTGCAATACTACTAAGGACAGTTCCCACTCTAAATTAGCCTTTGTACGCTTTTAAATAACAGGGCCTTGAGTCACACCTGCTGGTGAATGGCTGAAAATAGCATCCTGAGCCCATGCAGGGCTGCTGCAATGATGGGGTAGGAGCTGGAAAAAGGGCTGCTGCTCTTCCCTGGGGAGTTAGAAAAGGAAAGCAGCTCTAATTTGCAATTGGTCCATTCCCCAGTTCGGAATGGGTAATGCTCTCTGCTTACCAGTGCCTCAGAGGTGTTTTCTCTAGCAGCCAGCTGGATAATAGAGCTGCAAATTGCTGATGTGTTTCTTTCTCTTTTGCTTGCCTCTTGCTTGCTCCTATTTTCTTGCTTCCTGAGACAGGCCACAGTTCTGTGTCCTAAGCTGGTTCTTTGGAGCGAGCCCTGTGTACCACTCATCTGCAGGCAAAGCTCCCACTTGAGAGCTGTCTTTAATTCTCCTTTCTCTTAATAATGCTCTAGGGACTCTGATGTTGCTGGATCAAACCCTTTTGCCCATCTCAGACCACAAATATCAG
The DNA here is from genome assembly GCA_018881555.1 of Amblyornis subalaris. Taxonomy (NCBI): domain Eukaryota; kingdom Metazoa; phylum Chordata; class Aves; order Passeriformes; family Ptilonorhynchidae; genus Amblyornis; species Amblyornis subalaris. The sequence goes on from JACAXG010000001.1 coordinate 8,037,890, forward strand.
GCAAGGTTTGCAAATTGAGTTGGAAATAAAGGACCTTGTTTGCCTTTTTTTTTAAGTTAGTGGTTGAACCTGTTAAAAAATGATTTTTGTAGTGAAAATTGACCTCTAGGTAGGTCTGTCAGAGGAGCAGCAACAGCTTCTACCCTGAGTGAAAATGGGACTTTTGTTGCCCTTGCCTGTTAGCTGGAGCCCTGTGCAGAACAGCTGGATGTGTTTGCTTCCTCACTGTGGTGGTTCATTAGTTACTGAGACATGAGATATGTAGGGGCATGCTCTGATTAGAGGAAATTAAGAATGTGTACAACTCTAGAAGTGAGGAGAGTTAAGTATAAATTTTACATTGCTTTTTTTTGTTTGTTTTTCACCATGTGAGCTGTCAAGTAAAAGCCAGGCATAAGACTATTTCACTATAACTCAGTGAAAGATGCAGGATTGATTTGTTTTCAGTATTTCTCACTGTACTGAGGTGCACCAAAACATATCAGTGCTTTATCTTGATTTGGGTAGAGGGACGGTGTTCCGTTCGATCTAGTTTTTAGAAAATTGTTGTTACATGGTCTATACATATTTATATAGAACTGCCTCTCAGGCACTATATGGACACTGTGTGCTTATAGAATCTAACTATGACAAAATACATCAAAATTCAACCTTTAACAGGGGTTGTGCCATCAATTTAAATGTAGAGATTATTAATAAGCTTTTCCTGGTGGTTTTTTTTTCCAATTTATAGAAAATTGAGCAATAATACTGTATTGCAATGGAGGATTATGTCTTCAAGTAGTTTGTGATCACTTGGGTGGTGCCGGTTCTCTTTCCTTGGCATATTCAAGTTGCCAGGTTTTACACAATATAAATGTAGGAAACCTGTCTGTTAACATTAACTATTCCTTTCACTCATTTGGTGTTTGTGACAGATACAAGTATAGGAGTCAGTCATCTAAATTCCTGTTTTCTGCGTCAAAGCTATAATCTCTACACAATGGCTTCACCTGAAATAAGTAACATTAGCTGATTAAGTTGTCAAAACTGAGTGTCTGTGCAAGAGTGCAGACTTGCTGTTGATTTATCTCTCTGAACTAAGTCCAAGCCAAGAGTTTAATCCATCTTCGCATTCTGAACTTGTTGTACTGTCATACTTCTTTCTGCTTTCGTCTTTATTCCACTGAAACCTGGACTCCCTGTCTTAAAACATTGACTCTTCTTTCTTCTCAAAGCAATTTAAAAGCAAGATATATGAGTCCAAGCACCAAGTCCAAGCAGGCCAAAGTGAAGACGGATTGGTGAAAGAGCATAATGAAGTAAATTGTCTCTGCTGTTGACTGTGTATTGGTCCTGCTCTTGATCTTGAGTAAAGTGAGTGGTAACAAAGCCAACATGAGAGCAGATGATTCCCAGCATTAAATCCATGGCAACCTTTTTGCTGGTAATTAAGAATTTTCAGTGGAAATGTTATTATACGTTAATTTAGAAAATCAATTTACATCAAGAGGTATTGTGCTTTTAATTTCTCTTCAGGCACTGAAAGGTTTTACAAATGTGCTTGTTTTGTATGAGGTCTAAGTCCACTTGACTTCAGTGAAGGCCCACTAAAGATTAGCTGAACTGTTTGCAGAGTTTAGGTGTCTTTTACTAAAAACCTTTACTTCTTTAGTCTTCAAAACAATGCAACTGACATTTCTGTAGTATATGAGATAGACTGAAATTATTACATGAAGTCATAAAGCCTTAATGAAATATTAAAAACAAAATAAAAAGCATCCTGCCAATTTTCCTAGATGGATTCTCATATACTTTTAGAAAGCCTTTACATTTTGGGGATTTTTTGTGACTTGACTGGTTTTATTTGCAGTCTGTAGATCCATACGAAAAAAATTATAATTCTATTGAAGTTGCTTATTATGCTTATCTTTATACAAGACATTGGACATGCAAAGTTAATAAGCACTTTAAAGAAAAAGGTAATTTTTCCTTAATAATGAGCGTTTGGGCTGATTAAGAATGTTAGCTTATAAAGAGGATAGAAAAGCAATTACTACTTTTTTTCTTTGGCGAAATGGCAGACCATTTAAAATTCCATTTGAGCTAGGACCAGGAGATCTGACTAAATATTGTGACATATTTAGACCTTCCAGTCTTGCTCAAGCCACTGAAATTTGCAACATTTTGGGCAATAATATCTCTTCTTATGACTAAGAGAGAAACAATAAATACTAGTTTTCTGAAAGAGATCTAAGATACCTGCCTGTGTCATGGCAGTGGAAAAGGAGTACAGATGTGATGTACAGAAGCAAAGTCTCCTGTCTCTGCAGCTGTTGATCTGCCACCTTTTGCAAGCACCAGCTTTCTTACTGAATAAAGCAAAAGGAAGCACAGTTATACAGATATGTTTCTGAATAAGGCTATGGGCTGCACTGAAGTGTATTACAGATGTCAAAATCAGAGAGGTTTCTTTAGACAGGGAGTTAGTTATAATATGTTGCTCTGTCTGAGAAAATCAGTATCATCTTCACCTAAACAGAGTCAAAGCGTACCTGAGAACCTGGCATGTAGTGCTATTTTGCTTCAGTGGAGCTACACCTGGGGGGATTTAGCCCATCATATTTGGCTTGATGTATTATTAGTTGCATAAACCAATGCATTGTAGTGGAAGGTGTCCCTGCCTATGGCAGGGGTGAAACTAGATGATCTTCCTTCCACCCTATCCCTTCCACCCAAAACATTCTATGGTTCTATGATTTAAGAAAGAGGAGGAAAAAGGTGAAACAACCAGAAAGTCAGAGAGTTGTGGAAATCTAGTTTCAGTGGTGTTTTAAAGGCTTCTTTAGTAACGATGTCTTATCAGTGCAAAAGGCACAAGTGACACTGTAATGACACTTGAGCAGTGCTACAATGTCACTGACAATGAATTGTACTGAGCCTGGGCAAGAGCTTGAAATGCTGCTGCAGCTGTGTTAGAAACTTTCAACCCTTAACATGGTTAGGGAGAGCTGGGTGGAATTTTCAGCAAATCAAGTATTTTAATGGACTGGCTGCTGACGAGGCAGCTGCTATGTGCATTGTCATCAGAATACTGAGCTGATACATGAGGCATTTCTATTGTGTGTGAGATGAAAATCTTCCTTTGACTCTCTACACAATTCAAATTTGTTAAGAATTAATTATCAATGTTTCTCAATGGAGAGCACTCCTTCCTTCCTCCTGGACCTACCTAATCATACAATGATCCCAAACTAGGATTTGGACATAAGCACCAATCTCACTGAAGCATAGCAAATGGATTGCATTTACAACTCACTCTTTTAATATGTAGAGCTACTGTATTTGCTAGTTGCAAGCATCTTGTGAGTTGGCTATGCTGAATATCTCCCCCCTGCTCCATGTTACTTCTGTGTGTCTTATTCCATCTTATAATAACTTGTGTTCTTTTTTTGACATGTCTCTGTTTGTTTCTTATCTTGTACTGTAATTTGCTTTGGAGACTAAAATATTATTAAACATGAATTATGCATTGAGCAGACTCTCTTCTAGAGTCTGAGTGGTCTGTTGCAACCGAGAACAATCTCGTTTCCCGCATCACCCTCCCAGCTGCACAACTGTCACTTTCTATTATGCTTGCCTTGAACAATTGAGTGTGGCTTGTAATGACAATAATTGCCTCAAAATTGTTTGTCATGTTTGCCTTGTTAGCAACAAACTACTAACTGTTGGTTACAATCAGATTCTCAGCTTTTACTCCATAATTACATCAGGGAATACTTGCAGTCAATAATAGCTGAGAAATTAGAATTATCTTTTCACAAGTAAGGCTAAAATGCTTGCAGACCATTCACTCTATTCACAGCCACTCATTTTTACATCAGCAATCTTGTGGTAAGTGAAGCCTACCCCTATGTAAAAGGCTAGCTGCAGACCTGTGTCCTTTGGCGTGTTCGGAATAGGTCTGTGAGTTGCATTAGTCTTGTACAGGTCCTGTAACAATAGGTGTTTCACTTTGGCAATAATACTAACCAACCAAGACATTTCTTCCTTATGCAGAAGAGAGTCTGCTTGTGATTTCAGTGTACAAGTCCTTGTACCTAAGCTTAGCGGGATTTCTGAAAGTGTTGGTTGGTTTTGGTTGATATTCTTTGTTTTTTTCCCTTATCTGAGCATATCTCAGGCTTTTCCCTGCCATTTCTCTGTAACATCATAAAATAGGAGGGACATTCTGCTACAGGGATTTAGTTTTGCTTTCCAGTAAAGGCACTTTATCCAGTTTATCCTTTCATATGCACCAATTGACTTTAGCAGAGGCTATGTGCACAGATTGCTTGATTTAATTTGTCTACCTGCTTACAGTATAGGTGGAGAGTTTTTTCATAGCTACTGTTAAAATGCATGCTAGGCATTGACTCTCCTTTTTTTTCCTATTCAATTTACTATAGAATAATATAATAGAGCATTTTTTTCCAGGAAAAGGAATGTAAAATAATGTGCTTTAAAGAAAATTCAATTTAGCCATAGATTATTCACTGTATTATACTTTAATTAAGGAAGCTGTTAATTTATTTTTTTTTAACAGGAAATTCCCTGGAGACATTGGGCTGTCTTGTGAAAGATATTTTTAATGGAAATTTCTTTGAAACATTTCTTGTTTGATAAAATATTTGTAATGCTGAATGTTTAAAATTAGTAGTAATTTTTTTAACCAAATGCGAATAGTTTGATTACAAGAAGGGAGGAGTACTTTGTACTTTTTCAGCACTATTGTGTTTTGTAATATTAAAACATATAGTAAATGATTATATATATTTTCCTGATGTGTTTTCAAATAATTGGTTTAATGTTGCCAGATAGTAACCATATTTGTTATTCTGAGGCAGAGGGACATGTCATCTCTGGCACTTCTTAGTAACAGGATGGAAGAAATGATGCAATCATCCTGAAAGTTTCAGGATAGGCTGAAATCCAGTGGTGTCCTCCAAATATTTGTGATAGCCTGATTATTGTGAGAAAGATGGAAGAGTTGGTTTGCAGACTGACTGGAGACAGAAGGACACAAGAAGAATTAAATGTAGCATCAACACAGATTAGAATACAGCTTGACTTGTTTTACAAGTTTATTTAGCACTTGATGACTGGTTAACAGCCTGCTAGGAGGCATGCTAGGCTCAGGCAGTGTCTCCACTGCTGCATGCCAGGTGAACACTGACCAGTTCTGATCACTGAGAGAACACCCTTCCAGACTCACTGACAGACTGATAGACTTCAGTAGCTTCTCAGACCCACTCTGGGAAAAGATATGGAGAAGCACACTCTATTTATTTGCCTTTGTTGGCTGCAATATGTGGGATGCTGAGAAACCGATTAAGAACCCCAGTTGTGAGAGCTGGCATTATTAGTAGAATTAATTAAGATAAAACCTGACATAAAAAATCCTAATTTGTATCATATACAACTTTCAGACTTAGGTGCACAGAAATGAAGAGAAATGGATGCCTTAAGTCGGCTCCAAGAAGCTTCTCTCATTTTCATCAGATAACAGCTCATCAGGGCACCAGTCTTGCAGCTCTAATGTGTCTTTCCAGCAGAAAGATTGCCCTGAGATCAGTCTCTACTGCAGAAGTTCACGCTTATGGGGATAGTTACATGTTTGTGTCTAAAGGCCTTCCTCACTGCTTCAATTTAACTTCAGAGTTTTTACAAGCTTCCTGTCTTGTGACATAAATCAAGGGGTCAGTTTATTGCATCTCTGGGAGAACTAGTGACTGCTTCTACTGAATTTCTAGCTGTTCTGATATCCTGTGTGCTTTACTGGGTAGAGTTCTCTAAGTAGAAGGCAGAGTGATTCGTGTTAATAACTATCCAAGATCCCTGCTAGAAACTGTTAAACTTCTGTAAAATTAGTAATTCCTTCTGACTGGAAGGTGGAGATCAAACCTTTATGCTTAGCTTTTCATACTCTGAAATTTGAATTTCACATAAGCATGGACATTGGCAAGGAGATTTAAATGAAATCATAAACCAGAAAAAAAGCATGTCGTTCACTAGCAGCTTTTAAATAAGGCAACAGTAATAGATACTTTGGGGCAATAATTGATTAGAAAATTTCATTTTTTGCTTTGAGAAACTGTAATAAAACCATGATATCAACAGTCTACTCTAATCTTAAGTGTTAATTGCTATTAGTAGTTTGATGGGAAAAGAAATTAGGAGATGCCGACAGGGAATAGTTATTTTTTTGCTCTGCAAAAGCAAAATAGAGAGAGGACATTTCAGTTATAGAAAGCTACTGTTCCAAGGAGAACCAAAAAATGAAGTATAAGAAAATTTTAATGACTTAATTGACAAAGACATACAGTGACTTTGTTATGTCACAGTATTTATGTGTCTCTTGGATGGTTAGTCTGAAGGGAGCTGATGCTGCAACCTGTCAAAGAGAGAATGACAAGACAGAACTACCTGATGCGGGAACTCTTAATGTGAATTACTTGGAATGGAAGAAATAAGTCCTCTTCAAAAGGAGGTGTTACAAATAGTGAGAGCAGCAGGGTGGTCTAGAAAGCTAAAAAGTAAATGGAAGCAATGAATGCTTTCAAACCAGTTTTAGAAAAGATTCCTTGCATGTCTATAAAGAAGCTATAATTCTTAGAAGTCTTTGAATAGTTTACAGGTCTGCATACATCTTCTGGGATTTCTGTCTGTTTAAACACGATTGTTAGCTTTTAAAAGATACCCTCTGAGGTAACTGTCCAAGGATCATATTTGTACCAAAAGTTTGAAAGAACTTTGACTTTTAGTGACTTGGTTTTTAGACATTTTATCCAGCATGATCTTGTCCAAAACACATGGATGCAATAAAAATCTTACTGAAATTAATTAAAATAATTTCTATGAACTCCAGTGGAGACAAGGTTTCACCCTGCATATTTTTGTAATAGGTCCTCTGTAGTTCAATGAATCCTGAAGTAGTTAATGTGGGTGCTGAAATTGCTACTGGCTCTTTAATTAAACCATCAGTGCAGTTTATGCAGTGATGATAAGCTTTAATTCAGTAAGTTAGTCAAGCTATGTCTGTTCCTGTATCTTCACTTCTTCTTTCTGCTACATTTCTGTACTAGTTATGTGTGCTCTCTAGGAACTGTTCATCTTAGATTCCTGGAGGAGGCTATAATCCCTGGTTATTCCTGTATGACTACAGTCATAGACTTGCAGTTGTCCATATTATTATATCTTCTGCAAATATGCCCTACTTTAATTAAAGGCATGGATGTTGTAAAGCCTCTTAGCAAGGACAAATATTTTTTTCTTCTCTGAAACAGCTCAGCAGTGTGCTTCCATTCACCCCCTGGAAAAAATGGGGCCTAAAATGGTTGCTTGCTCTAGGAGTTGAGGAAATGGTGGTGACAGCATTAAAAGGCAAGTGGCACAGATAGATTTCAAAGAGTGAAATGACAGCCTGGCCAAGTTTTTCACAATAATTTAAGAAAGAGTGTTCCATGGTGATTCTTGAACTTAATTATCTTTGTTGGCGTTGTAAAGTGTTGATTTCAATAGAAGCTTTCTTAAAAGCAGCTTTTTAAAGGAAAGAGTAGACATGGTAAAACTGTTGTTTTTCTGAGAAAGAATTTTTCACCACCTAGGAAATTTTCTAGCCTTTTACAGGCAGCTCTGATGCTGTCATGGCCATGCAGAAGAACAGGTTCTTTTAAGAAGAACTTCTACTACTCGGATAATTTACTTGGGTGGGTAGTGGTAGCATATTTGTCTTTTCTGTTTCTTGAAACTCGTTACAATGTAATGCCTGGKTTTGAGTAGTCCAGTTCATAGAATCGTAGAGTCATAGAATATGTGGAGTTGGAAGGTACCTATCAGGATCCTTGAGTCCAACCCCTGGCCCTGCACAGAGCACTCCAAGAATCACACCATGTGCCTGAGAACATTGTCCAAATGCTTCTTGAACTCTGTCAGGCTTGGTGTTGTGACCATTTCCCTGTTTCATGCCCAACCACCCCCTGGGTGAAGAACTTCTTCCTGATATCCAACCTAAACCCCCTTGACTCAGCTTCATGCCATTTTCTTGAGTCCTGTGACTGGTCACAAGAGTGAAGGAATCAGTGTCTGCAGCTCCTCTGCCCCTGGTGAGGATGTTGCAGATTGCAATGAGGTCTCCTCTCAGTCTCCTCCAGGCTGAACAGACCAAATGACCTCAGCCACTGCTCATAAGGCTTCCCCTCAAGACCCTTCACCACCCTTGTGGCCCTCCTTTGAATGCACTTTAATAGTTTAATATCTTTTTTGTATTGTGGTGCCCAACACTGCCCCCAGCACTCGAGGTGAGGCCGCCCCAGTGCAGAGCAGAGCGGGACAATCCCCTCCCTTGCCCCACTGGCAATGCTGTGCCTGATGCTCCTCCACGACACGCTTGGCCCTTGTGGCTGCCAGGGCACTGCTGACTCATATTCAAGTTGCCACAGACCAGAACCTCCAGGTCCCTTTCTGTGACACTGCATTCCAGTGTCTCATTCCCCAGTCTGTACACACAAGCAGGGTTGCCCCATCCCAGGTGCAAGTTTATAGTCTGTGTGGCAGTTCTGTTCAATCTGTGGGGGTTTTTTTCCCTTAGGCTAGCTTTGAGGTCTTCTAGTGCATCTTCTGGTTTTTGCAGTTGCTTGGTGTGAGCCTCTGTGAGTAGAAAAGGATTCTGCAATATGGTTTCAGGGAGAAGGACAATAGGGATGTCCAAAATCTGGCACATCCCAAACGAGCATGCTGTAATAGAACAGCAGCCCTTTGCTTCTCAGCTGAAGTATCTTGTAGGGCCCTGTGTTACCTGTGATCTGGCTGACACCTGGGCATGAGCAAGCCTGGGSAGAAAGACCCCAGAAAGCCTAACTGATCATCAAGTACAAACATACAAGGGAGAGAGCAGATGCCAGCAGTACCAGTAGCTGTGGTTCTTTTAATGTGTATGCACATAGAAGAGAAATAACTTTGGTTTTTAAACTCTTTCTGCCTTGCAGAATGAATGTCTCTTAATAATAAGGAGTTTCTTTAAAGACATTTCTGTTTTGTGGGTCAGGAAGAAATCTAGTCTCCCATGCTGTCTGACTACCTCTTGGGAATACTGCAATTAGCTACACTTTGAACMTGAATGAAAAAATGAGGAAAAACCCACTCTTCTGACTCCTCCATTATTCCTGCTCAGAGTGAAAACTGTCCCCCTTCAGCACCCTTCAAGGCAGAAAAATTTTACTTATTCTGCTTTCCTGTGTGAGTATGTGGTGGATGCCTTTCCATTTGTTTCTTCCTGTCTGTACATACAGATGTGAACAGAAATCAGTTCTACAGAAAAATCCAGAGAGTAGAGGATTAGGAAGGCTGTGTAGGGAGTAGCCAAGATTGAACTTGCCAAGGTTATTTTTCCAGCAGCATTTATTAAAAATAAAGTTAGCATTGAGTTTTATGTTGGCCCTGTTTTATATTTTGTTATACAATATGAAACAAATACAAATCTAATTCAAGATTACACAGATGTATCTGCTACTATGAATAGATTTTCTATTTGTTGGTTTTATACCCATATTTATAAATCTATATTTCTCTTATACAAATATATATATGTATGTATATATGTCTTTGTACAGATGTCTTTTCCTAAATAAAGTGAACAGACCACTGAGGAGAGGTAGAGCTTTATGGCACAGGAATCTGTTTTTAAGCAGATGATGCATTTTCCTGTATTCTAATTAGAGATGGTCTCTGAGAGGTCAGAAATACCGTGGGCCTGAATTTCTGAAGAGGCGATTTTGTGAAGGCTAAATCCAACCAAAGCAGTATACATTCCAATACCTCGTGAATCTCTGAGGCAATAAAAAAGAGTTCATAGAATTGTRAAATCACAGAATACTGGGTTGGAAGGGGACCTCAAGGATCATCTGGTCTAACCTTTCGGCAAAAGCATGATCTGCACAACATGGCCCAGCACCCTGTCCAGCTGCATCTTCATTATTTCAATAGCTGATTTTTCTCATTGTGAAAAATTCTCCTATTGTATCTAATCAGAATCTCCCCAGAAGCAGGTTGTACCCATTACCTCTCATCTTTTCCATGTGAATCCTAGTGAAAAAGAGAGTCCTTATCTTCTTGGTAACTACCCTTTAAATACTGGAACATGGTAACAAGTTCTACACCAAACCTCCTTTTCTCAAAACTGAACAGTTATTTTAGCTTTTCCTCACACAGCAGGCTTCCCAGTCGTTTGATCATCTTTGTGACCATTCTCTGTACCTTCTCCAGCCTTTCCATATCTTTGTTTTATATAGCGGGGACCAAAACTGCACATGGTATTCCAGGTGTGGCCTGACAAGCACTGAGTGCATTTCTGCTGGTGATGCTCTTGTTGACACAACGCAGCATCCTGTTGGCTTTCTGTGTTTGAACAGCACATTGCTCACTTGTCTTGAGTTTGTTGTCCACCACGAGCCCTAGGTCCCTTTCTGCAGGGTTGGTCCTTAACCAGGCAGATCCCATACTGTATTGCACTCCTAGATTATATTTGCCCAGGTGCAAGACCTTACACTTGTCTTTGTTCAACTTCATAAGGTTCTTGTTAGCCCACTCTTCTAATCTACCCAGGTCTTCCTGCAGCGTGGCTCTCCCTTCTGAAATGCCCACTTCTCTACTCAGTTTGGTATCAGCAAACTTTGTCAGTGTACCCTTGATTCCATCTTCCAAATAATTTGTCAAGATATTAAACATCATTGGGCCCCACAACAATCCCTGGAGAACCCCACTTGTGACAGGCTGCCAGTTTGAAAAGGAGCTGTTCACCACCACCCTCTGGGTGCAGCCTGTCAGCTAGTTCCCCACCCACCACACTGACCATGTGTCTGAATCATAACACATCATTTTTTCCAGAAGGAGGCTGTGGGAAAATATGTCGAAAGCCTTGGAGAAATCCAGGTAGGCAATGTCCACCTTGCCCCACATCAAGTGAAGAAGTTACTTCGTTGTAGAAGGTGATCAAGTTTGTCAAGTACRATTTGCCCTTGCTGAATCTGTACTGGTTTTTCCCAATCATGTGCTTCATCTGAGTTAAGATAGCCYCTAGGAGAATTTTTTCCATGACATTTTTAGGGACTGAAATAAGACTGATGAGCCTATAGCTTCCTGGATCCTCCTTTCAGACCTTCTTGTAGATGGGGGCAACATTAATCTTCGGCCAGTCTCCTGGGACATCCACCGATCTCCAAGGCTTCTCAAAGATTATGGAGAGCAGCCTTGCAATAACGTCAGCCAGCTCTCCTCACAATACGCTTGGGTGGATATTGTCACGGCCCACTAACTTTTAGGGGCCAGTCTCCTGTAATAGTTCACACACCAAATCTTCCTTTACAGTCTGTGGGACTATGTTTGCATCACCTGGATTTTTGTTCCCAAGGCTGGGCCCAACAGTGCTGGTGAAGAGGGAAGTGAGGAAAGTGTTTCAGCATCACTGGTGAGTAATTCACCTTTCCTGTTTAACAGAGGGCCAGTATTTTTCTTCTATGTCTGCTTGTTTATATACCTGAAGAGCCCTTTCTTGTGGTTGCACTTCTTGCTTTCTTGTTTTGGTGTGCATGGAAAAGGTTTTGTTTGAATGTGTTTCAAGCAAATCACAAGGTATGTGCCATCTATACCAGCTTGTTTTTTCCTATTTAGCTGGGACAACAGCAAGAAACAGCAGATGTCAGTATCTGTAACTCCTATCAGAATATTACAGGTTATATCTGAGGGACAGCAGTAGCTAGAACAGTTTAACAGTGCATTCTTCCTCCGGGAACGCAACAACAAAAATAAATTTGGATGGCTGTCTCTTGTATAAGTAAGTTCCGTATATATGTGTGTGTATATACATGTATTCATATAAATAGGAATCCATAGTGAAGCTCTGTGCATCCTTCAAAGTGTTCTTCTGATTCAGGACAGAATCTTAGGGGCTTCCTTAGAAGAAGGAGCCATTTCCAGTGCAGGTCAGAGACTGAGTGGAGAAGACTTGTGTGACAACCCATCTGGAGTGCTGTGTCCAGCTCCGGGATCCTCAGTACCAGAAAGACRCGTACGTTTTGGAATTGGTCTAGAGGAGGGTTACAAGAATTGTAAGAGGGATGGAACAACTCTTCTATGAGACTGAGAGAATTGGGGTTGTTCAGCCTGGAGAAGAGAAGCCTCTGGAGAGATCTTAATGGAGCCCTTCGATATATAAAGGTGGTGTATAGGAAAGAGAGAGGGAGACTTTTTTCCCAAGGCCTATAGTGACAGGACAAGAGTTTTAAACAGGAAGAGGGTAGGTTTTAGATTGGACATAAGGAAGACTTTTTTTATGATGAGGATGGCAAAGCACTGGAATAGGTTGTCCAGAGAAGTTGTCAATGCCCAATACCTGGCAATGTTCAGGGCCATGTTGGATGGCCCTTGAGGAACCTGGTCTAGTGGAAGGTGTCTGTGCTCATGCAGGAGGTTGGAACTTGATTGGTCTTCAAGGTCCCTTCCAACTCAAACCACCCTTTATTTCTGTGATTGCACTAATCAAGGTGAGAACTCATACACTCCAGCTTATAAGGCCTCTGTCAAAAAAGAAAGGAGATTTCTGCAGGTGGAAATTCGGTTTTTTTCTGCCATGCCTGTTTGGAGGGCCAGTAAGGTAGCAGCATCTTGAAAGGTCCCAAAATTGAAGAGTGGGTTGAATATTCTTGTTAATACAAGATGATCAGGAAGTGCTTCCTTCCTCCTACCATCTTTCATTTGTCTGCCTTTGTTGTTAAAAGGCTTTTTTTTCCTGCTGTCATTCAGACATCAAGACAGCTTGAGAAGGAAGTGAATTGTGGAGTAAAAACCTTTGTGCACTGGTGTCAGGTGATAAGGAACAATTTTTTTCCCAGGTTCTTGTAGTTATTGTGGAAGAACGCTGAAGCTTTTTTTGTCTGTAAGGTGTGGATTTTGGCAGGAGAGAAACAGTTTTCCTTAGTTCTCAGTCTCAGGAAGCCTGAAATACTTCTCAGTACTTCATCTTTGCTTATTTGCCAGCTGAAACTATGTCATGGGAGATGAGAATGGTAGTAAAGCAACGGGTGCTGGTGTTTGAAAGACATGTCCTTGATGAGAATGGACTGGTGTAGAGCAAATGGAAAGGTAAACTATCTTCCTGCTGCTTTCTGGCTTGGATTCAGAGTATGAGATGAGAAAGTCAGTTTTAGCAGCAAGGAAAAGCAGTTTTCCAAAGAGTTGTCTGATGATCAGGAAGAGAGTCAATAGTGATGATCTTGGCAGAGGCATAAGTGGTAGTTAGACCTCTGACTCCTGCAGAGAAGTAGCAGGAGAGAGGGCACTCCTCTGCCATTGGTGCCTTTGAAACCACTGCTCTTGGTGAAGGGTTGCTAGTTCTCTTCTAGTCGCTTCCCAAAGAAGCTGTTTAAAAGAGTATTACTTGCCAGTGTGTGAAAGGAAAATGTCAGTACAGGCAAATTTGGATAACTTGCATAATATTCTCGGTGGGCCTACACTGGTTTATAGAAAATGAGATTTTAACCTTTTTTAAAAGGAGCTATTATTTTCTGTTTACAATATTGATTTCTGTGATAGTTGATAGTTGTCAGTGCATCCCTGTAAGCATGAAAAATATGATCTTAACTTTACTAATTATTAGTACAATGTATCAGTCCAAAGTGCAGTGGAAATAAAGCAAACCTATTGATGTTCACCCGCTATCCATTTTCATCTTCAAATGGTGAAGAAACCACATAGATGTTTGTGGTAAACACCTGTGTGATTTCAGTACAACAAAATCTGTTTTGGAATACCAGCAAGTCAGTAACATGGCATAAGTGGCATGTCTTATTATGTTGTCTGTGTTCCAAAAGAGATGCTGTCACCTCTTCCACCCACCCTCTGCATGTGGAGTATCTTTTCAAAGCAATCTGAGAGTTTTTGCCTGTGCATTTAAACTGAAGGTCTGATTCAGTAGTTTTATTGTTCGAAGTAGTGGTATTAAAGGAAGCACTTTTAATTGGGAGCATTTGGAGGAATACTACCATCTTTGTTAAATGTACTCATCCATACAACAAGAGTGACAGCCTTTTCCAGTCACTCAGAGCATCATTAATCCAGGTGGTTTAGAGCTATTAGCAGAGAGAGTAGAGCTCAGAAAGGTTACTCTCCCATCTCCCTAGATAAATCAGAAGGCTAGTGGAGCTGGGGAAATGAGGCAAGACAGAAGATGGGTCTTCTGTCAGAAGAAGGGACTTGGACAGAAGAGGCATGTCCGTTGCCTAGTGTCACTGCAATACATATATAATTTAGAACCTAGGGGTATCAGAAGTTGCATCATGACTGAAGAAGCAATATGACTGAAGGCCAGAACATACCTTGCACACTCTGAAATAAAGAAAACAGAATAGTCCAAACCATGTGGTTTAATAAATTGAATTTCTAATTTGGAGTTTCTGGAATTTATTGATGGCTGTAAGTGATGTGTCCAGGAACTCTGGTGAATGGGTAAAGAAGAGGGAGGACGTTACTGTCATATTCCTCTCATGAGAGTGAAGAGAAATGATGGAGGATTTTTGGCAACTACAAGCTCTGTTGGAAGTAAGCTGTAGAATGAGTGGAAAAAATTCCACCTTAAATCTGAACTACACCTTAATGAAATGTGACCAGTTTTTGGAAGGAAAGGATGGAACACTGAAAATTGTTTGTAATTGTTTTGGGTTTTTTCCCCTGGATGTTCACACTGATTCAGCACTGACTATATTTATAATATTTCTTTTCTTTCAAAAAATCCACTCCTTTGATATTAAAGAGGAACAGCTTTTACACTAAGCCAGAAATCTGGAGGTTATTTTAAGATCCACCTACATCTTGCGAGATAGTCTTTACTACTCTAAATTAGATTCCCCAAACATGCCAAATATAAGAATGAGTAGAACATACAGAATGGCCAAAGGTATTTGAAGCAGGAGCCTTTTTTTCTGCCTGCTACAGCTCAGCCTGAAGAGTGACAGGCACTTTTGGTGACACATTCATGCAGGAAGGATAGGCTAGAAGCTTTCACGCTGGTAAGAGCTCGCTGACTGCATGACATGATTACGTAAAAAGCCAAAGGGAACCTGTGAGATGCTAATGTTTTCAGGATAGAGCTGAGGCTTTGCTTTTGGGTTTCTCCTTATACCTATATAATAGGTCTGGTGCAGGCAAGCTTTGGCAAATACACAAAAAGCCAGTGAATTCCTTTGTTCTTTGCTTTAAACATGGTCATCAATGAACCTTTTTAAAGTCCTTGTTTAAAAATATAAATGTTTGTGATGTTTAAGCTTGAGCCCAGGTTCTAGGTCTTTATTAGCTACTGTTGGGACCTGATGGATTGCACATCCACATCTTTAGCCAAAATGAGCTTTAAATGAGTTGAAAAGTACTGATGAACCCTGTAACATGGAGAGGATTTTGGTAGCAGGAACAATAGTGGGTCGTTTCACCAGTTACTCTAATGCCAAATCTTCAGTCAGCTGCAGAGAGGTCTGCCTCGGGCTGGAGTCCCCTAAGGATCAGCTGAGTGCTGAAAATGCCTCAAACACACAGCCTTTCATTATTAACTCTCAAATGGGAGCTGCTGACACTCTGACCCTTCTTGTTCCGTTTTGGGACTAATTCAAACACATACGAAAGGAGGCTCAAACTTAATCCCTTTCCATTGAGTTTGCCACTTCATATTGGCTTTGCACTGAGGTAGAGGCACTTGTGTGCTTAGTTGCACAGTTAAATGCAACTCCCCTATTGTGTGGGTTCTCACTGCTGTGTTTCCAAAGAGAAGGAAACCAGGAACATGCAGGGAGAGCTGAAGGTTGTCCAGGAAGGCTGGCTCTTCCCAGCTTCTGCCTCTGAGAAAACTTAGGAGGAGCAGGGTGAGGAACAGGAATCTTAGCTGATTAAATAAACATTTGTCTTGGCAGGATGTGTCAAGAATCCTCTGAGCTGTAAGCACCTCTCATTTATGCACAATATACTTCCTGGGTTTGGAGGAGAAAGGAACATACTGTTTTAATAGAGATCAAAGAATAATAAACAGTGCACTTCCATGGCATCCTGAGAAGTGTACTGGAAATCACAGAATAGTTAAGGTTGGAGAGGAGATAATCTCTGGAGATCATCTAGTCCAACCTCCCTGCCAAGGCAGTGTCACCTAGAGCAGGCTACACAGGAATGCGTTCAGGTGGGTTTTGAATGTCTCCGKAGAGGGAGACTCCACGACCTCCCTGGGGACTGTTCCAGGGCTCTGCCACTCTCAATATAAAGTTCTTTCTCATGTTGAGGTGAAACTTGTTGTGTTTTAGTTTATGGCCATTCCTCCTTGTCCGGTCTCTGGGCACCACTGAAGGGTCTGGCACCATCCTCTTGGTACCCACCTTTGAGAAATTTGAGATATTTGTGGATATTGATGAGATCCCCTCTCAGTCTTCTCTTCTCTAGACTAAACAGGCCCAGCTCCCTGAGTGTCTCCTAACATACTTTTCAGTTTCCAATTTGTAGCTGTTTGCTCAGCACTGCAAAGAATCCTTGTAAATAAATTAGCAAAATCACACAAGGCTCTTATATACATAAAAAAAAATACATGTCACTTTTCTTTGCATTCCTCTACCAACCTTGCAATGGCGGGTTATCTCTGCTGGCACGTGAGAGAAAGTTTCTGCGGAGTAATGTTGCTCCCAGTGTTATCCAGGTTGCTCAGCTAAACTTATCATTAACAAGTTTGGCAACACCCTTAGGCAAAGAGTTGATTTGATAATGAAAAGCCATCATCCTATCTGAATAGACAACTGTTGGACATAGACTGCCAAGAGATCGTCTGCTGAGCCCTTTGAAAATATGAATGCTTAGCTGCAAATATTTTAAACATGTTCTTTTTGAGCTGCTCAGCCTGTGATAATCAGTCAAGAATAGCTTCAATGAGTGTGTGCTGGAAGATACTCATCGAGGGGAGAGATTTTTGCACTGGCAAACACATTGTGCATCACTGCACTTCCCTGTGTGTGCTCATATTTCTTTGGACTCATTTCCACAGTGTTTCTTTCATTCAAATAATCTGCCTTTGATTATGTAGGCCTTCAATTCTTTTTAAAAACTCTGTGGCGTGTTAAAGGTTCACCTTTCTGACAGTATTGTGTTTTCTGTTGTAGTGTACACAAATATGTGCAAGGTTATGRATAGAAGATATTTTCTAGATACTGTTTAGGTTCTAAACCTACACAGGTGGTGCAGAATCACGTTGTGACTATTTTAAGTCGTGAAAGTCACCTTGACACAAAGGTCCATCAGAAGACAGTAGATTTCATGCATAGGTGGACATGATTGTCTTTTAAATAAGAATCGACTTTTCAGATTGTACATATGATTTATCATTTTTTCACCAGCATATGAAGCAGGTCACACAAAAATCTGTTGAACAATTTTGACTTTGAGCAGAGTTTTTTGGATTTAGTAGTTCTGTGAAGATGTAGCACTATGCAAGGAAGACAGCTACTCAATCTAAAGTATATCTGGAAGAAATAGTATGAGAAAACTAACTAAAGTGGAGCCTCTTAAATGGGCAAGTGGGAAGCCCTGAGGCAATGGGAATTTGATTTTCATACTGCTTTCTTACTAATACTGTATAAGTCTAAGTGTTTTCTTCTTAGTAGATAAACCCCCTTGATTCCCTGAGACAAAAAGATAGCTAATATCGTCTGTAAAAGCCATTAAGTGTTTGTTAGGCCTAAATATCACAAAAGCCTTTTAACTAGTCGCATGGGCAAGAAGGGTGAGGCTAATGTTCGGATATATTCATGTAGGTTGTCCTCTTTGCCTTTCTGCATTTTATGGTAAATTTGACCCTTTCATATTGAGGAGTGTGGGAAAGATAAGAACTGTAAATGTATACCCTGGCTCCTGAACTGCATTTAAGATATTGTAGGGGAATGTAATGTCATGACAAAAACTTTAAATAACCAAATTAGATGAGCAAAAGGTTCAACTTTAGAGCTGAGTGTCCCTTATTCAGGCATCAAATCTGTGTCTTTGGGATTGCGTTAAGCTAATGTAGACTGATTTTTCAAAGGTCATTGAGGTTTGCCCTTTACTGGTTCCCTTACTAAATCACCACAGGGAATCCTATCTATTTTAAACTTGCTGATAGGCAGTGAAATGTGACAGCTTAGCCAAAATGAATGAAAAATCATTAAAAAGGATATTTTAGTAAATACTGACAGTGTCTGGCTCTACATATGACTAGCTTGGAGTCCTGACTGGCTACACCATGTGACAATGTTCTCTTGTCCCAGAGCTCCCAATGCAGACTGGGGATTGTCCCAAGCCCTCTGCAGACCAGTTCTGACTTGTAGGTCTGAGGTCTTTCCTGGCAGCAAGCAGGGTGAGGAGGGATGGTGCATGGACAGAGTGAGGACGTGTTCTGGCTGAGGAGTGGTGAAGTGCTTTCCACTTCCTTTTAAGACTCGATCTGTTAATAAGTCCCTCAGAATATTTGGCAAATATTTATGGATTGATCTCAGAAAATTTCAAAACACCCACTGCTGATTCAGATTTGGGTTTTGATGACTAAATTTGCAAAGGTATTTAGCTGTATAATTTTATTAAAACCAATGAGAAACAGGTCTTTCTCTGCTCCCTGGATAAAAGCTGTGAAATTATGCAAGGATTTATTATGTGTTAATAACTCTAATAACATTTTGCTGCAGTTTTGCTTCTGTGGATTTTTTCCTGTTTCATTTTCTGAAGAGCATATTTGGTTTTTAAAAATATAATGTAACCCTCAATTACTGTAATAGCCACTAGAGGTCTACTGATATCAAAATTCCACCAACATCAATTATTTCTGCAAGTATTAAAAATGTTTCATCCAAAAGAAAATGTTTCTTATTAAACATTGTTTGCTTTGTGAGGTATATAATTTAAATGATCTGAATTTTTAACTCCTTAGTGTTTTTAATTAAGTCATATTTAACTGAAGTAGGGAAGAGTTGCAGTGTAAAATAAAACTCATGACTGAAGAGTGACTTAAAAGATTGCCAACTATATTCACACAAGTAAGTATATTAAAATGTAATTCACTGGATAGATTATATTTCTTACTGGTTAATCTTGAAGCAAACAATGTTTTAATGAAATTGTTCTACAGTTAATGGCTTCTTATGGCATTATTGAATTCTATATGCCTTTGAGGATTATTTTTATTTCTCAGAAAATAAAACCATTTTCAAACCCTCTTTTAAATGACCTTAGTATGATACCTTGTAAATTTCTAATAGCAAGTGGGAATTAGATTACTGCATTTCCTTTAGGCCTAGTTATTCATCACAAGAACAGGAATGTACTCATTGGGACAACGGGATGACAAGTAACATTAATGACTTTTTTTCAGTGACTTCTCCATCAGGTGACAAATACTGCTTGGTCAAAACAAACACAAAAAACCAAACCAAACAAAATGGATAAATTGCAGTTCCCTGCGATTCATAAACTCCTTACCTAGAGTTTGTAGACATTCAAGCCGTCATGAGAAGATCCTTTTGAGACCTGGCTGATGGTTAAACATGACTATCTGTTCCCACTCAGCAAAATGTTTTCATGTCTTTTTTTGTTGTGGCCTAACAAGTCACGGAACAGTAGCCTGCGAGCCTCATACGAAGTGTCAGACTCCTCAGATCTCATCTGATGGTGCTTCCCTTTTGGTGTCTGACAAGTGGAGATACTTCTTGAAAGAAGGTGGCATCACAAGCTGTGTCATTGAAAGCAGCTGCGAAGGATACAAACAAGGCCTGATTCAGAACGATTGCAAAACTTTCCTGATGTGTAGTTTACTGTATTAGGTGCTTTGTTGAACTGGGATAAATCTTAGTGGAAATAGTGATTGTATATTGTTTGTGTATTAGGTCTTGTAATGAAATATTGTCTGTGTTCTGACTGTATTGTGATTGCTGTACTCCCCCAGTTCTTAGCCTAGCACTAGCTCTTACCCTGTGCATAGTTTTCCTYGCTCACTGAAGGGTGAGGGCTGTGACAGTGTAGTGACTTCAGTTAGTTCTGTGTGTGAAGTCAGTAGTTTATGGCTGGTAGCTAAAGAAAAGGAAAATCTGTAAAGTCTGTCTTTTTTTTCCAGACTATTTATTATAATGGGAAAAAAATGTGTTGGCCACATCTGTCAACCTTAATATTTATGGAGGTATCCAGACCTGCCTCTTACTGGTCAGAGTGCTTGGTATGAGTACACCTCTTTAATAGGAGAGGAAACTGTTAGTGTGATAGCAGAACAACTCGGTGTAAATGATTAACTAAGGCTTTTGGTAAACCTGTGTGCAAATGTCTACCGTGTTATGCCGTCTACTAAGTTATGCCCAAGATAGTTCTTACTTATTGCCCCTTTCATTTCTCTCCATCTTCAGTTTAAAGGGAAATCCCACATGAAGAGGGCAACGCTTTCCTTAAGAAAGACCAGTGAAATTAGTTCTTTTACGAATATCCTTGCTTTCATCATTGGACAGCTGGAGAATCAGTCAAGTCCTTTGTGTGAAAGGCAAAAGAGCAGATTCAGTCAAGGCAGTCCTCGGAGGTGTCTCTTCGCAGGGTTCTGGAACCAGCATCCCAGCAGGGATTCCCCTGAGAGAGCAGGTGGTGGAGCTGCTCTGCCCTTTCTGRGGTTTAAGGGGAGGGTCGTGTGAAGTTGCTGACAGGGCTCCAAAGAGGTCTTTCCAGTGAAGCTGATTAAAGCAAAATAGATATAGCCAGAGTAGCTGGGAAAAGAGAGAACAAAGGGTGCATTCTCCAGCCATTTCTCTATCCTGTTCATTAGCGTCCGTTCACCACCTCATATCAGCTCCTGAATGAAAAATTATTTTATCTGTTTTCGTCTAGTGTTGAGAGACCTGGTTGAAAAAATCTACAGATAATTGTTGTTACTGTTGCTAGTGTTATTAGTGTTATCATCATCATCATCTCTCCCTTAATAGTCCCCAGAAATTGTTTGGGTGCTAGGTCCACATACAGACTTTGTGATGACTGTAGCTTCTGTACAACCCCAAGTTGTTCCTAAACTGCTGGACAACAGGCAAAATACTGTGACTGCCTGGCTTTCCTCCTGAACATCCCATACTTGAGAGGAATGAATGCTTAAACATGAGGGACAGAAAAGATACAAAATACATCATGAGCATGGGCTATTATGTTTTTCATATTTAAGTAAAAKCAGATGTAAGCTATATGAGGCTAATGGGGCATTACTTACAGAGTCTCAATGTAGCAAAACTAATGGGAACATTTTTCTTCTTAGCTCTAAAATATAGTGTTTAAATGGAATTMTATGGGAGAAAGGGTGGAGCCAGCAAGGCATTTTCTCCAGATGTTTGAATTCCTAGTTATTCTTTCCCCAGAGCTAGTGATTCATCTCTTCAAAGCTTTATTCCGTGTCTATGTCAGCAGTATTGTGAACACCTTCACAGTTTAGTTTTTTTTCCTGCAAGTAGTAGGTTTGGGGGGAAAAAAGAATATTTGGACTAGGAAAAGGCACCTTATTATCCTTTTTCACCGGGGTAGAATAGGGCAGATTTCCATCCCCTGGCTTCATTTCTCTGCAAGAAGAGGATGAGGAGTCGAATGGCAGTTCATTAGCACTTGCTATGCTCACTACTATCTCATGCTGGGACCTCTGCCAGAGACAAAAGCATTAGGAGTAAATGAGAGGAATACTGTTCACTGCAAGAAACCCTTTCTCAAGCTGGCAGGTATAGAATCATAGAATTGGTTGGAGAAGATCATTGAGTCCAACCATTAACCCAGCAGTGCCAAGTCCACCACTAAACCACATCTCTAAGTGCCACATCTACATGTCTTTTAAATACCTCCATGGCTGGTGACTCAACCATTTCCCTGGGCAGCCTGGTACAATGCTTGACAACCCTTTCTGTGAAGAAATTGTTCCTTGTAACCAATCCATAACTCCCCTGGCACAGCCTGAGGCCATTTCCTCTTGTCCTGTCACTTGTTACCTGGGAGAAGAGGCTGACCCCCACCTGACTACAGCCTCCTTTCGGGCAATTGTAGGGAGTGATAAGGTCCCCCTGAGCCTCTTTTTCTCCAAGCTAAACGCCCCCAGCTCCCTCAGCCGCTCCTCATAGGACTTGTGCTCCAGACCCTTCACCAGCTCCATTGCCCTCCTCTGGACACACTCCAGCCCCTCAATGTCCTTCTTGGAGTGAGGGGCCCAGAACGGAACACAGGATTCAAGTTGTGGCCTCACCAGTGCTGAGTACAGGGGGACAATCACTGCCCTGGTCCTGCTGGCCACACTATTCCTGATACAGGCCAGGATGCCATTGGCTTCTTGGCCACCTGGGCACACACTGGCTCATGTCCAGCTGCTGTTGACCAGCACCCGCAGGTCCTTTTCCGCTGGGCAGCTTTCCAGCCACTCTGGCCCCAGCCTATAGCACTGCATGGAATTGTTGCCAAGTGCAGGACCTGGCACCTGGCCTTGTTGAACCTCATACAATTGGCCTCAGCCCATCGATCCAGCCTGTCCAGATCACTCTGCAGAGCCCTCCTGCCCTCCAGCAGATCAACACTCCTGCCCAACATGGTGGCATCTGGGGACTGACTGACAGGGCACTTGATCCCCTTGTCCAGATCACTGATAAAGATATTAGACAGGACTGGCCACAATACTGAGCCCTTGGGAACATCACTGGTGACTGGTTGCCCCCTGGATATGTTTCCACTTATCACTACTCTCTGGGCTCTCTAGCCATGCAGCCAGTTTTTTACCCAGCGAGCTGTGCACCCATCCAAGCCATGAACAGACAGATTGTCTGCAAGAATGCCATGGGAGCCAGTATCAAAAGCTTTACTGAAGTCCGGGTAAACAACATCCACAGCCTTTTCCTCATCCAGTAAGCAGGTCACATTATCATAGAAGGAGATTTTGTCAGTCAAACAGTGCCTGCCTTTCCTTAATCCATACTGACTGAGCCTGATCCCTTGGTTGTTCTGTATGTTCTGTGTGATGGCACCCAAGATTACCTGCTCTGTGACCTTCCCTGGCTCTGAGATCAGGCTGACAGGCCTGTAGTTCCCCAGATCTTCTTTCTGGCCCTTCTTGTAGATGGGTGTTACACTGGCCAACCTCCAGTCACCTGTTACCTCCCTGGTTAGCCAGGACTGCTGGTTCTGCCAGCTCCCTCAGTACCTTTGGGTGGATTTTATCTGGCTCCGTAGACTTGTGTGTGTCTAAGTGGTGTAGCAGGTTGCTGACCATTTCTCCTCGGATTATGGGGGCTTCACCCTGTTCCAGTCTTCCAGCTCAGGGGCTGGGTACCCAGAGAACAACTGGTCTTACTGTTGGACTGAGACTGGATAAGGACTGGTAGTTAATGCAAAGAAGGCATTAAGTACCACAGCCTTTTCCTGATTCTTTGTCACTATGTTTCCCCCTGCATCCAGTAAAGGGTGGAGATTCTCCTTTGCCCTCTTTTTGTTGCTGAGGCATTTATAGAATAATTTTAACTGTCTTTTATGGCAGTAGCCAGATTATATTCTAGTTGGGCTTTGGCCCTTCTAATTTTCTCCCTCTATAGCCTCATGCCATACTGGTAGTCCTCCCGAGTTGCTTGTCTCTTCTTCTAAAGGTCATAAACTCTCTTTTTTTCCCCTATGTTCCAGCCAAATATTCAGGCAGATCTTCTTCTCCACTGGCTCATTTTTGGCACATGTGGATGGCCTGCTCCTGTGCCCTTAAGATTTCCCTCTTGAAGAATGTCCAGGCTTCCTGGACTCCTTTGCCCTTCAGTACTGCCTCCCACAGGACGCTGTCAACCAGTCTCCTGAACAGGCCAAAGTCTGCCCTCTGGAATTCCAAGGTGTCAGTCCTGCTGGCACCTCTCCTTATTTCTCCARGAACTGAAAACTATAATTTCATGATTGTTATGCCTAAAATGGCCTCCAGCCATCACAGCACCCACCAGTCCTACTCTGTTCACAAATGACAGGTCCAGCTGGGCATTTTCCCCAGCTGGCTCACTCACCAGCTCTATCAGGGAGTTTTCTTCTACACTCTTTCCGGGAGCCTCCTAGACTGTCTCCTCTCTGCTGTGTTGTATTTCCAGCAGACATCTGGTATATTGAAAGCCCCAGGAGAACAAGAGCTAGCGATAGTGAGACTTCTCCCATATGCTTTTAGAATATTTCATCTGCCTTTTTATCCTGTTTGGGTGGTCTATAACAGACTCCCACCATCATGCCTGCCTTGTTGGCCTTCCTCCTCATTCTTACCCATAAACACTCAACTGTTTCATCACCATCATTAAGCTCCAGACAATGGAAACACTCCCTAATATACAGGGTTACCCCACCACCTCTCCTTCATTGCTGGTCCCTTCTGAAGTGTTTCTGGCCATCCAGAAGCACTCCAGTTGCTCCTACTGCACAATAGCTTCCAGCTTCTCCTGTTCATTGTCAACAAATTTGACTAAATTCACAATGAAAGGATCCTTAGAATCATAAAAGCTTTTTAAAATTTTCTTTTTTTTCTTGTGTTTCATTTTTTAATTTCAGTTCTCCAGAAAATGTGGTTGATTTTTAGGAGAGCTGTAAGCAGAAATGCTCACTCAAGCAAGACCCGATGAAACACCCAAATGAAATGCAAAAATCCCTTTTGCTAAAAAAACAATGCAGATTTTGGGATTTAGTTATATCTGTGTATATATTTATGATTTCTCTAATAATTCTGAGAATCTTGGGCTTCTAATTTGGGGAAGTTGATATCGTGAAAGTAAACTTATGAATGAGTATCTCAGGTTTTTGGAGTTCTTTTCATCCGTGAAATCAGAGACTTTGGCAACTTAAATTAGATGCTGTGTTCATATTAAATACATTTATTAAATACCAGAGATGCAGTGAGCTGGATATGGATACTATGCTGGAAAAAGCCATCTGTGGTGCTGGTTTTATTGACTGAATCAACATACTGTGTATTTTACTTAAGGCTAGAGTGTCTATAAATTAAATGGCCTCAGGCCTGTGGCTTAGAGACAGGACCTGGGTTTGTGTTCTGCAAGCTGGGCAAAAGAAAGCCTTGGAAAGGGTTTCCCTCTGGTATTGAGTAATATACATATAAATATGTGCAGGGAAAAGATGACTTTTCTATATACCATAGATTCAGTGACTGGAATACTAATATCCCTGTGTAAAGCCTTTACTTCCCAAGACAGCCTAATGAGACACTGACAGTGGCTGTCTGCTTGTCCTGAGCGAATGTCCTGCATTATGTTGTTTGTGTTGTACTGCAGGATGCTGAAGTGAGGTTGTCTGACTGCTGTCCCCTCGGGAAGCTCAGGAAGAGATGTACTGAATCTCTCAGGAGGCTATCCTCAGAAACAGCTTTCTACCTAAATAAATAGAATCTCCCGGGGATCTTCTAGAATAGTAACCAGTGCATGACTGCCAATATATTTTCTTACTGTAAAATTTTAAAGCCTTAACTGTAGAATCTATAATATGAAGACACAGTTAAGATCCTCTTTTTGGTATATTGTCATTTACTGACCGAACAGTTTGGGCTTGCTACTTGTTTCTATGCATAACTTCAGTTGTATACACTTTCTACTGTTTTGGACTAAGCTTTCTTAAAGACTTTTTTATCCTTATTTACCATACAAAAGCTGAATTTGCCCATGCTATGTTCTGTGCTATTTCTTAGAGATGTGTGCTAAACAGAGGAGGGAAGAGTTTAAAGCATTTTGCTGTATTCCTGTGTAGGATTTCTTAGCTGGAAATACATATCTGTGTATCCTGAAGGTCTGTAGTGTGAGTCCAGTTCATCAGAGCCACTGATGTGAGCCTTAAAAACAGCTTGTATGTTCTTCTGCAGAAGAGTTCGATAGCTTAATATGGAGGAGTAGCAGATTTGAACTTCCCAATCTACAGGTTGTAAATCTTTTATACATAAATTGATCTCATATTTGTACACTTAGGGAGAAATGTTAGCTAAAAATCTTCACTGCTTCTTAAAACTCTGTTTAAACACTGCAAAAAACTTTGCATACAGAATACAAATTCATTRTTATGTTACATTCTGTGTGCTTTCTCAAACTTAATTGCATTATCACACCTCAAACACTGATGTTGTAAAACAAATACTGTCACAAGATGCTCTAGGCTTAGAGAAGACAAAATGAAGAAGGTCTAGAATAGAAAGTGGTGTGAAATTAAGAGACATTAAATAAATTCCTGGACACTTCAGTTTGGAGAAAATGATGCCTGAGGGAGTAGTATGACAGAGGTCTGTACAGTTGTAAGTGGTGTATAGCAGTAAACATGGTATTATTCTACACTGTTTCTCATACTGTAAAAAACTGGGTCACAATAAAATGATCAGGCAGTGAGATCATAAAAATCAAAAGATATTTTTGCACACAGGAAATCATTAACTTGTGGTATTAGTGTCACAGAATATTGCAGAAGCAAAAAAAATTGAAGTGAATATAATCTTGAGATATAGATCAACTGATGGCTATTCAATAAATTTTTTAAAATCTTTACTCAGAGAAGATGATAAGGCCTTGATTGCTGTAAGCTGCAAGGATGTAGCAGAAGTATCATAATATTTTACTGTTCCTATGGTCTTTTGCCCAACATCTGCTTAAAAGTGGGATATTTGGCTAGATGAATCTTAGCTTGACACACTGTGACTATTTGTGCCAGTTTTAAGATTTCCAGGAATCACATATAGATGTCAAATACTTGATGGAATACACTGCATAGTATCTAGGAAGCAAAGTCCTGCAGATAAAATAAGTGAGGGGATTTTCTTCACCTAGCAGAGCATCAGAGAGACAATCTGTAGCAAAGCAGGAAGAAAAGGCAGTGTTCAGTTACATGCTCCATTGCGAGCTAGCTGTTTGATTTTTGGTCTACATTGTCCTAATTATCCTCATGAACCAACATAAAGGCTGACTGCAACCTGAATCTTTGTCTTACCTCTCCCTACTGCTTAATATGCTTTTTGCCATTGGTGAAGTGGAATTCTTTACTGAGAAGTGTCTGATTGTTTTGTACAAACATGCTCAATTCAACCATCCTGAGGCTTTTTAGAGTCTGTTACTGCTGATAATTTGCTACCCTTTTTTTTTCTTTTTTTTTTTTAAATGTTATTGGATTGCACTGGTAATTACACAGAGAAACAACTGTACCTCTGGAAAAATTTTCCTTTTTGGTGTGGTGGAAAAAAATGGCTCAGCAGCAAAAATAGCATTATGTAAGTGACCAGTGCGCAAGTCCTGCTCTGGTCATGAGAGGGGGAGATGCAGATTTGGGGTTTCAGTGGGTTTGCATTTCTTTCCTAGTAATCTTTGCTCTGTTCAAGTCTCTTGGGGTTTTTTTGTCTTGTTTCCTGACTGGAGAGTGGAAGTGGTAATATTGCTTTTAATCCATGTATTTTCTGTCTTGTCTTGCTTGATTCAACAGTAAGCTTTTAGGCCAGGGAATTTAGGGGTACCCACATGTATGGGTACAATGCCTGCCACAACAGTGACCCAATACAAACTGGGGCATGTAAGTGCTAATGCATGTACACGTGAACATGTTAAGCAGAAACTTTTAAAAGAACCTAAACTAACCAACCAAAAGAAAAACTACTTGAGGACAAAGAATAGGCAAGTCCTTGGCTCTTCACTTCTGCTCTTTATTTCTCTCTTTATTTCCCCTCTTGTACCCCGCTGACACTCTCACTTTCTTTTCCTTAACCTTTCTCAGATGGCAAGGGCARTCTCTCTAAAACAAAAGCCTGGCTTTGTTTGATGGATGCTCATTAAAAGAAAAAGTAAACTGTGAGGGAGTCACTGCCTGAACTGCGTGTGCCTGCCTCCTCCAAGCAGGCACTCGAGTGCTTAGGTGTGTTCCTTAGCGGTTGCTCCGTGCTGCAGCTGGAGCTGCTTGTGCCACCCTCATCTCCCTCTTTGTGCAAAGAGTGACACACTCGTACATGCCTTGGAGGCAGAGCTCAGTGGAGACGCAGGTGTTGCAGGCAGCCCTGTGAGATGTGCCTGCTGGCAACGTCAAACCAGTGTACCAGCTTTGCAAAAGCAAACCAGAAGCGTACATCCAGCCTTCTCATGAGGAGCCAGTACCCCAGGGCACTGGCTCTAGGAAGTGATTCTCTGTGCATCCATGACCTTTTAGTGATTTGGTGACAGAAAATGTGAAAAAAAAATTTACAAAACCAAAATAAAAGGGACTTTACTCTGTCAGTGCAAATGTGTAAGTCTGAGATGCAGGGGAAAAATGTTACCATTCTCATTCTGATGTAATCAAAGCCTTTATGTAATGTGAACGTTGGTGGGGAACAGTCTTCCTGAATCGTGTTTACTAGTGGGAGTTTCAGAACTGATGGGTGGGTGGGAACTAACAATAACACCCCCCACATCTCACTGCTGCACTGCATGGATGAGACTAGGCTGGTAGCAAGACTAGTCATCGATGTTACCCTTATCTATTTTGTCTTGCATAGAGGACATTAGACTTGCTGCCATTTCTGTTTTAGAGGATATCCTATGGATGTGATATTCCTTTCCCCCTCCCATTCCTCCTCTACAGTGAATACTCTTAGGTCAGTTCTATGGCACTATCCCCTCTCTGTCCCTATTAGATATTCCTTAACATTAATATCTATCTGTGAGCATTAGCTAGCAGATGGAGTAAGCCAAGGTTTTGACCCAGGTAATGTGCTCATGTCTAAAATTTGTTTATTTGTATTTCTTATCTGCAGTGGATAAATGATTTACTTCAGGGTATATGCCCTTGGAATGTTTTCTTCATGTCATTCTTTGAGTCTAATGCCAGCTGAGATACTGAATTGGTCAACTTCCTACTCTTCTGGTGAGAATGTAAGATAACAACTTGAATAAGAGTTACATAATTCCTCTCTGAAAACTGGTTTAGCTGTTGAACCTACCCAGGCCAAAGAATTATTCTTTCTATACCTGCTGATGAAGCTTAACAGAGCTCTGGAACTAGGTGGAAAAAGCAAGATGAAGTAAAGTTTTCTTCATACTCTTCCTCATGTCCTCTTGACATGCTATTGCTTCATCATCTCATATAAGTCTTCCAGAGATGCACCTCACAGCAAAGCAAAGAACCAATGCAGGTATTTCAGTACAGATCAGCTGTTCTTAAAAGGTCTTACTTGTCTAACTGGGTTTTTGCGAAGCACCTGTTTTACAGCTTGCACTTTCTTTAGCTTCACTGTATTTTCTTCCTTAGTTGTCATTCTAGCAGCCATGGGGTAATGTGAGTAAATTTCTTACAAATATACTGATCTATACTGAACCAGAATGAAAATGTGAATATTCAATTTTTTTCCCATATTGGGTATTCCTTGAGTATCAAGCCAGAGCTGGCTAGCATATCCTTCTTGCCTCTTTATAGGTATGCAAAGAAGTAGAGCATAAACTGCTTCACTTTTGATTTTGGTATTCACGGTCTTAAACCAAGTATTTATCCTTAGATTTTAAAAGGTAAATAACTGGGATGCTTTTTTGTTACTTTGCTGGGGCCACTAACATGGTATCACTTTTCTTGTTAACTCATCTTGATTTTTCTGTGTGTCTGTAATAAATGACGTCATCAGCAAGGATGGTTTATGTAAACTTTGTTATTTACCATGATCTTTAAGACAGAAATTACTTAAAATATTTTCTSCTGCTCTGAATTCATAATTCCTGTAGTGACAGAACAAGGGGGAATGGCTTCCAATTGAAAGAGAGTACATTTAGATTAGCTATTAGGAAGAAACTCTTTCCTATGAGGGTGGTGAGACACTGGAACAGGTTGTCCAGAGAAGCTGTGGATGCCCTGTCCCTGCAAGTGTTCAAGGCCGGGTGGTGTGTGACTGACTTTAGCTATCTGGTCCAATAGGAGGCATCCCTGCCCATGGCAGAGGGTTTGGAACTATATGATCTTTGAGGTCCCTTCCAACTCAAACTATTCAATGATTCTGTGATTCTGTGAAAGCTATTTGGGGTGCTTTAAATAGAACTTCCTGCCTGGCATGATTGGGAAATGGGCATTTTTGGTCTTTCAAAGCTATTTGTTTACACAACCTTCAGTCATCTCACGATGTGTTATTACATCCATTTCCAACTTTTAATGTCAGTGTTTTTCTCCTCAACAGTAACTTAAATTGATATATATGGGAAGAGAATCTGTACATTTCTAAAAAGACCAAGTATTATATAATTGAAAACCAGACTTCCTGTAACATTGAAAACAGACCTAAACACATTCAAATGCAGAAGTGCACAGGGGTTCATCCGTAGTACTGTAGTGACATGATTTGGAGTAATAATAAGAAAATTTGATGGATCTTCTAAAATTAATTTCATTTGAACCATGAGCAGTATAAAAAGCATTTATCATACTGATAATATCCCATAATGTCATAAATATGAGCAATGAAGCAGAAGTTACTTCAATAAAACTAATCTAGATTAAGTTTTTGATTACGTTTTCTTTTCTTAACTAAAGGTACTATTTGAATTTCTTCAATGCTCAAACAATAAAAACTTGGATTTCCTGGATTTTTAAAATTAGCTGAAAAAGCCAGACTGCAGAGTGTGTCRTAGAGATGCTGCTTTCTGACTGAAATTATGAATAGTGAAAGAAAAAAGCAACAAATACCACAGTCGTCTTAATTTTGTTTTTGTCTGAAAACTACTGGATGATACCCTGCCCACTTGTGTAGCTTATACACAAAGACACAAGATTGTAAAGCAAAATTCACATTAATAAACAGAAATCAATTGGCTTCTTTAATAGTGTTAAATGTAAATATTAGAATAATAGAAAAATAGAATATCTCAAGTTCAAAGAGACCCATAAGGATCATCAAGTCCAACTCCTTGAACTGTCAGAACTCACAGAACTGTCTAAAACTAAACTATACCACTAAGAGTGTCATCCAGACACTCCTTGAACTCTGACAGGTTTCGTGCTATAAATGCAGAGAGTATACTTCAACACCGTATAACAGCAAGAACACTGAGCTTGCAAAACATGGATTTATAAATGAGCTCTGTTATCTGTTATCTGTTATCTGGTACTACATTACTGAACATTTTCATTTGTCCAAATTTACAGGGTGCTAAATGCAACCTTTTTGTGACAGTACCCAGATCGTATTTAATTTAAAKATTTTAAGTACACATGCCTTGAATTTCCTAACTGGGAATGTAGAGTTTAATGCTCACACATTTAGGTAGAAAAAGAATGATCTGTTGTTCAAAGCATCTTGCATTAAAATGGAAGATAGCAGACGTGAATCTTGCAGCGTTGCAGCTGGTATCCGGGGAACTGGATGAAAAAATTAGAGATCTTCACTGCTCACATGGGTAGAAACTGTCCTGAAGGACAGGGCTGCTTTGCAGGAGCACAGTAACACAATGTACAGTGAACTGATGAAGAGCCAGGAGCTCCAACCTGTTAGGAGTCAAAAGTATTAGTGTGAAAGAGTCACTGAGCTTGTGGCTGGTGTAGGGTACACCTGTGTGTGGTTCAGAAAAGGCTCAGGGTCTGCAAGCTTGAGCATGGAACACCCAGACATTCTCTCAGTTTAATTGCTAGCTCTCTCCAAGGTCTGTGCTGGGCCATTTCAGCTTGCTTGCCCCAGTACAAATCTTTTGTAAAGGAAGGTAGCCCTCAGCAATGAGGATGAAAATGTAATCCATCTGGGTTTCCTAAAGGTTTTTAATAGGGCCCCTCATAAAAACTCTGTAGTGTCTAAGCTGTTGGAAAATCAGAAACTGAGAATATGAATTAGTTCTTTCAGTGGAGAAAGGTCACCAGTGGAGTCTGAATGGATTTGCAATAGGTTTCTTACTGATCAAAATATTCATAAGTAGTTCGAAAAAGGCTGGACAGCAAGGTGAGAGATGCTGTTGACAATGGACTGAGTTACTTGGGATCACAAAACCGAAAGTAGTGCTAGAGATATGGGTTTAATGGGACTTGCAGATTGATGTTAAATCAGCCAGTGCAGCTGAAAAAAGCAGACAAGCTTTTTGGCACACAAATGTTGATGAAATTGCAGACTGAAGGAGAGTAAGTCAGAGCTTAATACTAGAGCTTAATATTGGATCCGCAAGGAAAGAAAGAGACAGCAAAACACTGAATGGTAGCATCCCCATTTTCACCACCATTTCTAGAAAAGGTGGCTTAGGGGAGACCTTATCACTCTCTACAACTACCTGAAAGGAGGTTTTAGTAAAGGATTGCCTCTTCTCCCAGGCAACCAGTAACAGGACAAGAGGACATGGCCTCAAGCTGCACCAGGGGAGGTTCAGGTTCAACATCAAGTGGAATTTCTTCACGGAAGGAGTTGTTAAACATTGGAATGGGCTGTCTAGGAAGGTGGTGGAGTCACTGTGCCTGAAGCTGTTCAAGAAACAACAGGACGTGGCATTTAGTGCAATGGTCTAGTTGACATGGTGGTGTTCAGTCACAGGTTGGACTCGATGATCTCAGAGGTCTTTTCCAACTTGATTCTGGGATTCTGTGAAAAGTGAGCTGGATGGTAGGAGGGTAAGTCAGGGAAATATGCTCACTCTGTTCTCCATCATGCCTGTAGCTGTTGGCTCGTGTCAGGGCTGGGAGAGTATATCTRTTCTTTTCCTCTTGCAGAAGAGTGTTAATATGCTGGAAATAATATGTATTTCATAGTCTTTGTTATTTTCTAGATATCCTCTTTTTGAACAAGAATGTTATCAGACAGAAGTATGGTGTAATCTTCTACTGTTGGTCTCACCAGAGACCGTAGTGCCACAAAGTGGCCTATGTAACTCAGAGAATCACAGAATAGTTGAATTTGGAAGGCACCTCTGGAGATTGCTCTGTCTTATCCCGCTGCCTGTTTAAAAAAGTTATGAAATTTGGKTTTTAGAAGCTGAATAAGCAACAAAAGAGCACTTTTATCTTTGCTATGCCTCTCCACCCCTCCCAATCTGATAAACTAATCTTGCAGATCTAGAGAAAAGAACATCTTACTGAGAACATCTGACCTCATGCTGCATTTATGATTTCAGTGTAGAAATAATTTAGTTTAATGTTGTTCATTGTTGCCCATTTCTTACAATAGGGTAGCTTATCCCTTCAGTGAGAACTACATTTGCACTACATTCATAAAATGCAAAGCATTTGCTTAAGAAGATAAAATTATACCACAATTTTACACATACATGCTGTTTAAGTTTTTCTGTATAAATTACTTTGGCTATTAGAATGAAAACACAGCCCTTTTTATCATTTTGCATATTAAAAAATCCTATCTTTTGAAAAGTGTCAGTACTTAGAAAATAATATGATTCAAAATTCTTAAACACTGATTCTGCTAATACCTACTCCTGTTTGTAAACCTTGAGTAAAGTCACTGAACTCAGAGGAACYATAGGGAGGAAAAAGAAGTGTAGGAGGTACTGGAAGTAGGTCTTGATTGCCTAGATGATCCAGTGGTAAAATTACAGGTGGAAAATGCTTAATTGTATGACACATTAAAAAAAAAAAGAGATTGTGTTTAAGAACAGTCTTGAAGCAAAAAAGCAAAAATGTCTTTTTCATCTAGAAATTTAGGTATACACTAATTATTAGCTCTGTGCCATTAGTTCTGTGCTTAGAATATGAAATCTGAGTGCTGTCAGAAGGTGGTGGTACAGCTTGCACCGGTGTAGGCTGCTTCTTGATGTATCACTGCACAAGGACTGAAGGTCACTCTGTCCCTTAGAACAAATTCGYCTGACAAAAGCAGGATCTCAGTTTCCAAGATATATTTAAAAAGAGAAAGGAAAGGCTAGGGAATTAGGGGATTTAAAACCCCAAATCACAGGTTTGATCCTGTAAAGTACTGGGCACTGTTGCTCTATTTCAGCAAGACTTACATGTGCCTAAACCTTTTGTTCAGGGCTCAGCATTTAGCACTGTTTAATCTTAAATGAATAGTTCTTAAAAAGAAGATTGATATTTCCTTTCATCCGCAGATTTCAAAGGACTCTGTGAGCAGCTATGTATAGAAATTATGTAATAAAAATGAGAATTCAATTATGATTTCACAGTTAAGCATAGTAAAGAAAAAGACAGGAAATCAAAACAGAAACCTTCACTTTCTTGTGTCGACCTTTCACGTTGAACCTATATATAGTTTTATTTTCCTGTCTTTTTTCTTGTTTATTTTCAATGTGAAATCCTCAGACTCCTCATTYGTGGCTGTGAACTTGTGCAGAAACATAGGACAGGATGTGTCTTCTGAGTTCCCACATCTTGTCTTCAAACTGTGGCTGTCCCGTTGAGAGGAAAAGGGGCTGCTGTGTATTCACCTCTCATCCCCTTCCAAGCAAGAGAGTGGACAAAGGGCAAAATTCAGACTCCAACCTTGATAAAGGTAGATTTTACCTTTGAAAAAGGTAGGAGAGACCTATGAGAGCAGTGCAGGCAGTGTTTGCTAAGGACCTAGAGCTGTTTACTCTTCTTGAGCCTTGGAAGTGTGCTGCTTTGCTCCTGGTATGTTACACTTTTGTGTTGTTTCTTAGAGCAGACTGCTTAAATATATGTCCTCAGCTTTCATTTTATCTTATCCCCGATTCTGGCATGCTCCAGCTTGGTTCACTAAAACAATTGCATTTTCATGGATATACCCAGGGATATATGTTTGCAATAGGAATACCTGTGCGCTCTTGGATGGTCCAGGAGCTCTCCAAACTTCACTCATTTAAACTGCTTTTGTTTCTTCACATGTGTGTAAGAGGGTGTGTGTTCCTGCTGAGAGAATGATTTGGGTATTCATCTGAAATGAAACCCAAGAAATTTTTGCTAGAAATGAGAAGATGGTCAGTGATAGTTTGGCCTCAGTTTAGTAACTGGGTGCTAYTTGTTTAAGGTGCTGGCAGGGGAATCCATTCCCTATCCAACAACTAAAGGAACATAGTACTTATGTTTTGTACCTGGCTAAAAGACTGAATTTCCAGAAACACAGGATGCTGTATTACTAAATGGAAGATCTGCACATGAGCATTAAGAAATGAATGTTTGCATTCTATGGCCAATATTTACTGATTTCTACAGTCATAGTTTGTGAAACAAAAAAGAAAAAAACCCTTACTTTCATTAACCGTAATAGTAGTTTAGCTATTTTCACAGCATTAATCTTGCTGTTAACTGTTCTTTTCACAATGTGAGGAGACAGCATGTGACAGGAAAAATCTGTAACATCATTCAACATCTGATTATATGCCCTTTTTTCTCAAAACCAATTTTCATACCTACAAATATCAGTATTTCCCACTGGAATTGAAGGTGTAAAATATTGTCTTTCAAGCTGAAAGTTATTTAGGCAAAGATTTTTCAGTATTTGGGAATTCTGGCTGGATGATTTCTAAAGCAAAACCATATGTCGCTTACATGATTTGGCATTTCTCCAGTTGGATAGAACTTGAGTGGAAAAGTGGGGGAAAAAAAAAGTAAAACCTAACGCTAATTAGATGATAATAAATACAGGTGCTATACTGCGTGGAGTAATTCATCTTCGTAGCAAGCTGTGGGATGAGTCAGAGCCAGCAGATTCTGAGGGATACTGTTTTGTCCGTATATATTCCTGACACATGCTAAATCCAAATTAAGGTAAGACTTTTAAGGGTTGTATAACACTGAGATACTTTTCAAAATTACAGAGATGCAATATTGCCTAGCTATGGAAAAGAAATTGTATGTTTGTTTTTTTTTTTTGGTTGGGTTTTTTCTGGGGCCTTCTCACCGTAAATGTGATGAGTGTAGTACTAGGATAAAACCAGTGATTTGATGATAATTGAGAGATCCTGACCGGGCTTCCACATGCCCCCATCCCCCCAGACCTCCCAAAAATTTCCTTACCCATTCCGTCAACAATGTGCTTCCCCAAGAAGGTACCTTCCCTCTCCAACCAAAGCGTTGTTCCTGGCCTTATGTGGTTTGCCAAGACTGAGTTAGCTGGGACTAACCTGCCAACTGTCCTGTATAACTTGCTGTAGAGGGAAAGCTGTTATACATCTTCCCATTGCTTCGTCCACCACCACCTGCCCTGCAGATAGGAGTTCTGGCTGGATGCAATCCTTGGGCTCCTTCTCTTTCATGTGGCAGAGACCTTCAAGAAGGTTCTTTTTTTTTTTAAATTTCCAGAGATAGAAATGGATTCGGATGGTGTGGATTTGGCTCATCTACAGCTCTTTTGTACTCGGATGGGTTAAGCCTTTACATGTACTGGGGGTACTGGAGCTGCCTGACAATGGGGTGTTGAGTGTGTGGCCACACATGTTACATGCTCGAAAGTGAAGGCACAAAGGAGGCAGAATCTGTCCTGTGGAAATGGATGGTTGACAAACATGATTAGAGACTGAAAATTCTCAGTTGCTGCGTCTTTAGTGCGGAAGCTCACTGAGACACGCTTGTTTCTGAAATAACAGAAGACACAGTCATGCTCCAGCCTCCAGGAATTTACCACAATAATGTGTTGTGTGGTTTTGCAAGAGAAATTAAAACACAAAGAAAAACTCTTTGCATGAAAATTTGATTGAGCAATTAAAAACACGTAAATAATTGAAATGCAGGAACTATAAAAGCTTTCTATTATTCTCATTGAGAAAAAAAGTCTTTAAAGTGTAGGATTCAGACATTATTCTGGGGCAGAAAATAGCTGATATTTACAGTATAGATTACTCAATTTTCTTTTGCCTGATGAACAGGGCTCCCAAAGCTTATTGTGGCTGTTGTGTCATTTGTATAAGACACGTGGCTGCTGTGCCTTGCTTTTCTCAGTGTCCCCTCCCCCATCAGCAGAACGCTTTGAGCTCCAAACACAGATGTTACACTGTGCTCTTTGTGTGCATGTGTGTGTATGAGCATGTGTGTGTATGAGCATGAAAATGTGCCTAATATGCTGGAAAACCAAAGCCGAAGCACAGGACTTGGCTTGTGCCTGTATTACAGTCAGATGTTAGTGTGGACCAAGTGTAGGACTGATGTGTATGAACGAGTAGTGGTTTAAAAGCAGCCACGCTTAAATCAGCARTTTAATGTAAGGAGGAATGGCAGTTTCATTAAATAATGCTATGATCTCTCAACCATATTCTTAACTAGTAATCTCCCTGTAGCAAAATACATAGCTAATCAACCTCCTAGCCTGTCAGTAAACTTGCAGGGGAATTAAATCCTGGAGGAAGAAGCCCGTAGCCCCGGAGGAAGGCTGAGTGCATGTTTCACTGTCGTCTTTTCAGCTCATCTCAGTGGTCCCACTGCTAGAATGTGCTCTGTTGTCATGGCAACCCCATCTCCTGCTTCCTACAGGAAAGATTAGCTTGTACTGTGCACTGGAGAGAATTTAGGGGAAGTCAAGCTAATCCCTGGGTGCACTGCAAGAGAAAGGTTGGACCTCGCCTGAGGGATGCTGTATCTGCAATGATAGAATTGGCCTGCCACAGACACTGGTATTTAAGTTGAAGAGCAGAATTCACAGTAAGTGTCAGATCCTCCAGAGAGGAATATTGAACGAGGTTTTCTAAGTCTTGGTGAAGACTGTCCCATGCCAACAGTGGAATGACAGCAGGAGGCTGTGTGTGGAATACCAATATGTTTCACCCGTTCAGGTGGTATTTCAAATATAGATTCAAAGCCTCTGTTCCCTGGAAACTAGGTGATAAAATTTTAAAACATCRTTGTGAGACGTGCACATAGAAACCTGAAGCGTGTCTCATTTGGTGCATAAAGCTGAACAAGTGACGATGAGCATGCCTTACAAATTGTGTATGCACTGTGTGGCGTGCTTAAGAATTCCTGAGTGCTGAAAAATAAGTGGGAAAGCGTGAGGAAACTGGTCTGTGTGTGCTGCAAACTCAACTGCAAAAGTGCTGAACTATCAAATTAAGCATGAAAATTTACTACTCCTGATTCAATCTTGTTTTTTTCTTCATATAAAAACCCAAAMAGAGAAAACATGAGCTTTTTAAAGGTATAGTCATAATATGAGCTTTTCTTTGAGGAAAACTCATTTTAATGTAGCTGAGTTAAAGTGGTGTGTGACATGATGCAGTGTGTGAAATGTATGTTTGTTTTCTTGCTGGTAAACAGAGGATATTCTAGCTTTTCCATTTCTGGTTATTTTAATGTTCTGCCTTTCTTTGATATGATCCTGCATTTCACTTTAATAGATGCTCAAGATTCCCAGCTTTAAACTATGCTGTTTGCAGTAAGATTTTAACTGTCTTCTGTTTATTACTGTCAGCTTTTCCTAAACTAGTTTTTCCACCCATTTATATGTTCAGCCTATGTATTCTTGCATGTTTAGGATGCATGCTTTTTCTGTTTTTAATCAAAAAACCCCTTTATAATTATTTAATGGTTATTTTCTATATAGCAGTATTCTCTAACTTAGATCTATTATGCATATGTGTTTTACATGTATCACATATATGCATGCTTGTGTGTTTTTGCAATACATACATGCATACACATATGCAGACAAGTGGGGTCTTTGTTTTAATGAGGCCCATTAGTCATTCAAGATAATATAATGCCGAGGAAGTTAAAGACCTGTTTTCACCTTGCGGGATAGATATTTTTCTCCTATCTAAAAAGCTTATTGCTGAAAAATCCCAATAAACACACTCAGCCTGCTTAAAGAAACAGCATATCTTTTATTTCTCTATGTGTCTGTAGGGTTAAAAGGGGAATCATCTTGACTGATATGATAAAAAAGCACTGTGTTGCCTTTCCAGAGATTTAGTTCCATGGAATGGGTAGTTAAGCGACAGTGGTRTTTTTTTCTCCTCCCTCCCAGGACAGCTCAAAAAGAGTCACACATAAGCTCCTGATTGGTTAGTGTGAGAAAAGTCTTCTCTTAAAACTTCCCTTTTTTTGGCTGGTTTACCAAATAGTGAGAACATTGATAATCAATGTTACTATCTGTTTTCTTTGCAGTTAAAATCTCAGTACCCAGTGTACATCTATTATGGAGGACTATAGAAATAAACACAAAGGGTGTGGAAGCTTTAAGCCATTATTTAGGCTGGCCCTTGAATCTGTGCTAGACATATGGGTGACAGGGATTCCACATAAATGCCAAGCAAAGTGGGGATCGGGGTAAAGCAAAATTCATCAAATAAGTGCTTTTAATTAGAAAGAGCACTATGAAATTATTGCTTGATATCTGTCAAATTAAATTACTGATTAAAAAGTCCCTTCTGTGATAAAAACCTACTAGGAGAGATTTGCCTGAGGTTTCATTGTATATTTTCACCACCTCTGTGAGGATATGTTTTTGAGTGACACCTTTTAATGTAGCTGTTTACAGCTTTTAAAATAATTGAGATTGTTAAATGCACAATTTTTCTACCTTGTGTCCTTTCATTAAATTAATTATCCAAGAAGTTGGATTTTTTTATCTCAAGGCCATTATTTGTTTCCATTTATTTTTCTCCAGCATTTAACTTGTGTTAAATGGAATAATGTTGGCTGGTCAAACATTATCTCAGCTTATTTTGTCTTCTGCAAAGTGTGTGATTTTAGGAAATTGGTCCAAGTTTTATTAGGAGTTTTCACAAAGGGACTTGAATTTCTTATCTGCATTGCTAAACGAATGTAAACAGGACTACCTGCACGTGAGAAAGTGCAGTGGGGTTCAAAGCATGAATCCAAACCCATAACCTGTTTGCATTTTCTTCCAGGGAAAGGGTGTGAATGCTCGTTGTAGCAGTGAGATTGTGTTACACATGGGCAGGTGCAATTAGTAGAGACTGATCACACTCAGCAGTTCAGGCCACCAAACTTGAGGAAATTTCTGTATACAGTGTGTTTCAGTTAAATAAACTGAATTCCTTGAGTTACCAGAAACTTAAAAGCAGAGTTAGCTCTGCTTGCTATATACAAAAAAGTCAGAGTTCCTAGACTCTTAAGAATAATAGAAACAGTGTGTTCTGCCAGGGCTTCTCTTCAGCACTCTCCTGTTCTGAGAGCTGTTGGCTTCCCCACAGCAGTGGGTGAGTCCTCTGTCCGGGTTTTTCTTTTCATTCCTTTTCTGCCCAGCATTCCCACTCCCAACAGATATTGCACTCTTCCTGAACTGCCTTCTCTCTGTGCCACGCTGTCCCAGTGTTCAGGCTATCTGCTGACTAGATGTTGAAATGGCTAAAATAATGCTCTCTGATGTGCCTTTTCCATGCATAAAAGTAAGTAAGATAATATAATGTATGTACTGATTCACCAGAGCAAAGTTTTGAATTATGGCACCAAAGAGAAAAATATTGTCGATAGTGTGTCACTCTATTTCCTTGAAACATTTCTCACTATTGCAAAAATAGCCCCCAAAACTTGTACAGCACAGCTTCTGCCTACAACCTCCATTTGGAATTCATGACTAACAATTTATCTCTCTTTCACTGAGATTCTCATTTGGGGAAGAATGGGTAAGATGTTCAGCACTCCCCGCGTGGTACACTGCACCTTGCAGAACCTGGCTGTCTTTTAACATCCACAAGTGTAAAGTCACAAACTCTATTCTGTCCCAGAAGGGGTCTTGCTGCTGATATTCTCGTTAAATCAATAGCAGAAATCACACTTCTATACTATAAATAAACTTCACATGCAATGTGTATGTCTCTCCATATCAGAGATTTATCCAACACATTTTAATAAGAAAATAATAATAGTGATCGTATGTTTTCTTGGTTGCAAGGCTTATTTCCTGAGGCATCTCTGCCTCTTTATTTCTTTTAAAATGTATATATATATATATAATGTTTCCAAATAAATGGTCGATTTGATGGTAGCAGAAAGGGACCTCAATGAAAGAAGTGTGTCTTCACTTGAAATGGGAAGTTTAAATCTATTGAGATTCTTTATGTCTTTAAACATGAACTCAAATATTTTGATCAATATTTTTGTTTTCAACAAATCTGCAAGGTTTTAAAATATCTTTTGAGTTGATAGTTTGTCCTAATATGAAACAGTAATAGCCAGCCATATGGGGATATTTAGATTATTTTAAACCTCCTCTATCTTCCTTTTCCCCTCAAAAGTAAAACTCTGAAGCCACTAATTGTATGTAAATTGCATGAATTTAATGGACTAAATTATTTCCCAGGCTGCACACACTGGCTCCTGTAGACTCTAGTGAGATTAAGATCGTATGCATCCAAAGGTAGATTTCAGCCCTGTGTATGATGTTCTTCTGGCCAGCTCTCTAGCAGTTAATTAAAAAGTGCTTTCTCAGTGCTGTGCTGCTGGCTTTGTGGCTTACTATGTACTAAATTCTTTATATTAACTAAAGAGCTAAGCGATGCAGCAATATTAATTTTTAACAGGGCCAAACACAAAGGGAGAGAAACCAAGAATTCGTGGGCAGGTTCTCTCTTTCTAACAGTAGCCAAGATACTATGTGCTGTGTGTTTGGCAGCTCTAATACTGAAAGGAGTGCAAATTTTTTTTGTTGCAGTTACATTATTCTAGTTTTTTATGCTGTCATCCAATCTGAATATTTTTGGTCTTCTCCAGAGGTTGTTTGTGGGGTCATGATGGCAGGTGGCTGTAAGGAAGATGAGAGATGCACATGGCTCCTCTAGGGCAATGCTGAGTTGTTTTTTTTTTTATTCCAAATATCAAAATATCAAATGTTAATAGTACCAATAATATCGAAATTGCAACCACAGTAGAAAGTCATACAATAGGAATCCAGGGTTTCTGTTGTTCTGTTGCCAGAAGAGTCCACTGGAAGTTTTACAGGGGATAGAAGAATAAATGTGAGCTCAAGAAATGAGTGATTGATCTTTTCACATGTAGTGTATTTTATTTTATCATTGCAAACTCATTCTTGACAATAGATTAGTTATTGTATCCTGGTGTGGACCCCTTTAATGGTCTGTCAGTAGGCGAAAAAWCAGTAATTTTGAATTTGTCATTTCTCTAGTTGTTATCATTGAAATTGTTTTCTGAAACATGCTGAGGAAAGACAAGTGTTGTATGTGTGGGTTGATGGCAACAGCAGCAGCATTTCTGATTGCGTTTGTGATTTGTGAATGCCTTCAGTCAGCGGCAAACTAAATGGGATCTGATCAAAACTATCATTTGGATATTCAAGTCCATGACCAAGAGTGCTGTGATATTCGCTAATGTCCTTCCATTCTGCTCTTTACTGCTACATAAACTACTGCAGATTGTTTTTAATGGATCCTATTGTGGTTACCACATGATGCATTAACAGTATCAGTCCTTTTGACTGTCTGCAAACGTACTGTCAGCATACATTCATGTCTGATACAAAAGCTCAGACTCTGACCCCTGTATTTTGTCTTAATTTCCTGCATCATCAGCTGTAGTGTTGAGTTTGATTGGGACTCCTAGTGTAGGAATCTCCAGAAACTGCAGGTTTCAGTGTTGAAGTTAAAAATAAATGGTTTTTGGGAAAACAGACCACTTGAGAATTGGCTRATGACATCTACATAAAAGGGGCTCCACATCAGTGATTTCCGGTGATTTTCACATTAGTTTTAGATTTTTCACTAGTTTTGCCATTTTTTGAAAATATTTCAAATTAGAGCTATCCCAGGTGTTCTTCAACAGAGGAAAATTTTCATCTTCAAAGGCTTCTTAGGGGAGCCTAAAAGGTTTTGGACCAGCATTTCAAAAGCTTCCTAGAGCATTTTTCCTAGGGTAACATTGAGTGACAGAATCAGGAACTAGAAAATCTGTATTTATCTGCCAAGAGTATCCCTCAGGTATTGCAGACTTTTCTAAAAAAGATGATAGCCTTAGACTGTTTTCTAAATGCTCCTTACTGTAGCTGCTATGTTTGATGCTGGGTAGTAAAGGAAGGGTTTTTCTTCTAGAAAGACTGTGCTTTGAGTCCTCCAAAATGCTTTTATTCATGTTTTGGAGAATTAAAGATGGTAACTGCTTCTTTGCTTAGACAGCTGAAATTACTTTAAGTACCTGAACTGACATGTGGTTTGAGCAATCCATTTGTGTCAATATTTTTCTATATACTGGAGTCTGTCACACTAACTTAATCAGGGCTAGTAAAATCATGCTTTCCCCAGATTGTTTTGCAATTTTGGGACCAATTCATTATCTAGTTCTGAATTTTCTGTTGATTCCTACATGCAGAATAAGGAACAGTCTTGGAAAGCTGTCATACCTGGAGCATCAGGTACCGTCAGCAACAAACCTTCACAATCAAATCTGTGTGTGAACTGCAATTAATAGATTTGATTGTAGTGTGTTTACCACTGACAGCTCTCCCTTAGGTTGGTGGTTGTTGTTGTTGTTGTTGTTGTTGTTGTTGTTGTTGTTGTTTTGGTTGTATTATTTCTTCTGATGGCAGTTATTTGCAATTGCAGAAAAGGAAAAACCTGCTTGTGTTCTGTGAAAGAGAACAAACTAGGCATTCCACGCTGTTGAGTGTTGGTCTTATTGTTTGCTTTTACATTGGATGTAAAAGATAACAGACCCCCAAGACACTATTAGATATTAGAAATAACATTCTATCCGTGACCAGGGTCGAAATAGTGTGCTTCAGCATGCATAACCTTCCTGCTTGATCCAGTGGTAAAAACTTTCCACCCAGAAGAAATAAGGTTAATCTATTCTCACACCCGTCTTCAGATCCACGTTCTGCTTCTAAAAATTTTAAACTAAACTTCTGGAAAACACAGTTTCCTCAGGACTAGTTTGTAATTATTATTTAGGAAGGAAGGTGATCAGTGTATGAAGGTGATGTTAAGAATTGCAAAGCAATGATCTAGGCTTTGAAAGAACTTGTCAGGATTCTGCTGTTTTGAGGGACATTTATGGTTTAACTAAGCAGGAGAAATATTATTATCAAGTGTTGTTCGTTCTCATCATT
Organism: Amblyornis subalaris; assembly: GCA_018881555.1. Taxonomy (NCBI): domain Eukaryota; kingdom Metazoa; phylum Chordata; class Aves; order Passeriformes; family Ptilonorhynchidae; genus Amblyornis; species Amblyornis subalaris. The sequence goes on from JACAXG010000001.1 coordinate 8,081,847, forward strand.
GTTTTCTTTGCAAACACTGTGTTTTCTATGTTTTCTGGAAGCTTGGGAACAGGTTTTCCATACAGCTGTTTGTCATACATCTGTTTCTGTTTCTAATGTGCATTTTGATTAGATTAAAGTAGCTATACAATGATGATCCTTTCAAAATATAAAGCATKTCATGGGCCAAATAATCTTGTAAAGGGAAAACAAATTATAGAGAAGATTTTGAAATATCTTTGTCTTCTCTATCTAAAATAACACCAGGCATATCTGTGAATGCTTTTACTCTTGGCTTTTTCTTCCTGTCCAAGCTAGCTTTGCAACAGAGAAAATCATCTGTGGACAGAGCTCTTGGTTTACCAGGAGCAGCCTGCTAGTTTCCACACACAGATCTGTTGAGCCAGCTGAGCAAATGGTAATTTTTTACAATTCCATGCTGCCCTTTATTCTCAGTCAGTCCCATATAATAAGGAGGCCAAGTAGGTATTACAGTTGGACTCTTTGGTAAGGTTTTATTCTTTCCCTTTGTAGTGCTCTGACCTTTAACAACAATTTGTAAATAATAGTTCTTGAAATTTTAGTGAGAATAGGACTGATTCACTATGATTAAAACGTTCTTAAATTTCGTTGGTAATGGTGCCTTATCAAGAGTGTGAAGCACAGGAAGAGCACGTGTAACAATTACTCTGTGTGTGGACTGTACCATTGCTGAACTTTGCTGGGCTAACAGAAGCCCTTACGTGAATTAGAATAATGGACCAGTAATTTTATTTCCTAACAAATCTCTTCCGTCTGCMAAGAACCGTAAAACAGTTCCTGCATTCTCTCTGAAGAGTGGTATTCTGTTTGCCCTACCTTCTGGCCTTGTTGAGTAATCTGGTTTTGAGACTAGCTCTCAGTGATGTTTCAGCAAGGGCAAACAGCCTGCCTTTAACGAGAAGAAAATTTTTGAAATTTACTAAATAGTATTAAGTTCAGGAAACTGTAGTGTTTCTGTTGGCATTAGCTACCCAGAAAGGAATTGTAAAATGATAGTCTTCATGCAAAAGTTTTCAAGCACAAATAGTTTTCAAGTTTTAATCTTTTGTTTCTGATCTTGTTCCATACACGATCTCGTACTTGCCCTGTTCCCCACCCAAGCACAGTCCACTGCATTGCATGGGAGGGAAAGTTTGAAACAAGAGATACGTTGCTTAGTTAGGTGGCTTGGCAGTGAAAATTTCAAGTCCACAGCTCTGTTGAGGAATAGCAGTTGATATGCCAGAACTRTCTATCAGATCCCTTGGGCTTTGAGAAGTTTCTGGGCACTGAATCATAGTTACTTGGCCTGCCAGGGATATTGTGCCAACAGACCATCAAGCAAAATCATTCTCTTTTTTTGTGTTCAGATAGCTCTTACTCTAGTCCATTTTTAGCTGATGTGTGACCAAATGCTCAGCCATGTTTTGGGAATTGTAAAAAAATTATCAACTTTGATGAAAAAATATGGTTGATTAATTTCTTTTTTTTCCTGAAAATGATTTCTGAAAAGGAAAAAGCATGTTTTAGGTTTGTCAGTCAGATTGGAAGTCAACATGTCTATCCATAGGGTTATGAGGCAGTTGGAATTTAAAAGTGGTGGCTTTAATAAAGGCAGAAGAGACCTTTCTGTAATATTAATGCCTCATGGGAAGTCTGCTACCTTTTGTGCAATACCACCCAGTTGGGGTCAAATTCCTCACATCATAGATGTTTGTGGATAGAGTTTGCGAATCTGCCATTTTTCAACCCAAGTTATATTTCATGTTTCAGGATTTGTGACTTGGGCCATACAATTTTTAGTAGGAAAAAGCATTAACTGTTGTAAACTTCCAAGCAGATTCTAATATCTGGGTATGATAGTGCCTATACCTCTCTCTTGGCAGTTTTGGCATTCACTGCTTGAGACAGATTTTTCAGTCTGATCAAAGAGAGGTCAATCATCAGCACTGCTTATTTTTCTGCCTTGTAATTGTTGTCAGCATGCTAGAGAGACTCCAAACAGGCTTGTGTCCTGTACCTCAGTGGCAATATTTTTGTGTTCAGGTAAAGCTTTTTGAACATTCCTGGCTCTTAAATACCTTTTGCATTCTTTTGCTGGTGTTTGGGTTGACACTTAAGCATTGTAGATGCTGAATATTTTTAACTTACACTTAATACAGTGAAAAATACAGTAGGAAAGCATCATGGATACAACATTCAAAAATGGTTGCTTGCCAGATGAAGAAAGGCCAAGTTTGTTATCAAGTGCTGTCCTGTGTGACCAGAGTAGTGTTTTCACTCAAGCAGTGAGGAGACCACTTCCTGTAGTTACCTATGGCACACTCAAAGTAAGAAACAGTGATGTACATGCTGCCATGGACATTTATAAGCATTTCAAAGTGGCAGAATAAAAAGCAAACTGAATTGAAAAGGGACATGTAATTTATATCACTCAGACAATCTTATTTGCTCAAGTTTGTAATAGCAGCTTTGCAAGCTCTGGARTTCACTGAATTTCTAAACTTACAGTTTATCTGTCATAGAATCTATACTTGACTCACGGAGACTCTGTCTCAGCAAAAACATTAATTACATCACAGTCACTAAATAAGGAAACAGGAACCCTTATGGAATCTGACACTTGGATATTTACTGTTCTGACTTCTCAGGTTCACTAACATCTACTTTCCTAATGTATTGAGGAAGTTTTAGTTCATTGTTGGTAATGCTAGAACTTCATAGAAGTACAAAGCCTATAAGTTCCTTCTTCCTAGTCCACTTACTTGTCTTCTACTTCTTCCCAATTTTATGTTTATTACATATTTTTAAAATGTGAATTTTTGTATGTGAATATTGGAGGCACTTATTTTACTCTCTGCTGAGGCAGGAAATTTTCCTGAAAGCCTCTATGTTAACATGAGTGGAGACAACTGATCGGAAAGGATCTGACAGAATTGTTCCAGAGTGAAAAACAAATCTTTTGCAAAAAACCCAGTTGATTTTACCAACATTATAAAATGAAAACTAGGAAAAAAAATAAAAAAGAAAATTGTAGTAAATGTTTTCACTTCTAGTTTTGAGGAACTTTCATGTCCTAGCTTTTAGTATGCAGTTGTAAGTAACAATAAAATTGCTTTAATTTAAGTAATACAAATCTTTGGACTCTACTTTTCTGAGGAAAAAAAATCAATAAAATTAGACTGTGATTTTGAAATCCTGAACTATAGAGCTACAAAGCTGCTGATGAAGAGTCTAATGAGTCTGAACTATTTGTAGAAATCTTGTTACTGAGAGTTATGCTGTCAACTCAATTGAACTATTTTTATTATTGTAGTGCTACTCAAAATATTGGGCTGACAGGGCACTTTGATCTCAGTTGCTCTTTGTTCTATGCGCCTAAATTGCAATTGGAAACTACGGACACTGTGTACAAATTGCAAATATAAAATAAGTCTTCTTCAGAAAGGTTCTAAAATAAAACTTAAAATACAATAATAGAATCCATTGAACTTCAGTAGAACTCTTGCTTTTCATCCATCTGGGCATGTATGGGTATATTTTCCCAATTCTCTCTCTTTTTTTTTTTTCATTGGGTAGGTAAGATTTTTCCTTATTTCTACTCTTTGTAGTCATCTAGTGATAAACACAATATTAACAGACATATGATTTTTCCTATTTCAAGAGGAAACATCTGCTCAGTTCTCTGCTAGGAAGATAGCAAACAGGCAAATCCAGCAATTTGTACTGTAAAGTTTGGGGGCTCAACTCAGAATGTGGGTTAAATGTTGATAAGGACATATGAAGCTCAAAGCAGTTTGTTCTCTCCCGRTTTTACTGATGGAGGAAGCATAACGAGCCTTTCCATAGCCTCTCTGCTCTTATGGAAGAGTAGGCAGCAATTTGCTGAGGGGATGCAGAGCTGTCAAGCAATTACTTATCTTGCTTGCGCTCGAGGCTTCACCCTTCCAGAAAGAAATACAGACTGATACCACTGTGTGAACTCACTCAACACACTAAAGCTGGTGGGCTACATTTTAAAGGGCTTTATTAAAAACTCCAGGTTTTGGGGCATCCAGTCGGCAGAGAACTTCTAATGACTCCAGCTTGATCTCTCCTCTTTGCTTTTGTCTTCTGGCAGATCCTCATGAAGTAAAATTCAACAATACACACCTGCACTAGGTCTGAATGACAGATAAGTTTGACATAATTCTTTTCAGCCCCATTTGGGTTGAAGTTTAGGCACCAAACATGCACCTACATGTTACTCTTTGTCTGCTGCTGGCACAGAATCAGATTCTTCTTGCTGCCAGGAATGGCGGCAGCTGCTGCTTATGCTAAAGGATAAGCCCCTTCCATGCTGGACAAGGAAGAGGAGAGTGTGAGATCTCTTAGATTACCTCTTTTTTAAGGAAAAGGCTTCATATTTATTCTTCTCATAATATGTTGCAGTCTCAAACATCTTTGTTGCTGATATGTTCTGTACATGGTTGGAATTTTAGTGACCCTCAAAAGTAGGAGTCCTATTTGCCTGCCTGAGCCGTGTTTCCCAACCTTCCTCAGTTCCTAGCTTCTTTTCAATAAACTGCTCTGGAGTCTGGAGTCCTCTTTGGGATGAGCATAAGGCAATACCTCTGGCATCACTCATGTGTTGTCGGGCTGAGAACTTGCTCCTGCAATGCTTGCCCAGAGATGGAGCTCTAAGCCACATTCTTGGTGCTAGATGATGTTTTGTCTGCCCAACATGATCCCATAAGCGGTGTAAAAACTTTTAGACAAATTGCAGTTTTTCTGCCTTAAGAACTGCTTGATAGAGTCTTTGCCACAAAAAGCGCCCTAGAGGTTTCTCCAGAGTAAGGGGAAAACCAGGAATTTTTCTCCCTAGAGGCAGTAAGAGCTGTGTGTTTTCAAGTGTAAATGCCAAAGAACAAGGACAAACCATATATGTAGTGGTAATAAGACTACTGTGCACCCAGTGAGCTTTCAAATTGGTTATTTTTGTGTACAATACCCTCCTAATAGACATTCTCCTTCATCTCTTTGCTGTGCATCTGCAGAGACAGCAGCTCTGCGGGCGAAAATGTAAGCATGCAAGTCAGTCATGAAGCTTTATAAATGAGCCCTTCTATAACACTGTGACTTGCAGGGCAGTACTATTTTTCTGATAGTTTCTGATGTCATGGCGTGGCAGTTGTTCACTGCTCTGTTATTTAACATTATAATTGAATAAAATATCTTCCTGTTTTGTGCCTCCAACAAGAAGAGATGTTTACCCATGGAAAATTGTGAATTACTGGAAGGTTTGTTTGATAATGAAATAAGATTTACGGCCTAGCTAATGCTGATTCCACTGTGTGTGTGCATGTGTATATCAGATTTAYTGTACTCTTGTTGACAAGGCTAAGGATTAGTTTGCTCTGTTCCTTTTTCTTTTCATAAGCTTATGCAGTGAGTGATCATATGAAGTAGCTCCTGACCTATTCCTCCACCAGTGAAAACAAAAGTAAGGAATTTGTTGATAAACATCACAGAAACTGATGGACATTTCAGGCTTAAATTCAGTGCAAGTTAGTTCCATAGCTGCATTCACAGAAGTCAACCACATCAGGAAAGCATATGTGTCAAAAGGAGAAAAAAAATTGTTATTGTTATTGAGGTTAACTGAAGAGGACAATTAATACATATTCTTGTAATGGAGTAAATGCAGTCTCACTGGGAATAAAGGGACTGACCTCTGTGCACATTACCCTGCTCTGTCCTCTGGAAATGCTCTTGCCCACCTCTTAATTCCTGTTCCTTGTTTCCTCGATATGGTACTGACATTTTAGTGGAAATAGAAATACTGGCAGTAACTTTTCGGAGGAGCAGAGAAGGGTGATTGAGGTTTATACAGATTCAAAGAAAGACTGGATACTTGGAAGGAAAAAACATGTTGAGCATCAGAATTTTACTAGAAACCACATCCTGCTCAGAAAAGCTTTGAGTTTAGAATTATTAAGGGCTCAGCAATCCACAGGAGGGAGAATTGTATATGCTTGCCTTATTCTCTTCTCTAAACGTCTCTTAATAACCACTGTAGGAGGTAGGATATTGGATTAAATGGATTTTTTTATCTGACCAACTATGACCATTCTTATGCTTTATGAAATGAGAAGGTCTGAAATCACCTTTGTACCTCCATTAATTCGACCCCTGTTCTATATCATAATTTGAAAGGGAATGGAGATGATGAATAGATAGAGTTGATTTTGACTGGATTTTAAGTTATGCATTGAACTTTGCTTCAAACATGACTTGTGATGTAAATGAAGCACAACCAAACACATAACTGTGACAAATTGGTATTAAACGGTCTCTGTGAAAAGTAGTGGGAGTGAAATGTGTCCTTGCCTTTTTATCAGTTCATTTAGAAAAGTCTCTATAATTATTTTATACTATGGAAATTTCTGTGAGTCAGCACTGTACATCACCTTTTGTCTGATTCATGGTGTTCCTCTCCCAAAACTCTTTGTTGTCTGTTGTCACCAGTAGAGTGGTTTTTTTTCAGTAGCTCCCATTGGGAAGGTTGCCTTGGTTTTGTGGAATTGTGGAAGGAATGGAACTAACTTAGTTTAGAATATTTGTTTATGTAGCATATTATTTTTGTTAAAGTTGTATTTTAACATAAGAAGATAAAACACATGCACTATTGAAGCCAAAGGTTAAGGAGAACAGCATAGTAACTCAAAACTGGTCTGGAGCTTGTCACTCTCTGGTCTGCAGTACTGTCTCTTGAAAGTGACTATGTTCAAATGAATTGGWTTGCTAAGGGTGTAAGGTGGTGTTTAGCAAGGTCTGGGCTGGTGGTATCCAGCCCAACAAGATTAAAGCAACCTTCATCATACAGGATTTTGGTAGACAATCTTTAAGAGTGGGTGTTATGACAGCCTGCATTTGCACAGCAAGAAGTTTCAGTCTCACTCATCCCACTCAGCTCACTTGCTTCCAATCTCCTCCTCCTTTTAGAAAGAACAGTTACCCATCTTGCTGCTTCTCTCGGAGATGCTCTGTCGACAGGCAGCCCACTCAAAGTGTTCATTTAACCTGAGTGCCTGCTACCTTGGAGTTTGCAGGCATCAGTGTCTGCTTGGGCTGCATGTATGGCCCTCTCCCATCTCCACTCCTTAGCCCCAACAAATGCCTTGTTCATTTGATATGATTAATTAGACTCATTATTACTAGGAATGGTTTTGGCTTGTAGGATGCCCTCATGTAGTCAGACTGTCTCAAAAGGGCCAAAGGTGCTGTAAGGTTAATTGCCTTTCCCTTGTTTTTGACTGCTTCCTAAGTAAGATATCTGCCCTTTCAGTGGATCTGAGGTTCCATGTGGCCATATGGTTGTGGGACTGTGCCACATTACTGCTGTTAGAGCTGAAGCCAAACACTATGGATTACTGACTAGTAAAATGTGTTTCAGGTAGCTGAAATCTCAGCTATATAAAGTACTAAAGCATGCTCTAAATATTAATTGCATTCTCACCTGGGAGTTAATTCGAGAGAGGGTGGGGATTTATTCAGAGATTTGCCTTTATGTAGAATGACTTGCTAACTCCTTTATGACTTACCTGCAAGGAATATGAAAATTTTGGGTGATTTAAAGTATCAAATTGATAGCTAAGAGATCCTTTAGAACATCTGGATATTTTTCTCTCAAGGAAACAAGTGAGACTATATATACATACCTTGGTTTGCGAATCACAGTGTTTCAACAACACTTATATCAGAGTTCAGATCTTAAATTTGTGCTCTCAGAAAACAAGTGTTTGATGAACTTGTTATTCGAGCCAGATTTGGTGCACACTTCAACTTGCTTTCCTTTAAGAAAGCGCTCTTATTGAGAACAGTGTTGAGCATTTGACATATTTAGTCTGAAGACATGTCTTTCTGGGTGCAACAACTGTATGTTATCTTGTAACAAAAGAATCTCTAATTCTAGCAATATATGTTGTTTGCCGATTCATAAATCTAGACATTGTTTGGTAGGAGAACATTCCTATAAATCAAGACCTAGTTTACTGCTCTGAGAGTGTCCTTGAAATACCAGCTGCCACTGATATCACCTTTCAGAATCCAAGGTGTTAAATACAGAGAAATTGGATTTTGGCAGAGATTTAGGCCATGATAATGTGAATGTCTGTGGCAGATAATTTAAGTGAAGGATGCAGTAGTTCTAAGAATCAAAACTTATATTCAGAGCATCTATTTGCTCGGACTTTCTTTGGCATTGTCTTTATCTCCATCATTTCCAAGTTTCCTTCAAAAGCGGGGAGAAAAGCTAACACAGTGGTGATTGCAATGAGCCTGAAAAGTTCACAGCAGGAATCTGGACTTCTTATGTGTTCAAAAATAAAGCTGGTGCCACTTTGTATCTTGCTGGTCTCAGCGGGATCTAGAAGGAGGAGCTGGAAGCTGTAATGCAATGTGATGAATAAGACACTAACTTGAAGTAAAAAAATTACTGCATATCTTGTTTTGAGAATTAGAATCATAGAACTGTAGAATGGTTTGGGTTGGAAGGGACCTTAAAGGCCATCCAGTTCCAACACTCCTGCCATGAGAAGGGACACTTTTCACTAGACCAGGTTGCCCAGGGCACCATCCAACTTGCCCTTGATCACTCCCAGAGATGAGGCATCTAAAACATCTCAGGGCAACTTTTTCCAGTACCTCAGTGAAGAATTTTTTCCTAATACCTAATTTAAACCTACCCCCTTTCAGTTTAAAGCCATTACCCCTTGTTCTGTCAATTACCCCTAACATGGAGAGTACTTCGACTGAAGGTGTCCCAAGGGCATTAGTCAGAGCAGAGGATCAGTGTGGAGCAGTGTGCAAGGTGGAAGAAGGAGATGTTGGCATCAAGAGGTTTAAGAAATACCAGTCCATGAATGAGAAGTCTATGCCTAAGCCTGGGGAGTTGTCTATGCTTCAGCAAGAAGGTGGCTGCTGTGTGATTGAAAGGTCTTTTCCCTCTGCTCTTCGAGTATTTTTCTGAGGGGTGATGTTCTTTAATCCCTGGAAGAGGATCTCTGCATAGATGAGGGAGGCCCCAGTTACCTCTTTTTAAGAAGTGAAACACATACATGTTTTGCAGTCAGACTCTTCCTTTTCAAGCTTACATAACAAAACCAGTTGTAGATGTRCTTCCATTCTTCCAGCATTCTGGGGTAAGAGCTTGAAAACTGCACAGTTCCCAAAGACATGTCCTGCCATGAGCAAGCAGCAGCATTTGATGATTGATTTGCTGTCATGGTTGATGTCTGTGGGTAAAAGCGGCCCTGGGTGGTGACAAAGACATGAACTGATCCCACAGCCTCTTTCATGACTGCCCCCATACCCAATGCAGGGCATGGAGCCCCTCTRCTCCCTCCTTTCTCAGCTCCCAGTGCCCGTGGCAGGCTTCTCTGGAGGTCTTCCCACAAAATCTGCCCTGCAGCTGTGGTTCAGAGAAGAGACAGGATTCGAAAATGTGCTGCCGTTGCCTCAGTGGAGTTTTATACTGCACTCATCAGCCAGCTGTGGGAAGGGAGGCTGGAGTGCGTGTTGACCGGCCGTGGGGCCGAAGTGAGCCCAGGGAGGAATGCTATGGTTTGCTGAGCTTCCTGCAGGAGGACAGCCCTGCAGTGTATTCGTGGCTGCTGCCCCACGTGCGCTGGGCTGGGGTGGACCTTGTCTCTGGGGTGCACCTCGTCTCTACAGAGTCCTCGACAAGGAGCAGGGGCCAGTGGCCATAGCTGGACAAAGCTCCATCTCCCCTTGGTGTCCATGTGATGGYCATGAGTGCTTGCAGTCCCTGCAGGCCAGGGAGTGGTCAGGAGGTGTTTGGGCTGTGGCTGCCTGTATCCGAGGATGAACATGCCTTTCCTCTCCTGGGGCAGACCTTCCTGCCTCTTTTCCCAGAAACCGTCGTTCCTGATGTGGTCTGTGTTTCTGATACCCGAGAAACTTGCTTTAAAGTAGCCTTATTCTTAGCAAAAATAGACAGCTGCCCAGTGATGACGAATGTACTAAACCTTGTAATCTAGTTACCTTGGTAACATCTGTAAGAAACTAGTGCTAAACCACTTTCTGTTTTTTCTTCATCTCTTTTATAGAAATACATGTTTCTGTTTACTTGACAAAAGTATGATTTACATCATRTCCATTGTAGCCATTCTCCTGAACATTATCCTGACAAACAACAGTTCCCATTTCTAGCAAGCAAGGGTAAATGACTGTAAAAACAGATATTTGACATTATAGTAGAAACTGAGATTTGCCATCAAGTAACTAAGCTTTTGCTAAGAAAAGCCAAAATCTTGTAAAAATTTTTTTATTGTTTCAGGGTATTATAATGCTTGATCACATTTACTCAGCATAGGAGTCTTTTCAGTGGTCATGTTTTAGAACAAATGTAAGATTATTTTTTCTTCTGCGTCGTAACATTCTCACACATTTGTAAGTTTTAATTGTCATCCATTTGTCATGCAGGGGAACAAAAAAAAGAAATAAAAGCATTACTGCTAGTCAAAACTAACAGCTGTCCTTGAGAATTGGCTGTTCCTGGATCTAGCTCTTAGCATGGCTCTCATCATTCCCATTTAGCTGTCTATATCCTGATAGTAGTTCCTCTGCACTGCATGACCTGGGACACTTGAGTGCCAGCACACAGAAGTTCCGCAGGGATCAGACTTCTGTGCTGCAGGGTAGGCAGTGCCCCACCTTTTAGGTAGTTCTTTGTATCCTCTGGTTACTCACTTGTTTCTCTCTTTGCTGCCAACAGTAGGGAGTTTTCTGAGCCCTTCAAAGGGAAGAGCATCCTTCACTCAGTGACCCATTCAGTAATTGATTTAATTAATTTGAAACTAACTGTCACTTTTTAAACTGATAATCAAGAAGCCAATTATCTGTTGACAGTCCTAAATACAAATCAGCAGTAACCAAAGTGTTTCTCTGTTAAAGAAATCTGGATTTCTTTCTGATGTCTCAGAGCTTTTAAAATTAGTTGGAAATATGGCTACTTTCTCTAAAAAAATAAAGACCCTATATTCCRTTATAAATAAAGACCCCAGAGAATTCCATTTTCTATTTCAGAATATTAAAACTACATATTTATTTCTGAAAGTGTGTTTAGAATTTTAGCCTTCTTTATGTGTTATGGCCTTGAAGATGTAAGTCTCAGGGCATGATAGAAGGTTTATCAAGGATCAATCCTGCTCTTTTTATTCACTTACATAGCTGAAATCCTCAAGCAGCATTGCTCTATTGCAAGTTTGGTTGGTGTATGTATTTAAAAGTCTTATTCTTGGAATATCTTGTATTGTATATACATTTGTATTTGCAAGAAGTAATGTAAAAGTGGTACATACCAAAGCATAGTTTCATTTGATTTCATTGCAGCCATTAATTAGACAGCATTTTATAGAATAACAAAAAATGTTCCTTAAATACAATAATTTTAATTATGRCTCTTATTTTGTATTCTTATGAAATTAGATTTTTTTACAGGTTTACAAAAAAAACAATTTTAAAAAATGCGTTCATAGTGCATGCCCAGTTCTGTATACTTTATGGCATAAAAATGTTGGATGACTACAGCAAGCAAAACACTGAAGTATGATAGCTTGCTATGGCTTTCTTGGTATTTAATTGAATTAGATCAGTACCCATTTCTCCATTATTTTCTTCTCTTTTAAAAATCTGCTCTGAGAATGGTGAATAGTTGTTTTTTACATGATGGTGAGTGAACAATTTGATTAATCACGTAGTTTAAGCATGAGTATTTCTGAGAACATCTGTTAAAGGATGTGTCCTGATGGTTTTTTTGAATTCCAGATGTGAATAAATGTGTTTCCTTCTTTTTCTTGGAAATTGTTTAGAAGGGCCCAAAACCAGATAGTATATTAAGGTGCTAATATATTATGGTCCATCTCATCCCGTATCTCCAGTTTCAATGTGAACGCATTTCTGACTACTAACTCCCCAGTTTTGTTTCCAGCTTCACTGTCTGCAATAAGCATAGGCTTCTAGTGCCCTGGGCAGATGTTTGCACCATTAGCTAAACCATGTAAATTGTCAAAAAAGAGGTGCTTTATTTCTGCTGCCATTTAATCCTTTGAAGGATAAATTGTTTTACTAGAGAGCCTGTTGGCCAAAAGATTGTTGAAGTAAAGAAGGGCTGAGTAGTAGCACAGGTGGCAAATTCCAGTGCTGAAAAAGCAGGATACACAAACCCATAAGTATGTGAAGACACCTGTTAATCATACAATCCAGCTGTAAAATTTTAGGGGTAACAATGACACATCCAGAGTTTTTGGGTGGAGCCTTCAGCTTTATAATTTAATCCACTATTGATCAGTGTTTTTAAATATATTATGACACAAAATGAATGAACAAAATGAATGGGCACCTGAACAAAATGAATAAAGGATCTTTGTTACTGGAGTCAGCTCTTCCAGTATAACTTCTATTGCCAGCAGCGAGTACATCAGAGTAAATCAGTATTTACATTGTATCTCTGCAAGAGGATGTTTATGGGTATGACATGTGCTGTTCTGCACTCTTAAAACCCAAGAATTACATTCTCTCTCAGAAATATGCAATAGTGCACTAATGAGCATGGTATAAGAATCTAAATAGATCTATAGACATATGAAAGGACAGATTGATTAAGGCAGACTTTATCACTTTGTCCCTAAAAGTCCTTTGTGATTATCTTTTATGTACACAGTGATAATAAAGTGTCAGCCCAGATAATTTCCCTTAACTTAGTAATATTCTATGGATTTGCTTAAAGCTTTTATTGAAAGCGTGGAGGAGCATGTGTGCACATTTTGCAGAAATGTATTGGTGCTAGTAATATAAACAGTTTTCATTCTAATTTGAAAAACATTGTGAATATATAAATTATGTTTGAACTGGACAGAGATGATTGTGTGGCATGTGACTGAAAATATATATTTTTTAATAGATGATTCAGCCGCAGAGAGTTTTAATGGCAATGAGACCGTGGGACACAGTTCCAATGCTTCAGGGGGAACACACTGCAGGGAGATGGCAGAAACCAACAGTAATGGCAAAACAAATCTGGAGCAGGATGAGCAGCCTCTGAACCTGAGTGACAGTCCCCTCTCTGCTCAGCTGACTTCAGAATACAGACTAGATGATCACAGCAGTAATGGAAAGAACAAATACAAGACTCTCCTAATTTCTGATCTCAAGATGGAACGGGAGGCAAGAGAAAATGGAAGCAAGGTAAGATGCTTCCACATGCTCCAGATATGAAGTGTGTAGTTTAGAAAAGAAAAAGATTTGCGAGGCTGAACTAAAGGTTATTCTCAGCTAAGCACTTAATGCAATGTGTCTAATGTTTGTCAGATCATTACTCAGATGCTATATGTAGATTTGTATGCTCTGTTACACATATGTGATGCATATGTACATTAAGTGTATGTGGATGTACACAGGTGAATACATATGTCCAGGCATATATATTGTGCTGACACAGACAAAGAATGGTGCAGTTCTCCATCAGACATGAATTTTATCAATCCATTTCTTAAGAACTGTCTACATTACCCAATTGAAATATATATATATTAAAATATGTATATAATGTTATACATATATATATGTTTAAATATGGAGACACGTATATATATGTGTATTTGTAGATGGCCATCTCATCACATGTAATATCTATCTGTAAAATTGTTGTGGTTCAACTCCAGCTGGCAACTAAGTATCTCACTGCTGCTCACTCACTCCCCTCCCCTCCCCACCCTGGTGGCATGGGGAGGAGAATTGAAAAAAGGTAAAACCTATGGGTTGAGATAAGAACAGTTTAATAACCGAAATTAAGTATACTACTACCACCACCACCACCACCACTACTACTACTACTACTACTACTATTGATAATTGTAATGAAAAAAGAGACAACAAAAAGACAAAGAGGAATAAAATCCAAGAAACACAAGTGATGCACAATACAATTGCTCACCACCCACTAACTGATGCCCAGCCAGTGTCTGAGCAGCGATCGGCAGTTTCTGGCCAGCTTCTCCCAGTTTATGTACTGGGCATGATGATCTGTGGTATGGAATATCCCTTTGGCCAGTTCGGGTCAGCTGTCCTGGCCTTGCTCCTTTCTGGCCATTTGTGCATCTGCTCACTGGCAGAACCTGGGAAACTGAAAAATCCTTGACTTGGGATAAGCACTGCTTAGCATCTACTAAAACATCAGTGTGATATCAACGTTATTCTCAGACTTAATCCAAAACACAGCACTGTACCAGCTGTACAGTCCCCACCAAACTCTCTCCCACCAAAACCAGGACAAGAATGAATCTGTATGAATGTTAAGTGTGCATGCCCAAGAAAATTACTACCAGTGAATTATCAGCATCTGAAAGGAACTGATTTGGTTCCTTCGTGATTGTGTTATGCAGGCACCTAACTTGAATTAAAGCTGACAAGTTTGCTTTAAGAAGCTGTAATCCCCTGAGGGCTTTTCTCTGTAGTTTCTATTATGTGAGTAAGGAGAAGCAAGGGTGTTATTTTGTCGATAAAGACAGATCCTAAAGATTAAGTTAGCTGGCTTTCTAGGCTGGTGTTTTTCATGAGGGCCTACAGTAGGGAGGGTGAAGAAATGGCCTGTGTCRTAGAATTTACCCATTGATCTTACTGGTGACGAGTTCCTTTTTTTTATCTGATAACCAACTGGCTTACCGCTTTAACAGCAGCAATAATAGAATGTGAGTCCTGGATCCAAAAACTATTAATGCTAGTCAGTAGCTTTCAGTAGCCTGACAACATAGATATACTTTGAATGGGCACATTTTTTATGGTGCTTTGAAATAGGACTGTTAAAATCCTTAGGCATACCTAGAAACGGATTGTATATGACTGATATCTAGAGAACAACATTTAATTATGCTAAGGTTTTATCTCCTATCTTCATTGCCTGTGGAGTAAAAATAAAAACTTGTAATGTTTTTGTAACTTAAGTGTCTTAAGTTTTAGTGGGGAGAACAAAGGGAGATTGTTGGTCTTTCTCATGGCCATTTAGCAAATCATGTACCCCAACACCTTCTCCGTAAAATCTTTATGAAAAACTGTTTATCTGTATGGAATATTTTTTCTCTCACAAACTTGTATTTTATGGAACGTGTTCTGACTAACTGTAGTCTCAGTGTGTGTATACACCCAGTGCTGGACTTACTCAGTACTTTGGCTGTTGCACAGTGAGTCCCAGATTGGCTGATATGAACAGTATCTTCTTTTGCTTTGGGGCAGRTTGTTCTAATGAACCTTTTATAAGCCTGTCACCCAAATATTGACAGACACACAGGCTCTTTTGCCTGAGGTAGGTTGCTGCTTTTGCCATCACTCTTGCAAGTACACAAATAAGCTTGGCAAGGATAGGGAGGAGTCTTAATGTGAAATTCATTTGTAGCTAAGACAAGAACATAGCCTAATGTTCAATTGCCAATTTTAATCATTTCCAACTCATATACAAAAAAATATATCGAAAAGTGTTAAAAATCTGTTTGTAATGAATTGAGATGACAATCAAAGCCATCTCATTCTTTGTTACTCTACAAATTTTAAGAGGCCAGAATCATCCCCCACGTCAATACATTCTTTCACACTTGCTGTCATCCTACCCACTCTATACTGCCAACAATATGCAGATTTGTCTCCCCTTTGTGTCCTAGTGAAACTCATATTGATGTTTACAGTTCATTTAAGTATACGATTTATTYGGTATGCAGTAAAGATTATGGAATATGGAGTAAAGACTTCAAGAAGAACGCAATCTTGGAATAAACAAAAATTTGTCAGAGATTTTTAAGCTGACCTAGTGAAAAAAAAATCTCATTTCTAAGTAGAGGGAAATATATTTCAATTATAGGGCTAGGATTGGAGGAAGAAATACATTATGCTTCCTCCAGCTTCTACAATGGCCCATTTAACCTGCACCAAATGTTATTTGCTTGGGATGGTCAAGACTGTGAAACCTAGAGGCAAAGGAATGGAACTAAGAAGATCTCTTGCCTGACATGTTCTGATAGATAATTTTGTATGTGCTACAGAATTACGATTAGAAGAAGCCATTGAGATAAAAATGGTACTCTTTCCATCATATTTTCTTTGTAAATGTGACTGCTAATAGGCAAATATTTTTTGGAAATGGTTACTTCTTTGTGGAAGTTCAATTTTTAGAATACTCATCTTGTCCATACCTATTTGAAGCAATTATATGCTTATGCTATAGGGGAAGTTTGCTAGATGGTGGTTCTCATTCTGCAAAAGTCTTGGATGTCAAAACAGGGATACTTAACATTTTCCTAAAGTCATGCCTCTCTAATGGACACAGAGGATATAATTAGTGATTTGTAAGAAATGTAGGGTTTGGGTTTCTTTATAACAAATCAAGTTTTCTTGCCTGAAAAGACTCTGATAAATAACTGGAGATTAGATAACCCTGCAAACAAATTTTAAACCAACTTTTCAAACAACTAGGGTATATTATTTAAAGAATGCTTTGTTCAGTCACTTCAGCATATGACTTTTAAAACCGGATGTTAGTAACGCTCTTTAAAAAAGTATGACATTTCAGTGGACAGTATTACTTTGAATCCTCAGTTCCAGGCAGTGTGTATGTGTGGTAATCTCTTCTTTGAATAAAAAGACCATGAGGTGCAGTGGAGGGAGTTTCCAAATTGTAACCTTAAAATCTGATCCAAAATGTTTTACTACTCACTGAAAAAATGTTGTGCAAGGACGAAATTGGTTTTCGTGTTGTTAAATACATATATGTACATATGTATATGTGTACACAGATACACTTTATATATATGTTTTTATTAAGCCTATTTTAGGGAACAGATCCACCAGCAAGACTTAGATGTTCACAGTAGTAGAAATTTCTAAAACTATTCAGGGCTAAACTGAAGTCTGTGAAATTTTGCATAGCTGCAAAACTATATACATAAACCTACCTTAATGGAGCTGGGTCTTTGTACTACAAAAGACTTAAAAATTATTCATCAGCAAATACTCTGCAAATGCAGTTCTATGCATTCAAATAGTTAAGCACACATATAAATTATCTTAGATCATTGCTTACRTCTCAGTCTGTTGGGTTTTTGTATGATCATGGTGAAGGCTTTTTTATTGCTGATTCTTTTGTTGTTGCTACTTCCTGGACCATATATTTTATTTTGAAATGTTATTATATAGCTTTATCTCTCCTTCATTATTTATTTCATTAAATATAGCAAGCCTGCTCCTTTTAAATTATTTCGTCTCTTCTACATTTGGATAACAAGGGTATTGTAATACAGCATGGGAAAACAGGCTTTTGAGCTCACCAGTTATACTTAGATTGTGCCATCATTTTACCTGGATTAATAAATAGTTCATTATGTCTGTATTGCAAGGGGGCACTCCTCAAATGCAAAAACTTCTCTGTGGAATTTCCCAGATAGAAACATGTGCTGCTGATCATAAATGCCTAGGAGATGCATGAAAATGAGGTAACAAGGACTACACATATGTGCCCATTTTGCCCAGATACCTACTAATTGTGGACAGTTGGTTTTCTTTCTTTCTACCAGACAAAATTTCTGATAAAAAGTTGGACACCTCGAGTCCCTCTGGATGTATGGTAGGCTAAGCTGGTATGCATTATGTTTAGCTCAAGTGTGTAATTGGCTGCTTGAAGAATTGCACAAGATAAGAAATTTTTCCTCTAGGTCTGGGGAAAAAAAACCCACATAGTTTTAAAGGAGAGAACAGTAAATGATTGTTGCATACCATGACCTTTAATTGCAATACTGCATTCTAATATGCATGTCATTATAGTTGCAGTTGTTCACAACAAGGCAGAGCTTTCATGTAGTCTCTAAAACTAAAATCTTTCTGTCTCTCCTTTAATGCTGGGCTTTTGAAGTGTTCCTCAAGCTTCTTTCTACAGCCCGATTTAAAGAACAGTGTTATTGTCATGAGCCACTGCCAGGGGCTGTTTGCTTCCAGCAATTGCAACTTCAAGCTGATGTGGTAATGCATGTATCTACACTATGGAAGGTTAGCCTGTCACACTGCTTTTAAGACAGGTTCCACTCTAAGAAGGTATTTAAAGGCAGTAACCTTGCATGGCATCTGAAAGCCAGAACATATGTGAGGGTGAAGAGTCATTTGATGTTTCTGCACAATACTCTAGTTAAAACTTTAGTCATCTTCAGTGGTTAAGGGGTAAGATAAAAGTGTCTCCTCCTCTTTTGAAGATACTATTAAACTCTGCATGTTGGCTCTTTTAGTGCAAAGAAAATACCCTTTTGCCCATCTAGTTTAGTTTACTAAACGCCCAAGTTAAGATAATTAATCTGGATTGAGAGTTTTGCCTGTAAGAAAGGAGCTTTTGATTCCAACTCATCTCTCCTCAGAACTTTTCATCATCTCCCTTGCTTCAAGCTGGATCTCACTACCTAGATATGGCATAAGAGGAAATTAGACTTTTTGGTTTTGTTTGTTCTATTTTATTTCATTTCCATGGTCAGATAGAAAGTGTTAAAGCAATGCCATATTTTGCTGACTGCTGTTTTGTTAGTGCAAGTATCTTAAGATTCTGCAGTCCAGGGATTTGACAGCCATTTTATGGCTTGATTGTTAGAACTAGGAAGAGGCTTAGCATGAAATACTGTAATGAGTAACTTATGAGGAGTGAAGCTGAGTCTGGTGACAGGTTTAGGCAGAACATGTTACTACAATTAGTGACATACTAGATTTTGAGCAAACAACAACCAGAGTGGGGCAGAATGCAAAGCCAGCGTTATACACACTCCGTGGAGCAACAAGATACCAGCACAGACTGAGTCTGCAGCTCCACAAGGGCCCAGCCTGCTCTCATCTTTCCAGCCATAGCACTGAGGAGAGGATGGTGACTTCTTCCAGCTTTGCCTCAATTGTTACCTGATGGATTCCATCATTGCTGCTTTACACTAAACCCATGGAAATAGTTTGTACTGAGATTTAAAAATAGAAATGATAGGAGAGTTGAACTGAAGGCAAAATCCACCCCTGCCACTGTCATGGGTAGGTGATACAAAGCTACAACATTTTTGTCTTGCATCTCACATCTTTGGTGTGTGAAGGCAGACTCAAGTGTTCTGTTGAAGTATGGATCTTCTTTCTCTACTGTGCTCAAGTTTGTACAGAGATAACAGTCATGTCAGTGCTTTTCTCTTCTTGGGAGATAGATACACTACAATAGAAGGATATAGGCCTATTCTCCTATACATGAAGAACATTAATGAAAGGAGAACAAAAAGTGTGTGCAAGCAGTTTTGTGATCTCCGAATTTTTTTCTACCCACTTACCTAAAAATTAGCCCGTTTTTTTCTCTTACTCAATGAATTGCTACTTCATGCATGGGGGTTTTGTAATTTGCTCTCATTGTAAAGTCTGAGTCCTTCATATTTTATTTTACCATTTTATCTGACACCTTGATTTCACTCTTCCCTGCTTTTAGAAAATGAGAAAGCTGAGAAAATCACGATTTTCTGGCTCCAGAAGTCAGCTTATTTGCTGTTTGGAGAAAGCATGTTTGCTCTATGAAGAAAGAAAGGTTTTTCTTCTTTTTTGCTGCTCTTTTGTAGGAGAATTGTTATTGGCCACTGAGAAGCTCTTTGATACCAAAAAAATTTTATATTATTTTAATGGTTTAATAAGCACTATTTAAGCACTGTTCAAGTGTAAGCATTATGGTTTTATACAGCACTATTTTTTTCCAGACTTGAGTCTTCTGATTTTGAGGGTTACCCATAATAAATGGCTAAATAGATCATTGTTTTGAAGAGAGGCAACTACAGGTGCATGAAAAAAATCAGTGGTGTGTTCATCAGAAAATATGAATTCTATAGCATTCTCTATCGGTCATATTCATCAAAGTCTTTTGGCTAAGATAACATCAGTTCTATGTCTAATTCTTCCCATTGGAAGTACATTTAGTAGCAAGTTTTCATGTTCAGCGAAACCGCTTGAAAATGAAGTTGATTTTCTGCAGAGCATTCATTACAGTGATGTAACTCCAGATCAATTAAACCGAAGTTGACGATGCTGCTCCAGGTTTACATACCTGTAATAGAGAATACAATCTGGCTCCATATGTGTATGAAATCCCAGCTAACGTAAAACTGGCATGGAAGAGGATAAGTTTTGATGTGACCTTCTATAAATTTCCCCAGAAGTTTTTTCTTTAAAGGAAGAAGTGCACATTGGTCAAGTATCAGAAAGTGGTGCTGTTGATTCCAGATTGCATGTGTGTTACTCACAGATCCAGCTGTCTATCCTCATTTACTTTTACCTTTGGAGTCTTTGGTTACTCATGTTGAAAAAGAAGCATTTGTACATGGAGGAGATGCAGGACTTTCTCCAACTTGGTTTTAGTGACTGGACGTCTGTTCAGACAAGAAAGAAAGCTATCAAGTGCCTCTGCAATCAGTGAGGTAAGGTATGAAATTACTACTTCCCTCCCTGTTTACAGCCAAGAACATTCTATGACTTATCAGTCTGGGAAGCCCTGTCTGTACCTTTCAGGCAAATTCCTGTTCACTTAAACCTAGATTTGTTCCTGACAGACACCTTCAAGGCTGGGCCTCGTTAAAATCCTTAACTCTTGTTTTTGTGGCTTTTTTTTAGGGTTGTTTTTTTTTTTTTCCCCATTAGAAAGGAAATTGAATTTGTTTTGAAGTCCTACCGTGTCAAATGATTTGCTGCACCTTTTTCTTCTTCTTCTGTTATCATATATGCAGCTCCTCTGCCAACTAGAGAAAGACTGAGAGCAAATCTTGCTCTTGGAAGATTAAACATTATTTGATGGTAAATTGAGCAAGATATAATGGGGCAGCAATAATTGCTACCTACTGTGATTGTGTTTAGTTTTAATATTATTTACAGTTAATGGACTGTCATTTTTTTATTTTTCAGATGCAGAGGTTGAAGAGCTGATCCTCAAAACTAATCTGTGATGAATGGCTTGATAATTGGCTACTTTCTACACACATTGCACTCCTTCAAAACTATATTGTTATTCAAGAAGTTGATAATCGTGAATGTTACTCTTAAGTTTTTCTTTCTGGTATTGAATTCTTTTCTATGTTCCAGGACAAGTCCTGAGGAAACAAGTCAAAGGTTTTCTTCTTTAATGACGTTTATAACAACACATTGATGAGTTTAAAAAATAAATATAATTTTCATTAGTTGTCTTACAGACATCTCACTTTCTAATCCTGTTTTTTGTTGAATGAATGCCAGCAGTCAAATGTCTTGTTGAATGCTTGATACACCTTCAAGCTGTGCTTTCGTGTGCTCTCCGTAGCAATTGCTGGGAATAATTAATTACATTAGAACACTGGACGCTTTTTTTGATTACTTACTTATTCATGCAGCTGGATTTGGTAGGTGATGTGAGAGAAGTGAATAGGTCAATTTTTTAATAGAGGAAAGAGGAAAAGAGAAGTAGAATTCAACTTTAAAACTATTCAACTATTTTGTTCTCTTTCATCTTTCTTTTTGTTTCTTGCCTTTTAACCCTCCTTTTGATGCTTCAGCCTTTTCTGGTAATTCTCCTCTGTTCTCCTCCATTTGCTTCCAAAGACTCATAGGAAGACCTATCTTAAATTTTGGTTCTTAGGAACAAAATAATATATGTAGATAATAGTATTACTTAGCAGAAAATAGGGCTGTGAGGAATTACTTCAACGATTGAGTCTAGTCCTCTGTAAATGGGAACCTGGGTAACAGATATTTACTCCAAGAGGATGTGCAACAGTTCAATTCACAGTGTCCATGAAGTTCTGATTAATAACCTTCAGCCTCATGGGAAACAACAGTGGTGCAGCTGTAATATGCCACGGAAAACAGTGAGGAACGGGAATCATGGTTGATGTCCTAGATGCCTACAACAACAAGGGATTTGCTAGATGGATTTCCCAGATGGTCTCTAGCAGTATCTTATTCCCTGCAGAATGGGGAGTGAAAAAGAACAACTGCCAATAATCCCTATCAGTCTGCTTGAGGTTTTGTCTGCCATATGTTTCATCAAAACATCCTGCTTTGTATTTCGTCTCTAACAGTGACTGATTTTGAATACTTCAAAGAAACAATTAAAAAACCAGCATCTACATTAGTTATTGAGGCAGGGAGGGGACAGTGGTGTAGGTGAAAGCTGTGAAATGTGTGTTATGTTTATTAAACACAGTCAAAAGACAGCAATCCAATAATTTTGCAAAATGCGTGGTAAGGAATAAGCCACTGACTGTTACAAATATTACAGAATGGTATTCTTGCACAATCAGTAAAAGACCCTGGAAACTGGTATTTGAGAACTTTGTTAACAGTCAACATTTGTATTTCACTGGGAACTGATGAAAGAGTATGAAAATACACAGCCAAAGGTAGGGGTCTGTAACCGATGTGAGTTTTCATTTCACCCATGTAAGTGTGGCATACCATGAAACATTTTAATACTGGATAAATTCCATATACATCTCTAGAGTTTTCTCTAAGCTGATACTTCTTGGAGCTCACAGTGTTTCTATGAAATACTGCAGCTGTTGCTTGGATCTTGGCGTGGTACAACTGAATATTTCCCACATAAATGCTTCTTCTCATCAACTGCTTTGGTCGAACTGTCATTCTCACTGTCCCTTCATACCTATTCAGTCTGTGTTTTCTAACTCTTCTCATCATGAATATGCCATGAGCTACCCATAGATCTGATGGGAAATTAAACATGCTGTTCTCTTCATATACATACATACACACACACTTTTTATATATATATATATATATATATGTATTTTTTTTTCCCTTTGTCTGATGAGAACAGTCATATCCAGTGGCCATGAACCAAAGTTGATGGAATCACACAAATGAATCAGGAGCATACAAGGAGCTCATGTTGTTAAGGCACCTGCAATGATACAAACCTAACCTTTGTGTACAGGTGCTCTAGCAGACAAGAGTGATTGTCTTTCATGTGTGTTTTGATTAATATTGGGATGAAATCTTGTATCTTGCTTCTGACTCCATTTTATATTTTGATAGAAGTCATGAAGTAATGTATTTCCTCCTCTTGTGTTTCCCATGGCATTTGGGAATTGTCTGACTCCACCAGGAAGATCCCTTGCAGAACTATTCAGAATTTCTGCCCTGTATCTTCTGCCATTGAGCTCCTGGGCTGCACGGTCTCAGGATTAATAAAAGAATCTGCAAGAAAAACAGGAAAAGGTGAGTTGATTTCCTTAGGGATTACTATGAATGGGCCCCGTTATGGCCTGTCCTCAGTCCACAACATTATAGTGTGAGCTCTGTATTAGCTCTCTAAAGGACACATGGATATTCTTTGGGCCTTTTTTACTGAATCAGTGTTATATGTTTTTTTGGACCCCCTCTGAATGCATTTATCCTTGTCTCACTTTGTACGGTTAGTCATATACTCTTAAAAAATCTTTTGCAGATGGAACCCCGTGGGACTRGACCCGTTTCAAAAGCTGTATTAAATGACTAAAATAAAGGCTTTGAAAATTCCTGTTTCCTCCAGTGTGTTGCTTAGCAGGAATAGCTGTGTTTAGTGGAAAAGGAGTCAGATGAGTCTGTGGTATGTGTGCCACCTCACACCCTCTTGGCTCAGCTGGGAGGTGGAGGCATGAAGGAATGAGTTACAGACATGTTTTGGAATATGCTACTTGTGTCAGTTGCACCTTAAAGATAACTGTCTCACAAGGTGGATGCTTCTGTGTGGTTCATCAGATGCTTTTTAAAATCCACCTATATACATTATCATTCAATGAAGTGTTCACCCTGCCTTCAGGAAATGCATAATATACAGGTTTATGTAATACTGGGAAAAGATATTGGAATTCATAGTGGATTGGAATGAGTGACAAAACACTGAGGAGCTGAAAAAATTGCTACATGAGGAGGGAATTACCTTGTTAGAGACAAAGTAACTGTGACTTCACCACAGATCTCAGTGGTTGTTGCCAGTTAATAGATTGTCAGCTTTTTGGAAGGCCAAGTTGTTAAAAGACCAAGCAGATGAAACTTTTTTTTTGAAGGTTAGGTTGGAATTAAGACAAAGCATTTTTACAATAATTGTGATAAACCATTCATATGAAAATAGTTAATTATGACACAAAAATATCTAGGTAAGGTTGTTGTTCTTTTTATTAATATATGTACTAATTAAGCTGAAAGTATGTGTGGCATGATTGTGTTATTTAGGAAAATGGTGACAACTGTTCCCTTCTGTTCAAAAGTTGGCAGGTCATGGTCTATGGTTCTGCAAACCTACAGAAGCGTCTTGAATGCTTAAAGAGCCAAAAAGGCTTTTAGCCTCTCAGACTGCCGGTTGCCTGGCCTAAGCTTTTGAGAAACCTGGCCTAAATGTCTGTATTTCATAGTCTGTTGTACTTAGCCCTGCATACATCTGGTTTGGGGTATAAATCCCAGGACAATATTTATTTTTACTGCATTCTCTATGGCAATTTAAGATAATTCTATTTGGTATAAGAGGTAAGTAGTTTTTAAGACTATCTCTCAACTCTGTGGAGATAATTCTTTATCTTCCTCCTTTTTTCTAAATATAAAAATGGCTGAGAGTATGCTGCTTTGCTTTTAGCCTGTTTCTCCATTCCTATGTTTAGATTTTAATTTTATTTGATTTTTTTTTTGTCTGCAAACTCCTTCTGCTGCAGGTCAGAGGCAGGGTGAGTAATAGCCTCCTTCTTCCTTCCTTCTTCTTTGAAAGGGCTTTATCACCATGACATGACATTTTCACTCCCATGCAGCCTTTTTAGGCGCTTCATCTGCCTGTGCCTCTTAACTGGCACAAATGACTTTGTATTATTACCTCCTGTCTCCTGTGGTGGTGTGAACACAGTCAGCCTTACAAGTTAGTCCAAGTCAACTATATTTTGATTTGCTACATAATTAGTTATTGAAAGAAGCTCCAAAGGTGGATCCACTCTGTATGGTGATTTTCTCTTTGTACAGGATTATCCTAACAGATGATCTCATGACTTTCAATACATCTTCTTACACTTCTGCCAGAAGCAGAAGTTTCCCCTGTTGCCTCTGCTACAATATATGAAGGCAATAGCCAACAGAGGAGTCGGGAAAGCTGCCCATTCAAAACTCAGTTCATGGTCTGAGTTTTACATTACCAGTGCCTTAGTTCAGTGACCTTTTCTTGTAATTGTTCATTTAAGAAAAAAAAATACTCAGAAAGACAATTTTTTGACTAGAACAAATGATGAGATTGTCAAGAATAGAAGTTATTTCCTGTCTGCTCTTGGAAGCATGCATCAGAGGTCATTTCTTTACCTTTGATAAAGTATCAAAGGAAGGAAAATTTCTGAAACTGCGGAAGAAACCGGTAAAAGGTTATGGAGACTTGATGTAGCAAATGGCAGGGCAGGGCTGCTGGAAGTAGCAGGTCTCCCAGTGACCAAGAGACAAGCAGGAGGGGGTGTGCAGGTCCCAGCTCCATGCAGGAAGGGCAGGGAGCAAGCCAGGAGCAGTGTGGGACATCGTTGGCCCCCACTTGCTCGTGGTATAGCTCAGCTTCAGTGGATCTCCTGGGAAGGGATGCGGAGGTGGAGGTCCCAGGCAAGGTGGCCAGAAAAAATAGAGCCCAGTAGTGCACTCAAGGTCCTGATGAGGGTATGGGTTAATGAGTGGAAATGTAAGAGGGTTTTAAGTGGCACTGGTACAAAACAAAATGTTAACTTCAGAGCCCATTCCAATCTCACATGGGAGGATTTGTATTTAGTCTGCAAGGGCAAATTTCCATGCGCTGTGCTCAGGCTACAGCTGGTTATCTGGCAGACTAGAGATGTTTTCTTTTGACTTTGGTGGAAATGCAGATACGGGCAAGCAAAAGGATGGCATTTAATTTCAAAAATTAATGGGCCTCACTAATCCTACCCTAAAGCCTTTCATCCTTCCAGAAAAAAAAGAAGACAACATCTTACCTTGAATTAGTTAATTGAGGGCAGTGCAGTTTTCAGGGATCAGATCAAGTGAAGGACCAACCATTTTTGGTGCACAAAGTTAATGTGTCAAGAGTGTTTCCATAGATCCAGTTATTTAAAGCCTGTGAAACATAAGCTGTGCAAAACATGGGGCAGAAAGCTTAAAGTTGGGTCCCATGATGGGTTGAGTATCTTTCGCCTTGACTTTTGAAAGGCTGAATGGTAAATAGTAAATATTTTTTATTTCAGTTTATAAACCTGGGGGTTTGCAGTTTTAATAAAAGCTAGGATTATCCTAAAACTCATGTGGAACTTGGATTAAGCATATAATGCAGAATTTATTAGCAATTACAAACTACTGGATGGTCCATTTGTCACCCATGTCTTAGAACAGGACCTTGGAAAGCAGTGCATTAAAAGAAATATGTCTGTGCACAGACATTCTGCTTCTTATATTAGTTACCCTCTCATAGGTTTATTAAATAGAAGCAGCTACTCACCTTATCAAAACTTTTTTGTGAAAGTGATTTCATGCTTTTAACAGATTTTGTATAATCATCACTTTATATTTTTTGCCTTCAGTCAAGCTGTGAGGTTAAATTATATTAAATAAATAAAAAATATATGATCTCCCAGACTTACTCAGTACTTTGAACTTCTTAATATATCTTGTACATATATCCAGAAAATTAATAGTGTATTATAGTACACAGTGCTATGGAAGTGGCTAATAAATATGGGATTCTTCTCTCCCACACACCGCTTTGAAATTCATTCTACCTAAAGCCATAATTTGCAAGGTATTTGTTAGATCTTTTCAAAATATAGCTTTCCATAAAAATACATTTAGGTACAAAGTGCTATTTAGAAATTTTATGCCAGACTGTTTCTGTTTTCCTCATGTCTCAGGTAAAAATTGTTTTTTAAAATCTTGGCTGCAAGGAAGGTTTTGTACAGCAAAAGTACTGCTTTGCTATCCTATGGTGCAGTTTATTCCATCAGTGTGAAAAGGTGTTTGTTACCATTTGTTGTCTTGATTTTGTTTCCAAAGGAAGTGTCTTATGCTCTGACCATTTTTCTGTCCCTGCATAACCTTTGAAACTATTGACCAATTTCAATCTAATTTCATAAGGTAGGAATCTTGACAATGTTGAGTTGCTATGAGCTGTGAAAATCTGCATTTGGCTCAAGCAGAAAGACTCAGGTTACTGCTTTCATGAGGGACTCAGACTTCTGAGAAGCAAAAACTACTTGGGCAATGACTGCTCTCCCAGCCCGCAACAAGCCACAAACTCCTGCCCTCTAAGAAGCGAGAGATGTGGAGTGAAATGGAGAAGGCATGCTGGTGAGGACTTGGGGATCTAGAACATATGTCATGAGGACGTCAGGTTTCTTTAGTTCTACTTCTTGAAGATAAACTGGTTTAAATATAATATACTGGATATCTCTGTGTGGGAATCAGTGAGACGATATTAAAGCTACTCCTTTGCAGGACTTGTAGAGATAAGCTGTGACTAGCAGCATGAGTCATGTCTCTGTATTTTGTTTGTTTCTTATGGCACTGTTGAAAGCATATACTGCATAAAAAAATTCAGTAGCTTGAACCCATATCATAGCATTCGTTTAAAGACACTAGTACTGGAGTTGCAAAATTTCTTGACAAAACCAAAGAGGTCATATTTGCCAGAGAAAAACAATCTCTAAATTCTTGCGTTGCTTGTGTGGTGTTACTTTTTAATAATGGAAAGCAAAGCTATTAGCATCGTATGGCACATGTGAATATATCCTTGTGTTCAAATAGAGGCTTACTATAGGTACTCACTAGGGAAGGGGAACTTTACTAAATTTATCCTTGCCTTTGAATTTTTAAAATTAGTTCCTGCTTACAGGTTTTCTGACCCGTGGCCTGGCTGCACAACAGAATAGAACCAATGCCAATTCCAGTGACAGTGGTGGGGGATGTTCACAGAAAACTCTTCTGTCCTTCAGATTCTGTGCCTCTTGTATTTGAGTTTAGTAAAATGCAGCAGAGAGTTCTGTTCTATATTTGTGCTCCAGAAGAATCTCAGCCTGCAGATCACAGCACTGCATGCTTTGAACTCAGGTAGGGCTCTGTGAAAGAGGAGATTGGGTGAGCACACAGTGTAGGCAGCTGCACCCTGAAAGGGGGGCCACTTTCTCAAAATAGACACATGACTTCTTTTAATTTTTAAAAATGTATTCTGTTTTGGTTTCCTCTTTGTTCTTTCAATTTCGTCTATGGAAGCTAAGGATAAAGTAGTAGTCATATAAAATAAGAAAGCAAATAGAAAGGGACAACAACTTATAGAACTTTAAGCCAGTTCAGATCCAGGTCTAATTTTTCAGCTAGTTCTCTTCATGCGATAAGCTGACTTGACATAAGGTCAAATCCCCTTTCCCCAAACTTAGTGGCAAGACGTGTAAGATTAAATCATTTTAAAATGATTTTTTAAAATCAGTTTTTATAGTTCAGTTCTCCATAGTGAGGTATTGAGTTATGATATCAATATGAGAAAATGCACTGTCTGCTCTGATTTATTCCATTTTTCTGGTATAATTCTAGCCAGTTTTCCTCACAGAATTCTTCCTCTACAATAAGGTGATGGAATGTGGTCTTTGGAGGAGGTGGAGTTTTGCCAAATAGGATTTTATACTCTGCTTTATATTCTGCCAGGGGAATTCTGCATTGTTGGACGGTGATAAAAGCTGAGCCTAGTGTACTGATTTAGTTAGCTAAAGTGAATGCATGTATCTAAGTGGTCCCTAGAATTTACAACTCAAAATATTTTTCCTAATAGAAGGTAAATATTGTTTGTTGTAAATGAGTTTGAGATTTTACAGACCAAGTCTATTAAATCATCTTAGAAACTTCTGTACTGCTTGATGGCTGTATGGTTCCCTCTAACTGAGCTCTAAGTACCAAGTGAGAGAAACATTTTGCGATAAACAAAGATTATACAACTACAAGAAATCACGGAGAGTACTGGGGCGTGGAATCAAGTCCATAAGTGCAATTTCCTTTCTAAACAGCAGCTGTTCTGAGAGATTACAGTATGCCATGCAATCCTGGAGGAAACAGGATGATTCTCTTCACACAAGCCTGAGAGTTTAACAGGCAGCATATAAAATGTCAGGGCTCATTTATGACCAGAACAACCAAAAGTTCCAGCTCACTTTTGTAACAAATACGTACTAGTGTTTGTACAAGTTGGAAAGTGCTGTACCATCCTGTGCAGGTAAAGTTACAGATTACAATGAGAGTTTCTGGTTTTTTCGGGATGGTGATACCTATCACCCAATAGAGACACTTAATGATATTGGTGGGGATTTAGGAGGTTACCGTGATCTGTCTGATTCTTCTGGGGAACAGCATTTGCTCTTCAACACAACTGTGTTGTTTTCTAGAATTGGCTGCCTGAGTAATTTGAACAGGAATTGCCTTTGCTTTTGGTAGTCATGTTTAATGCTTTTCATGATATTGTCCTCCATCCCCCACCCCCAAAATGTCAGATCATGTCTTTAACAGAAGCACAGCCAGCGTAGCTTTAGAACTGAAAGATTCTTTTGTTGTTTCTGTTTCTTGCTGCTCTTTTTGTATCAGTCTTAAGGATACATTGGCCTGGAGGACTAATAGGTAGAAACTGCCTTTATGAGGAATTCTCCCGCAACATTCTTATGATTGCTGTCATGTGCTAACCTCAAGCAATGCCTCTGGCTTACTCTTATGATAAATGTTTTATTTATCCTTCCCTAAATAAGGAGGGTCAAATTAGATGCATTTCTTACAAGATTTACTTGATTTACGAGATGCATTTCTTAAAGATTTATTTGTACTAGATAAGTAGGGAACTAATCAGTCATCTCTTCCATCAGCTTCAGCTACAGACATCTCAGCTGCTCCTCTAGCTGCTGCACTAGGAACAGGCCTCTCCCCTGGTTCAGGAGCCGTGTCTTCATCTGTCCCCTCCTGATTGGTCTCAAGTTCTAAATCTCCCCACCTGGCCCTTAAGCAATAATTAAGGCCATTAGCCTCTGTCTCCCAGGGCTACTTACTGAGACAATCCAGCTGATTTACCTCCAGAGAATTTTTTAAAGCTTGCTAAAGATTGTTGCTGTAAGCAGATAGAGGCAAAAGGCCGAAAGGAAGAGCAAGAGCAAGCATTTTCAAGTTGTACCTTATACTTCTCTTTAAGCAATATGATCCTTTCTTTCATAAGCAAAAAAAAAATTGTGTTGTGGCCCTGTTGTGTTCCTAGCTTTCCCCTAGAAAAATCAATATTTAATATGTCATCTTATTACCCTGATCTGTTTTAAATGGCCGTTCAGGACTGTACAAGTAATTTTGGGTTACGTGCCTATCATTAATCAATTTGCTTTAGCTTTTTACGTGGGTCTGCCTCTCAATATGTTATCATTACTGGTTTCTTGTTTGGGTTTTTTTTTCCCTTTAATCTGTACTTCTGGAGATGTAAATGATTGGTCAGAGGAGAAGGAGTGACAGGATTGTCTCCTCTCACCTATTCTGGCATATGACTGTCATGACTGAGCAACAAAAACTGTATGAGGAAGGGCCTATATTTTTCTCAAATGATGGAGGCAGATGAGTTGGAGTTCCCTCCTTCACTGCTTCCATCAACTGATTTTAGTCTCCTTCGCAAACATTTGCACTTGTGCCGTGCTCAGACTGGAAAGGAGAAAGGTGCGAGAAGTTCTGATATGCCATTGTGTAGGAACGAACTGGGAAGAGGGAATCAGCACAGGGAAGAACTTACGATGAATTCAGAAAGAGCATACCAAGGAAGGTCCATTGTTAAACCATTTTCCTCTCTTGTTCCAATCGTCACTTTTAATTCTTCATTATTTCTGACCTTTGTTGTGAGCACTGTGTTCTTCTTACTCATATGGGTTAGGATGAAAATGCTGCTTGTCCTTCAGTATATAATTATGTGTTTAATAAAGTCCAGCTGCTGTGTGGCCTTAGGCAGATATTATAGGGAGTTGCTGAGCTCCTGGGCATCAAATAGCACTCTTTTGCCAGAATATTGGCAAGGATGGGAGAGAGGCATCCTTCATCTTCGTTGCTTTCTTTCTCTTTACCTAGTGGAAACAAGTGCTCCTCTCCTTGTCTGCTGTTCTTACGGCACGCAAAGCCTGTGGYGATGTTGTATTATTATTTCTGCATCTGCCTCTACTGTTGGTCTCTGGAAGTTTTTTTTGGAACTATATGACCTGGAAGCCTCTTGTGTGCTTTCCGTCTCTGGCTTTTCTAGAATACACAGGGACAGGAGAACAAGGTGAGTGTCAAAAACTAAAAGTCAGTCTTTTCTCCTAGATTCTTGATATAAATCAAACTCTTTCATTTGCGAATGTGTTTGCTCTTTGGGAACATTTTGTTCCTATTAAGAAGTAGAAAACTGTCATAGTAAAGAGTATGAGGAAGAAAAAGGCAGTGAATTAAAGGGGCAGGTACAAAGCCTACATTCTCTGTGGTTGTGGTTCTCTTAGCAAGACTTTGCCTGTAGCTGACAGTCATAGATTCGAGGTATGTTGTTTATAAATAAACACATCGTTTCCCAGTGTAGATTCATGTTTTGGGACTTGAGGAGATAGCCTTAWGTTTCATAGAATCATAGAATGATTTGGGTTGGAAAGGACTTTAAAGATCATCTAGTTTCAACCCCTCTCCTGTGGACATGGGCACCTTTCACTAGAACAGGCTCAGAACCCCATCCAACCTGGCCTTGAACACTTCCCAGGATGAGGCAACTACAACTTCTCTGGGCAACCTGTTCCAGTGCCTCACCACCCTCACAGAATTTGTTCCTAATGCCTAATCTGAACCTACTCTCTTTCGGTTTGAATCCATTCMCCATTGTCCTGTCACTCACTACATGCCCTTGTAAATAGTCTCTATCTTTCTTGTGGGGTCCCTTCAGGCACTGGAAGGTCACAATTAGGTCACCCCAAAGCCTTCTCTTCTCCAGACTGAACAACCCCAATTCCCTCAGCCTTTCCTCGTAGGAGAGGTGCTCCATCCTTCTAATCAACTTGGTGTCCCTCTCCTGGACATGCTCCAACAGGACTATGTCCTTTTGTGATTGAAGAAGAAAACAGATTATTGTACCCTTTTGGTGTCACAGCTTAAATTTATGGCAAGAGGAAGCAGAGAGAAATTTAGGGAGGAAGAAATTAAGGAAATAGTATGAGAAACAAGAGAATAAATAAAAAAGAGAATGAAACAAAAAGAACTAAAGGCATAATGAATTCAAAGATAAAAGAATGAAAGATTTTAGGAGAAAGCAGCTTGGAAAAAAATGGCTTAAACTAAACCAAGGGGCATGAACATAAAGAATAGCAAAGGAAAAAAAAAAACGGTAGCAGTTTTCTAGCTAATTGTAGATGTTTGACAAGGGGCCTATGACTAAGCCAGTGAATTGCATATGCTTTGTATTCCCTGGTTTGTATTCCTCACTGCTAAGGTGAGGAAGGGGATTCTTCTACTAAGGTTTTCCAGCAGCAATATGCTTGAAATTTAAAATAGAGCATCCAATGATGCCATATTGACAAGCAGCCCTGCTCTTCTGTATTTATGATAACATTATTTCTCTGCATACAGATACTCATAAGAAATTAAAATAATATAAATAATACAATAAGCTTAGCACATTTAAACTACTACTCAAGAAATTATATCATTCCTGTATTTCAATTCCTGCTTTTATTGGCATTGACTTCTTACCYAAGTCAGACTTCAGAGGCCAGGACTGCAGTTGCAGTATTCAGCTGTTACTTCTGTTTTGAAAGCTGGCAGCAGTTTGGGATATTTTCAAACAATAGGAATAGCACTGTTGGCCAGTGAGTGGGATCTTTAATTGGTAGACTGAGTTTTGTCAGGGATTCTGTGGTTTCCTTGCTGGAGAGCTCCTATGACACTTGACTGTTGTATCCTTGTTGCCATGCTTAGTTATACTTAGTTATACTTGTGTCAGTTAGATGAGAACCGGCTGCAAAGAGAGGAGTGAGAGTTTTGAGACTTACATTGACATTGACATTGTAGTTGCTATTGTGATATTCAGGTTTTATAGATGTTCTCCATTTTATTTAAGTCCTAAATGTGCTGCCTGCATTAGAGGTTTCATTCTCAATTTAAATAGAAGGAGAAGAAATTAATAGCCCAGATTTTGCAAAGTATTTCGTAGCTCTT
This sequence comes from Amblyornis subalaris, assembly GCA_018881555.1. Lineage (NCBI taxonomy): Eukaryota > Metazoa > Chordata > Aves > Passeriformes > Ptilonorhynchidae > Amblyornis > Amblyornis subalaris. The sequence goes on from JACAXG010000001.1 coordinate 8,115,111, forward strand.
ACCAGCCAGTTGTCTAACAATTGGCCAAAGAAGTGCTGGTCAAAAATGCTCATTATCTGCCTGTAATGAGAACCTTAGTTGTCACTGAAGTATATTCCATAAGAAAAATGTTCACTAATCCTCATATAAACTGTTGCTATTTCATTTAAAAAGTAAAACAAAAAAGAAAAAAACCTGACAAAGCGAAAGCTGTGGAATCTGGATGGAAACTGTAAAAATTCTTGGCAAAAGGTCAAAATTTCACCAAAATTTTTAAATGGTAGTTCTATAATAGAAGTTTTAGGTTGATGGATTTTGCCAAAACCACAAGAATGATGTGGGGCTCCCTCGGGCTTTTGGCTTCACTGAACTATGGTAGTACCTGCAAAGTATGCTATTATTGTCCTTAGAAGATCGCTGATGAAGTTTTCTTAACTTTGATAATAAAGTAAGTTTTCTTTTTTGTTATTTTTTGTAATGTAAGATTTTACAAGAGTATAAGTTAATTCAGATCTTCTGATTTGATTTTGGGTGTACTATAGAAGATATTTAAATAGTCTGTTGGCACACAGTTTGCAGAAATGAAGAAATTTGTGATAGAGCTTTCCTATGTGGCAACCTGTGTTTCTCAAATTCACAGAAACTCTGTCAGATCCTTTTAGAGCTTCAAAATAGCAGTGTATGCTGCCAAAAATAATTTAATCTTTTATTTGAGTCTGTCACCATTTAGGTTTGACTTTTCAACTCCCACAAAGGACATTGTATTTTATGCCAAAGACACAGCAGCCACATTTTGCAATATGACTAGTTATTGGTGGTTATAGAAATAAGTTCTTTTAGTATTTGGTTGAAAAAATCTGTCTTCCTACATCAGTGACAGGAGTTCTAGAAGTTCATTAATAAAACAACTTTGTAAAATAAAAGCTGTGAGAAATAGGCAAGTCTCCTACTCTGTTAAATCAGCTCTGCCCTGATACTCTCAACATCGGTGGACTAGGGTGATTTGGACATACTTATTCTGATTCCCCCAAGAATTCTCCTCCTCTAGAATGGCTGGGGATGGAGCAGGAGCTTTCCTGAAGATGCTGAACCAGGTAATAAGAGATTAGTTGTGGAAAAATTAGAAAGAAGCTTTTTAAACTATTGCCTATAAATATACTTTATTCTTCTGCTTGACAGAGAATTCTCAGTTGCCTTTCTGTTTTTACTCTCTACTTAATTTTTGAGGGTATTTCTATTAGGGAAAAGTGATATATTTTGATGTTGGTCAAAACCAGCGGGGATAGACATAGGATAGACTGTATTTTAGCTAAACGGAGAAARTAACAGGAAGATACTTGTTTCAGGGGGTCTTTCAAGTATTTCTTACCTTTCAGTTATCCAAACTTCTATTTATGCAGATAAAACCCACTGGAATGAAAGTGTCCAGGTAATTTATAGTTTCCTTATTGCTAATAAATGTGCTTCTGTTGAAAAGAATATTATAAGCAAACATAATATAGCATAGACTGGAAAATTACTGAGAAAGAACAAGCAAATAGTCTTAGAAACAGTCACTGTTCTCTCAGGGTCTACTGTAAAAACAATGACTCTGGAGAGAAGACCATGTCAAAGATAATTCAGGAGCAAAATCTTTTTATTTCTTAGTTCCTATTGTGTATAACTGAACTGTTTGTTTCTGGAACTCACTATGTTAACACAGAGCAAACAGAAAAGRTCTTTTAATATTTCAGTGTAATACAAGTTTTGCGTAAAAAGGTCTTATACAATCTACTTAACACAACACTTAACATGTTAGATAACACTTTTATAGAGTCAAACCTATGAAACTCTAGATTTCAGCTCTCCATTCTTCCCGTAAAAATGCTGTTGTCCTCATGCTCCAAATAGCAGAATTGCACACAATGATGCCTTCCCATTATCAAGGGTGAAATTTTATGAAGGCCCTGGAAAGGCCAATTATGGTGTAACAAGGGGAGCAAACTGGTCATAGTCAGATGCAAAGATATGGGTAAGATGAACAAATATGTGATGAGTTTATAAAAATGAGGTTAATTGGATCTTGAAATAAATGGTGAGATGCTGGAATTGTATTTGAGAATTCACAGTCTYTTCTGTAATGAGAAAAAAATGATGGACAGTAAAGTTCCACAAAAGTGACAATATGAAGGTTTAAAGGGGCCATGGAAAAGGATAATAACAGTAAAGTCTGGAAGATAGAAAAGCATAGGATTTAAGAGAGGTTGTGAAGAAAAATGGTTTATTAATGAAAAATAATAGAGAGTTGGACTTCTATCTATAAAACCTGAAAAAGAATTACTTAGGATAATAGCTGAACCTAAGTGTTCCAGTTATGCCTCCTGCTTTCCTGTTTGAATTGAGAAGAAAAAGATAGGGATGTTTTTATTCACAGTTTCAAGTCTTTCAATACCAAAAGGGCATATATATGCCAAAAATATTTTATGTTTTCTAATGTGTTATTTCTATTATATATGTTATAGATTTAATGAAAAAAAAAACCAAAAAACCCAAACACCACTACCTCCTGTAGGCACGTTCCCTGCTATATGGAGAACTCACAGTTCGCACAGGAAAGAAGTGGAACTCTAACAATGAAATAATAATTTCAAATATATTTTAAAGGGAAAGACAGAGGACATGAATTTCCCCTTAACCTTACAGGCTTAACCTTTTAATTTTGTTTATATGTCACATATGTAAAATAAAAGGCATGCTTCTCACTCACATCACTTTACCAAAAACTAGTTTTTACACATTTTTCAAAAACTTTGTCATATGTAGAGTAATTTAAAAATGTAAATGTGAAAAAAAATTGAAAGAAAGTTCTAATTTAATTGACAACTTTTTAAAAAAGGATCTTCAAAGCAATCGAACCTGTTGTCATCAGAATATTCTATTCCCTTTCTGTGTCATAGGAATAGTTGCTATAAAATATGTATACACAATAGCACATGGGAAAATATACAGAAAAACACATATAATTTGCAAGAGTAATTGCTGAAATTGTAGACTTTTGTGTATTCAGTGGCAGAGAGGGAAATACTGAAATGTAGGAAAAAGAAGAAACAGATGGATGTACAACTGAGGGAACAAGCGAATTCTGTCAGCTTCAGATTATGGTTTTATTTACTCATTAAAAAAAWTTAGTAATTTACAGATGTGGAGGCAGATTTCTAGAAGAGAATGATGTGTAGCCRCTATAGATGTTTTCATCTCTGCCTACCCCCTTACTCCTTTCCTTTCTGTGCATCATGCAAATCTGTGCTGCTGTCTTGCCAGCTCTTCAAATGTGCAAGTCTTTTGCTCACAGGAGTGCTGTGGTTTATGAGTGTCTAATGTAACAACTGAAAGAATTACGCACTATTCAACTAGATGTAAACCCCTCTAATTAAATGTAAATATAAAATGTAATATAAGTGTGAAAAATGAATCTTCTTTTAAAAAAAAAATTGGTACACTTCCTTCAGAGACTTCCTCTGCCTTAAAAAGTGAGGTCTTTTGTTCCCTGTTGGCATTTTTAAAAAGTCACAAAGACATGATTTTTCCAGTTTTTGCTCATTACAAATAACCACCTTCAGTAATTAGCTTTCTATCACTGAATAACTTTTGTGTGAGTAATTAAGTGCCGTCTTTGTACACTCACTGGGGTAGCCAAGAGTCTCTTGCTGTCAGTGCTGGGATGAGCCTCCTGCAATGAGTTCATGTGGTGTCATCCTCCAAACCATGTTTGATGGCCAGACACCAGTGTCAAAGCCTAGCAGGCACTGGAGCACTATGGTAGACTTTATATTTTTAAATGTTGTGGATTGCTTCTGCTTTAGTTCTCAAAAAATAACAGCCTGATTTCTGTTGGCAACTGTGGGGTTTCTGCGTTGCTGTCTTTTGCATCTTTGGGGTATTCTTTTGCGAATAAAGTGACAAGGTTTTTCTGCTGTAAGCATGCTAGAAATTAACCAAACAATAAAGAAAAATATTTTTCATAGAAAGGCTGCAAATGGAATACATTTTTGAGTTTTGGAATTTGCTCTTTGAGAAGGTTTCAGACTGAATGAAAAACATACAGAGCAGACTAGTAAGAATGATTAGGAATTGGGAAAACATGAGATTCACAACATAAATGAATTTATTGGGAAGAAAAGGTTGAGGTGAGGCAACATGATAACAGTCCTCAGTTGTTGGAAAGATTCTTGTGAAGAGGGAAGAGAATGCTCTCTTCTCCCGATGCTACACCTTTCCTCTGTTGCAATCTGTGCTAAATGCGTGAAGAAGAAATAGGCTTAGTACTGTTTATGAAAGGCAGACTTGGGTGTTAAGAATGTTTTAATAGTTCTGAAGACAGTGAAACAATGATGCAGATTATCTGGGGAATGCATGGCATCTCTGTCACTGGAAGTTTCAAGATAACAACCAGACAAACACTGATCAGGATTGACCATCTGATCTTGTTCTGTGGCAGCAGGATAAAGTAGATGACACTGTGATGTCCTCCCAGGTCTTCTGTTGTACGATTTGACGCTTTACCTCGGGTGAATGTTGTTCCTGCCTTGTAATGTTTAGAAAGAGGTTGATATTCCGTGTCACAAACTCCTAAAAGCAGGTTGTTTGGCATGAACTTTTACTTTCATTTTAATAAAGCAGAAGTGCCTCGTACTTATTACTGTAAGAAAGAAATTAAAATAGTGAACTCAGAACCTTCAAAAAGGGGCAAGGACAAAGTGGTTAAAATGTAACTATCAACATCTCAGTATTTTTAAGACAACTTGATAATCATCTAAGTGTTTGGGGAAGGTAGTAATCTTGTCCTTAGCCTTGGCCTCATTTGTTCTCATTGAACAATTTTTCTCATTGCTRTTGCTTTCTTCTCCAACCTTGATTTGTTAAGCACAAAAGTTTCACCTGTGAAACATCTTGTATCTACTAATGCTTCCACTACACCATTGCTTTAATCTTTCATTGCTGTCAACAGAGATGTGTTTGCTCCCTCTATCCCTTCCATGCTCACACTTTGCCATCAGCACAAAGGTTTTTGCTTTCAGGTGGTGAACTGGAGCCAAGAAATKATTCTGGTCTTAAGCAGACCGGTAAATATTATAAAAAAACCAAACCCACAAACAAAKAAGTAAAACCAAAATGTTTTAACCAGGATCACTTTTTCAGTCTAGTTCACTGCAGGACCATAAAATATGTGTCAAGGGGTGTTCAGGAATCTGAATGAGCAAGTTCCTGTCTGTTAAAGGTGGGAGCAACCTTTTGAAAGGACAGTGCAAGACCTAAAACTGGGAAGCAGGTACTAAGTACAAATTGTCCTCTGTTCTACTCTATGTTTAGCACTGCAGCTGCTTAATAGAGTGATAAAAGGAAATCCTTACTGACTTTTGCACAACTGCAGAGTTAACACAAGTGAGAGAAATGTCTCTTCCTTCTCTGAATCAATATTCATCTGTGTAGAAATACGGAAAGGTAGAAAATTTGTTCTTAACCGAGTTTTTGCAAACTCTTCCCTCAGTTTGCCAATGAAAAGCTAGGAAAAAACCACCTCTTTTTCCTGGTACTGTACACAATCTTCAAATTCACAACGAATAAATATGGATTCCTGCCATGCAACATTCTCAGACTGTGTTATTCCCCACAGTTCATCTAAGATGCTAAAGTTGTTGTTTAAATAAAAACTTTRGAGAAGACATTGGACAAGCCTTGCTATGCAATGCTTTCTTTAAAAAAATATGAAACAAAACCCAAACCCACAGAAACACCCCGACTTGCATTTTTGAGAAGCTTACTTAAGCCATTTTGATCTGAATTTGTTTCCTTTACAAAAGCAAATCTCAATCCTGGTGCAAAATTTATGATCTTGGCATCCAGCCGAAACATATGTACATACTGAAATCRGTTTTGCATCTGTTTAACTTTGTGCACATGAGTAGTCTAATTGGATTTAGTCTGATGAAATGACTCATGCGAGATCAAGTATCTGCACAACAAGGATTTCAGTCAGTAGGTTTCTTTAGGGCAGTAGCTTTTATGCTTTATGTGGTGCCTAGCACATGAAATGGCTTTTTCCTTATCTCAAAGCCTTCTGCGTGTTGTATCACTGTAGTGACAGGTGAAACAAAGGAGTACAAAAGAATAAGTCTTGCAGCATAGGTCAGATCTTCTACTGCATAGCACAATTACAATAATTGTAGCAATTAATTCTTTGTAACTTTCTTTTTAAAAAAATTTCTTCTGAGAATCTCTTCAGGATTAGGGGAAATCACTCTTATTCCTTTGAAACAGACTACCAGGCTGTAGCTGTTGTCCTTCTGGTAGCCTTGACCAGGTTAAACACTGTTGCTTACGTGTGCAAGACACTGATAAGGTACAGCCATCATCTCCTTTCAGGATGGAACCTGAAGTTATCTGACTGGGCAGCAATATAGATACTCATCATCTTCACAGAACAAAGTGTCAGTGCATCAATAACAGGAATTTTTTTTTTGCTGCTCTTGCAAGCCTTATCTTCCCATGCCATCTCACATCTGTCATCCTGAACCCTGGCTAATTTCTTGCCCCATAAGAGGCGATCCTGAGCTTGCTACTTGTTTAAGGTGTTTTTATCCAGAAGCTGGCTCTTCTGTTTTCTTCTGATGTTTTCTCCTTCTTCCTACATCTTCTATTAAGGGTCTAGGGAATGGAGAGTGGTCTAGAGAGTGAAGAGAGTCAAGGAAGGAGATGAGAGAGACTGCAAGTTCTGATATTAGGAGCATTAGGGATTAAAAAGTGGAACTCCATGGGACTGATACTGTGAGAATATAGTCTGGGGAGGATAGATAAAAAAGGAAGACTTGTAATATGAGTGCTGTTAAGGCAAGGCAAGTGACTCTAAAACTGATGGTGTACAGAGGATGGAAGTGAAACTGTAAGCAAAGAGTAAGATGGAAATGAAAATAGGGAGAGGGAAAAAAAGAAGTTGAAGTAAGAATATAAAGCAAAACAATATTTTATTGGTCTTCCTTTTACATCACTGTCCAGATATATTCTGTGGTTGGCAAAAAAACCCTGAAATAAAGAGAATTTTAGGAAGTTCAGAATGCAATTTTAAGTATTTAAAATGTATTTTTGATTGAGGAATTATGCTCCTGACTTTTGGTGACATTAAGGCAGGAGGCATCTAAGAAAAGTGTACGTGTGAAGTTCGTCATGTAGCACCTGATTCAGACTACAGAATGCTTTGAAGCAAGAGAGAAAAATAATGAAGTATTACAGCATTAAAATGTAGAAGTAAAATTTTGCTCTGATTTGCCTAAGTGTGAATCTGATGGCTCTGGTGGAGATACTCTGATATTATTGTGTGGCTGGGGAAAAGCTTTGATCTTGAAGTTTTAAGTTGTAGAGTGTTAAGTTGTAGAAGGCTTTTTATTACTGATGCCTTTTAATGCAGTTTGAAGTATATGCAGTTGAAACAGGTAACTGAGGACTTGATAATACAAGGGAAAATGCACTGTATTAAGTTTTGGAAATTGGAAACTTCTGGGTCCTACAAGTGGATACACATTATTGAGATGGTCATCTGTTTTATCCAATGAAATGAATTTCTGCTCGGGGAAAGTTCTGACTGCTGATTTTCAAAGAGAAAATGGTTTTACTATGTGATTCTCAGAGAGCATTAAAAATGTTAACAAACCTACACATCTCTCTAATTCATTCTGGAGTTTTGCAAGTGAAACTGGAACATAATCATCTCCTTAGTTGGAATAACTTCTTGCAGCTCTTGATAATATTTAATATTCATTGGATGAATATCAGTGTTTCCTACTTGAATCCTCTTTGCCTTGAAATGTTTAAATTTTAATTCTGTAGAGTTTTGTTCAAATCAACTGTCCCTTATTTACATCTTGACTAATACAAAGAAGTTAGTATTTGTAAGAAGCTTCTGTAGGTAGTACTTAAACAAGGCTGTATGGCAAAGATTTTATGTTAACTGTGATTATCATAGGGAATTAATCTGTTAATAGATTTACTGAATTTGCAATTGGTTACTTTTTTTTAGAGCACTGAAATTAATATAATTGTGCATTGTTTTCTCTTGGAAGGATTAGGAGCACTTTATGTTGAACTAAGTATAAAAAGAATTCATGGGATTCTTTAAATATTTATCAAGCATTTTTGATAAGTAGACCATGTTTTTGCAGAGAATTTTTACAAGCATATTCCTTTTCTCTATTTTCAGTCCCCTGCACATAGCTATTCAAGCTATGACTCTGGCAAGAATGAGAGTGTAGGCAGAGGTGCTGAAGATCTGTCTCTGAATCGAGGAGATGAGGATGAGGATGATCATGACGAGCAAGAAGATCCTGAGAAGGTTAATGAATCAGATGGGGTAGAAGCTGAGCGACTGAAAGCTTTTAACGTAAGCCTTCTTGCACTCACCTTGTTAATGTCTTCTATTCCTTTTGCATTGTTGGTTGTGGGTAAGTTTGACAATATTAAAGGCACATTAATTTGCAGGATTTATTTCAATTATTATTTTAATGCACATTAAACTCTTGCCAACAGACGACAGATTTACTGTGTTTTATTTAGAAATTTTGAGGCAGAGTGCCATCTTTGCCAGTGAGGAAAACAAAGCTTTGTTCTGTATGTGTGCATGTGTGACCGTGTGTGTGGATGTGTGGATGTGCATGTTCACCCACTGAATGGAAAGAGGCTGTAGCTAGTTTTGTCAGGAGACCATTCCGGTGGTCAGCTGTTCTCTATTGCTTTCCCAATGTATATAATTATGCATGAAAACACAAGCAATTGTTCAAACAAAGAAAAAATATGAGTCAGTTCAATAAAATGATTAGCAATCACAGCTTATTGTTAATAATGAAACTTAAGTAGTGCCTATTTTCACAGTCTGTTCTGGTTTATCTCACAAGTTCTGTATCCTATAGACTGTTCTTTTCTTGTCTATTTTTTTTTAATCAGTCCCTCCCCCACCCCAAATAACCCTTTAAAGAACTGTTTGCTTAATATTTCTGGCTTCCCATTACAAAGCTCTTCAGTGGATAGAAAAAAAAAAGTCTTCCTATCAGTAATCAAGCCAGGAAGCTAGAAAGAGAAGAGAGCTGCCCTCCAAACCCATCTCCTCTGTCTCCCTCTTGCCAACAGATGTTTGTCAGGCTGTTTGTAGATGAAAACTTGGACCGAATGGTCCCAATCTCTAAGCAGCCCAAAGAAAAGATCCAGGCTATCATTGACTCATGCAGGCGACAATTCCCTGAGTATCAAGAGCGTGCCAGAAAACGCATACGTACTTACCTCAAGTCCTGCAGGCGGATGAAAAGAAGTGGTTTTGAGATGGTGAGTTTTGACTTAAAACCCAGCCCTAGTTTCCATCAAAACCCCATATGTAAATCCATGGCACTATTTTGTTTTCATCTTAGCGTCTTTATTTTTTGTTTGTTTATTTTTTTTTTGGTAATACCAGGTCAGAGATTTCTTTTTCCCTCCTTCATTCTTACTGAATTTATTCCCTTTGATGTAAAAGTGTTTTAAGGCACTAGAGTTCACAAAATGAACTAATACAGATCTATAGAAAAAGAAGAAGAAAGCAAGGCATAAGGAGGGAATCTGAACTATGGACTGTATAGTGACTTATTTCTTACTCTAAGTTACAGTTACAGATTTTTGCCTGGAAAAGTCTTCTCGAAAGATCAATTTTTCTTTAAAATGCCTCTGCTAACTGGATTTCAGTGAGCTCTGTAAAAACTGATCCCTCTAGAGAAAGGCTATACTCAAGAAAATGCCAAGTGTAGTAAAATCTTAGTGGCAATGGCTTTGGCTTTAGGTGTTTTCTTGTACACCTTAGCCTATTACTTATCAGTGAAAACTACTCCTTTGAAATCTTTGAGTTGATAGATAGGTGTGCAAAACATATTTAATGACTGTAAAACACAGATGTCAAACTTAAAATTTGAGTATCCCAATGGTTTAGCAGTTATAATTGAACCAAAACTGATGAAGATTATCACGGTGTACAACTGTCAGTGTTTTCAGACATTGATATTTTAAGATCAATCAGTAGCACAAAAATGGGTAAATAAGAAGTCTGCTCCCCAATTGGCAGCTTCGTTATCTCTAAAACACTTGTATTTCCAAAATGGAGGAAAGTCAGAAGAAACTAGGTAGCTACACACCTTGTGTTTAATGTGTCTTAGCTATCTCTCTGGCCTTTAGATGACAACAAAATCACCTCATCATTACAAATAGACATCATTTAGTGATTAAACATACCATTTTTTTTTCAATGAATCATCTGCAAACTCATTGATTACATTAAAAATTATTGGAGATGATTGAATTTTACTGTTTTTCTCTTTCTCTCTGTCTTTCTCTTTCCTGCAGTTTTTGCAGAATATTTATGAGTACCATATGTTGTTTAAGATGGTAGCTGACAGTTTTAAGGACAAAATATCAGGCTTATTTGTAGGGTAAGACCACTATTTGATAACACAAAAAGCAAAGACAGAAACTAAATTTTTGTGTTTATTTGCAATTCTAATCAGCTTGGTTTTATTATTTGAAACATTGGGATAACACTGTTTCTGAGCAATGGAAGATCAGATTAAGAAGAACAGGTAGAATAAGGGACATCTGTACAGATAGAAGTGCCAAAGATTGACTGGTGGTGTACATGTCAGATTGTTTAGCCCTCCAAAACAAAAAAAGGACAAATAGAAGATAAATATTTCTTGCAATATACTAAGTAGCATTAAATTGCATCTACTCACTCTGTCTGACGTTAATTCAGCAACACTAAGTTCAACTTTCATGAAGCCATATATTTTTATTTTGCTGTACACTCAATTGAAAATACTTACAAAATTAGCCAATGCTAGCAAGTCTCCTCAGTGTTCCAATTTATGGCCTTATTACTGTCATTATTCACGCTGATGAGCAGTTATGTAAACTGGCTCATTTTTTGTCATCTGAAAGACTTGTGCAATTGTTTTGCAATATGAACAAGGGGCTACAGTCTGACCCGTAAGACTGGGTTGGCTTGACTTCAGTGCACATTTGCAAATGTTACTTTCATATGAATAAAGGTTGCAGGATCAAATTTGTTCCTGGGAGGGGAAAAGGAGCAGAGATTACCAGGAAAATGATCCAAATAGGCGGTCTTTATAGTTCAGAAATATTTCCTGGTTTTACAGTGTTTCATGATAGTTTATGATGGGCTTTATTTCTTTTTAAACAAACATATTACCCTCCAAAACATTGACTTTTTTGCCCATGAATGGAAGTGACAAGGCACTGGAACTCATGCCAAAGACTGCAGCCCTCTTGGGCCTGAAGGGATATCTGTCCAGTGTCCCTGTTTGCAGGTAGGAACATGACTCAAAGACTATTCAAAGTCTCTGGAGGAGCTCCCATTAACTTCCTAAGAGAATAAGTAGCAGTTTATGTTTATGGCTTGAATGATTCTGAAATTTAATATGTATCCCTTTGGGTTTTTAAATTATTTTCTCATTTCTAAATTACTGTATCATCATCTCTTGATTATAACCATTTTTTTTAAATGCTACCATGGACAGAGGCATTTGACTACTTCATTGTTTTAAATGTACTTACCATTTTGACAATGGAGAAGAATCACTTTGCCTGAATAATAACAKTTGTTCAAAACAATTATGAAGTGACATGATGTTGTTTCGAATAAGGGACTWCCCTCAAATACAGCAAACCAGAATCATGATCTGCTCAGCAGCAATACCAGTACCATTGTTATATTAAATAGGATGTCAGATAATAATCTCCTCAGGAGATGTCTTTTGCTATAGACATGTTAAATACACTTTTTTTATATTGTTCAGGTTCAAAATGCTACATTTTGAGCACCTAGTTGCATAAGAAAAAGAGAATACTCTCTTTCATGGCATRTAACAGTTCATACTGTGTGTGGAAATGTGCAGCTATCTACAGCATCATACTGTAAAGTGAAGAGAAAATGTGAACACTAAGTTAAAGTTGTGTCAAACTGCATGGTAAAAATGAAAAAGCATGCCTGGAGCCTGATTATGTCAGTTATTTGCCGTCTGTAATCCAAACGACAGTTCTTGCTGCATAACAGGCCAGTTCTAGCTTTCAGGCAATAAAAAAGGCTCAGTCTCATGAGTGTTCATATTGTTAATTAACATGATTCTTAGTATTATTATGTTTAAGAGATTGCTTATAGTTATTCTGCTTCTCCTTATGACAGATAGTTGTCTGTGGACTCCAAGGCAGCTTGCATAGCTTCTTGTTACAAACATGCCTTTGAGAAGTTCTTTTTCTCCATTGGAAATGCTTTGTCCATTTGACTGTTCAGCTTGTAATTGTGCTATTTTCGTTCTGACACACACGTTTCTGAAGGATATCCCTCAATAAGGCACTGTCCAAGTTTTTCTCATGAATTGTAAGATTGTTTTTCTCCTCCCATTGTCTCTTGCTAATGGACTGTTCAGAATGTTCTCTTACTAAATTCTATGATCTTGCTCAGAATCTTTCATTGAGAGGGAATCTCGAGTACTGAAATCACTGACTTTTGGATGGGATTTCTAGGTTGTGCTTCTACCTGCACTACCTATATCACTTTGTGAACTTCTTAAAGTTCTTGATGTTCTTCAAGGAATTATTTCTTCTTCTCTGCATTAGCCCATAAACAAAAGAAAAAAAATTACTGCCTTGTTCTCAAGGACTGATATTAGTGAGAATTCCTGTATATACATTAGGTTTTTTGTGACCTCTATAGGCTATGCAAGAGGAATTTTCTCCCCAAGATGGTCAGATGACTGGTTTCACTAATGTTTTCAAAATCCTTTGTTTAGACTTGTCCCAGCCTCTGTAATAGAGAACTGCCAATTAAAAAGAGGTATTAGACAGCTGTTGGGGATATGTGGTATGTATTTATTTAGTTATAGTCCATAAAAAATATAGATGCTAGGATTAATCAAATGAGGTTGAATTGACTTAGCAGCTACATTTTCTGACTATTATCTGCTTCCTCCCATCTTCATGATCTCCTATGATCAGTTCCACTTCATTCAGTTTGAAGCTGCATCTTATAATATTTTTTTCACAGATATGCCATTTTTTTTCTGTGATCATCCCAATGCAAGAGCAAGATTTTAAACTCTCATTCACAAGGAGATTCTTCCCTTTTTTTAAGGAAAAGGAAACTCTCCTAAGTACTACTGTAGTACAAAACAATAGTATCAAAAAGCAAAGTGTTCTTCTGTGTTGGAGAGAAAAGACTAGTAATAAATGCTTTTCATTGTCTGAAGGCAAGTCTGGATGTGTCAGAGAAGAGTCACACTATGCCTGAACACAGTTCCTCATTTAGATCCCAGTTTTGTTCATCCCAGCTCCTCTGTCCTCTCACCAGCCTTAAGAATAAATAACTAAGCTCTATATCTTTCACTGCTACTGTCATTTGGTTATGCCAGTTGGCTGTAAAGAGGTTTTTTAACAATTTGAAACTGTGCTTATGTGGATTGAGGTGTTTTGAATGTGTCTAGTGGCTTGTCATGCTTCTATATTGAGGTTGAGCAACTTTGGTGGGGACTGGTTTCCACAAGGGGGGATATTTTCTGAAATCTGCCTCATTAAGGTTACTCAGCATAGGTATCTAGGTTCTGGTTCTAAGTTTTAGCTTTAGAGAGAAGAAGCTTTCATTATTTACTGAATTTAGGGCTGAAAAGTCCCGCTGCCCTTGCAGTCACATGGGTTTTCAGTCCTCCAGGCTTTTATGTCTGGAAAGGTCATAAGCATTTTCAGGAAAATGAGGATCTGTGGATTCAGGGATGCATATAATTGATTAACAAGCTGGGAAGCATTAAGAAAATTATCACAAGAACAGTTACATGAAGATGTACAAATACTAATAGACATGTTGCTTTGCACTATACTCCAAGCTCTGTCGTTGGTCACTTTCCCTTCTAAGCGTCTCACCCTTGTTTGACAGTGGTTAACTTAGATAAGTCTGGTGGGCAACCTGGTTGAAAAAGGGCAAAACTACCCTCTAACAAACTTTGACTTTTACCATTAGATCTCATATATCTTTTAAAAAATGTTCTAGAAACAGTTTCCCTAAGGCTCTTAGATATGTTTTTTTTTTTGCACCACAGAACAGTTAAGTGAATACTTGTGATTTTTAAGCACTTCCTGCTAAATCCGCCTCAGATACTTTTTGCTTTTCAATAACTTCTGCAAGTATAAGCAATTTTGCAAAAGTGAGCAGTGGAAGAAGTAGCACTTCTTCCATTAACTGTGGAAAATGTGAGGAAGTTAGCTTTGAAAAAGGCATGATATTTGGAAAAAGAATTAAAACTAAAAAATTAAAAGTACCTAACAACGTGATAGAACTTAGTCTTCTACATCCTGTGAGAGAGGAAAAGATAGGGATGCAATTTTGACATTTGTTTGAATTTTTTGTTGAATTTAGAATAAAAGTAATCTTTTCTGAAAGGGCAATAAGTTCTGATGTAGAATAAAATCCCTCTTTTTATTGAAAAAAAAGAATAGGTTAAAAGAATGTTCACTCTGATTACTTGTAAGCTTGGAATCAGAAAAAAAAAAGTAGTAAATATTTCAGGGTTTTTTTATGCTGTGATTCTGACTTAGATTGAGATCTCTTTCTGCAACRTTACTTGATTAACTGCTTCATGCCAATAGTTTAAGGAAAAGGAGCCAGTTCAGTGTATTACTTCAGGGGAAACAGTTAATAATGTTAATTTAGACTCAGTTTTCCTTAGTCCTCTGGAGTTCTGCTAATAAACTGCTATCAGAGTGTTCAATAAAATCCTCACCTGACTTTGAAAGAGTTAGGTCAGAACAATGATTCCTGGAGTTCTCTTTCACTGTAAAATACCAGATAAATTTGGGATAGAGGTAATCTTGACTAAGTTTGTTAGAGAAAATAGGTGACTTTGGCTCCCTCAGCAATCAATGAAGCACTTAGATAAACCAGTCTAGTGAGGTTCATCCCCAGCTGTCTTATGAGTCAACAATGAAACAAAAAAGAAGCCTGGATGACTACCTTAGACAAAATACTTGAGTTTCAGGTGAATGAAGTCAGATAGATATTCTTGCTGTTGTTCACATAAGTAATTTAAAATTTCCACCACCCCTGCTAAAATTGCTCTCTTGAATAAGCAGAGCAGGACTTGGTCCCATATGTAGGCCTAGCAGCAGCAGCAGCAGAATGGTGGTTGATTGGAGGGTGTTATTTGCTTAATGTTTAGACGGGAATATAGATATGTAAATATATATATATATGTATGGATTTCTTTAGTTGCTGTTGTAATCAAGGTGCAACATGCAATATTTCAACTAAATGAAATTTCAAAGCTGAAAACTTAAAAGAGTGGTGTGAACATCCCTGAATGTTTCTGCCATTTAAGAAAATATTTCTATTATTTCATTGAATCCTTTAGTAGGTGTTACAATTGAGTATTTACCACAACACTGCAAGACTGAGCAAAATATATCAAAACCCAGACTGAAATGCAGTGCTACAAGCATTAAAATGACAGTCCAGGTGTTCATATTTCACTGTTCTGTACTAACAATTCATAGAATCATAGAATGACAAGATGGTTTCAGTTGGAAGASACCTTAAAGCTCACCTAGTTCCAACCCCCCTTCCATGGGCAGGGACACCTTCCACTAGAGCAGGTTGCTCAGAGCCCCATCCAACCTGGCCTTGAACACTTCCAAGGATGGGGCATTAACAGCTTCTCTGGGAAACCTATTCCAGTGCCTCACCTCCCTCACAGTAAGGGACTTCTTTCCAATATCTAATCTAAATCTACCCTCTTCCAGTCTGAGACCACTATAAAAGTACATCCAATATAGTGCATTACTATACTTCATTCAGTCTTTAAACTCCAAAATACTCTCTAGAAGGGTTTCTGAGTCCTTCGTAACTGTGCTGTGTAGGACAGTTCCTTCATATATTTCACAGCATTGCACTAATTAGAAACTCTTGTTTGAGGGTAATGTGTTCCCTGTCTTGTAACGTATTTAGCATGTTTTCCATGAAAAAATGCTATTTAGATACTGCATACTGTTACAAATATATTGGGCATTTTAAGACATTGTGTTAGATCTTAATAATTTATTATGAAAGAGTTGTGGCATATTTGCAGTATTTAATTTTGGAAATGATCTGGTCTTGCAATACCTGAGGAGAAAGCTGACGTGCAGGAGAGCACTAGGAAGTATCTAGTTGTTGGGAACCCAACATGCAAAAAGTGCTTAGTGGTAGTTCTGGAAAAACTCAGTTACTGTCAGTGAGGCATCTTAGGCATTCATCTTCACTTTTGGATGCCCAATCACATTGGAAAATTTGAAACTATGGTTTTTTTCAGGTTTTAGTAATAGTTGAAATACTTCCTGATTCTCACATTTATATTAGTATTCATTCATTTTCTCCCAAGTAGCAAGCAATAGGAGTTCCTGATTCTCACATTTATATTAGTATTCATTCATTTTCTCCCAAGTAGCAAGCAATAGGAGTAGAGGAAACGGCCTCAACTTGTGCCAGGGCAGGTTTAGATTGGCTGTTAGGAAAAATTTCTTCACCAATAGGTGAATCATTGGAACAGACTGTCTGGAGAAGTGGTGGAGTCACCATTCCTGGGGGTATTTAAAAGAAATGTGGATGTGTCAGTTGGGACATGGTTTAGTAATGAAGTTGGCAGTGCTGGTGTAATAGTTGGACTCAATGTTCTTAAAGGTCTTTTCCAACCTGAATGATTCAGTGATTCTGTGATTTATATTAGGGTCTCTATGAACAAAATTACGTAACTTGTATATTTATGTGCTTGCAACTGTCTTATATAATTTTCAATGGTAATTTGCCTAAACTGGAAGGTAGTMTTTATTATCACATGTCAGCTTATAACGTTTGGCTTTTCAGCAGGTGTACATGTGTGCCCAGTACCTGACATAACAGATAGCTGTATTTTTTCAGAACTGAGTCAGACCAGTGTAACGTGTGAAAGTAGGTAGGTCAATCTTCTGTATGATAACTTTGGCTTTTATTTATACTGAATCTCACAAAAATGCCAAGGTAGTAACTTTAGAGACAATAGATCTCTAACCACAGGTGGACAGCACGCACAGTAAATTGCAAAATTCTTTTTGGTGAATATACTGTTCCTAGTGGTTTAGACTGAAATATTATCCATCTATTATATCAATAACTGGTAAATTTATACCAAAAATGTACATGTGAAATTAGAGCATAGAAGTTGTTTAGATTCTGTGTAGAAATACAGGAATTGTGTGAATATGCCAGAAAGGGTATTTGGTGATTCACATGAACATTCTGCAAAGGTACCTCACTTTAAACAGAAGACTTGATGATACTGTATACAGTTGGTGTGCTGAAAATGTGTATTTTACAGCACATTGAACATGCTACTCACTTTGTTAAGGAGTCAGAGAGCTAATACTAATAGAGCTAATTTCTAGAGGATCTGGGCCAAGGATTTTTGATTTCAACTACTAAAAATCAGCAACCTTGCAGGACCACTCCATAACTCCAGAAARGCTTGTTGTCAGGTGCTTTGATTATTGAGAGCCAGATCTCAAGACTATCAAGGCCATGGAAGGGTCTTCATTAGGTTTAACRTGCTTTAAAGTAGATCAACTGTTATTAGACTAGAAAGAAGTATTGACTAATTTGATTTTTCATTAAGCAGCCTGCAAAAGTATATGTCAATGATTTGTAAACTCTTCAGAAAGAGAAGAGGGGATGAGTGTATAAAATCTTCAAATCACTTTGAACTAAACATTTTTTGTCATAAAACCATGCAAAAGTGCCTGTTCAATAACGTGGTTAAGTGTGTGTGTTGCTTTGTTGTCATCATCATCATCTACAGGCTCTGTCGGGGTCTCAAACATCAGTTTTAAATTACTGTGAAATACAGTTTCAAATATGAGAGGACTGAAGGTGGTTGGTGATATCCCATGGGCAACTGAGGGAATTCCAACCACTTCCTAAATGTCAGTCACTTAAAAAGTTGTTATAAGCAGAGGCATCTGCATGCACATGCGGCCTAACAGGTTTTCCTTGCATCCTTTGTCAAAATGCTCTTCACTTACATCATGTTAGAGGCTGAATGCTGATTGTGTGTCAGCTGAAGAGATATAAAAAACCAAAACTGGATGTGTGTTCACAATGTGACTGCTGCTTTACTGCAGTCACAAGCAGTAGCATGTTTCCAAGTAAATACAAAGCAATTCTGTGTACTGCTGTTGTGTGGTGGACTAAGTCA
Organism: Amblyornis subalaris; assembly: GCA_018881555.1. NCBI lineage: Eukaryota > Metazoa > Chordata > Aves > Passeriformes > Ptilonorhynchidae > Amblyornis > Amblyornis subalaris. The sequence continues at coordinate 8,133,398 of JACAXG010000001.1, forward strand.
TATAGTCTTCTCAGAAGGTCTGTATTACTCTGCTCGCCAGATTCCTTCTAATTTTTATTCATCTCTTCACATGAGAGTTGCTATAAAATTTTCACATGCATCTTTTCTMTCTGTCATTGGTTCAAAATGACAAAAATGTTATCTTGCCTTGTGATTTGCTTGTTTTGGTAGACTAAAGTTTACAGGATTGCTTCTTTTCTGTTGTTTTACACATGGGTAGTTCCAGGATGGTTATTTCCTGCTTTACATCGCTGTGGAGTGAGAGAAATACCAGACTAGGGCTGTGAATGTTTTGTATCAAACAACGCTAAGTTCATTCTGCCAGCTAAAGCTAGTTGGGAATTTTTTGATAATGCCTTTTTTTTTCCCCTTTAAGAAATTTTAGTTTGTCAAGGGTTTTCTGTTTTGACATACTACCATAAAATGAAACCTGGTTTTCTTCTAATTCAGTGGGCATGTTGTGGATCCAGGGGTTGTGGGGGCAACCTGGGAGTCCTTGGAAAAAAGTTCTCCTTGACTCTCACATTTCCTGCTGTAGTCCCAAACATGTACAAACTAGAACTCAGCTCTCAGCTTTGCAGAGGGCAGCCTGGGTACCTACAAAATGCTGTTTTGGCTGAGATCTGCAAGCTTCCTTCTGCAAAATTGAATGATATCACTTTTGCCATGTTTTCCAAGGCCTTTGAGTCTCACCCTCAGATCAGAATTTGAGAGATGTTCAGAACCCAACAAGGATGTTTGAACTTCTTATAGAAGTAGTTTTACAGCTGTAGTCATGACAGATATCATGAATAATCAGAAACAGAGAGGAGAAGGAAGTTAGGCTAAGTCAGAAGGGGCCTCTGAGTTTGGAGATATTAATTCAGTTTATTTAAAAACAATTTTTTAGAAGTGGTTATTTAAAATAATTTTTCCTCTTAGGAGAGGCTTTTCAAAATTGATCTGTTTTACAAAAAGACATTTTACAGATATGGAATTTCATGAAACAGAAAATCTTTTTAAKAGCTCTACTCCTAATGACTGAAGAATGCATTTGTCTTCTCAGTCAATGCCAGACTAGTGCTCTGTTGATAGAGCCTAGAACCTTAATCAGATGATTTTTCTCCTGTGCTTTGTTACAGTGTTTTACTCCCCAGGTGACTGAGCCATGTATTCATTACATTTTCCCAAGGTTCACTCTAGGTAGTTCTCGACATGAGCATATCAACAGCCAGCTGCAGTGATGAGTGAGAGAAATTACAGGTTAACATGTATTTCAAGAGGAAGATACTCCATTACCTGGAGATTTCCTCCTTTTTGCAGGTGCTAACTTGAGTTCAATATTTCCATAGTGAGCACATGACCACTGCACTCCTTTTCAGAGAAAAGATAACTGCTTGATATGTATCATAACTCTTTTATTTTTTGTTTTATAAAACACTTCAATAAATCTATTCTCTCCCATAAACAAATAAGTTGGGGGAGCTGGTGTTCATTTTACTTTTTGGTCAGAACATTAATTTTTGTGGCTCCTATGTCACCTTCTAAAAATCCACTGATATATAGATATAAATATAGGTTAATTTAAAGGCCTGAGCTGGATGAATTAACCAGGTGTTTGCTCACCATTTTTTAAGAATGTCCTTGTGTGGCCACTGTTACAGGACCACACTGAGACTTCCATGCAGCCAACAGAGTCAGTGTACCTTGAACATACATAAACCAGTGGCATGTACAGGGGTACTTGGCCRCCAAATACAGAGAGGGATCCAGCGTGAGTCAGAGTAGCAAAGTAACAAAGTCAGAGTAGCACCACCATTCTAGGGAGACAGAACAGTAAATATAATGCTTTGTCAGTGAAAACCTTCTGCAAAGACTTGCTTTGTCCTCTGGAGCTCTGAATAAGGTGTCTGCTTGTACTGTATGTAATGTTAACTTCTGTAATGACAACAGGACACAATTTACATCAGTGTCCCTTATCTCTTAGACTGATTTATTTTCAAATTTGGAAACAACTTCAATAGTTTGTTTCTGCAGAGCACATCCAAAGTCAATAAATGAACTTCAATTTTTAAAGGTAAAAATGTAACATTGATAATGATTGGCTCCTCAGTTTTTGGAATGTTATGAAAACCAGTTATAAAATCAGTTGAGCTGATAAAATTAATCTGTTCTAWGGTTATCTAGGAACTGAATGGGAATACGTTCAAAATGTGCTTCCAAAATTCAGTGACGTTTCATAGTGGGTTCATATCTATGTTTTTGAGACTAAGAAAGTAAAACTCTTAAAATAAAAAAAAAGGCAACCAAAAAACCAACAGCAAGCAAACAAACCATACCCAAACCTCCTCACACATGGCCACTTCCTCAGTAGGTAAAAATTTACATAGTAAATGTAAATTTGAGTTCAATGAAGCTTTAAAAATTTGTGGAAGTTCAGAACCAGGTTCAGTAAATTGCAGTCTCTGTAATGGGCTTATATGTATGTCAGTATCTCTGTTATTATCCCTTTTTGTTTATTTTCTTGGTAGTTCTGATATATCTTTATATATTAATGAGGAAGATTATTGTGAGCTTCATCTTTCAGAAAGATTACTTTCTATGTAATCAGGAAAAAAAAGGTGTGTAAATATTCTTCCTAATGAAATGGTAGGCAAGATCATACTGGAGTTCATAATCAACAGTGAAGCTAAAAAGAGTTTATCATTCCCTTGTTTTTGGGGAATTCACTGCACCTTTAACCTAAAACATGTAAATGCTATGAAATTAGTAATGAGAGGTTTTGAATCATAAAAATGAACTGTATCTAGTTGGACCACAAAATAGAATGTTGGATGGCTGGCATTATCAAAAGAAAAACAGATTTTTTTTTTCTAAGTCGTTTTAATCACATCAGTCATGTTGCAGCAAGGAATGCAAATATTCATATACTACAGATTGAGGCTGCTCTGAAATGTTCTGACAATCTGTTAGGTTTTGAGTGATGTTTCAACCCTATCACTTGGGGTTTTTTGTTTTGTTTTTTTTCTGTATGACTATAAAAAAACACTACTCATCTCTGTCACATGCTGTACAGGATAAAAAGCCTTTCAGTTTTCTTAACAAGAATCAGACGGCCAGGGTGCTGCTGGAACACAGAGAATATGCCACTGTCTGTTCAAAGTACAGCTTAATGAGCCAGACTAAACACACTGGACAATAGAGCTGTGGGGGGAAAGGGCTTCTCGTGGATCTGTGGATCAGCTGCAGCTTTAACATCTAACTAGTTTCATTTTTCATCTTTGCAAGTTCCATTTCCCTGTTTTGTTGGTATAAACTGCATTTCAATGAGCGGACTTTCCTGCCTAGGTGATGGTATGGTGTGCTTTGAAAAAGGATACTGTGGATTATGCTAGGAATAATTTCTGTGTTTCTTTTTCTCTTTCATAGTCACGACCTATTCCCTCACACCTTACTTCAGCAGTTGCAGAGAGTATCCTGGCTTCCGCCTGTGAGAGTGAAAGCAGAAATGCTGCAAAAAGGATGCGGTTGGATAGACAGCAGGTACTGTGTTGTTTGGGGGTCTGCCACATCCATATTTATAAATGCTGGACTCATTTACATAGGATGCCATGCAGAAGGGTGGTGCGATCCCTTATCTGTTTCTTGCTAGCAAGATTAATTAAAATACAAAAGCTGTAGTTTTTTTAATGAATACACAAGCATGTCTTTGTCTATATTTACATAAGCTGTATGAGGGTGTCTGATATATTTGTAATGTCCAGCTGGATAAAGCTATATATTTACTTTTTAACGGTAGTAGGTTTTCAGAGCATAATGTGTAATCTGTATACTAGAATTAAAAGGAACAGAACATGCAGTATATATATAATTTACATAAATAACAGAAATGGTGCATGTGTCCATGACTCAGTGTATTTATTTGTGCACATATTCTCTTTCAAAATTTGTATGCATTTGTAAATATAAGGTGAAATAGTGTTAGTGTCTGAAAATACCTATTTGCTTGAAACAGAAAAGTTACTATGCTATGCAACAAAATGCTGTCAATTAACTTATTAGTGAGTTTTTAAAGCTCATATATTTTTTCTTGTGGGATTATCCATCTTTTGTAGTGCATGTGACAATTTTATTATTTTTAATTTTCTGGAAATTGCATATTTTATTTCAGTTTTTTAAAATCCAACTGGTAGTTCATTCCAGGCTTTAATTATTTACTCACTCCACAGATATAGTGAATGTCTAACATTCTTATTGCAAAGACTGTTATGCTTTATTCCTCTCCATGATTGTAACGAAGTAAAAATCTTAGTAATATCTCAGGTGTTCCAAAATATGCTTCTGTCATGGTAGATGAACTTTTATTTTGTGGAACAGAACATTTTTTAAAAGAACATTTTCCTTTTATACATAGTCCATTGAGTTCTTTCAGGTCATGTCCTAACCATATAAAGGATTACTACTCCTGTCTTTATAACACTGATAGTTTAGGATCTGAGAGTGTACATTGCTATTTCTTTTTGCTGTTACACTTTTTGCTAGTATTTTCATTATTGTGCTACTTTTACCCTAAGATTTACAAATCACATGGGATGTCAAAGCACTGTAATATTAAATATAATTTAGTTTAGAAGCACTGCTCATTCAGATTGTGCAGGTTTTATATTCTCTCATTTGCTCTCTGATTTTTCAGTAATTAAAAAAAAAAAAGCTACAAAGTCAATGTGCTCTTAGCCCAAGGCGAACTAGAAATTACTTGCTCAAGCAGTTACTTTCGTTGCATAAAGCTAATGGCTCAATTCCTTGGTTCAGCCAGGGTGAGGCAGAGTTTTCAAGTGATTTAAATGACAATCCCATAATACTCTTCAGGGAGCCAGAGAGCTGTTGTAACAAAACCCAATATTTAAACTATAGTCAGCACTCAAAAAAGCCTATTAACAGGATTTTTTTCCCCTTTTTTGTTGTATTACTGTCACAAAAGGATTTGGTAACAGCTTTGAGGGGAGAAGCATTTCTTAACTTTTCATTAGAGAATTAAAAATCYGTAGTCAGACTGTCTCCCAACTGATCACCTTAATTACAACTGTGATGTTAAAGTAGCAAAGCTGCCTATGAAAAATGGGTGTTGGGTTCTGCTTCCTTCAGCTCTTCCCCCTTTTGCCAGTGAGTTCTGGGAACACTGCAGAGATGGTTGCAAATAGCACCAGTCATTTGATTCAGCAAGGAGTAAATTAACTGGGTAGATAGAGCTTTGGTGCTTGCAAAACTATTTGTGAATTCAGGACAGATATGCTGAATAGATATGCTGAACATGCTGGAAAAAATTGTGGCAATGTGTGTTGGGTAGCTTCATAAAACTTCGAGCAAGAAATTTACCCTTCAGGGTAGAATAGTTAAGTCATTAGAGAAGTAGAAAACCTTGGGTTTAGCCCCAGTTCCATTGAAATTTAATTATTTATTCCAAATGTGGGACATTAACAAAGTAGACTGAGAGTAAAGCATTCTGGAATATTTCTAAGTGTGGTATTTAATGCAGACTAGTGTGTTCAGTTTGTGTGCTGAGATGGGAACTGGACTTGTRTCTTCACATCCACAGAGTGTGGCTTAAAGGTAAAAGGGTTCTATTCTGCTCCTCTTCATATTCTTCCCTCTTAACTTACCACTAGATTTCCTTCACTTTTCTTTCATATATCTAAAATGTAATATTTTCATTAGATTTCTATTTTCTTAAACAGAGAAAGATTGGAAAAGTTCAGTTCATCATATTGCTTTACTGTTCCATAGCTCTTCAAAAAAAAAAAAAAGCCTTGTTTTCCAAAATTGGGCACTATACCAATGGGTAGACTGAGGCTTTGAGGACTCTTCAGTGCAAATTTGGGGGGGAGAAAGGGAAAATAAGATTTTGATAATGAAAACTACCACTTTGTAAATTATATCAAGAGATCTTCTAATTGAGGACAAACATTAGACAGTCCTGGAAAGTAAATTGTTAAGAGGATCTGGCAAGAGTACTCATTGAGCACTTCCCCTCAGAGCTGAATGGAAGCATTGCAGTAAAGCTGCTTTATTCTTGCATGGAATACGGTGAAGTTCTGCCTTTTATTCTCCAGATGGATGATCTGCCTCAAAGTGAGATGTGGCACTCAGTGCCGTGGTCTAATTGGTGTGGTGATGTTCAGTGATAGGTTGGACTCGATGATTTCAGAGATCTTTTCCAACCTAAGTGATTCAGTGATTCTGTAATCTGTATCCCCACCACCACCTTTTTCAGAATGTTGCCGATAAAACATGGATGTATTAAGAATACAATGAGTGTTATGATGAACCCCGAACCTAAGACAAAACTTTGTCAGCCTCCTGAACTCCTTTTCTTGTCTTGTTTATGCTCTTTCCTTGTCTTCTTCATTTTTCCTTCTCTCTCTGGAACAACATGGCCCCTGAGCAGGAAGTTCTGAGCATATTGCATATATGTCCCTAATGGAAGTCTCTATTTGTTAAAATGATATTAATTTCCAAATTAAATAGGTTTTTTGCCTACAGTGTTAATTTTAGCAGTGATTTGATGAAAAAACATCTCAATTATTACTCAGCAAAAAGAAGCAGCTTGAAAGTCAAAGCTAGGGATGCTTCTAAGACCTCATTTTCGTTTTTTTTAACAGAGAGTGTTGGCCATGCTCATGAGTATTTGCTGTTTCTTTCACATGTATTAAATGTGAAGGATTGGCTTTATATACCTACAAACCTGTGCACCCATTTGTAATCTTTTCAGAAGAAACCTCTCCAAACTGTGTGTGTGTGTGTCTCTTCCCACACAAAACCTTCCTCTTTAGAATGACTTTCTAGAAGTATTTCTGATAGCTGCAATGATTAATATAGCCCTGATCCTAGGGGCAGTGTTAAGTGTGACAAAGTTAAGTCTGAAGTGGGACGAAGCCATCCTTCTGCCTATATGTCTTAAATTCCACTTATATGATCTTTGTATTTCCTAAGTCAGGGCTGAAAGTTTCTGCCAGCAAAAATCCAATTTTAAAAATAAGTTAATGAAATCTGGTCTCACTGGCGTCACTGACTTATTTTCAACATTGTTTTTTTTTTCATGCCAGTAATTTTTTTCTTTATGGGAAAATCAATGTGTTCTTGTCTTTCAGGAAACCAGTAACTTCCCATAATTTTTGGAAACTGCAACAATAAAAGCATTGTCAGTTTGTGAGACTTCTCTTTAAGAAATTTAAATGTATTTACTAGGTCATGGTAGCTCAGACTATAATGCTTCGGCTGTCTGACCATGTTAGATGTTACTCAAGTGCTCTCTTAAGCTTCAGTGCATTTTCATTATCTTGAGATCAAGCACTGTTTGGTTGGCCAGAAGCTTAAGTGCTCAGAAGTTATATATTTGATGCCTATTACCCAACTGAAGAGTTCTGTCACTTCCACTTTTTAATTCTGCCTGGTACCAAAAATAATTTATTCTGTTGCACAATTTTATAGATTTATATGTTTAAATTGTACAGGTTTACTGGTAGTACTTCTGAACAGTGAAATACTCGTGACACTGGGCTAGATTTGTTTGATCTTTCACAGCCCAGATCAGGCAGTAGATACAGAGGCAATGCAGAGCTTTTGTATCTCTCTCCAAATCACCTCTGTTGAGTCTGGATGCTGAAAAAGAGTAACTCTCTTGAATTTTGAGGACTTTTTTAATCACAGTTGAAAAACGTAGAAACAATAATTGGATCAATCTTCTATGATTTGCTTCAGTTAGAAGAGGCATTATCTGAATCCTTAAGATATTCTGTGCTTCTTTGGGTGTTCTCCTGGGATAATCCTTCAAGATCCTTATTCCATCTCTAGCAATATTTGGTACGAAGCAGTTGCATTAAGTGGAGGTTCTGAACTGCTATGAACAAAGGAGTCATGAAACAAAATAAGTAGAGCTAAAATACAGCCCTGTTCACTTGTATTCATTGCATATGGTGAACAGGGTGACTTCTTTTGTCATGTCCTTCACTTTACAAACCAAATTGTGTCTTGGGCGAAAAAGGATGGTTAAATAGGTAGAAAAATCCGGGAAAAGTCATCCTGCCATTACTGCCCTGGGCAGTGAAGAGAAAGGCAGGATGCCTGCTTTATGCAGAGGCTTCAGTAATGTGGCTCTACTTATTGATCACAGAAATGGAAGTTTTGTTCTAAGAGCTGAACCATTATGAGTCTCTGATTCTTCCAAACAAGTATGTGCATGCTGTAGTTTTTATAAAACCTCAACATAAACCACTGTGGAGCGGTGCTGGGCTATGGCACTCTGTGGAAGCGGAGGTAGATTAGTGTTGTTACTGTTCTGTCTGAAATAAAAAAAAACCTAATGAAAGTTCTTCAAGGGAAAATAAAGAAGATGAACCAGTGAAATCTTTCTATTGAAAAGCACATAAGAATGATAGTAGGAAAAAAAGGCCTTTCCCTTAATTTGGACACAAGTGTTTTTTTAACAGCTGCCTTTTGTTTCATTGGTTTTTGCCTAGAATTTATACTTTTTGTGTGCTGTCATGTTGCAAAATTTATGAATGAGCGTTTTTCTTCTAATTGAAAAAATAGTTTTTGGCAATCAAGACAAAATGTTGACACTTGGGAGTGAGGAGGGAGGATGAATATAGGAAATCAGGAAAAGAACTGAATCACAGAATAATATGACTGTAGAAGTATATGAACCTTTTAATGGATGTGTCATGTATAGATAGCCAGATCATTTAGAAAATTGATGTTGCTTCGTTCACAACATGTTGATTTGTATTGGTTAGGAATCTGGACCTTTGAGAATACATTGTTGTATTTGCAGACAGCAGAATAGTGGTCACATGTGACTGCAAAACCAGTGGACTGGATTCTCTCCTGGATTCAATCCATGTCATTTTAGCCATTTTGACCCGTGCTTCAGTGACTAATGTCAAGGAAAGGCTTCAATAGCATGCAGAATTTTTTGATCAGCCAAAGGAGGAGCTGCATACACTTCTTCCATCCTTATTCCCCAAGTAATTGGACAGGCAATGTATGATTCTATTGTAGTTACACAGCAAATGACAAGTTGAGCCCAAGAAAAACTTGAGCTCAGAGGAAAATGAAATTTATTGTTTTCTTACATATCTCCCATCCTAACAAAGACATTTCTCAGTTGGAGCTGGTGCTTTTTAAATTAGTAGGCTCTTCACAGAGTGCTTGTCTGTCAGTATGTTCTAGAATATACATGATAAGAAAAAGGTTTTCTGCATTTCTTTTTTTAAAAAATATGAGCTTAAACAGTACAGTTTCATTTCATTCCAGAGACTACATGAAAATAGCAGTAGTCGGACAACTTTACAGTCTAAGAAAGGTGTTGTCCTCACACGTTCACTGTACAGACATCAGAATACAACTCACTTGGTGTGCTAAACTCAATTAAAAAAAATCTTTGTGTATTTGAACTTTTCAAGTTGACAAGGGCAAGTCTATGACTGTTCACAGAGTATCATGCATTATGATGCTATGAAGCAGTTCTTTATGAAAAACACTGAATGCATTTTTAAGGAAACCTCTCATCAAGATGACAGCTGTAATTTTTTTCTATGCTATGACTTGTAACCAGCCAACTAATATAACAGTAATCATCGTGGTGGGGTGAAAGATAACGTCTAACCCCCAAGGAAGAGAAAATTTAATGATCCCACATAGTATGAGGAGCAGCTGAGGTCACCTGTTCTGTTCAGCCTGGAGAAAAGGAGACTGAGGGGAGACCTCATTGCAGTTTACAACCTCCTTACAAGAGTGAGAGGAGGGGCAGACACTGATCTGTTCTCTGTGGTGAGCGAATGGCCTCAAGTTGTGTCAGGGGAGGTTTAGGTTGGATATTAGAAAAAGGTTCTCCACCCAGAGGGTGGCTGGGCACTGGAACAGGCTACCCAGGGAAGTGGTCACAGCACCTGTGAGTGCAGCCTGTCTGAGTTAAAGAAGCATTTGGACAATGCTCTTGGGCACATGCTCTTGGAAATGGTCCTGTGCAGGGCCAGCAGTTGGACTCGACCATCCTGAGGGATCCCTTCCAACTCAACTTATTCTGTGATTCTGTGATAAATTTGCACATAGGCACTTTAAACACATTCTTCTCAGCCATTTTTGTTTTGGGGGATAAAAGGAAGGAAAATATAAAGTTTTCAGTGAATAGGATGTTAAGGATATTGCAACATTTAGTAATTTTAACAATATTGCTTTTAGCTGTTAGAGGAGTAGGAGTAGGTGGCTATTAGGTTTTTGACAAACGAATTATGTTTGGACACATATGCTGGGAGCTGACCTGACATTTGCCTCTGGATAGTTGTCATAGCAGCAACCTGAATAGAGCAGCTTGATACAAGTGCTGGTTGCAGAACTAGATAGAGGTTCTGTGCTAATGCAATACATCTGAATATTAATAAAAGTGCACATGTACTGCCACTTGGAAATCACTGCTTTGGTGTTTTCTTCCATTTAAAACTAATTCCTAAATTTTTAAAGAAATTGAGGTTTGTGAGGAGATGTTACTGGTCTGCCTCCATACAATTTCTGGTCCTGTTTCTCTGCATGTAACGGGAGGCTTGACCCAAAGAAAGACTCTCTTCAAGCACAGTTTTATTAACAGAAATAATGTCTGGCTCTTGCAGACCAGGAGCAGTTTGTGTTTTGATTAAGACGGAAGGAAATTACTGGTGGACAAATTACAGGTAATTGTTAAACTGCTTTGGAAGAAACTAATTAAAAATCTAAATTGCAGTGAGGGCACGAACCTCCATTGCAGGATCACTGTATCTGGCTTTCAGCAGTGAGGAGGGAAGGACCTTTCAACCTTTGTATTTGGAGGACAGAGAGAATTTTGCCACTAATGCACAGCTTCTAAATCTTGACATTGGGAGTTATTTCATGTATTACCCTTCAGACAGCAGGAAAGAAGGAAGAAAGATATACATTTATGTCCCCGTGTGTATATTGTTCTCTTTCCTGATCAATGCAGCTCCCAGAAGGAAAGAAAAAATTGTAGGGTTCTTAAATGTTCTCTGTATTCTGTTGTTTATATTGTATAGGGGCAATATAGGGCAATATATTGTAGGGCAGATTTGGCATTGGTTACAGAAAAGGGAGTTGTGCAAAAATATCTCCCAGTCGACACTGGAGGATGCCCTGCTGAGGCAGAAAGCTGCAAATGCAGAGGGAGCACAAAGAAGTGGTTTTATGTCAGGGAGATGGAGTCCTTGCCACAGCTATTCAGTATGCAGGAAGAGCACATCAACTGTACATCCTTGTAAGAGGTGGAGGAGAAAGCATCAGAAGTTCCCTTCCTCTTGGGTTTGACAGAGCCTAATTTACTCTAGAGGATGGGAAAAAAAAGGCACTTCATCCAAGTGGCAGCAGTGTGGAGGGATAGGGCCATGTCCCCCCTCTGCTGTATATTTACATAAGTCCTGAAAAATTCCAGCTCAAAGTGATTTTCACTTCAGAATGAGAGGCTTGTGGAGTCTTAGAAAAGAGCAAAAAGAAGCAGATGGTTCACTTAACATAAAGCAAACAAATAGAAATCGGAATCCCAAAATCCGCAAGAGGCAAATGTCACTTAACTTGCAAAGTGCTCAATACCTCTTACATTACAGAAGCTTTATTAATAATAGCTTTTTGTGTTCAGACATCTCTTTGTGATTTGGTATTTAACAGGGCTCAGAGTGATTTCTGTACTTCTTCATCTGCGTTCAAAATGATCTCTAAGATGACTGTAATGTCCTTGGATACCCACATGCTAGTTTGCATTTCAGGCCTTGTTCACTTCCATAATTTCCTCACCTAGTGATTATTTTGTTTCTAGGTTGGTCTTTGGTTTGCTTTTGTGGTTCCAAATGATGTGCCTTAACCACTGAGGCAAAAAATGTTATGCAGACACCGTTTAGCTGCATATGGAGTATTGTCAGGAGATCAAATTATGTACTAGTATGGGGAAACTTAGCTTCCTACCCAGAATGCACTGGCCATATTGTCAAGGGGAAGAAAATAAGTGGTATGCATTGTAATTTTAAATCTTGCTGCCTTTCAAGTCAGTGGCAAAATTCCTGGTTTCAGCAGTGCTGGATAGGGTTCTGTCATTAGCAGATGCAGCTGGAGAGGATGCCAAGTATCACAGGGCAACCCCCCTCTCTCCACCCTCCAGACCAAACTACATTAAATTTGCTACATGCAATGGAAAGGAATAATGTGCAAGGCATGCAATTGCAAATAATTTCATGCCTTGGATTTTCAGTGAGGCCCCAAGGTGAGCAGCTAATTTTTCACCTCAACACAGAGATCATTAAATTAGAAAATGCTGTATTTTTCTGGGATCTTTGTGCTGACCATGTGTGGTTGAATTTCAAGCTGCTGTTTTCAGAGTACACTTTAAGGCACCTGGAGCTGCAATAAGATCTTGAATGTGAAGGAAAATAGATGTCCATGTAAGTTTTCTGTTCTGGATGTTGATAAGGCTGAAGGCTCAAAAATGGTGTATTGTGTTGTTTCTTGGACAGGAACTTCTGAGCAGTCTTATCCCCCTTCCTACCGCAGGTGGAATGAAAATGAACAGGGATGGGAACAGCTTTCTTCCATGTGTCTTTAACATCCATTTTATGTCAAGGAGGCAGAAAAGGAAAGGCTGGTGGAAATGTAGATGTAAAAGTTCTTTCTTCAGGTCTGAAGATGGAGGTTTTAGAGTCAGGGCTTCTGTTCTTCCTGCTCCAGTCTTAAAAGCCAGGAATAGAGAGCTTTTTACTTATCCCTCCCTTTCATATGGCGAGAAGATATTAAATGTGAAGCACTTTCCTGCCTGTCAGATGTTTCTAGCATAGATACAAGTATGTCTTTCCTTTCCTGTGTTTAGCTAATGACTTCATTGCACACACTCTCCTGCCCACAGCACAGGCAGAGAATAATGTTTCTGGAGAGTAAATCCCTGTTATCATTCAGAGTTTGGGCCAATCTAATGAACTCAATGCAAACCCAGTGTGCATGAGCAAATCCTTATTTTTAAGAGAAGCATATTCTGGTTTCGGTCATTGGATTAGTAGGATTTAGAAGATTTTAAAGAGTCATAAATTACTCCTGAATTCCAAACATCGATTGCACAATGGATTCAGAAGTACTCCTCATTTAGAAAGTGCAGTTCTCCACACAGAAGATGCAGACATGTATGCATAGACTACTTATGTTTGGTAGCCAGAACATGTTTGTGATTCAACAACTGACTTAATGTCCTAAACTAAATTTAGAAACATATTTTTCTAAGAAAAAAATGAAACTATAATAAGCTGTGGGAGCTGGAGCTGAATGCAGTGCCTGGGAGCAGCACCAGCTGCTAAAGAGGCTAGGCACAGGACAAGGCAGCCAGGCCAGCAGCCCAGGCATTGTGCCAAAAGAATTCTCCCCTGAAATGAGAATATTTGGGGAACAGATTTGCACTGCAGTACACACATTTCATGCTTATTACTTWTGGTATTTCATATTAAGCTTCGGTTTTACTGTCTCCATTAATAAAGCAAATCAGAAAGTGCATCCTCGAAAGGCCAGTCAAAGTTCATTTCTTTGTTTCTTCCAATGGCGTATGCTACTTTGGTTTGATGATTATGGAATCAAAAAGCCATGCCCCAAAACATCAGTTCTTCTTTACTTAAAGTACAGAACTTCACAGTACTGAAGTTAAAGGATATGTGCAAAATTCTATGAAGAATTTAGAGCAGGTCTTCTTCAGTAGCAAAATATTTTCTTTCTCATAGATAGTTGGAGACTTTTTTTTTTATACTGTTTATTTTTAAAATATGATTTTTTAAAACTGTAAAAGTTAAGTCGTATCAGAGACAGTGTTCATAAACAGACACCCTGCATTGAATTCATGGAAAGAACTTTTGGTTTCCACAAACATGCAGGTCAAGTTTTAATGCAGATTTGAAATAAAATAATTAGCATTCAAATGTATCAAACACAGGGTAAAATACCTTTAAAATATCTGAACCTACTTTTGAAAACAAGAACTAGTTATTAAGTGAAAGCAAAAAAGTAATTGCTCACTTTCTAACAGACAAGAAAACTGGGGGTTGTTTTTTTATAAGATCTATAACTTTCTTTATAATTTATCTGTGGAAGAGGCACTATTGTAACTACGGCAAAATGATGGAATCTCCAGTGTGCTTACTTTTTTCCCTTTTCAAAGCAGAACACACAGACATTTTTAATTAGTTGAAACTGAGGAAGTTAATTCAGCATTGATCTCAAATGCTTCATGTCTAGGCTGTCATCTTCTGTTTCTAAATGAAGAAGAATTTAATTTAGAATCTAACATAAAGTGCTTTGGTCCATTACCCCTGCCACACACTCCAATACGTGTAGTATTAAAAGAAAATCTGGAGCAGAAGAGAAATAGGAAGAATCGCTCAAAACCCAAATCATACCCCATAGTTTTCCAATAAAGCCTTTTTCAGTGGTTGCATCTCCATATCCCAGATCTGGCGGGAGAATGGAAAGCTGTTTTGTGTCAAGAAAATAGGCTGGCAGTGGTGGGAGTGATACCAGTTGTAGTGCAGTAGATGAAGAGACCTACAGTGGGAGGTTTAATTATGTTGACCATGATGATATTGTAGTAATAAATCTGCAAAGCTGGCACAAGCATTCCTCCAGTACTCCCACACACTTTTCCCTGTGTGCTTCCTAAACATTTGATTCATGGGTTTAAAGATTTTCTCTGTTGGTGCTCTGGTGCCACAGTCCTGCGCTGAATGGAATAATGCTGATCTATCTCAGCTGAAAGTGTTGCCCATCACAGTCACTGGAAAATGGCATGCTGGCAAGGGCGGAAAGAAACTCCTGCAGGAGTTCTGAGATCATTTCTTCAGGACGGTACACATAAGTATGAAAAATGCAGAGAAAAATGCTTGATTGTGATCCTAAAAGTGGAGCTGCCTGAGGCATAGCAAGGCTTGTTCTGAATGAGAGGAATACACTGCAAAGGAGGAATTTCTCTCGCTTTGCATATTTCGGGCTCAGCACTAAGTACTGCTACGCTTTTGTCATCACACATCAGTTTCGGTAATACATTGATTCATTCAGCACCACTACCTGCAGGCAAAACTGCTCTTGGGATGGGAAAAGACAACATTGTTATCTTGCAGTTTGTGTTGTTTCTCTTTGGAAGAAAGGTCAGATAGTCAGGTTCCTCCATTACTACTGCCTGTCAGTAAAGAAGCAGCAAAAATAATCAGTAGCTGTGATCTTCTGCAAGGTGCTGGCCTCTGCAAAGAAATTGGCTTTAGAGGGTTTATGCAGCAAGACAAGAATAAACATGACATAACCTGTACTTCATTTTCACTGAGGTTTTACCTTTATTTTCTTCAGATTTTTAGCTAATCTAATTCCAGCGGGGGCATCCTAGGCACTGGAGTTCATTTTGCACTCATTTTGGGATCAGGCATGTACCAAATGAAATCTCTTAGGATGGAGCTGGTTTAGCAAACTTGTGCCCGTGGTCCTGTGAACTGAGTGATCTTAGGCTGAGGGACCTATGGAGGTGATACAGGCAAGCAAAGGATCCTTTCATATTCTTTCTGGTCCCATCCTCTGTGGCAGGCTGAAGGAATTGGTGGTGTAGTCTTCCAAGGGAAGACTGGCTGTGCTTTAAAGGAAAATGTGAGCTAAGAGTGGGTGGGGAGGTGTAAATAGCAGAGGTGGGGATTCTCAAGATTGACTACTAAAACAAAGCCCCTCAGTCAATAACTCCTCATAAGGTACAAGGCAACCGTCATGCTGTGCTGTTCTTTAGGACAGAGTAAAAATCTGCCTTTGTTTTCTGCCTATCCTGAGAGGAAGAAATTCTGTATGAGGCCTGGGCCCCTAACAAATCTCTTCCCTCTGCTGGTACAACAGGGAGGAACAAAAGTTCCACCTGCCCTCTCTCCTCTGATGTTCCTCTGCCAAGCAGAAAATGGTGGTTCTGAAGACTCTTCTGCTCTTTGCATGACACCTTTGTCTGAATTCGTACTGCTTTCTCTAGAGGAAATGTCATGTGTATTTCGTGAAATACACTGTCAGCCCATCRGAGTTTTGCCGAAACTCAGAGGCGTTGGCACAATTCCTATATTCAACCAGGCTGGATTCTGCCTCTTACGTGTCCACAGCTGCTTGTAACCTGGTGCTGGCCATTGTTGCACACATGATTTAAATTTGCGCTGAGGAAGTCACTGCTCTGCACACACTGTGGTGCACTGTGCAGTCCTGCATTATGCATMTGTCTTGTATATCGATACAACTTTCAATTAGTAGTGCTGGAACCACTAGCTAACCAAGTTATTTCATATCTTAAAATCCTTTGGACAAATAAAGAGCATGATCAGTATAACTTATGAAATAGTTTGTGAAAGGTGATAACTGCAACCTAAGACAAGAACAGCAGGAGCTACAGAGAAAGTTAACTTGCAAGGACACTGTCATAACGCCACCTCAAATGGGGTTGCTACATTGAGTTATGCTTTTTAACATTCCTTTGTTCCTGATGGAAAAGAAAACACACCAGGGAAAGCACATTCAAAAGTCGACTATCTAGAACTTCACTAAAGAACAGTAAGTTTATCTTAAGCACCATATGAAAAGATAAATGCTATCCTTTTTCTTTTGGACAGAGAAACAATCTTTTAGTAGAACACAGTTTCTCTTTCCCCAGGGACCGTGCATCACAGTTAACTAAACTGCAGGAATAGCTCATCCATGTGTCCGTGCTTAACCAGCAGCACTGGTGACCTCTGAAAGCTCATGTTGCTCTTCTGCTATCACAGTGGATATGAACTGGCTAAAGCTGACAGGCTGTGAAGAGTGATCCCTCTGCTTTGGTACTGCTTCAACAAACGTGGTTCTCCAACAGCTTCTTGCAACAGCCATACAATACCTCTTCCAAAGGGTGTTTTCTGTACTGCAAGTGAAGTGGTAGTGGTGAAAAAACAAGACTCAAATGCTGCAATGTGGAAACACCAGCCTTTTACTTAAGGTTAACATACTCATTCCAGTCTATAAATCATGTGTCATTCTATCAGAAATGCAGAAGGCTGAGATTCATTTATCTCTCTTCTACACAATAGCACCTTTTTATTTTGATCTTCTTTTTCCGTGTCAGTCTCATGCTTTCATTTGTTGTTGAACACTGGCTAACGTCATTTTTGCTGCCTGGTGGCAACACTGATGCTGACAGTTCATTTCAGTGTTAATAATCTGAAAGCAAAAGGAACCTACTGCCCTTCTAATCTGAAACTGGAGCATGGCTTTCTTTTCTTGGCTCTATACCGTGTGTCAGAAGGACAGGTTGGAGATCCTTGAATTGCTGGCAGCTAACTTAACAGTTTGATAGGCACTCTTCAAGTTTCCACATCACTATTGGCATTCCAGGTAGTTTAGATGCCTAACTGGACTCTGTATTACACTCAATTTAACTCAGTTAGACTGTATCAATATTGCACCACCATCTAAAAAATTCTATTTATAATTTTTAATCTGAAGTATGAAAAACATTTTGATACTGGACTTCAAAGCAAAATTGTCATTAATACCTAGACTTCTGGCAGTAACATGTTCATTACAGTTGCATCTGCAGGCTAGGAGCACTTTTTCATGTAATCTCAGGTTTTCAGGCCAGAAAATTCTACTCTGAGACTGATGTGCTCTCCATGTAATGATGAGATGATAGACTCACAGCTAAAGCATGAGTGTTCAGCTTAGCTGGAATGCCCAGCTCCAACTGAGCTACAAATTGAGTAGTATGTCACACAAGAACAGGCTTTCTTATTTTTTATACATACTTGATTCAAGTAAGTAAAGTGAAGAAAATAATGCAGAGAGAGTGGAAGAGAAAAACACAGTTTAGATCTGATAACAGAGAGTGAAAAACTACTATGCAATCCCCCAGCTGCTCCTTACAAGAGGAAAAATAGCGTGCATACCCGAGAACAACAATTGTGTCCCTCTTGATTTCACTGCTAAGTCCACTCCTGAATTATCAAAACACTTCCCAGTCTAAGGAATATCTGGCATGAGTTCTGTGATAATATTTGAACTTTACTTCATGTTTTATTTTAGCCAGCTTGCTCGAATTTGTGCTTAGTACTTCTGGGTAAAATCTCAGGGGTCTTTCTGCTGGCTGTAAGTAGACATCATCCATAAATCTAGTGCCTTTTCCTCTGATGAAGACCTGCAATGCTGTTTTGAAGGATAACTAAACTTAAAGGGGAAGGAACCTTCCAGAGGTGCAATTATTTTTTTATATCTATCTGTACTGATTGTTTTGGACATCAGGTTATGGGACTGTCAATAGGTGCATCRTTTTAAAGAATACTGTGAATAGCCTGAGAAGTGGAGAAATACCCAAGGAGAGATACTATGTGACATATATAAATATAAATTCATGTATGAGTCTTGACAAGTTATCAGAGAATAACTCTTCACCTCAAATAAAATATAGCTGTGTTATGTTTTAAGTATTTTCCTAAACAGAGTGTAAGTTTCTAGCAACTCATTTTTCAGGTTTCAGCTATGGTTCTGGTATAGTGGGTTGAAATATCAGGTAAATGTTAATTTTTTATTACTAATCCCTCAATATAGGSACTGGAAATTTTGTAGAACCTTATTCAAAATAGTTTTGAGGTAAGAAGGCATGATGCTGCATGGCAAACAGGTCACACAGGTTAACTTTTCTGTGTGCAAATCCGTCACAGGCTGTAGCAAGTGCTTGGCTTTTCTCATTGTGAATACTGAAACTCTACTGACTTAACTGAAAATCTGGCTTTTGTTCATTGCTTTGTAAGAGAAATAAGGCTTTCTGAGGAAGGTAGTATCTTTTCTGAGATCAGCTTTTTGGTGCAAAAGTTCTCCTGGTCTAGCCTTACGTTACCTCCATGCTGAGCTCACAGCTGTAAGAGCATGTCCTACAATATTACAAGATGTCCTTTTAAAGACCACAAATATTCATATTTAAATATGAAGGTCAGCCAATGCAAAGGACTACCATGAAGCTTCATTTGGATTTCAAACTCAGTGAATTATGTAGGTCTATTTTCTTTTTGTTCAAGCCTCACTAGTCTTGAACGGGCTTTATTTAGTGTAGTTTATTTAGTAGTAATCCCAACACAAACCTTAGCAACTGGGGAGGGGAGAAAGAATGTGCAATGGAAACCAAACTGAGGTGAAAACTCACATCCATCATTTGCAGAAATACCATTTCCACCGTTGCTAAGCACACTGAGTCAATAGCCTTACTGCAGAATTAAAGAAAATTTTAGCCTACTGTGATGTGCCAAAATGTTTAGCTGTCTAGGCTTCCAGGATATTGGTCATAAAATTAAAAGCTGGGTCAAACACTAGAGAATTACTTTAATGTAATTAAAGCTAATAAAAGATCCAGTGTTCTGTCAGAACAATATGTGTCATCCAAGCAATTGGTAGAATCATCACTTATTAAGATTACCTGACATTTCCCATTACAATAGTAGGTGTGCAGTTCAATGATAACTTCATGACCTGCAGCCCACAGGGGTTACATTTACTGTTCTATATGTCTTCCATCTGTTGAACTCTTTCAGAGATAATTACAGCCATTTTCAAGAATAAGGAAAATTTTGTCCTGTAGGAGTAGTTTGATCCTTAAATGTATTTACCATTCCTTAAAAAAAAAAAGGCTCTGTATTTGCTCTTGACAATATAGTGGTGTCATTTATGCCAAGGATGTGGCACTGAATGCTCATGCTTACACAATCAAAGTATTTTAGTTGCYAAATTCCCAGATTATTCGAATTTTAGTGGGTGTGACTACAAATCTGATCTCAGTGCAGAAAGGAGGGGAAAAGTGTTGGGGCTGGAGCCTCGTGAATGTTGATAGGAGAAGCAATAACAAGGGATGAAGGGAAAATGACATTATGAGATGGGGTTGGATAAGGAAGTTAAGCAAGTAGCTGGGGCTGGCAGTGTGATGGAAACTGGTCAGGTGGATTAAAGAGCTATTGGTGAAAGAGGATGAGATACTACTAAAGAAAAATAATGTGAGTTGAAAATAGGAGTTGCCCTGGCTGATTGTGAAACCTGGCTTTGCTCCCTGTGAGACAGGACTTTGGGAATTAGGACACTGATAGGAGATGGGATCATCAGTGGATGTAACACTTATTAAATACAAACTAGGAAACAAAAGGTCTTGAGTTGTTGTATCTGCTCAGGTGTCTGGTGTCAAGGGACTTGTTTGGAAAGGAGAGATTAGGATTTGCTGGGGGACAAGACCGAAACTGAGATGGAGGGTAGAAGATGAAACTGGAGAAGCAAAGATGATGGGGTGATGAGTCAGGGATTTTGAAAGGACAGAGCACAAGGTATACAGGATCTGGTCCTGGAAAGAGCAGATTGCCAGGTGTCTAAGAAGGGGCCAGATTCTGGGCCCTTCAGTGGGAGCCAGGAATCCTGTGGCTCATTGTCTTTTATATACTTTGCTCCATGCAGACGATAATGACTGCTTACCCTGGCAGCCACTTCTCCGTGCGAGAGCTGAGACGGGCAGAGCACTCCCAGCCCCACAATCCTCTGTGGATTCAGTAGGGTGTCTCATGTTATAACTTCTGAATTCCTTCCCAGTTAAAAACTTCTGAGTTTTTAAAAATTAAATTACACAAAGAGAAGCCCGTTATGTTGTTATGGTTGCAGAACTCAAGTGCTTTACATATGAGGTAACTCCAGCTTAAGGTCGCCTTTGTTGCCAGAATCTCACTATCTGAAAAGCACTGATAAAAGTCCTATATATCAGGAGTATTGTAAGGATTAATTTGGTATTCTTTGAAAAGTGCTACATGGTTTTATCATGTATTTCTATTTATTTTACTTTTGATTCAAAAATCATAGAATTAAATTAGTGGGTTTCAAATGGGAAAAATGTATGAAACATTATCTCCTTTCTTCTAAAGCCATATTACAAACCATTGATGCCTAAAAATAATTTAAAAAAAAAGCCTGTTTTGTTTTTTCATGTGAATTAATTATTTTCCCTATGCTGAAAAAATGGAAGACCATATGCAAATATTGCATCCCTGGCTTGCCTATTTGAAGACTTATCTGCATTCGAGTTTCCCTAAACTCGAAGTGATATTCTAAGAGAAGTGTTTACTGACAAGAACAACAAGCAATCCCCATTTTTCAGTTTAACATCTTAAAAGGGATCAAGAAATATGAGGCAAAACTGTGTTTGCCTTTTTGTCTCTTTTCTAATTCATGGGAAAAAAATCACRTTGACATAGGGGCAGTTTGAAGCTGTCATTCTCAGAATGATTGATTTGTCAGTCTGGTAGACACTGCATTTCATGAGAGCAGTAGCTCAATGCATTTGGAACATTGCCATTTAAATTCTTTTTGCAGAAGTTTTGTTAGCTCTGTGGTGAGCTAGCACTGGCCATGTGAGTTGATCTGCACACACAGTCCCTGGCGGGATTTACATTTACAAGTCAGCAATGCCCATTGCTTACAGGGAAGCCAAGGCAATAGCACTGCTCTCTCTTAATTGGAGTACACAGGATTTCTGACACTTCTGTGTATATGGAATCAAAGCTTAGTGTAGCACAGATTTGCCAGGGCTTTCTATTTTAACAAACTATTGCTTTTTTGTGTTATTTTGGTGGTGGTGAAGGAGATGAGGAACAGAAGTGATCAGTGACACTGCTAAAGGTGCTTCCATGAAGCCTATTTGAAAAGAGGTGTGAGTGCTGTGCCTCTGCTGGCAGGGGAACAAGAGGCTGGGAACTGCCAGTGAGCCCTGCTCTGTGTACCACAGTCCTGACAATCTGCACCAGCATCTGTGTTGCTGTGGATGATGTTCCCTCTGTATTCATTTGCTGCTCAGAGTATGAGAGCAGAGCTGGGTTTTTCCAATATAAAAGTTATGCAATAGCTCTTGGAATCTTTTCTTAGTATGTACTGTCCTTAGAGGGTTACTAAATTGCTTCCCTGATTAAAAATAAAATCAAATAAAAGTTTCTATCTGCTCTTTTATGGAAAAAATGTGTTCTCCTAGTACAGGCCTTGACATAAGTATCTCTGGTATATATCTGGTTGAGGATCACAGTAAGTACATCATGCTTCCTCTTTTCAAGCCAACAGATAAATTTTTATTTTAGCATCCTTTTGTACCTAAAAAGTGTTTTTCCATTTTGTGATTTCAATCATTTTCCAGGTAATGTGCTCAAGACTTAAATTGCTTCTCCTTAAAAATAAATTCAGAAGAGAAATATTGTTAGAAAGACTATTTATTTCCTTTGTCATATACTAAATTAAGACAGTATGAGTCAAATTCTAGGTGAACAAATGCTTTATCTGCATGTTGGTCATACTTCTTATTAAAGGTAAATTGTAAATAGTTTAAAAATGGTTAGTTAATACTTCAAAAGTTTAGTATATTGTTATGAATTACAAAAATGTATGTTCTGGGTAGTTAGGTCGAACATATTACTAAATGGTTAGTTAATTGTTAATAGTTGTTTTGAAATTAATGTATTTTTAAAATAAAATTTTAAGTAAATAAGCCTTCTCAGTGTAAATATCATATAGGGAGAAACAAGAGGTGCTGAATAACTAACACAGGATATTTTAAAAATCTCAGTTCTCAGTGGRACAATATGTTTAATTTCTACGTTACTTTAAAAGAAAAGGCAGTTCAGGTGAAAAGAAAGAAGAGAATTAATCTATCAAGAATAAATCTCAGGTACACAAAAGTGAATATGATATTCATATTCTCCTTCTGCAAGAAAAAGAGAGACTGGCTTCTTTGTCCTTAGTATGGCTGCAAGGAAAAATGGCACAATTTTGCCTTTTGAAGTACAAAACATTTCCAAAAAATGCTTAAATCCCAGTGGACTGTATGAGAGGCAACACCTAACCTCCTGGGACTGGCCTAATGGTTCATAATCCTACCAGTAGGGCTACACCTGAGCCTGCTCAGAAAAATCTTGACAAAAGTCCTGCCCTGTTTCTGCATGTAGTTATCTGAAGTACTGAGGTAAACACTTAGTAGAGGATCAGATTTATTGTCAGAAATGTATGGCAACTTATTAATCATTTAGGGACAGGCGATCGGTGAGTGCTTTAAATAGATATGTAATATTTAGACCAACCCTCCTTGTCCATAGTGGGCAAGAGGTTAGAGGTCATATGCAGAACCAGGAGTCCTGGTCGCAGTGTCATCCTCGACTCCTTTCACCTCCCCGAGGAGTGCCTTCTCTACTGGTGTGCCCAGACTCCACCTCAAGTCCCAGCCCATGGTGTTGCGTAAGGCTACGATTAGTTCTATCCGAAGATCTGCCTTCAGGAGCACAGCTCCAGCCTTGGATTTATGACCTCAAAGCCGCTTGTGAATTTTGTGCTAGGGAGTAGCTGGAAGGGAGCCTCCCAGGGCAGCACTTCGGAAAGGGAAATGAGTCATGCTCCCTTTTCGTGTGCTATCTCTATAGCCCTGTGAATTGTGCATTTCTCTCCTCACAGTGGCACAGCTTCAGTGACGACTCCCACCCCAGCTTTGCTTGGAGACTGGTTGCTAGGAGATGGCAGCTCCGAGTTCAGGTCCCCTCCTCACCACAGCCAGGAGAGACCCTGCATCTGAGTTTTTCCGCCTCTTCACTATGTACTGCAACAAGTGGCTGGAGCTCTGGTCTCACACTTCTTGGCTGGATGCTCTGGAGCCGTGGGCTGATATGCAGCAAGGTGCGCCAAGTGCCCTTGCTGTGTCCTCCAGCCGGGCTCTGCGTTCTGGGCTTTGCCAGAAGCTCAGTGCATCTGCTCTGCAAGAATCTCACAGTTAGGGCTTCAGTGCGCTGACTAGAGGGGCTCTAGGGGACATGTAAATTCAGGGACAGCAGATTTGTGGGTTCCAGACAGTGAGGATAAGGCGACCAGTCCTGAGATACTCTGCTCAGCTGTAGGAGTTAGTCCTGTTTGCACCGTGCCCCTTGAACACAGTTGAGTCCTTGATAAATTTGCAGAAGATCCCTTATTGATCTCTGTGAAAATAAAATGAGGCTCTGGGTGAATCTGTGGCAGGAAGTATCATCTAGTTTTAGACATAAGGAGGCAGAACATCTGAGTCTTGAGAGTGTTAAAGTTTTGGACGATGAGTTAAGCTATGTTGCCAAGACAGAACTTTACTGTGTAGCTTATGAATATTCTCAGAGAAAATAATATACTTTATCTCGTAAGAGACAGCAATGACCTTTGGAGATAAAAGTTAAGTGATATTAAAGTTGAATTCCTGGCAAAAATACATTGCAATTCTGGCTGTTTCTTTAAGATTATTATTACTTAAGAAAATGTTTAGGAGACCACTTTGGCCAACTCTCCTAAAAATTCAAAGCTTTGCTTTAACTGATAGTACTGCCCAAGAGGCCCCATTCTTATTGTTTATGGAATTAATTGTCTGATGGTTCAGTGTTCTGTATTAAATACTAACATTTCTGTTAATAATATATATCTCTTCTCCTGAGTTATCTCAGTTGTGCTTCAGGTGAAAGTCTCTTACACCAATAAATATCTGTAAGACAGGGATGTCTTCATCTCAGAAAAGTTGGTAGTGTCTTTTTGAGAGGTGGAACCGACAACTGCTCCTAATGCTTACAGGAAAGCTGCTTCACAACCGTTTTCGAAACATACACTGTTTGAACTATTTGATCTCACTAAGTAAAAATTGTAAAAAAGGTTTCAGATATTTTAGAGCATTCTTAATACATTTGGAATATCTAGCAACCATAAAATGGTTGTGTCTAAGAGAGATATATAAAATGAACAAAATCTTACACAAAGGGGAGGTAATTCTAGCAGATCTTTTTTTCAGTTAACTGGTCTGAAAAGGTCCTTTAAACACAGATCTTCTATAGATCCATTTTATTTGAAATCACGGAAATATATTTTCATCAGATGAGAGTGTAAAATCAGACCCATTACAAAAGTCAAGAAACAAAGAAAATGTTCAAATACATTTGCAGACTAAATCAGAAATTCTGTCACTGAGGTCCCTGTGGCAGGATGAGCAGTCACACACTGATAGTTTTCCTTATTTCCAACTGCTAAAATTCATAAAATCTTCTCTTAATGCTTTTCCTCTTTTCACTTGTGTCACTAATAAAGTTGCTACAGGGGCATTCTGTGATCCTGATTGGAGGTGATGTACTCTAAGCAGTAGCTACAGTAAGTGCAGATGGGGAAAAATACACTTTGACCTGAAACAACATCTCCTTTCAGGGAAAATTGAAGGGCTGTTGTGCTAAATCCTGTTAAATATTATGCCATCATCAAAGAGACAAACAGGAGCATTGAGGAAAACTCATGATGTACAAACTGCCACTGCTCATACACAGATAAAAGTTTTCAAGTCACTTTTGTAAAGGCACCCCTACCTTTTGGCCTTCTTGTGGAAGGACATGCAGCCTTCTCCAAACACAGGAAATGCTGTCTTATTCCATTCCTCTAATCCTTTTCTCATTACTGAGACTGATACATCAAAATAAGTAGTTGGTGCATTCTGTATTAGTTTATCGTATCGAGAAATATGTGATTCTCTTACTTGGAACAGTCCTCTGGTACTCAGGAAATACTGGCTTTTTCCTATCCTTTCCCACTATTTCTGGACAAAGTTGGGTTTTGAAGAAGCCCATGAGCTCTTCAGGGTGAGAGGGTACATCTTCTCCTTTGAGAAACGGTATGGTTGGCTTGCGGAGCACAAATAAAAGAATATTCTCAGATTTTTGGGAAGCCTGTGTTCTCGCTTATTTCCATTGTTTCTTTTATGCTGATATTCGRTCAGAACATATCTGTGCTTGTTTAACATGCATTATACCTTTCTGAAAGCAATAGATGCAGAGTATTAACCATGGAAAAGACCCTTTCATGCAAGGTGAAATGTAACAATAATTCCAAACCTTGTCTTGTTTTTGCAGGAGGAGGCTGCTCCAGCTGACAAGCAGTACAAACAGGAGCCAGCCCAGGTCACTTACTCAACATCAGCTGTTTCCAGCACGCAGGAGGTGTTGTACATCAACGGCAATGGGACCTACAGTTACCATAGTTACAGAGGGCTCGGAGGTGGGCTGCTAAATCTCAATGATGCTTCTAGCAGTGGTGAGTTTCCTTACAAATTGTGCCTGTGTGTAAATGTGCTGATGTGTATTTCCCCCTGCCGTACAAAAAGCTGGTCCAAGGGGTTCAATATCCATAGGCTATTATCACATAATGAGCGGGAACACAATCCTGCAAACAGCTACTGCTGAGCAAAATACTTGCTCACTGCATGCTAGTCTCCTTCCAGTTTCAAGGGACTCATACACAATAGGGCAAGACTGAACCACAAGCCTCTAACAGAGCTGAGTAAAAAAATAACAGATTAGATCTTCAGTCGGTTTGCATGACTTTATGAAGGCCTACCTTGTCATTATTGTCCTCACCTATACTGATCACAAAATGAGGCCATTAGTATATTTTTGGCTCAAGTTTGAAAACACTCAACTCCATATTCTATCACACGAATTGATGTAGATTTCTCACATGGTCTCACCAGCTACTTTAATTTACTGCAGATAAGGATCTGGCATACAAAGTGTTAAATGAGAAATCAGCATATCCATTTATACTCTAAACTAAAAATGATAAATATATGTCGCCATGCAGTTGTATGCCCCTTTGAAAAAAACAGTGGTGTCATTTCTTTAGCCAACATTCCTTTCTTCTTACATTGGCATGCTTTTGTAACAAACAAATGTAAGCAGATTGTAGTCTTTGTTTGAAATAGTCCCTCATATTGATTTTGTACAAATTCAGAGCAATACCCTTCTGATAAGATGAGTATTGTCTCTCTGTCAGAGCAAAGTGATTATTCTGGAAGCCTGAGGACTGTATTTAAAGAAATGTCTCAGAGGATGGAGAAATCCCTGGGTTTTTGCCCTGGCTGATCTCTCTCTGGCTGACAGAAGTGCCAGTGCTGGTGGAGAGACTGACTTAGGCAAGATGGTAATTGTTCAGCTACAGTCTCTATATTTAGCATGCTCAGCAAATTTCAAAATGCTATGAGGGCTGCAGCCTGCAAGGAGTTATTCGTATGTGGTGTCCAGGGGACCTTCAGTCACATCTTCTTCCTCACCTCCCGCCCCCAAAATTCTTAAAGGTCTGTGGATGATTTGCTCTAAGTTTTCAAAAGGCTTTAGAAAGGTAATACTTTAGTTGTCAAAAGTCTTTGACTTAAAGAGAGTGAATGATGATTACAATTATTTCTGTATGCATGAAAAGCACATCTGAGGTGCTGATCAAGTATTTTCATAAGAGTAAGTCAGGCCATGGAAATCTGGCTTTTTGCAAAAATGCACAAGAACTTTAAAATTGTCTTTTACGTTGTGTCCAGAGAGGATCTGAGCCAGTTCCAACTGAAAACAGTTGGCATTTGCCCTTTTACCCAACTAAGAGTAGGATTAAACACCCCATGTGTTATTTGTCAGCAAAAGCCATCAATATTGTCCTGGTTTGTATAAATCTTAAACTGTGAGGAATCACAACTGTTTTGTGTACTTGTTTTTCCCTTCAAACCTCTTGTAATAGGATACATTTTCATAACTCCCATTTTTCAGTGAATTGTGGGATTTAGGCAAAAGTATTCTATGTCGCCTCAGCATGCAATTTTAAAAAATGATGTACAAATTAAACACCATAAATTAGTTTTGCTTTCTGATTAGAAGTAACATTTTCTTTGTGCCTTTAAYATAGATGACTCCAGAGTTTTTTCACAATTAAAACTCAAGATAGGTTTGCATACAGACATATGCTCAAACATTCCTTTTTCCTTGCCTTTCCCTACTTGCACTGGAAAATTTTGTCTGTATGTCCTCTTACTTTGAAAGATCAGGAAGCCATTGCACCTCTCCCATATGGTTGTGCACAGTTGGAAGGTTGTGCAAAGGTGTCTGTCTTCTCCACAGGGATCCTACAGGAGCCAAAGTACATAAGCTCCACAAACTAGAAGTCTTTGTGTGCCAGGACTTGGAAGCCAGTGGTTGATGCTGACAGTCTAGTTAGCTTGTTGATTTGTGACCCACTTGCAATTTCAGGAAGATCATTAGGAAAGTTGTGCAAAGGCAACTCTGTCAATATCTTAGTCTCATTGGCACAGAACCAATCAGTAGCCAACCTAATTATCTCTCGGCTTTTGAAGGTAAATTACTCTGGCTCTGGTAGCTGCTTTCCCCATAGGAGAAATGGGAAGACTTGGAGGCCAGTTCCTCGAGACCTCTCAGTCCTGTCTGTTATGTGCATTGGTAGACAAGAGGAGCGGTTGGAGTTGCAGTTGTCAGGGGTGACCATTACCCTCCTGACAGACCTCGTAGGGCAGTTGTTTTTAGTCATTATGCTGTTTCAAGGGCTCTTGTTCCAAACATATGCAAGGCTGTTACAATGGTTAATGAGTTACTTCTCTGGAGAACACGGTATTTACTTGTGAATTGTTTTCAGGACCTGAGAACTAATTTAAAAATGCAATGCCTTTTCAATACAGTAACCTATCAAATGTTCTTGTCACATTTACAGATGTTCTCCTCGTGTAAAAATAAATACACACCTCAGTCAGAATGTGTGTATAAACAAATATACAGTTTGGTTTTGTCTGGTTTTGTGTATCTGCTAAAACAGAAAAATAGAAGTTGCAATAGCTGTAATAGCTATCTAAAACTCACTGCTTGAATATCTACTTCTGAACCTTCCCCCACAGTAACATAAGAACTGTGTCCAATTAACTCTCTGTCTAGTAGTCCAACTGGTGCATGTATTTTGTATTCTGTGACTCATTTAATTTGGTTATTTCCTCCGTATAAAGTTCATCCCTACCCTGACCTTACAGACTTGGCTATCTGTTCGCCCAACTGTTTGGTGGCTCCGGCTCAGGGACCTCTCTGTGCCTGCTGTTGCAGTGCTTCCCTCCACATGGGGAGGTCTGTCCTTCCACATGGCTAATTACAGAGCCATAATTAGCTCCTTACACAACTGCATGGGGCAAGCCTTCATGCAACTGCTCAATATGAGCAAACAGAATGCAGCAGCTTGTACAATGACCCCTCCTTTATTATGGGCTGGGAAAAAAGCACAAAAGGAAAAGGCTTGGTCTTACAGCACCAAGGTGTCCTTTTCTCCTCCTTTTAAAATTTTTAGGCCAATCCAGCTCGGCTGGAAACATTCACCAAGCAATCTGTGGGTTTACAGAGTCACTGTCAGCCTGTACATGGACTGGACAGAAGCCTTTGGTCATGTTATCCTTGATTCTTATAGATGTTAAAGGAGAGCTGTGCTTTGAGAAGGGTGGCTTTCCATGGCTCTCTTTTTTTAAGGCTAATACAGTTCCTGCTACAGAACTGAATGGAGAACCTCCAACATGGAATAATAGCTCAGCGGATGTAAACAAAATTTGCTTGCTAGCTCTTAACCACCACAAAAGCTTCAGCTGGCCCCCTTCTATCACTCCTGGACTGAGCTTGGAAGAATGTCCAGCTTGAGGGCAGGAGGGTGTGGACAGGAGATAGTGTTGAGAGCAAAATCTCTTGATACCACCAGGAGCTGTTGAAGTCCCTGCATGCAGCCTGAGCCCCTGCTGACAGAGTGGGATTGGCTTGTCTCCCATGTATTTCAGTCCAGTGGGTCTCTACCTGCCCTCTCCCCGACTGTCAGCTGTCAGCACTCTTTGAAGTCATGTTGGGTTTATTTGTGTCATGGTCTTTGCAGCTGCTTCATTTCCTGAAGTCCATTTCCTCCAAGAGTTGTGAAATGTGTTTCTGCTGCCATTGTTGGGTTTCGTGGGGGTGATCTGGGGCTGTTTCTTCTGCATTGTCTGGTTTTCTAGGCAGAAATGTCAGTCAATTCTTTTGTGTGTGTAAAAAGAGGGTGTTTCGATGTCAGACTGATCCTGCAGGACATGCCCTCGTGTCACAGTAAGAAAAAGCAGCTGTTGTGTCTCCATTTCTCTACACAGATCTGCAGCCTGCCTCCACCACAGCCACAACTCAGCACTGCATCCCAGGCACCACGAACGTCCAGTCCCCTTCCAGCTCAGGTGAGTCCTTCTGCTGAATCCCAATATGTCCACACCGCAGCAAATCCTGAGACCTGGCAGGCTTCTCTTTCCTAATGGCCTAATGGTCTAGCTGGTAGCTGCTGGACTTCCACCACACTGCCCAGCCCTCCCTGCTGCTCCCTTCCAGAGGCTGTTCCCTCCCAGCTCTTCCCTGCTTTAGCCAGGCCTCTTACCCATGTGCCAGTCAGCCTTCCTGGTCCTTCTGCCTCCTGGTCCTTCAGGCGGTGCACCCCTGCAGAAGATGATGGGGTAGCTGGGGGAAGCTCTCAGAGCAGGTGCTGCTGACCCCCAGGGATCAGCATGGCCCTGCTGCTTTGGGGCAGGAAGGGGAGTGCCAAGCACTCTTGTCCACTTCTGCATGAGACAGTAGGGAAAGTGCTTACTTTCCACATCCACAAATTTGGTGAAGTTGTAATCTTCTGTAAAATCTTGACATTTGCATGATTGGTAGAGGCTTCTTGGTGATAACTAGGGGGGAAAAAAAGGCCAGATGAGAATATCCAGTATGTAGTTAGTTTGTAAAGTGCTATGTGGATTACCCAGAGGTTGGCTAGCCAGGATGTAGGGGTTGAATGGGATTTTTGCTGTGATTGCTCTCTCCAGGTCTTCTTTATACCTCTTGCACAGTCTTTTGTGTTCTCAATGGTACCCTGATGACATCAAAGTGGAGAGAGAGGGGAAAGAGAACACAGTTTATCTCTAACACAGCTGGAGCCTGTAGCATGAAGAAACACAGAACAAGAGTGATAGKGTTAGGAACCTGGGACTGTGTGTTTAATCCCATTTAAAAAACCCAAAAGGTGGGGTTGGGAGAAGTTAAATGGTTTGACCTATATTTTGGCAAAGGTGGGAATTTCTTGCTAGCAAATGCTGGCTGAATTTTGTATAAAGACCTTCCCCACATTCCTCTTCCTCCTTCTTCGTCCTCTTCAAATTGTCAGATACATGACACATGCAAGTACTAGTCTGTTCCCACCTAGGAATGGAAATGGAGTGTCTGTGGATGTATTGGGCAGTATCCTACTTTCCTACCTCASAAAGCTGAGGAGACAACTGTTAAGGCAACACAGGTATACACCAAATAATTAATCTCCTGTTGTGGATTGGAAGGTTCTTACAGAATCAGTTAATCACAGACCACTTGTTTCCTGAGTGTTGAAAATGAATGATGGCTGTAGGCATTTCTGTGTTTTCATATCTCTTTCCTCAGGCAAGACAGCATTTTTTTTCTGCTGAACTAGCTGAAGGTATGTCTTCCAGAGGGAGAGGTGTAGAAAGGAGAAAGAAGCTTAAAAGGTCCAATTCATTAGTCCCTGTTTTCTTGATTTCTCCTGGCACTTGAAACAATACTTATAGGCACATTTGCTCTGTGTTTGAAGGCAGGAGGAATAGAAGCATTGACAGATGCATAATATCACAATAAAGCATTCTTACCATAATAAATACATCTGATTTGGAAAAAAAAGCATACTTTGATAGGTTCTTTTCTATTTAGTTTTATTGGAATATATAAGAATCTAGTACATACTCTCTTTTAAAGCCACTCATAGGGAAAAAATGGGGAGAGGAGAATAGGTGCCATAGCAAAGATACACACGAGATTTCAAGGCATGAACAAATGTATTTTTCTATAAATAAGTGCCATGGCTTTTAGCATCTTCACTGATGAAAAAGGCTGCTTAACTATTAATGAAAATGTAGAAGCACAGATACTTAAGCACATACAGCTTTTTGAAATTATTTTTTTATTCTATATTAYTATCTACAATAGTGATAACCATTTTGATAGTCACTGACACATTTATTATTCTTTCAGTAGTTGTTAATTATAAGATTGGAAGCTACCCAGTGACAACATACAATTCTTCAGGGAATTTTGCTGAGACAGTTGATAGTGTCTAAGCAATCAGTATCAGCACATCTATATCTGACCCATATTTTGGAATTTGATATAAATCATGTTGGTAATGAGTAGTGCATGAGGCAATAACTAGTTCCATTAAAGTCTTGTAATTTAAAGAAAAGCCATTTGTTCCACAGTGTGTTTAATGGCAGACATTCCTAGCAGCTAATTTGATAAATGTTTGTCTAGCACATGAAGAGTGGGTTTTTAGAGTTTTCGTATTCAGCTTGATGTGGTTCCAACAAGAACAATTGCACCTCACAGGAGAAATTAGTTCAATGTAAATGGACAGAGGTGATAAAGACAAAATATTCCCGTGTTAAAGTGTCAATCAGGTGGCCTTAAAAAAAGGCAGAGGAACAATACTTTAGTCTTCTTAAAGAGTATGAAAGGAAGGATCTGTCTCAGCAATTTGTTTAACCCACTGCTTGAGAGAGTGCTGTGCTGTTATAAAAACAGGGGAGGTGACGTGTGTTATGGCAGTATGCACTAGGAGAAAGAAAGAAATAAAATAAGTCTCAATCTCTGTGATACATGCTTAATCTTTGCTTGCTTAACAGACATTGTAGAACCTGATAATGTTTGCAATCAAGATTTTTAATGGTCCTGAAGTACTCCAGAATAAGAAGGATTATGCTAAAATGTGCAGTAACACCTTGGAGGAACCTGACACTGCAAAATTCATTGCAAAAATATTCAGATTTCCCTCTGTATCAGTATGCACTTCCTTGTTCCTGTGAGGACTGGCAGCTTAATAAATAATGTTAAGTACACTAAAGAAATAGTAAAGACAGTTATTAAAAGACATGGTGCTGAAGCTCTTCAGCTTTTTCCAGGTTTAGTAATCTGTAGTAATGGCTTCTGAAGACAGATGTACATGAAGTGTCTACCTTAACCAGCTATTTTAAGCCTTCAGAATAGCTGTGATTGATTTGTCTGGTTAAAGAGATGTGGTAGGTATGAGTAAGGTTTAAGTTTCTGTGTTTCAATGGCTGATTTGCATAAAATTACACAGGAAAAATCTACAGTATAAGAATGCCCATATTATTATAAATTGCAATTATTCCTTGTTTTCTGAATGACCGGGTATGACTGATGAAGCTACAAATAACTTATAGCATTTTAGTGCTTAGCAGCCTGGCCAACCTTTGAGAATCTCTATTACTGCCAGTGAGTGTCTATCATAGCTATTAAAAGCTGAGACCAATATAATACATCCTGGCACTAATCTCTGAGTGAGGTGTTCTCCCAGATATAAAGCTTGGGCTGTCATAGGTAAGCTTTAGAGGTGAGATGCGGGGGTCACATAACATAATTAAAAGAGCTAAAATCCTTATCTACATGAAGTGTATCTCCTTCTTTTTCTGTTCAGTTCTCTGCCAGCTTCCCTTTCTGAAAAGGCATGGGTGTACTCACTGTCTCAAAATCAGAGCCATGAAACTTTTTTATCTGTGTGGATTCCTTTGTTTTTTCCTTCAGGAGGGTTTTCTTGTGGGAGGAAGGAGGACAGCACTGTGGGTTAAGTACAAGGCAGGAGTTGGGGAGTGAAGTAAAATCCTATTTTCCTAGTAAACAGAAACAAAAAAATAAACCCACCAAGTAGTTTGAAGTAGCTGGGGTAAGTTAAAATCTGAGATATCTTGTTCCCTTTGTATACGAGAGCTCTGATTCAACAGAAATCTCCCAGTCCAAGAGAATTTTGGGTCGTGATTGTCCCTTGTGTGTGCAGACTGCCATCTGGGTATTTCCAGTATCTTCAGGATGCAAAGATAAATATTCTGAAGAGTTAAAAAACTTTCCTCATGAAAGTTAATCCAAACATCTAAGAATACAGGGCCAGATCTTCAATTTTTGTAAATAACTGTGACCCTATACTTTTGCGAAGACTTAGACTGATTTTTGCATACTGGATATTTGGTCTTCTCCTAGTTTTCCTTTCAGAGCGGTGCTTTGCACCATCGGTTTGTGTAAGGGAAACCTGAGAGATGTGACCCAGCACATTTCCATGTGTATTCTACTTATGAGTGAAGTAAACTGATATCCTATTCTGTCACTTAAAATCTGGATTACCAATGAGAAAAGCCCTTCGGTTACATTTCATAAAACGATGTGCTCTACTGCAGAACCTCTCTTCTGCCAGATATTGTGTGTGTGTGTGTGTGTGCGCGCGCGCGCGCGCGTGTGTGTTTGGCAGTGACGTGAATGAAAGTCAAGGAATAAAATAAAAGTTAAACTAGGTTCATAYGGAGCACAATGCCCTCAATATGTCAGTGGCAGCCTTTTCACTACTGCCTCAGCAAATATAGAGGTCTTTAATGGCTTCTTAGAACCATTCAGTCCAACTGGCTTTATGATTGGTGTACCATTCTCCTCTGTGCCGGGTTAAGATTTTACTTAGAAATACCCTCTGAGCTTCTTCACACTGTGATCATTTTCCTGCAGCGTGTGGTCACACTGAAACAAATTCACTGAGCTAATTGTCCTTTTATTTATCCTTTGTACACTGGAAGTCATTTAAAAGTCAGTTCATTTATGCCAGTGGAAAACCAGATAATACAAGTTATAAGGCTAAGTGCTCCTCATGCTAGTTGTGTGGTAGGAAATCAGATCTAATAGGACCCTTTCTGTTTGAGTAGTTTTTTTTCATAGTCCCAGCTCTGCTTTTATTCACTCAAAGGGAGATTTTTCATTAACTTCAGTGAGTGTGGGGACATGGAAATCTCCACATTTTTTGTTGTCTCAGCTGTACCTCTGCATATAAGAAAGAAAAATAAATAAGGTTTGTGACCAGATCTTCAGCTTCTGGAAATCAGACATCTCTTTCCATTAGTGCTTAAGATTGCGAGTCTGTTTTTGAATCTTATGATTTTGGTGGGATTATTTAGGAGAACCTCCAGAGTACGAATTGGTGTGTTCTGTATTCTACAGCTGAATAGGCTAAATTTTAAAATTATTCCGGTCTTTTCCGAAAAGCCTTGGCATTGACATATATTGTCCTGATCAAATTGAAKATTGACATTTTTCTCATAGGAAAGCAAGATATATTGCTTTGGATAGCTTGATCCCAATTTCCAGAAGAGTATTAAGATTAAGATCAGGCTAGTATGATCTTCTGCCTGCCACAAGTATAGATTTGTTACACTGTCAAAATGAATGAGCAATATTTTCCAGATTTGGACAAAATGTACTGTTTGATAGGTACTTGCCATCTGTATGCTTCTATGCATGTTTTTAAAAGTTCTCAGTCCAAATCTACCTGTCCAAATTTACACTCCAGGAACAAAAAATGTGTTAAGTGGAAAATGCAAACATTTCATTAAAGCGCCATGCATTTTAGCTGGTTAATAACTGATCGAATGGCCAGGGAAATTCCACTCAAAGCCAAAGTTCATGATGGCAGATGCTTTGCTGATCACAGTAACCTGCAGACTACCCTGAAGAGTGCTGTCTTCTGCATGCAGCATCCATGGCCATGAGAATATTCTTTGAGGAAAAGTGCTAAGGAAATTGCTGTGAGCTGCCACCGCAACACAGTGATTGCTGCAGAATCTCTTGTCAGTGTTCTGGCCTTAAAAAATCCTTGCAATAKATTGCCAGCTGTATGCAGCCCTCACAGATGATAGTGTGCTCCTCACTGTAGCAGCCAGATTGTCACCAGCCTAATCTCATTCATGAGCAGCTATTTATGTAAGTGATCAGACAGCGTCAGGCAAGTCATGTGAATGACCATTTATCTACGTCTGCAAGGGATTCACAATCTGGCCACATGCTGACTGAAGCATAAAATGTGAAAATAGCTATCTAGAGAACATAAGTTGGATTCTCTGTGATAAAAATTGCAACTGTGCATATTGCCACGAAGTCTACGATGGCAGCTGGAGCTGGGGGTAGGCACGAGAGATGAACCTTCTTCTGCCTGCTCACCTTTGTCACCTCCCAGGGCAGGGTTGGGGTGCAAGTGGCTCACACTGCTGGGATATCCCCCAGAGGGTAATTTTCTGCCGGCAGTGAACTTGCCCCTCATGTTACATAAGTGGGGTCTGTGATACATAAATATAAATTTCTGCGGTTCCTGTCAAGGCTATTGATAACAGAACAGTTATTGCTTAATTCTCCTACTTGCACTCAGCTGAGAGCAGATCTTACGACTGCATTTGTATCTACAAACCTGTGACATGTCTCTGGCAGCAGATCTGACGCTTCTTTTCTTTCCCTTTGCTGTCTGCAGGTCCAACAGATCTCAGTATGAAGAGGCAGTTAGCAACCAGCTCTGGATCCTCCAGTAGTTCCAGCTCTAGACCCCAGCTGAGTCCGACTGAAATAAACGCAGTGAGGCAGCTTGTGGCAGGGTACCGAGAATCAGCCGCGTTTTTATTGCGCTCTGCAGATGAACTGGAAAACCTTATTTTGCAGCAGAACTGAGTCATGTGACCTTCACACCGGCCTGGTCTTATCTCAGAATTTCCACTAATGACATTTTGATTTCCCAGACCACACACTTCAGTTACTGCACAGTCTTTTAGGAGAGTTAATTACCATAATGCCACACTGTTCTTGATCCATAAAGTGATGTGTTAAGGTGCTTCAAGTGAACTTCGGCCTCTGGTATTTCTGAGGTACTTTACTGTGTCCAGCCTATTGCTTTTGTTTTAGTGTGTCAGCATAAATATCGAAAAAGTGGCTAGAAATTAACTCGTTCTAACAAGTGGAGGAAACAGAAGATGCTGTGATGGTTTTTTAAAAAAAGTGGTTCAAGATCCAAGTGCAATATTAGTGGAATGTGATACTGACTCATTGGACTTAAAGCTGCAGTATATGGCAAAACATTGCCAAATGTCCTGTTGCTACAGGGCACAATTGCAATTAAAAGGATCTTGTATTTTAAAAAAATGTAATTTTTATAAAAAACAAAACAAAAGATTTTTGTTTTCATTCAAGATTTTTCATTTTTACTTTGGTAAACTTTTTCACTGGTCCTGAAAATGTTTTGAGGAGCTATTTTAAGTCCCCCCTTCCTCTCTTGAACCCCTGGCTGTGCCCTTCTCCCCAACTTCATATTCTTTCTACAACGAGTAACTCTTGATGCTGGATAATTCCTCCCCTGTGTACTGTAAATTGTCATCTATGGAATACCTTCCAAAGGAAGTATGCATTTCCTGCATTCATACCATTCTCAACTCCATTCTGTAATATATTGCAGCTTTATTAGCAATTAATAAAGAGTTGAGCGTTTTTTAAAAAAGACATATCGTTGAGAAAAAAAAAAGTTAAATTGATTTCTTATGGTGAACTCATCTAACTCCATGATCACTGCTGCTGTCTTATACAAGTCCCTCTAGTTGTGATTGGATGTAGATGATGAATGTTAAGAGGTTGCAAGTGACAATCTGAAAATTTGCACTCTTGTGTGTATTTATTTTTTTTCCTTAATTTAAACAAAATTCTTACCAAGGAAGGTCATTGACACTTCTGGTATAATTTGTATAATTCCCAGGCCTAGATAAAACCTGTACAAAACTGTAAGTGGATGCAGCTGCAACTATAATAAAACTCTTCTCTCCCCTTCCCCACTCTTCCCAACCCCTCTATTTCTTATTTTATAATATTGATTACACATTAATGGTGTTTTCTTTGTGCACTATGGCAGGCTTCTTTTTAAGTATATAGAAAAAAGTACTTTAGTTTATGCTTACTGTACTATCTGTTCTGTTGTTTAGCTTTTGTTGAATAACAAGTTTCTTGTGCATTCCTAAATTTGCCTTATTTCATGTACAAAATTTTATGTAATTCCGTTTTTGACAATGAGTTTAAGGCATCAGTGATATTTTATATCTACTTGTTACATATAGTTTTCCAAGTAATGACTGTGATTGTGACCAAGTAATGTGCACTTTTTCTTGTAACTGTGGACATTGCTATGCTTTTTTTTTCTCTAGTGTTTCTAGAATTACTGTTGCTTACAGTTATGTAAAAGAAAAAGAACTTTTGTGATACTGTTGGTGAATATTAATGTGAAAAAGCCTATGAAATATGAGTATTTTGGAGGTACATAGATACACAAACATCTCTAAGTTGTGGACTGATGTTCACATATTTAAATGAGAATTCAAAACCTGAGGGCTGGAATCATTTCCTCTGTTTTGTTTGGGTAAATAAACAGATTTCTGTGTTTAAATACATGATTGTGAAACATTATAACATTTAAATCGAGTAGCATTTAAAGCTATAACTAGTATAGTCTCTAAACAGGGAAAGGACCTTCCAGTCCAATTCATGCAGATGCTCAAACCTCATTTCTCAAAATTATTGGGTAAATCCAGTAGGATAAAGTACCAAGCATTTTATGATTTATAATTGACTGGAAGAAACACCATTTTGCCACTCTACATTTATTCTTAAAAATCGATTGGATGTCTTTTTAGAGGCCCCTACTCTTGGATATAAGAAGTTTTGCTAGTTGTTGCCCTTCACTGGGAAGTTGCATTTATTCCTAACATCATCCCCCCGTGCCCCTGAAAGCCTACAGTTCATCTCTGCCACAGATGTGGAGTTGCCCCAGCTTTTGTCTCACCAAGAATTCAAAAACCTGTTCAGAGCCAAGCACCTTTTTCCTCTCTTCCACTTTCAAATATCCACACCTTCTTCTGTCTCTTGCATGCCAGGAGGGGATGAAGCAGGTACCTTGTGCAGGTCACTGTCTTGGCCTCACCCAAAGAAAAGCTCTGGCATACATCTTCCACAGAGAAGAGTGGCAGCTATGCCTAGGTTGCCAAGTTTCCTTAGTCCTGTTGTGCAGGGCAGTGTGCCTCACACTGCCAACTAAGCAGCAACCAGCAGTTTGTGCAAGAGGCTGTTTGCCAGCCAGGAATGCTTCTCAGCTGAGCAGCCTCACTGCTTTTCAAGCTGTCTTGCTAAATCCAGGTAAGGGCAAGAAGCTAGAGGGATGAGGAGGTAAGACATTTACTTCAGTGTTCCACCTTCTGACTCCTCTTTCTTTTCCCTCACTTACTCCTTCTCTTGAGGGAGAAGTAGGAAAGTTAGGGGTCACCACACAACCTTCAAGGCCCATGACTAGTCTCCCCTTTTTCCTGCTCCATTCCCAGCCTACTTCAATAGTTCTCCAAGTATGTCTTCTACAATATGTCTTCTACACACATCCTCTTCTTCTGGGTGCCTCCTCTGAAATATTTAGGGTCTTCTTCACTTACAGGACCAATTGATGTCCTTCTCTAAAGTCTAATAAAGATGCTTAACAATAACAGGATCCTGAAGTGGTTGACCTCTGCCAAATTCCAGTGGACTGATGGAGTTTTTACTCTGGAGCTTTTTCCACCTCTAAGTACTGGGTTTATTCATCTTTTCTTTGGAACAACCATAGATCCAACTATAGTTTTAACTTCCTCTTCTGAGAGGGTACTGAAATTCAGACCCATCCTGTGCAGGAGAGGCCATAAATCTCCATCCACTTTTGTGTGGGCAAATCTAGATCCAAGCATTGCAACTAAATTTGTCCTCTTGAATCCAGGTCTCAGAGCCACCTCCTCTCTGTCTGCTTTGAATCTTCTAAGGCAGTAAAGGCACATGGGAGAATATCTTGCTCAGGTACCCAGCAATAACCTACAGGTTATTTCTTTCTCTTATCCACATCTTCTGTAACCAATGCCTAATTACTTCAGCCTAAATATTGCTGTTAAGAGAAGGCCAGTTCCTTCCAGCATGGGCATATCTGCTGAGTATGACTGCTTAAGGCTGCCTTCAGAAAAGCATTAGCCTTATATCCAATATCTTTATTAAACTACTGCTTCAAGCTGGTGGATGTCTTACTACAGAATTTCATCAGTGCAGACTGGCAGGTGCTGGTCCTGCTTGAGACAGCTTCACATCTTCCCAACTATCCTGGAGTTTCTTTGTGAGTGGCCTGTCAGACCTTCAGTCTTCAAGGGATTGCTGGGCAGGAAGGGATGGTGGGAGAATGTCATATAATGTCCATAAACTTCCAAACAGAGTTAAGTACCAAGCCTGATCATGGTCTCAGGGTGTTGAGTCTCTTAAGGCTTACATACACACTGGAAAGACAAGTCATTCATCCATTCTTCTCTCCCTGATTTCCAGGGTATTTTTCATTGGTAGGGCAGACAGGTGTGGGTGATATATTTAGATGCAACTTTGGGTTGTGAGAGTGTACAATCCAACCAGCTTACCAACTGACCAGATTTGTTTACTGCTTTTGATACCAGCTGAGAAACTGGAGTCAGAACTCATGAAAAGAGATCTGAAGTCAAAAGTTTTTATCCAGACTGGCACCTTGCTGCCTATCATCAAAGGAAAACGCTATCATACCAGCCACTGCGAGTATCAAAAACTAGGGAAAGAGTATGCATAGGTAAGCAAGTATTTGACAGTTCTAAAGCTGCCTATTCTGTATGGAAAAGGAATTTTCTGAATGAAGGAAAGCAGGTGAACATGAACACTACTGTAGCTATAAAACTAATCGGAAAAGCAGAGTTATACTGAAGTGTCTGAATATTCTTGCTGTAAAGGCCTGAGTCCCTGCTGAATACAGTGTAGGTGTAGGTTTTGTTGGTAAAATTCCATTGAAATAAGGAACAATTTCATTTCTCTGAAGTTCCTAGCACTGTGTTAAAAGATGCCCCACAAATTTGTTGAAACTCCTCTGAATCTGGCTTTGAAAGGCTTGTGAGTCATTCATAAGGAAGACATATGTTCTTCTATATAAAGAAAAGCTGATCTTGGTAGATCCTGAAGTCAGGATCTGGTCCTGACTCCACTCACTACTGAAAAATACCAGCATGTGAAAAAGAATTGTGAGATAGTGGCAGAAACGAAGCAATGCTATGCAGGTGGTTACTGGGTTAAATATGTAAGAATATAAAAAGTCTGTATTGGACAAGATCAGTTGTTCACAGCCTTGTATTCCGTCTCTGATAATGTATAAAACACATAAAGGTGACATAGCAGACCAGGAGAATAGAGCAAGCCTATAGCAAGGATTTCTAAATGCAAGTCCGTGGCCTACAACAGCTTGAGGCTGTGGTGGATTGTCCCTAGCTGTCCCCACCCTCTCACTCACTCACTCCCCACAGTGGTACAGGGAAAGAATCTGAGAGCAGAAGTGAGGGAAAAAAGTGGGTCAAGCTGAGTAAATGAAGAATGAAAAAGAAAAAGGGATGTAGAGGTAATCCCTCACTGCTTCCCACCAGCAGATGTGATGCCCAGCCRACCGATCCACAGGCAACGGCTACTTTGGACTTGTACCCACCCCAATTCCCCCTACTTTTTTTTGCCAAGAATGATGTCATATGGTATGGTATATCATTAAAAATTATCAGGCACAAAAGGGAAATGAGTTTCTTGAGACCATGCAACCTGTGAATGCCTGGGTCTATTGATGCCTTTCTGTTGTTAGGACTAAATCAAATGTTGTGGAAGAGGGTGCAGAAATGGTTTTGTACCCCTACCTGAATTACCTGCTTAAATCTCTTTTTTGCCACTGAACAAAGGAGCACAAGTGAGCTATGAAGGCTGCAAAATTACTAACTGCTTTATGAATAGAAACTTTATGTTGAGCCACTTAATTCAGTTAATTTCTCCGATATGGATAAAGATATTCTATGCAAAATTTTTTGCTCCCTTTTCTAATGATATCCGGAAACAGTGTAAGAGTTCTAATTATTGTGACTATATACATATAATTTTTTGTAAGTACACCTTTGCTGTGGTAAGCCAACTATAAAATTATGGTGTAAGGAGAGTTGGGAAAAGGATCCAGCACATAGATAGGCTTGTCCTCCTTTTCTCTACTCAGCAGGGAGGTAGATTAGAGCAGCTAATTAAAAAGAAACAGTGTTACCAAATTTTCAAGGTTTTCTAGAAAAGAACTTTAATTTAAGTTTTACTAATGCTCCCCTGGAAACTTATATCAGATAATTTTTCCTTTTTTCCTGCAAGACTGCTGTTTTGTTATTGTAGGTTTGCTAACCAGTTCTTGGTGCTGTTTCTTTTTACGCTCACTCACAACACAGTGAAGTACTCATAGCAGGAAAAGAAGCAGGAAAAGCAGCAGGAAAAACTGGAAAAATAGGAGGGATAAGTATTATTAATTTTTCAAACATGTCTCTATTTAACTGTTCTAAATTAATTTTATTTGTGCTTCCCAAACCACAGTGCTTTAGCACCACAAGCTTGACCTATTTATTTTCTCTCATATTCTGTAGCAGGAAGGGAAGGGTTTGCTCTGTGGAGGAATAGCTTCTAGATGGGAAAAGCTCTTACTGCCCTAGCCAGCAGGCAGCCTTATCGATGTTCATTTGCTGCCCCTGATATTTGAAAATTGCAAGCTACAGGGCATGCTTAACTTGCAGAGCCATTCTCTAATAATTAGAGATGCAGGCTATTTTTTCATGTCTCTGTCCAATCTATTTATACTGTATTAAACTATATATTAATTGATTTAAGCTATAAATAACAACAAAAATAAAATTAGGGATTTAATATAAATCCTTAATATCCAGCATAGAGTTGGAAAATTTAATTGTCTCAGTGCTAAAGTATAAAATCATATGATTTCTCCTTTTAAAAAAATTACGATTAGTATTGTTTGTTTACAGTATGTAGAGTCCAGTTTTTTTCTAGTATTGGGGGAAATCTCTRCAGTGCAAATCCGCTTTCTTGTTTGGACTTGGGTGCCAAAGAGGACAGCACACCCCGTTTAGTCTCCCTGCCAAGTTCATCATTCTGTTGCATTACAAACAGTGGTGATGAAGGGGCTTGAAATCACACTCAATCAAAAAACCACCATGTGGTTATTGACTAAAGTTTAATGGTTTGAACACTAAATCATTTACGTTCTGGTAGAATCATATAATCAAAGAATGGTTTAGGTTGGAGGGGACCTTCAAAGATCATCTAGTCCAGCCTCTCTCCATGGACAGGGACACTTTCAAAGCCCCATCCAGCTTAGCCTTGAACACTTCCAGGAATGGAGCATCCCCAGCTTCTCAGGGTAACCTGTTTCAGTGCCTCGCTATCTTCATTGTAAAAAAAGTCTTCCTTAAATTCTGTATAAATTTACCTTCTTTCAGTTTAAAATCATTGCCCCTTGTCCTGTCACTGCAGACCTTGGTAAAAAGTCACCCTGTCTTTCTTATGTGTCGAAATGCTGCTCTAAGGTGTACCCAGAACCTTCTCCAGGCTGAACAACTCCAACTTTCCCAGCATTTCCTCGTAAGGGAGGTGCTCCAGCCCTCTGACCATTTCTGTGGCCCTACTCTGGACCTGCACCAGCAGATCCATGTGTTCCTTTTATGGAGAACTCCGGAGAAGGCCACACTTTTAATTAGGCAGGCAAGGCAGGCAGTCTTTCTAGCCTGCAAGCACACATTGCTGGCTTATGTCCAGTTTTTCATCCACCAGTACTGTATTCCCAACTCCTTCTCCAATCCCAATCCATCCATTCCCGAGTCTATATTGATACTGAGGATTACACCAACCCAGGTGCAGGACATTGCACCTGACCTTGTTAAGCATGATGAGGTTCACACTGGTCCACTCCTCAAGCCTGCTAAATTCCTTCTGGATGGCATCCCAGAGGAATCAGTCCCTTGGCCCATTATTAGAGTGTGTCTAGGAGTGGGCTGTTAGGAGTTCTGTATGATGCTACAGAAAAGCTCTCATTCCCAACGGCCTTTCGGCTGGGCACTGCATTCCCTGTATTTTTGGGCTGAGATGTTTTTGGAAAAATCTCTGTGAAATGCTATATCACAGGTATTGTGGGCAGCTTAGGGATTTTTCAGTGGTGGTTGAAAAACTTCCAATGGCAGTTTCTCCCAGTGTCACTGTCACTGGGACTTCAGGCTGATATTTTAGAACTTGAAAGAGAATTCCACTGCCAAGAAACTGAGAGAGAAATGTGGTTACTAGCTGCCTCTCTGTACATCGTGCTAAGATCGTACATTTTTAGGA
Organism: Amblyornis subalaris; assembly: GCA_018881555.1. Taxonomy (NCBI): domain Eukaryota; kingdom Metazoa; phylum Chordata; class Aves; order Passeriformes; family Ptilonorhynchidae; genus Amblyornis; species Amblyornis subalaris. The sequence continues at coordinate 8,177,416 of JACAXG010000001.1, forward strand.
TGTAAAGAAGTGAAAATTAATCTTCTTTGCTTAAAAAGGGCCATCTGCCCATCCTTGTCACTATAGAAGGACACTTTTTTATTTTCTTCTGTAGGGGAAAATGAGAATACTAACAAGGATACTGATTTTTTATTAGGCTTCTCTTGCTCCCCACCAATTAGAGGATGTCATTGTCATGGTAATACAGTGTGAATGGCACAATAAGATGACAGAAATCAGTAGGCATTAGGTGCCTGGATGAGTATTAGGCCCTGAAAGGACTCTGCAGACCCAGATCTGTTTGTCTGAAGTTACTTAAGTCAAGACTCAACTTGATACATTTTGAGAGGGCACACTTTTTTTCACTGAATTTGTATTAGTGAACTATCAGAAAGTTACCTACAATTCAAATTATGCAGATCTTCTCCCAGGCTGTGAGTAACAGCTGTCAGGGCCACTCTTCAATGGGAAAAAGGATGCAACTCGTTGAACAGAGAGCAGCTCTCAGGCTACGAGCTTTGAAAATCTTTATAAAAAAGAGAAGCATTCACCTAAGCCATAGCTTCAGGATTTGGCAAACCTCACAAACAGGGTGCAATTGCTTACCACCCAGGCAGTTCCCGAGCAGTGCTCCCGGCCAGCTTTCCCTCTAGTTTAAATACAGAGCCATCTGGTGTGTGTTATCCCTCTGGCCAGCTGGGGTCAGCTGTCCTGCTTCTTGTGCCCCTCAGCCTGCTCACCGGTGGGGTGGGGGGAGAGGCTGAAGGATCCCTGACCACTACTGAGCAACAACTAAAACACCAGTGTGTTATCAACATTATCCTCATTCTAAATTCAAACCACAGCACCACACCAGCTACTGGGAAGAAAATTAACTCTATCCCAGCCAAAAGCAGGACAGTTGATTACACATCTTTCATTATAATAGCTCTTCCAGTGATCACAGCTGAGCTGGGAGGCTTGCACCAAGTACTCTTACAATGTCTTGCTTTCCAGAAGATTGACAGCTCTAGGATGAAGGTAAAAAGCTCATTCAGTACTAGTTGAGACTCCTCCAATTCAAAAAAGTGTAAAAGGTTGGTTTGGGTGCAACAGACTCAGTGTTCATCCACTGAAACCTGCTAGCTAATTTGGTATGTTCACTTGTAAAATTTAGTTGCCAAGTAGTAGATTCAGCTTGAATGCTAAGAAATGGTAACCACTCTGAAGTGGGCTAGTTGTGACAAGCAGGCTCACTGTGGTAGCTTTGCTTCCTGAATATTTTGCTGTTGTTGAATTCAASAGAGACCAGACTTCTTCCCAAAGTATTTTGAGATACCAAAATAATGTAGTGATCTTGTCTCGCTTCCTTCAAGAGTGACAGTATGACATGGTGGAGGTGTGCTGTGTAAAACCCACACTTGTCAAAGAGGTTGTATTACCAATTAAGCAGTTTTGGTTCTGCTCTGCAGATGGCAGTGCTTCTCAGCCAACGCTCAAGTAAGACTTGGGTGATCAGCCCCTCCAGGTCAGAGGTCCAGAAGGGTTTCTCTGTGGGTGTGGTGAGTCTGACTAAAGAGTTCCATCAAGTCTTCCCTGATGAGAAGTCACTCACAGGCTCCTCGTGGTTAACCCTGTATGTTTCCCATGGTATCTTCCTAACCTCATGCTGTATTTGTTCTTACACTCCCTCTTTACTAAATTTTTACGGTTGGAGTTTTCACTAAAAGGAAGTGCATATTCTTATATATTTTTTGCTTCCATCTGTGCTGAGGAATCCTTTTAATGAGCCTCTGTTTAGTTTTTCGTGTTAACCCTTTAAGAATCTAGAAATTCACTTGTCAACATAAATGTCTTAAAAACACAGGAGTAGCTTCAAAATATGGATTGCAAAAATCACTAAAAATATCCAGAATGGATTTACATGATCCTTGGAGCTTAAAGTAAGAACTTTGCTGAGAACATGAAACAAAAAAAGGTTTAGACATTTCTAATATGATTTTGAACTTCAGTTTTTCTTCCCTCATTGAATAGCAACAGGCCCTTTCATGTAATGCAATGTAGGTGGGTTTTTTTTTTGCAACCACAATCTTTAAAGGGCTAAGATGAATAAATGAAAAAAAAAAAAGGAAAAAACCCACCTCAAAACATTTTTATTAGGAGCAGGAGAAGTGTTCAGGAGAAGTCATCAGGCCGGCAATCAGATCAAACTTTAAAACACTGCTACTTTACTTTTAAATTGCAGCATGCCTGTGCAGGCAATGGCTTGAAAACTAACCACCCTGTCTGGCATTCACACCAGGCTTAGTGTTGAGAAGGTGAGAGAAAACTCATGTCGCGCTGTAATTTGCAGCAGCTCTGAATGGACATGATCCTAGTTAGCAAAGGCACCTGATTGACTATCTGACATATTACATTTCCTTTTAATTGATTTCCCAGCGTAGACAGTCTTTTTTTTTTTCCCCAGAAGATTGAAACCAGAGCCATCACAAAAATGGACGTGGCTGAGAGTTGTGCTTTGATGTGAGACAAAAATACCTAAGTGGACTGCTCTTAGGCATAGCAAATGTGTGTGGCACTCGTTTTGAATCTCTTTCTTCAAAGGAGAGGTTATCATTAATTTCTTTAGAGGATGTCACTTGTCTGTCACTTACCCACCCCATTATTAGTGTGTCCTACTGAAGAGCAGGTACCATTCTTCGAACAAGAGGAACTGTTCTATTCCACAGGCATCAAAAAGAAGGTTTGGGGGCAATAACAGAGGTTTTCATTTGCAGTGCCCCCAAACCAGGAGAGGACTCTCTGTGATAGCATCTAGCAAAATTAACCACCCTTTTAACCACTGAAATCCAATGATTTAAATAAAATTCTATAATTATTAGTGTTTATTTAAGCACTTTATCTCCTACTCCACCAAAAATTTTCACAGGTTGCTGTATCATGACACCTACTGGTAGAGATAACCAAAATAAATAGATGCAGCTCCTTCTGACTGATGGAATAGATACATCTGCCAAAACTGGGATTTTTGTTTCCCATTGAAGTGATTACTCATGTATGTCCATTCACACGGGCAGCACAATCACTGCAGCTTGGAAAGGGAGGTGGTGTGTTCAGACCTGACAGTATCTGCAAGGGGCAGCTGCAGACCAGGTCAGTGTGGCCCAAGGCATCCTTAGCTCCTGTGCTCTGGAGTCCAGACAAGCCACTTCATTTTAGCTTCAGCTGAAGGGATTGTGTAAACGACCCCTACCTGGAAAGTACAGTTGCTGGTTTAGACCAAAGTTTTGGAAAGCTCATCATGGAGAAGCAGCTTCCACAGTCTACACAGGCTGCTGTAGGTAATCCTGAGTTTCTTTTATTTGAGGTAATGTAACAGTTGATGGACTATTCTGAAGACACTGGAGGTGGATTGAAGGTGATGTGAAGAGAAACAGTAGAACCACGCTTTTAACCCTTTTATATCGTTATCATCATCATCAAGGGGTTTTGTGACTTACAGACCTACTCACCTTGTATCACCTGTCTCATCCACACAGAAAACAGATTTGTATGAACGACAATCAGACACTGGTGGGTTGAAATTAAAATACCATATTTTGCCATATCACTTCACCAATGGGTGCAGAATTTTCCAGGGTGTTTCTAAACCAAGCAGCTTTCTGGTATGTTCACAAAACCCAGGATCTTTCCACTCCTCAGTGCTAACTCCATTGGACTGTGACCTTTCCAACTCAGACCCACGCTCATACTTCTATTACCACCTGGAAAGTCACCTGCTTCCCTAGTGTGTCTTGTTTCATTATTGAACAGACTTTCCCTATTTGACAGCACACCAGCAGCACTTTCATGTCTCAGGATATGGTTTACCAGTGAGCTATTATCTATGTCTACTCAAGCTTTTGAGATCCAGTCTAGGCTTTCCCCTCTAAATAAATTACTGCAACAATGTCGCTTATCAAATTGTCATCCCTGTTAAGTTCTTCCACTGTGCATAAATCCATTTTCACACTGCACAAAGCAGAATCAAGCAGCTTTTCCATCAGTTTGCAAGCTGTAAGTCTGGCCAATACTTCATAAATTGTTTTATGTCACTCAAATATGAATGGGAACATAGGTATATGGAGAGAGAGAGAAGAGCAAAAGGTAGTAAGGATGCCAGCATTTCTCATTTGTTCTTAGCACACAAAAGGAACTTTTTCCCTATTGCAGCTTCCAAAGCAGTAAAACAGATGGCACAGGTTCCCAATAGGAAAAGTACCTTTTGCTTTAACCATTTTTGAAAACTTCAATTTGAGATGTCAAAATATATTTTTTCACACACAACCATCCTTCTAAAAGCTGCAGTTGTATCTTGGATGCATTCAGTTGGATTTAACCTGGAAGAATTTTTTGGTGTGTTTTTGCATTAGCTAGAGAGTCTCCTAAGCAGATACTCCACCATTCTGTCAGGGAGGAAAGTGCAGATCCGAATTTTATGGTTAGACCCCCTTTTCCTCCCTAGTTTGTGCACAAGAAAAAAAAAAAAAAAACCCATGACTTTCTTCACTTATATTTTCTTTTTGCAAGTGAGGCCTTACTCTTGGATGTTCTCTTAAGTAGCAAATTACCTCTCACCTGAGATAAGACAGCATCAGGAGCCTTCTTGTTAGATCAACCTCTCCTGAGACCTGTAACTGATGTATTTACTGTGCCTCGCAGCCAACAGATGCTGAAGCAGGAAATTTGTCTCCTAAATCTTTGCAGAAAGAGACTGGGTTTTTTTCCATTAATTTACAGCAGATAAGGTGATATCTAAGACATGTTTTTCCTTGAAAAAAAGCTTAATTGGATAATTATAACTGCAACTCCACTTCCACTGTCATCTTTCCTCCTGGGTAAAATTTTGTGCCAGTTCACACAGACAAGTTAGTTAAAAGGCAGCACCTCTCCAAGAACCAGATTTTCACCTGTTTTGTGTTTCTGAGGAATCCTTTCCCAATACCATCCCATATAGTACTGCTATTTACAAGCTCAAATGATGGCTTGCAAGTTCAGTGAACTGCCTGTTCAACACCATCCACATCCCCATGCACTGGCATCGTATCCCTCAGCTTTAACAGAAAAGACAGCTGCCACTTTGGATGTCCTGAAGGTCTTCTGAGTGTGGAGCAAAGCACCTGACTGGACTTAGGGGAGGAAACAAATCTAGATATAAACAACCGTGACCAAAAAAAAAAAAAAAGGAAAAAAGAAGGGAACAAATTCCATTTATGCATCTACATTTAACTGTGTATAAAAGACTGTGTAGGCTGGATTTATACTTGATTCCCTTTTTCTTGTCAGGATAGTGACTTAGTAGCCCAAATCCAACCAAATACATATTATTACTGTGCTCCCCTTTCCTACCCTTGTCTTGGGCAAGAGGGAAGGGAACTTAGGAGGGAGGCTTAGTTCTGTGCTCCAAAACTTAGGGCATCCCCATGCGCTTTTGCTAGGCATGTGGAAACTCTGCCCTTAGGGATCCCGTGCTCCTGATACAGCAACCAATTTTTCACCTCTGTTCAGGCAATCAAAACCTTAAGCTTATCCTGAACACGCAAAATCTGGCGTGTCTTTTCTTCGTGTGCCATTGTGTGTGTAAGAGGAAAGAGTGTGGATCAACAGCTGCCTTTAGTCACCGCAGTCAATCGGCTTAAGAATGTAATCATCTAGAAAAAGGAAGGGAGGCTAAACCACTGTCACTTGCTGCTAATAAAAGTTACAGCATTAAGCAACAGCGGGAGACAGGCTTTTGTTCACTCCAAGTGAGCGCTTGGCTCTCTGTGTGCCTTACACTGTGGCAACACCCTACGCTGAGAAGGGCTCTTATTCAACATGCTACTTACTCTGCCATTCATTTCCAGTGTCCCTGCTACTTGGCTGAACATTAACGCTCGAATAACGCTACCCTGTCCTCCACCATCTAATTCTGCATTGTTAGGCACAATCCAGTGGTTTTGTTTCTTAGATTTTGGGGGGGGGTGGGGGGTGTCTTTTTTAAACAGCAGCTGGTTGGGTTTGGCAGAGTAATTACTGTTGTGTCATAAATTCAGCTTAATGGCTGCACTGCAGGACCAAGCAGACAGGCTGTGAGGCAGCAAGTCCTTGCTTAAACAAAAGAGAGCTTTGATAAATAGTAATATTGACCAGGAAAAATATTAAAAAATATTTGCCACAAAGTATGGGCTTAGTTAACTGATAGACACCATATTTTAACATGCCTATCCCTTTAAATACATTATCTCTCTTAGTTTATTTGGGATTGTGGGGCTGGGGAGGGTGGTTAGCTGAGTTTAATTCTCACCTAGTGAGCATTAAGAAGGATGGTGGAGTCCTGTTGACCCAAAGAAAAGATGAACATTAATTTGGACTTCTGCATTGCCCAATGTGACTGATATTGGAAACCCTGGAGGTAGAACTTACCTGATATTCAGGTCTTTGTGTCCTTTCTGACACCAGTAACTGTGATGCCCACTATAAACTGCAAGGAGGGAGTAAAATCACTTTAGCTAGACAGAGACTGAATAGTTACCTGGAAGCAATTCACTGTTTCAGTATTGCTAATGTTCTGGGATGAAGGAAGAAAGCCAAGGCTAAGGCAACTGGCCAAGCCATGATAAAAAGAAAAGTTCAATATCTAGGTATAAGACATGAAAAACCAAACCCAACATGTAAAAATGAAAAATATTCCTGACTAAAACAACTCCTGTTGATCTACTCACTATTGCTGGTTGCTTCTAGGAGGAATGATGAGTTTTCTACATACTTTACAAACTAGGTAAATATGAAAATAATGCTACAGCTGTCTACATTGTAGAAATAATGATTACACCACAGCTCTTCAGCTGGGAGTAAAAAAGGCTGACCTTCCTATACAGAATGTAAAAAAAAAGGAGGAATGTTTTGGCCTGTCAGTGGACAAAGCAAGACTCTGGGACTTCAGTTTATCATTTATGTTCCTTTTTTTYCTCTTATGCTAGTGTTTGCAACATCACCAGTATTTGGAGAGCTTGGGATGACAACCTATGGAGATTCATTTAAGCATCTTTTTTTTCCTTTGAACCAGCTCCTGTACTCCCCTCTGTATCCACTGCACTTGGGATTACTACAGCATGCAACAAGTGTTTAATGTAAGCCAGCATTAAGTGTATCCAAGATGTTGGGACCAGCCCTTGACAGAAAGCTAAGCGTGACATTCCTGTTAATGTCAGAYGCTTACAGGGAGTGCACATGGATTCTAATTGTAACTTGCTGCAGTTTGCTGCCCTTTGTGGTGAGAAACTCTTCTCTGCACGGGTCAGAAACCACAKCATGCCTTGAGTGCCCGAAGGGTGATTCAAAAACAGCAACCAAAACTTCTAGTTTGAGTCACCGCACTCCATTCAGTGCTGGCCAGGTTGACACTGCCAGAGGCCTCTCTGCCAGTGGAAAAAGACAGGCAAGGCACTGTGATGATGTGCTCCCCCCATCCCCCAAACCCTGGCCTGTATTTTCTGCAGCCCTGCTCAAGGGATAACCACCAGCAGTGATTGCAATGGATGAGTCTGGTTGTGCTGGCTGCATCCAACTCATAGTGGATTTGGGGCAGATGGAAAACAACACAACAGCCAAGGGCTAATTGAAGGAAAACACCTGCACTCCCTCACCATAGACCTGGTCAAGGTCTGACTCAAGCCAGATTTGGCAGGAACTAGCTTCTGTAGTTGGTGTGCAAATAGGACTGTCAGTCATTATCCTACACCGTAAATTGTGGACAACCAGGGGCCTGTTGAGCTCTCCTGCATAGCTGTGGGCTGCACGGCAGGATCTCCCCTTGAGTAGGGACACCTCTCAAGGTTACTCCTCAAGGCTGAGAGGTTGCTTGCCACAATGGGTTCTCAAAAAGTGATTAATAGCTTACTCAAATTTTACATCTTAGCTAAGTGATATAAGGGATAGATTTTGCCCATATAATAATTTAGGCATAAACCATGGATCAAGTCTGGGCCTAAGCCTGGATCCAGCTGCACCTAAATGTCCCTCTGAGAAGGAGTTTAGAATGCAAGGGGGTCTTTTTTGAACCTCATGACTCAGCGGGAGGGTCTCCCTGACAGTTTTGTCTGACTCTGCCTTCCATGCAGTAAATAACTAAGTTTACCTTGCTATCAAATCTTGTTAAGCCACTGTTGCATTTGCTATCAAACTTTGTTAAATTGCTGTTTTATATCAAGAAAAAAATGGCTACTTCTTTCTTAGGAGTGAAGTGCGTCACTCTATCCACAACAAGCACTCGCAAATAACACTATTCCGAAATTCATCTCATAAGGAACACAGCAAAGTTGGTGGCCCAGGGAAGAGGTAACAGCATTGCAGTCTTCCCTGTGAGGTTTTGAGTTTTCTCACCTGAGCAGTAAGTTGCTAATGCCTCGCTGGGTAAGGTACGCAAGCCAAGGGTTTCAGCGACAGTCAGAGGTGAGGTGTTGTTCTGCACAGAAGTTTGGCACTTAGCCTGAGATCCTGAACTGGAAGTGACAGCCTGAGTCTGCAGAGCCATTCAAGGAAGGAAAGAAGAGCAGCCTTTAAGCCTGACAGTGATGTGCCTCCCCGGTACAGTAATACCAGAATCATGTCATGGGAAGATTTAAATAGAAAGTGTTCCATTTAATGGGATTTTGGTCACAGTACTGTGGCTCTCTTTAGCAGCATAAAATGTACATTTGAAGCACTGCCTCTTTGCCATAAACTTCTGGCTCATTTTTCTTTGCAAGTGCCTTAATGGTGGGCACTTTTTTTTCAAAGGGAGAAATGTTCTGCAGCACCATAGATGATTCGGTGGCTTAATGTATTGCACTGCTGGCTGCTGGAGGCAAAATACTGCCTCTTCAATTTATCTGTGTTATATGCTAATTGATGTAACTGCAAGAAAAAGGAATTAATTATGGGACTGTAGAGATAATTTCATTGAACAAGAACACTACACAAGACAAATAATACGGCATTCCTTCTTCAATTGAAGATTTTTTTTCTCTGGCTTGTATTACTGTTCTTCAAACTTGTTGTTTCTCTACTCTCTTATCACTATACTGAAGAAGCTCAGGCTTTCTGTGTGAGACCTGAGATAGGGACAATAGAGGGGGTGAAAGAGATGAGAGAGTAACTTGCAGAGAAGATAGGGGAAGGGAAGGTTGATGAGAGCGGAAGAAGTAAAAGAGTGGAGTTACTCTCTTCATTTTTCATCAGAACATCCTTTGCTCTCACATGCCCCAATTCCAAGTAGGAAATAGCATGATTCATGGAGGAGCTGCCCAGTCCCACCTGAGATAACCATGTTTCTTCCATTCAAAAACCTCCTCTCTTTTCTGAGGCAGACAGCCACCTCAAGAGTGGATACTGCTTTCAGCAGTACTGAAAGATTTAAATTAAAAATTAATTCAAATGCACAAGTCTTCTACCACCACCAATACACGGATGCAGTCCCACCTACTAGCTAGAGCTACCTGGGGGCCCTTTCACCCCCTAGGCCAGTGGTACACTCCCTCTCCACACAGAAATCCCCTCTTTGGGCTGGTCATCATACTTACAAGCAGAAATAAGTCTACATTACACTATTCCACTCCATGGTTCTCCTTCAAGACGGAAGCTCCCTTTTCCTGCAGAAAGCAGTTCCTTAAACCTGCTTACTTCTCTACCCCCTCACTGTCCCCAGCCAGTATCTTCCAAAGCCGAGGGCCTCATGACATCATAGCAATTCTCCTCTACTTCAACAGCAACCTCCAGCTACTGCCAACACACTTTTTTTTGAAGACCATAAAACCTCTACCTAGTTTTCACTCCAAAAACTTTTCCTGATGCCACTATTATTTCTGCACATCCTGGAAGCATTTGCTACTCCTCCTGCCGTGAACAAATCGTACATGTTTCAATGATTAAATGGTGGTTTTAATAGTAGTTACTACATGTTCAATATTTGCTTATAGATAAAACATATTTGAAATTTTTAAATGCAGGAGAAGCAACTAAGTGGGATTGGTATGCAAATAAGTCATACAATGCAAATGTGATATGCAAATTGCACTAGCTTTAGAAAAATTACGGAATTTCCTCATAAATTATACTTTGMAGAAATGCAGACATTTGTAGTTAAGGACAGAGAAAGTAATTCCCAGTTCCAAGTGGCCCACGTGGTCTAAGAAGTGAAGCTGCACACATACAGCTCCTACCTCACCTTTTGTTCTCCCCTAATTTTCAGCATCTTGCTTTTCCTACTTCTCATATCCTGTCTATCTCACTTTCCCTGCTTTCTCCTAACCCAGAGGCACCAAGGCCCTGTAAATGTTTTCCAGCTCAATGCATCCTGTGCACATGCACAGCACAAAGCTCATTGCCGGCCCAGCACCCACAGCTCACCAGTGAGCGAGGTCAGGCTCCGTGTGCCTGTCCACATGGTGGAGAAGGCATTTAATCTGTAGCTCAGCATGGACCTGTAAGGTCCTAGTTGAACCCCACTTCTGTCTGTTGCTTACAGATAATCTCATCCTCTTAAGTAATTCTTGTTTTGTTCTCCTTTCTTCTCCAGGGCGGTAACCTGGAACTAGTCCCTCCACTGAATATGTTGTCACACCCCTGCTGAACAGGTAAAAGGCTACTTCTCAACTTTCCTGGGAGTTCTGAGCTACCACTTCGTTCCACCCTCCAGCAAAGCAGATGGGCTATGCTGTAAAGCCAATTATCCTTTTATAGGACAGTGGGCAGAAAAAAAAAAAAATCTGTATTCAAGGGCACTCCTCAGTTGAAGCTCCTTCTTTGGTTTTTTGGTTCAAATGACCCATCCCTGGGAGTGTTCAAGTGTTCAAGGCCAGGTTGGATGAGGGTCTAAGCAACCTGGTCTAGTAAAAGTTGTCCTTGCCCACAGCAGGGGGATTTGAGTCAGATGATCTTTGGAGTCCTTTCAGTTCCAGCCATTCTACGATTCCATGATTCTATGATAATCATGTACCAAAGTCTTTTGCATGCTTGTGATGACCTGCCCTACATACCTCCTCATCTCCCCACTGAAATCCCAGCATCCTGTTATTGGCTCCAGGTCCTCTGGTAATGGCTTGCCTGAAAGAGGGTGTTCCGATGAGCCATGCGTGGCTGAGCTGAGTGTGCTTTGTGTTGATCATGATTTTCCAGCTCTTCTTTGTGATCAGAAAGCCCTAGCAGGTAACACTTGCCATTTCCAGTGGTGATGCTGCTGAGGCTCTTTGCAGACTCAGTTTTGCATATCTCAAAATCTTTGAACTCACTTCAGTGGGAGCAGTTTCGACCATCAGTAAAAGCCATAACTACACTAGGTGTATTTACTGATTCAAAGACTTCCTTCTCAGCAACATGTAGTTTACCCTCCAACAGCCTTCACTTGAGACCTCGTTTGATTACTTTTCCTATTCTACTTTAATCTTCTCCCTTATCGACCTCTGTCATGCTTTGCTTTGATACAATCATCCACTTCCAAAGTTTTCTGTCCTGTTACCCTTTTCATTTTTGTCTTTTATCTCATGCCAGCAACTGCATTTCCTTGGCCTTTACACAGATGGTTCTATTTCAGAATGCTACTTTGAACTCTGTTTAAAAATAAAAATAAAAAGTCACAACACACAGCATTTACTAACATTTACCACTATGTGGTACCTAATGCAACAGTTATTTTAGCCCCTGAAGAAGAGCTACCAGCAACAGACCCAGCATCCCACTGAGTTAGGCCTTTTTATATGTTGGCTTTCTTGATCCATCTTAATTTAGGTGCTGGGCAACACATACTTCAGTTGAAATCCTGTCTCACTGCCCGTCTCCAAGACATAACAAATGAAGAGATCATGTGTTAGAGAGCAATCACTCGCTGGATTTTTCCTGATTAAAAATAAAAAAGTGATTTAAAAAAAACTTTTTTAAGATTTTAAGTATTCTTTTTTTAAATTCTAGGAATCTGAATTTCATGGAAACCTGTAGTAATCTGCACATAATCCTCTGATGGTCCTCTAAGTGCTACCTTAATCACAAATGCTGCATATTAATGAAGGTCCTCACCAGATGAAAGAGAATGTTAAAGAGTAGTTGAAGCTTGATGGAATTAATACAACCAACTTTGACTTGTGCTCAGATTGAGTCAAACAGCTTCCAGCTACGTTTCTGCAAGAGGGGGAGGGGGAAATCCCAGATGACAGATGCCGTGCAGAGCAAAACCCTCTCTAAAAGAAAAGAATAAATCATTTATGTACAGTATTCACTAAAAACTGCAGGGGGCAAGAGACTGCAGGTTTTCCTTTTAATAAGGAAGAAAAATGCATAGATAGTAATTGCTGTTGCAAACATACACAGTACACAGAAACTGACTTTGGATTAGAGTAATTCACTTCTCCAGGACGGAACATAGATAAATTACTCCTGGTACACTAATCTACTAATAATATCAGGATTGTCTTATTGCAAAACAAAAGCCATCTCTAACTTTATCTTTTAATCTGTGAATTTCTCTCATTCGGTGAACAGTCCAGAAGGCACAGTTACCTGTATATGTGCACACAGTCCCTCTGCCTGAACACGGAAGTGGCCACAGAGTGCACGCGGAGCTGGGAACAGGAGAGGTTGGATGGGGTTTGCAGGAAGGGGGCAGGTTGCTGTGCTGCAGTGCTGTCACTGCTGCTGGACTCATTAATTCAGTAAGGTCAGTGATTTAAGCAACTGTAGCCACAACTACATTCTGAGTAAACTTTTTACTTTTCCTTTCAAAATAACCACAATTCTGAACAACAATCCACTGACTGCCTCAAACTTCATAAAGCTGAGCAGCCATTTATGTGCTAAAGCACACAGGAAAAATAAACTCTTATGGTCTGATGTATGGCAATTAGTTGAAAGCGTACTGGCTCCCCCTCCTCATGTTATGACTACTGTTACTTGTTGTAGTTCTGTAAGCTGCAGGACCCTCTACCCAGATGGAAAAGCCTCTGTGCCAGTGCCAGCCCTCCTGTCTGCTCCTCCAGCATCACTCAGGATGGGAGGGCAGGGGCTACATCCCTACTGTCATTCAGCCCTTCCCGCCTGGTCAATGGTCTCTTGACGGCCATTAGCCACAGAACTCTGGAAAAGAGCTCTGAGAAGCTATTCCTGGTCTCTGGCTGCATCACCTCAAAGAAGGCATAGTCTGTAACCCTTTTTGGCCTCTTTCCCTGAGTTATGCCCTCAGAGTACAACCGCAGCAGAATATCTGTGTGTCTCATGCAAGAAAACATCAGAAGCACAATGCATCACCTACATTCTCACAATTGTATTAATCATTGTAATGTATGTTTTTAAATATTTCAAATACATGGGGTTTTTTTCAGTAGTAGCATCTGTTCTTTTCAGGGGGAAGTTTGTGACTAATGTCACTGTCATAGTTTGACCTGGTGTGAAACCATTTGATTAGTTAAAAACAGGTAAAAGACAGTTCTATGAGCCATTTAGTGTTCCTGTGACGCCTCTGTGAAAAGAATGTTATAAAAAAACGCTAGGAAGTGATGTAAGACACTCTCACTTCCTTTCTTCCTCTCTTGCTCCCTGACTCCCTGTTAACCACTAGCAAGGGAGCGGTTCTCCTCCCGGCCCCCCGGGCCAGGCTCACGGCCTGGGGAGGAGGTGGGGCGGCAGGGCCAGCCGGCCTCACCCCGCACTGGTCCTGTGCCGTTTGAACCTGAGAGGAGCCTGGTGTACCACCATCTGGACCAAGGCCAAACAGAGAAGCAGCTAAGCTAAGCCGAGCCGAGAAAGCCGAGGAAAAACTGAGAGAAGCTAAGCCGAGCCGAACTATGCAGAGGGAGTCGAGTTGGTAAGATCGAAGAGTGACCTTGTTAGTTTTTGATAAGAGTTAATAGCAACCAAAAAGACTTACTAAAATGTGGATGGCTGCCAATGAAGAGGATGGGGGGGGGGGGGAAGGAGCCTTGGGGAAGCAAATCCCGGCTACACTATCTTAGTTGAGAACAGGTAACTGTTACAAATACTTTTGTAGGCATTTTCTGCAAATATTAACCTCTTCTCTAAGCTAGAGAGAAAGAAAAGCAGTCACGTGAAAGACTAAACATGGAGCCAGCAGCCAAACGGAAGAGAAGGCAAGGAGTGGCAGGAAGTGCCAAGGAAGCCATGTTTACCAGCAAGGAAATTCATATATTTTTCTGTAAGCTGTGCTGTGTGATCTGAAGTAATACCAAACTAAGTTTGTCTTTGAATCGCAATATTAAGCCATGGGGGAGCGAGAAATTTACAGCCTAAATGAAGAACATTTTCATGTTGTGTGTAGATGAAGCTTGCAGCCTTTGAAGATTATAAAGCAGGAACCTGTTGCCTTTGGTGCCTTTAGGCTGAAGTGACTTACTCTTAAAATGTTTAACCCCAACAGACTTTTCTTGTGACCCACAAACTGCAAAGTGTTTGTGGGAGAGAAGATACACCACTGCAAAATCTGGGCGGGCTGCGGTGTTTCTAGCAGGTTTGGAACCATGCTGAAGACACTTCTTAGGGAACTGTCTTCTGTGGGATGGATCCCACTACACTACAGAAAGAACTCTCTTTATCCTATGAGGTGGCAATAAGAACTCTTAATCATAACATCAGAAGCTCATGTTTATGTCTTTTGTGTGATCAGTAAGAAAGATTGGAATGTATAGGAGGAGAATGATATTTGTATATTATGCCTTAATATTTTCATTATTTTTTATTCTTTCTATTCTTAGTAGAGTTAGAAAATAAATCATTTAATAATTTTTCAAGTTTGCAGCCTGTTTTTTCTGTCTCTTCTCCTCTAAAGGACTAAACGTAAGAATCTGGAGTTTACCTCCAAGTCAACCCATCACAGTCACTAATTGTACAAATCTCAGTTCACAGAGCAGAAATTGTGTACATGCTTGCGAATCAGCTAAGGGGTTAACCTGTAGGACTGCCTGCCTTGTTTGTGGAGGCAAGAAAGCCCATCCAAAACCCARGTTCCGTGAGGAAAAATGACCCCATGGTGAAACATCAGGCTGTGGCTGGCAAGTCTGATCCATGTCAGATCTCCAGAATGTGCATCACACCTTCCTCTTGCCRTCACCGGCACAGCACTGATTCACCCCAGGTGTGGCCTGGGCTCCATGTATTGAAGAGGGTAAAGTCTGAAGTGGTTGTTGGTGTTTCTCAAACATCCTGGCCTGGCATCTGCTGGAGGCAAGGAAACACAGGCATATCTTATCTCTCCAAGCCCTCGCTGCAATAGCTGGTGTGCACAGGTTGCTGTCAGATAAACCCACAAACGCCTTAATGGCAGGTACATAATAGCCCATTAGTTCAGGTCTGCCTGGGATGCTGGCAGGTGTTTACATGAAATTTTGCCCTGCTTGTCACAGCATATAGGACAGCCAGTACCTGGCAACCTCCTACCCAACAACACATTCTTTAATTGCTCCGAAGTGGTGGCAGCAGCTGCCACCAACCTTGTTAAATAAACAACAGGTTCTGCACCTGCCTGAGCAAAACCCTGACCCATCTCCCAGCCAGCCAGTGGGCACACAGGGAACCCTGCCTTTCCCCTGCACGGCAGCCTCAGGGATTAGTCATAGTCTATCCGTATTGATTCGTCCTTCAGCAACAGAGGTTTTGCCCTGCCCTTGTCTCAGGAGTATTTTACTGAGCCAGGAGACATTAAAATCTCCCTAATTAGATTTCTAATTTATGGATGATTCTCGTCACACACATACACACACATACAGGCCCCCAGATGTACAGGCCCAATGATAATGAAAAAAAATTACTATGGCATGATAACCAAATTCCTGTCCCTTGTAGAGTGATAGTACAGAACAGTTCTGAGTTATTTCTGAGAATCTGAAGGCTTGGTAAAGGACAGGGCTTTTTATTCTCCAAGGAGCGAAGCTGTGCAAAAAGCCCAATTTTTATTAGGTACAGCCATCAAAGATAAGAGGACTATGCATCCTGACTTGTAACAGGTGAGCTGGTACTCTCAAAGCCATACACAATTATTTTATCACTTCTCTGTCTGGTTTAATTAAATCTTGGCATCTTGTTAGGTTCTACAGTAAATACACTTGCCTGGATCCACAAACTTACCAAATCGGGAAGAATAGTGGGGAGGAGGAGTTACCTGCTGCCAGGGTATTTCCCCTCAGGTGGTTTTTTACCCTCTCCTTCATGCTGTCGAAGAAGACATGCTCTGAGGGACATGGCATCTTCCAGCCTCCAGGCAGTGGCAGGTACCTGAGGAGGCTGCACATGAGGCACAAATGAGTAAAAAGGAATAAATGCAAAGAAAGGTCCTTGTTATTCATACATAAGACAAAAGCCACTCAAAGAGATCAAGTTATTACAGCAAAGAGAGTGGAATTCCAGGTGAATGCTAGAAACTAGCAAACAAAATCCATCATCAGCACCCCAAAAACAGGTGACGAAAGATCAAGATGATCCCTTTAGGAGCTGTAAGTGACTTCGTCTGGGACAGCACTCTGAGACCAGAGTGCCATGCTAATGGGGCTCCCTTTTTTCAATCCACAGAACAAGATTTCCTCCATTTACATGTTTTCTTCAAAATTAAAAGGCAGAACATACTTAGCGGCATCTCTTACACTACAGTTTGAACACAGAGACATATAAAGGACCATCTGTTGGGTCTCTCAGCTACAAGGGAGATGAAAAGGAAAAGGTGAAGCAGGAGCACTGCATCTATTTTGCAGTTGTATATCCACCCAGACATAAGCACATATTAACTATGCTTTGGGAGCATTAAAATCCTGACAGGGACAAGTTATTTACTACCAATAGCTCACAAAAGCAAGTCGGCACAGCAAATCCTGTTCATACAGTCCTGCAGAGCTTCAGGTCTAAGAAATTGCCAATGATCATCAAGAGACTATTACTGGCATTTAACTGTTTTCCAATAAATTGTCATCAGCCTGCTTTGTAACCACAGCTGATTATAAATACAGTAAATGCTGTTAAAGCACAAGATTGAACACCTGTGTGCCACCAGTGACCACTGCCCCTTCTTGTGCCTCTCAAATGCAGCGGTGCTGCAACCACTGCCCAAGAAAAATGCTGTATTTTTAATAGATCTCCTACTAATTACACATACAAGTGGCAAAAGTGATTTTATTGAGCAGCAATGCAGGTTTCRGCTTGAGAAGCTCTAAGGGAATACTACCTTTGGCTGTTTGTGGGATCATGTTGCCTTCTAGTGGCTGGCCCTATTGCAGAAACGTTTTGGGATGTTCTTCCGCAAATATATCCAGAGTGCAGGATATTTTCTAAATTCCTTCTAGGAAAGAAACAACTGTCAGACAAGACTTATGCTCTGTATTTCCTAGGAGGCAAGAAAAATGTTTATCAAGAAAACTTTTACTTTTGACATACGTTACTGCTTGTCTTCTAGGATAAATTTTGAACATGTTTTAAGCTCTCCATAACCTGTAGCAAGCCAAAGCAATGGAGGTTTATCAACTCCTGGTGGTGAATAGGCCTGTCTCTCCTGCATAAGGCCAGAGAAAGAAACAAAATGTAAGAAATGAAGGAAAGTGAAGCAATTTCATTCAAAATACTGATTGCACGACAACCACAAAGGAGAGCTCTGGGACAAGGTTTCCTTATTGGACTCTGAGAAACAGGGTGGTCTCCATCTTAGCAAGTGGGGAAAAACCAGTTACTGCTGGAAAGCATAAATAGGTTGGGGAAATATTTAAGTCAGTAGATTCAGGAATACAGAAAGCAGAAGAGAAAGAGAGGTGACAAAGCCAGGTGGGAAGTTTTGCTCCAGAGTTGGAAGAGGAGGAATTCACTAGTGAGGCAGTTCAGCAAAGGTCTTTTTATCTATTGTATGATTCTAGAATACTTTGTTTATATCTATTCTATGATTCTATGATCTGCATGAAAAAACAATTCCATCTGAAGCAGTTGCACTTGAAAGGCAATGGCTGCTTCGACAAAATACTTGCAATGGTCTTGATGTTGTTTGTCCATGTTACTTTCAGGATCATCACCAGGGCTGGATCCTAAAATACTTATCTGCAAATGCAAGAACAGTCATTACAAGAAAAAGAATTAGAAATGACTGCAGGAAAACAGTGACTAAGCTGCATCAGTGAAAGAGGGAGACACATGAAAATGGCCAAAACTGTGAATTATTCAAATAAACACAAATATAGAAGACAAATTTTTCCTCCTCTGATGTACAAAACCAAGGCTGGGGGGGTGGCAGGGAATAGAGGTTGGGCACAAAAAACAGACAGAGAGAAAACAGAATTATAGCTGAAAATTAGAAGCAGAAGCCAAATCATTGGAGRAACAAAGACTGGATTGTCAGCTCACAGGGTGAAAGAAAATGTGACAGCTAGTAAAATGCAAGGGGTCTGCTACAAGAGAGCTGAAGAAAATTAAAACAAAATGGCAAGAAACTTGAAGGAAAGACTTTCAGTCGTACAGACTATGAAGAGGTCAAGGAGAGATGTGTGGGTCTGGAGAGGAATCCAGTCATTAGTGGCATACACATTTTTTTATAATTCAACAACCCACCACCTCCCTCCTGCTTCAACACATGAAGATTTTATTATCTCAGGAGAAATGAGGTCCTTGGTATTGAGGACTACTGAATAACATAGCTAAGGAAATAAATGCTTAAATCAAAATGGGATGTTTCCTCTCAAACTATTTTATGCATGTACAGAAGAACATGATGTAAGAAGTCCGATTCCACTGTTGCAGCCCTCTCTCTTGGCTCTGTAATCTACGAATATACTTGCAACACATGGCTGTGTCATTCCCACCTGTTCTCCAAAACTCTTCTCATGCACATATTGCATACATAATCGGGAGAAAAAGCAATGCATACGTGAGCAGCAACTGCCTTCAACGCAATCTGCACRAGGTAAACATGACATACACGAGTTAAACACGTGAATATACAAAGAAAAATCCAAGTCCATTTCTTCTCTTCAGAGTTCCAAGTACTGACTC
Source organism: Amblyornis subalaris (assembly GCA_018881555.1). Taxonomy (NCBI): domain Eukaryota; kingdom Metazoa; phylum Chordata; class Aves; order Passeriformes; family Ptilonorhynchidae; genus Amblyornis; species Amblyornis subalaris. The sequence continues at coordinate 8,196,388 of JACAXG010000001.1, forward strand.
TTGGGCAACGGCCAGTTAGAAGAATGCAGCTTATCTTCCTTAACTATCCAAGCAGTGGGACTGGTGGAAGCACAGGTTTCTTCTCCTCTAATCTATTTGTTGGATGACTGTAACTCTGAATCTCCTGCAAAGTATAGGAGCATTAATTGGTATTCAATGGCATACCTCTTTTTTTTTTTTAACCCAAATAATCAAAACTAAGATGTGCCTTGTAACTGTGAATTTTTGCATAGTGCAATTGAATTACTTACTATGATTCTTTTCCCAAAGAGGTTGCCATCTGAGCAAGTGCTGTGTACAATATTCCTTTCTGTTGGTCCAATGATGGAACTGATGCATACAAGTTTGAAGTTAACCTAAAAATTGCCTTTTTTTTTTCACCAAAGACTATCAGCCACCTTTTTCCTGTCTTGTTAGGTTCTTGGGTGACACCGCACTGCACGACAAATGCCGAATGATTTGAAACACACAAATAGGGTCTTCCAAATTGTCACCTGCAAACTCAGGTCACAAAATGAAAGAGCAGGAGAAGAACAAGGAGAAGGTGAAGGAGAAGGAAGAGAAAGTAGAATGTTAGAAAAATGTTACTAGCAACTTCCTTAGTGGTTGATGCTTTGGGAAGGTTGTGGCTTGAAACTTAGAACTGTATTCTAATGAAATGTGACCTAAAGTATTCATAGGGCTACCTCTTGGAAAGAGAAAATACCCCAAAATACTATAATCATTGTGGGCTATCTAATGAGATGATCCTGAAAGTAAAATGGACCAACTACATAAAGCCTGTAGGAAGTATTTTGTCAAAGCACTCAACACCTTTCAAGTGCAGCCACTTCAGATGATTTTTTTGGTAGTAAACAAAGAAATATATTTGGTATAGGGTAACTAACCACTGTAACAGTCTGCCACTAACTGGAATACTACCTCACCCTGAAACCAATAAATTTACTCCTAACCTACCCGACTTTAAAATCAGCAATTCCTTTCTCTTCGAGAAAGATAAAAACCTCAACCCACAATAATTGTTGATAAGCCTGATAAGGCAAAGATATTTATATTTAGTGATTCTACAATATGATCATTCCAGAAAGTCACAGCATAGGTAAAATGAATGACACTGATGAGACAGATTGAAAGTAGAAAAGAAAGTGGAGTTCAGATTTTAAGTAAAAATCATTTGGATTCAGTTAGATGAAATAGTGCTAATGGAGAATTCAAAATTTTTTTCAATATTCTGCAGGTTCATCATAGCACATTGAATAAAACCCACAATGCCTGTTCCTTAATCTTCCAAAAAGGATTAATAAGCAATGTAGGCAATGAGGAACAATATTAGTGTTCGTGTCCATGAATTTAGGTATTCACACCACCATTCTGCATTTCTAACTTCATGTATTTATGAGAGACAAAAATTAAGGCTGGTAGCCCTCATGTTAGCATCCTCAGCTAAGCTTCACAGAGACAAGGTTCTATTCCCTTGTGGATGGAAGCAAAAGCTTTTTATTCCCAAGCAAGTAGTTCTTATTTTCCAGTGTAAACTGTGCTACACAGTTAATACTGGAAAATGTGAAGAATAATAATGAAGTGTTACATACACACTAAGCTACTTGTAGTAGCTTGTACACATACTTGTAGCTTAGTGTGTATGTAACACTTCATCATTATTCTTCTCATATTGCCACCAAGACAGAAAAATTGGTCTCCTGGTACCCTGTACCTGGAACCATATTAGCCTCTCTATTTGCAAGCAATGGGATGTTTATCTCAAGACCATAAAATGCCACCCCAGATTCCGAAGAAGTGACAGCATATGGATGACCGATCTCATATGAAGAACCCTAAAATATAAACCACAGAGCTCTTCTAGGAGGAATCCCACTCTAAACACGGAGAGTTGATTCATCCATTTGCTTCCTTTTAACTTTAACACCTACTCTCAAATTGAAGTGTTAGAAGAATATAATGTCTCTAAAAATCGTGAGGAACTGAGTTATGCCTACATGGCATTTTGTGTACTGTCATTATCATATTCTTCCTACACTTGGAGTTAGCTAGAAGCAAGTGAGCTCTGAATGAAAGCTAGACCACCATGCCTGCATAAAGCTGAGCCCAAGCTAATAAGCCTTGCTGAGAATCAATTTTTCTGTTGCTGCTGTAGGTTGTTGACACATTAGCATGGCTATGTAGCTGTAAGTAATGCTGTAGCATCAATGAAGTAAGCTCACATCTGCTCGGGGCATGTATAGACATGTTTACAGACTATTAACAAAATAAGAGAAGCAAAACAGAGGGGTTTTTTAATTACAAACCATAGACTTGGTGCCTGTGCTGCAGTCACCCCCAGCACACCAGTCAGCACAGTCAATCTGCTGTTAGCCAGGAAGCACCAACTAATCCTTCTATGTCACATCTCACGGAGCCATATGACAGCTCCCAGAGTCACAGTTCTGTCCCTGTTCTGCTCCCAAGACAGCCCAGCTGGACCCCACGACTGCTGCAGGGGCCACTTTACAAAGCCAACAATTGGCTTATGATTAATCTTAATTTTCCCTTACTAGTCATAGGTTTGGTCTCTTCTACAAATATCGTTATTACACTGATGTGAATGCTTAGTAATCCTGATTTACCACAATGACATGTTATCCATTCCTAATTGCTATTCAATCCTAATTGTCTCCTTGAAACACATACCTGATTAGGTCAAGTGTTAAAGACAAGAATCAGAGCAAGTGCTTAGGTTCTCAGACCACTGAGGACAGGGCAGGAGAAAGTCTGTCAAATTTGGAGGAGGTAGCAGGGCAAGACTGTAGAGTATAGCTACAAGAGAGACACCACTGTGCTTCTGCGTGGAAACTCCATAGCTGTAACACCAGTTCTGCATCCGATGTTAAAAAAAGTCTCTCTGGAGTGTGAGACACCACATGTCAGAAGTGTACTGTGAAACATATGTTCGTGTTTTCCCTTTAAGACAGAGTATTTCACATTTCGTTTTTTATATATACTTTAGATTACAGATGAATCCATTGTACCAAAATACTGGCAACTGCTTTCCAACACGGGAGACTGCCTTCCATGTTCAGCCTCCATGCTTTTGACTGTAAAGCCTTTCAGCAGACTCTTGTATATTGATATTCCTTACCCGTATGGTTTGCGTAACAGACACGCAAACAGCCCAGTCAATAATATCAGCTCATATTGACCAGCTATTCCTACCCTGAAATAGGAATGTCAAGCTTCAATTGATTCACATTCATGCACTGTGTAAACATAATTTAAAATTAATATGTACAAGAAAGAGCACATACTGTTATTACCACATGGAGTAAACTGGGGATGCACTGCAGCACAAAGCTGGCGTATGAGAGAGAACTAGTCCATAAAATGCAAAGTATAATTTGCCATGAAATATCCCATAATCTCCAAATGCTGCTGCCTGCTACAAAGCTGTAGTGCAGTCTTGTGCTACCACCACTAGCTCCCTGCAAGCCACAGGATGGACAGTGAGAGAGAGTACAAAACACAGCTGACCAAGATGGGTACCAAAATACCTCTCTCTTTTCTCTACAGYGCATTAAAGAAACAGACTCCCACCTTGCACAACTGATTAAAACCCAAAACTTAAGTCAAGTGACATGGTCCAAAATTTCACAGAATCATGGAATATCTCAAGTTGGAAGACAGCCATGCGGATCATCGAGTTCAACTCGCTTCTCCTGACAGGACCGCCTAAAACTAAAGCATATGGCTAAGGGCATCATCAGAATGCTCCTTGAACTCTGACAGGCTAGGTGCCATGACCACTTCTCTCGAGGGCCTGTTCCAGTCACTGATCACCCTTTCACTGAAGAACCTTTTCCTAATGTCCAACCTGACCTTCTCCTCAYGCAGCTTCATTCCATTTCCTTGTGTCCTACCAGAGGTCTTCAGAGAGCAGATCAGCACCTCCCTATCCGCTACCCTCCTTGGGGAAGTTGTAGACTACGATGGGGCCACCCCTCAGCCTTCTCTCCTCCAAGCTGAACAAAAGAAGTGGCCTCAAGCACTGCTCCTACATCTTGTCCTCGAGACATTTTTCCATCTTCATCGCCCTTCTCTGGACACGCTCTAACAACTTTATATCCTTCTTGTTTTGTGGCATTCGAAATTGCACACAGCACTTGAGGTGAGGCTGCACCAAAGCAGAGCAGAGCAGGACAATCCCCTCCCTTGCCCAGCTGGCGATGCTGTGCCTGATGCTCCAGGACACGCTTGGCCCTCCTGACTCATATTCAACTTGCCATTGACCAGGACCCACAGGCCCCTTTTCACGGAGCTGCTCTTCACCTTCTTGTCCCCCAGTTTGTGCATATAACCATGGTTACCCTATCCCAGGTGGACAACCTGGCACCTGGTCTTCAAATAAATTTCATGTGGTTGGTGATTGCCCAGCTCTCTAGTCTATCCAGATCTCTCTGTAAGGCCTCTCTATGACAGCTCCTCCTAATTTAGTATGGTCAGCCAACTTACCTACTGTACATTGGATTCTTGCATTCATATCATTTATAAAAACAGTAAAGAGCACTGCCCTAAGATGGAGCCCTGTGGAGCCCCTCTGGTGACTGACCACCAGCCTGATGTAGCCCTATGCACTATAACCCTTTGTGCCCAACCTGTGAGCTGGTGCTCACCCATTGCATGATGCATTTATCCAGCTGTGTGCTGGACAGATGATCCAAAAGTAYACTGTGAGAGACAGTATCAAAAGCCTTGCTAAAACGACGAGCCCCCACAACTTCCCTTGGTCAACTAGATGGGTGACCTTGTCATAAAAGGKMATTAAGTTTGTTAAGCAGGACTTTACCCTCATGAACCTGTGCTGGCTGTGACCAAGGACTCTGTGGTCTCCCAAGTGTTTTACAGCAACTCCCAGAATAACATTTTACATAATTTCACTAATCACTGAAGTGATTAGTGAAGGACAGGCCTGTAATTATCATGGCCTTTCTCCTTACCCTTCTTGAAAATTGGGGCAACATTTCGCAGCTTCCAGTCAAATGAGACTGTTGAAAAATAATGGAGAGAGGTTTCTGCAATGACATGACATCAGCCAGCTTTTTCAGTATCCTATAATGAATTCCATCAGGTCCCATAGATTTAGGCACATCCAGCTGGAGCAGCAAGTCTCAAATCATTGATTTGTATGACTTCATGTTATTTGGTTTCTCATGCTGCACATGCTGGGTTTTGGGCACATTATCCATAGGAGTGCTGCTCTGTTCAGGAGTGCCAGGTTCCAGCTTTAACGAGCAAGCTCTGAAGACCCAGGAACACCCCATTCACCCTCACTTTCAGGAGCACTGACAAGATTTTTCAGCTGTTTTCTCACCTGGGCTTGCTTGTTTTTTAACAAATAAAAACCCATTAAAAAATCCCAAACCCAAAAGCAAACCTCTCAGCACAAACGTTACCGTTATAATGACAGTCTAAATGAAAATGATCATAAAAAAAAATAAAACCTCAAAAACTAAGTAGTTTGTTTAGAAAAAAAAAGGGAAGAAAATGAAGTTCCTTAGGCAGAAGAGAAAAAGGCATTTCAGCTGTCTTCTTGTCAAGTCACAACTAGATCCTGGTCCTGCAGCTATCAAGTTCCACAAACAAGTTTCACTGACACTCTCTGTTGGTGATGAGAGGGACCATATTTTATCCACCAGCACCCTGATGCTGTAAGATCTCTCTGCCCTACATTCTTATCTATTGAGGGCTCATCATCTAGTGTTTTCAAGGAAAAAAAAAGCAGCTCAGTGATGAGAAGAAAAAGATAGCACAGAGCAGCTGCAGCTGTAATTGGCTGAAGGGCTAACAAATGACCTAATATTCTCCTAGCTAGGATTTATCCAGCTGCTCACTGTTCTGATTAAATAGGACTAATCCATCAGGCGAATATTTGCTGGTTCAAGAAATAAACTTACCTGTTTTTTAATTTTTCCTTAATTTTATTATTAGAAGATAAATCTCCACTTCTCTAATCTAATGTTTCTTCTAAATTATTCATGGATAGTTTCGTAAATTAACATATAAACCTACTCCCATAGAGCTCTCTTATGTAGCTGCTGTTTCTGATCTTTATTTAAATCTGTGAATTAAAGCATAAAATGAACCACTAAAACTCACAGACTTTTCTACCAGTAAATGTATTTCATACATGCTAGAGTTTTTCCCAGTATTTGACCTCTGAAACAGGAAGCTAACAGTTATAATTAGCATTTGATAGATTGCTATACATGCTTAGCATTGTCCCACTTCTGATAAACGCTTTTCATTCCAAGATAAATACGCCAAATTAAATTGTAATCGATATGATTTTTTGAAGTCACTTGGTCCCCATCATGAGAAATAACATAAAAGGAATATTAAAAATGATTGAACTTTTGACATTCTTCACCTTATTTCAGTTTCTCTCTCCTGATTCCACTTCTCAGCATCCTGCCCTAAACCCTGCCTGGCAGATAGGCTCCTTTTCCCCCTGAACACCTCGGTGTGAACCCACCACCACACAGCACCACCTTTTGATATTCTGCTACCACTGTAATGGAGCATTTTCCATCTCATCCCCATCCTTGTCCTAGCCTTCCTCATACTGAGAAGAATAATGATGCAAAGCCCCAACTGTGCAGCTATCAAAAGAACCAAAACTTCTAGTATCAGATAGTGTACTACAATATATTACACATTTTCTTTAGCAAACATCATGGGTCTTGTGCTAGTAAATATCACTTGATCTGTTACTCAGTCCTGCCAGGAGAATACATATTAAAAATAACAATAAAAAAATAAAAATATAAAAAATGGGAAAGAGAAAGGGAGAAAGCAGGAAAACAGAACAGTAAGGGACCTTCCACTTAGAGCAGAATCTTGTTATGTATACACCTAATGAGCAGAATGCTCCTTTTCCTGTGATATTTGTAAAAGCCAATTTCCAACACTGTATGTCTTTTTTCACTGAAATACACGACAAATCTTTCCTATCAAGTCATTCAAGAGCTTAGCATGGGTAAAAACAAAAAAAAATATTCACTGTGTCAGCACTTTCTTTCCTCCATTGCACAAGTGACCTCCATCAATATCATGTTTCACTTGTGTTCCATATGGCTGAGCTCATGTTTCAGGATCTTACTCCCCATCAGGGCAGAGATAGGTGTGGCTTCAGTTCTGGGATATTCACCATGGAAACCAGGAAAGAAAGTGGAAATGCTGGAATATTTTTCAGATGGAACTGCTGGAGTGAGTCCTGAAAGAAATAAAAGACTAAAGATGGATGGAAGATCCAACTTCCAAGTCTGTCTTCCTTTATAATATACAATGTGAGTTAGCTACCAGGGAAATGGAACAGCCATCAAAGCTGCAACATGACTTATATTTCACCAGATGGCAATATCAGGTGAAATATCAGGACTTCACAAGATCCAGGTGGCCAGATAAAAGATTAGAGATTGCTGGAGCACTGTTTGCTGGATCTGACTGACAACGTCCATGTTTCAGCATTAGCACTGTTCACTGTTTTGCTCTGTTCAAATAGAAAATTGGAAAATTATTTCAAACTAATTTTTAGTATAGAGTTGGACTCCATGATCCTGGTGGGTCCCTGCCAACTCACTATATTCTATGAAAATAATCAAAAGAATCAAAGGAAAGAGTATAAAAATGATTACTCTTAAATTCAATTTATATTCTTGTTAATGAATCAAGAGTGTGCATGATGGAAAAAAAAACCTGCAACCTTGCTTGCTTCGATTTCCCATCTGCTCAAAACCAAAAGCAAAACAGAGAAGATAGCATTAACTAGAGGTGCTATATATGTTAAGTTCAAGTGACTGTTATTACTGAAAGGGCTGTGTATAGATACAGTCCTTCAGCACGAAACTTAGACTTAGGCAACCTAGTGTCTTGCCTCAGGGACCCAATCACCAGCCACAGGTTCATTTCAGCATTTCTGACATTTGGTCCTTAACTCTGTCTGACATCTGGGAGGCCCTTGGGACTGAGCCCTCCTGGCACAACAGGAGGCAGCAGTTCCAGGGAATGGGTTTCTCCTGAGTAGAGCAATCATTTTCTTGTGCAGAAATTGTTGATTTTAGCTTCCTGCTAAGATCACTCCCCAGTTTCCATCTTCAGCTTGGAGCTTATGTAAAACCTGTGCTCTGTATAAGGCTCTGAAAAGCTGATATAAAAAGAAATGACAAGGCTTTTACTGTCATAAGAAACAGAGGCTTATAAAATTGTGATCATTAAGCCTCCTCAGTCAAGTAAAGCAGAAAAGAAAATTATATTTAAACGTTTTAGTAAACAGATCTGAACTGGGTAACTGAGTACTGCAATAAAGTGCCAAGTAGAGCCTAATATATACTTACACCCTGCTAATTTCCTGGTTTCAATAAATCCAATATAATAAAATTGACAGATGCTGTTTTACCTAGTCAAGAGATTCATGAAGGGTCTGAAACCGCAATGCTGCAACAAGATATGACATTTGTGCTAGGGTTTGGGGTTTTTTTGAATAAAAAGAACTGACTGGCCAAAGACTGGTGACAGCTTCTGATTTGCTAGCATAAAATGACAAGCTTGTCACCTTTACCTATAGAGCTAAGAGAATTACTAAACTTGGCTACTATTTACCTATTCATTGTCTCCCCAGACTGTTTTTTTGAAATTGCTGAAAAGAAAGTAAAATACATAAAGGAAGTAATTGAAATTTGAAGCAAAATTAGGTATTTTTCACGTTGCCTTTTAAAATTATGTTAATTGGTATGCATTTTTAATGACAACATTAGCAGCAAGTAATAAAAAGTCAGCAGGATCTACACATGGATAAATAACAACACGCTAATGATAATTACATAAACCTTCTGTGTAGTGACATGTGGGTCAGGAATTGAATTTGCACTCTCAAATTGAATCATCTATCAGGTCCCCACATCATCAGTAACAAATGTCACTGGTAGGTTTCATTCTCCTGTGTTCAGACTGCGCTCATGGTTTTGTTTGCTAAAATCCAATAACAGATTATGTTTCAAGGCGAAATCTTGACACCTAATGGCACTCAATGGGAGTGTTGATTGCAAAAGAGTAGCAGAAGGATTGCTAAAGTAGCATTTGAGTTTCAAAAAAGAGCTTATTTCAGACACTTAGAGAATGTAATTTCTACTTTATGTTTAGGCATTTAAAAGGGCTTTTCTGTTAAAAAAAGGACAGACTTAAATGCACGTGCTTTTAGTTATATACTGACATAACTGCCTTGTTGAAATGGGACCTTTTTTAAGTGTGTGACTTTATCAACGAAGTTTTATAGACTGAGAAAAGAGTTTCTGAATTACTGAAATCAGGACAAATAAGGAACGATTGAAGGCAAATGGAAATGTTGCCTTTAGTTTCAGAGAAAATACACATTTCTACATCCTTTTTTTTTTGACATAATGCAATATGCTTTCTTGTCATTATAGAACAAGATGACAAAGTAGCTGAAAAGAATTCTCATAAGATCAGAAGAACATGGTAGTTCCAAACAGGACTTTATTCTGTGGTAACATGAAATGTTAGGCAGAATACGCCACRTAACACCAGCTGTTTTGGAGCCCTGAAAATGGCATCTGTGCTGCCTTGCTTTAGGCACAGGCTGGACAACGGTTTGATTATAAAGCCTGAGCTACACTGGCATATGAAAAATAAAAGCCAATATACTGTGTTGAGCATAACAGGCACCATTTGGGTAGCAGGGGGGCTGCATGGGAGAAGGTCATGAGTTGCCACAAGCAGGTAACAGGTACATCCAGCCAGCTCTGAAACTGGTGTGAGCAACTCATTGCCTGCAAAACTTCAGTGTTGAAGGGGCATGTGGTGCTTCTGCTCAAATGCATTTCAGAAAAGGCAGCAGCCACAAAGGTCAGGGGGCACATGGGGAGAGGGTCTTGGGCAGATGTGTGAAGGAGTCCCAGGGAAGGAGACATTTTGGGGCACAGAGGTGACCCAGGTCAGAGTGGGGGCAGCTCAAGGGACTGCAGCCTGGGAGCACCCCTGAGGGACTGGGGTCGTGGGTGGGCCTCACTGGAGCAGGGGGACAATGAGCAAGGAACAGCAGAAAGAAACCATGAGGTGCAGGACCTGCCTATGCACTCATGGATTGAATAAGGAGGGACTGAGGGTAATCCACAGCAACCCGAGGCAAGGTGGCACTATTAAGAGAAGTAGAGATGTTGGCCTTAAGCCTGGGAAAYAGGAAGGAAAGTGAGTTACTTCAGTGCTTATTTTCTCATTTGTGACACCTCCCTATCAAATAACTGAATCAGAAGATGGTGCTAATTGACAGTAAATCAAATCAAGTARAAATTTCCCCATTTGTGACTGTTTCACCCATGACACCTGTTTTCAGTTCTAATGGTTGAAATAGATAAGATCTAGTGAAATGTTTGACTTTTAAATATACAATGGATGATGGAGAATTGGCCACAACTCTTGATGCTTCAGGACCTCTTACCATTTATCAGTTTCTTGTCATTGTTAAAAACGTAATTTTAAATTGCTYAATTTAGCTTCTAGACATTATATTTTTTTACACCTTCAACAAATAGAGTGATCTATTAAAAATTTATGTTCAAGTCACTTCTTTAACTATCTCCAGTATTTAGATATTGTGAACCTTCAGTGTCTTTTATCTCCAGCTTTTTAAAAATCATTTTACAGCTATCTGGCACATTCTTACCAAGTTTTCAAAGTTATTCTTCAGTTCTGGACCACCTGAATTGTTGGGGTGAAGTAGYGGATGCACAAAAGTGAAAGAAAGAGTTAATACCATCTCTACATTCCAATTTAAATCTAAACAGGATTGTATATTGCCAAAAAAAGATACACTAATTTGTTAAACTCAGTCTATTAAATGTGATGATTACCCACGTAAGAGTAAGAAATTTTTAACTCAGCCTGTGTGTTTGTGACTTTTAAGTTGGACTAATATTTGCTGTGTTAATTCAATATGCCGTTACCCAGTTTTTATGAGAAAAATATAAATTTCTTTTTATATTGTAGGTACACTAACAGTGGTGAAACCATAGTTTCCTGAAAGTCAAATTATATTTTTGAAAGTACAGTATGATTCTAAAGAAGAATAAAATAAAGATAAGGTTAATTACATATCAAAATGCAATTTGCATTTAAAGTTAAATAATGAGGAAGTGCATTCAGCCAAATGTTTCAAACAAAAAGTAAAGAATTAGCATTTCCTTCCTGGAAYAATCTTTTATTTTTAATTAAAATAGCTATATGAGGTATGTATAGATCATTAAAATAATGAAAAAGAATGCATAAAATCTAATAGTCTAATAGAATATTTCTTCTTTTGAATATTTCTTAATGAGGTCAGAACTCCAAATTCTGATTTGGAGTTTTTTTAGCCTCAAATCCTAAATCCAAATATTTTAACAGACTTGAGAAGCCAAGTTACATTCCTTAGCATGGACTACAAAAACACAGGTGATTAGCCCAACAAAAGGTTKCTTTACACATGTTCACCTCCACTTAAATAACTTCCCTGAGTCCAGTCACCTCTCCCGAAGCAATGGCAAGGGATTGAAAAGAGAAAGAAATTATTTTAGACACTTGAAATCCTATACAAACACTTTTTTTTACAAGCATTATTCAGGTTTACTTTACTTGAGTATAGTATATAATGTGTTCAAATGGATGATTTTTATGGGAAATGTCACCTGGCTTCTACCCATAGTTACCTCTTTAGCACACCTAGCACACCTTGGAATTCTGCTTACCAAATGTCTTCATCAGGTGGTTTAGGAACCAGTAATTTAGTTGTAAATCTTGCTTACCAAGATTGATAGATTGGTTAATACCCAGGACAGCAACTCCATTGCCTTATATAACTTGAATAACAGAGTCCTGAGGAAAGCCAGAGATGGTATGAACAGGATGGTCATCAATGGAACCTTCCTTTTTCGTTCTTCACTGAATATTCTTTCAGCAGAAATTGGTCGGACCATGCTTTCAAACAGTTCACATAAGCCAAGAACAAGAAGAATTATGTTGGGACTTGTGAGAYTGGTTTTGCTTTGTTTTTTTCACAGTTTGTAACCAAGAAGCAAACAGAAGACGGATATTCAAAAGCTAAATAGTGGAAAATGAAAGAAGACAATAATAAAGAATAACTAGTTATATTACTATTTATAAATAACAATAATAACTAATAATTACAAGAATAATACTATTTTCTTTATGGTAATAAAGTCTAAGTTTAGTCTCAGAAGGAAATTTTCCCCCCTATTTTTCTATGTATTTTTCCATGTGACAGTTCTGAGGACACAAAATTGCAGAAACAGCTGGAAGATGGTTTTTATGCACTGTCATGCACGGAGGAGTTACATTCAGGGACCAGAACATGTTGAAAAGTCCAAAATAAACACAAGAAAAAAGGAGAGTTCCTGTGCTAGAAAGATGAAATTAGAAAAACAGAGTAACACCCTATTCCTAAAGAGAGGAGTTCCTTGTTCATTCACCCTGCTGGCTTTGTTTGATTATTTATTTGTGGGGATGGGCCATTTTTTCAGACTATTTTATCTTTGAAAATAGCCAGTTGTCCTGGACCCTTGTTTTCTCCAAAGCCGCATCCTGCGGGATTCTCCCATGCGGATCTCTGGACTTGTGGATGTATAAAAGAATCGTCCTCCATCTTAAGCACATCAAACTGTGTCTCCACTATCCTTTGCAGATAAACATCACTGGGAAATCAGGGCTTGTCTCAAAGGCTTGTCTCAAAATGTTGGTGTCCAACAAGTGTCGAGCAACTAAACTCCAAGGAACTAAAAGAATTAGAGCCAAGGCAGCACATGCAGGAGACACAGCACCACCASACAAGGCAGAGCAGTAAAGTGAGAAGGAAGTAGGTATGGAAGGGACACAATCAGAGGGTTAGAAGAGGAACTGGAGAAAGGTTACATTTCTGAGGCAGGGGACAGATCATGACAAAATGAGTGTTGACGTTGTGAATGTTCCTGCCTGAGGAAAAATACAATASTGACATTTTGCAAAAGACAATRAAAATTCMAAAATATCTTGTAAATACTGGAGAAAGGAATTCTTTCCTCTATTAGRTCTCTTCATTTTTCTTTCTGCCCTCTGTGAAGTAAATTCTGGCTTTCACAARTACAATTGACTAACATAGCATGCATAAACAGAAGAAAAGAACCAGATTATACTGAAATACAGTTGAAGTGATAGATGTGTAATGCTGAGCCCAACAGTACAAGCAAGCCACATCTGTATTTTCCTCTTGAGAACATAAGTGTGCTAAGATGCTGAATGAGAAAAAACTCTGAGAAACAGAACAATAAGGAAATCATGAGTAAAATCTGCAACCGCGTTAATCTTACACTTAACAGTTTTTCAGCAAATCACTGTAGCAAACAATAGAAGGAAGAGTAAGATCAAAAGGCTAAAACAATTCTTTGCACAGACTCAGCCCTACTCTTAGAGTTACCATATTACTGCCTGCAATTTTCAGTYTCAAAGTGTGTCCATAGAGCACAAGCAGCAATTCTGACATGCTCAGAATCCATCACATTTCCTGATGACTGAGGTATGCCTGTAAAAGTGATGCATCTCAGACTGCTTCTATGTTTGTGCCTTCACATGTGACCTAAGCAATTCAAGTACAGAAAATAAATCCTGTACATGGGATTGGACACTTTGGCTGTTTCTAGGATTGTAAATTAAGAAACATCCAGGACTTTTGTCAGCAATTAAACACAGTCATGCCTACTAATACAGTGAAGGAACAACTTCTGCTGAGGTTCTGGCCTGCACCCAGAAGCGCCATTCCAGGAAAGTCCCAATGCTAGCTCTGCCTGCTGGCCTTGGAGCTCACAAACATTCCCAGACACAGTAGCTTAATCAGTATGGCCTGCTGTCCATACTGACTGTAAGGCAAGGTCCTCCTGCCTACTAGGGCAATAACTTTCAGCAGAAGAAGTCTTTGGCAGATACATTCTGCAACTGTGATGTAACTTACATGCATGACATACCCAAGTGCATGTGTAATTAAGGAGTAATCATGATTACACCACCCACATACTTTGGGACACTTTATATGCTTGTGCTGCATAACTCAGCTGTATTCCCAGTTGCCTCAGAGTGAATGTGGTGAATTCATGCAGCTGTTAGTAGGAGGATAAGTATAAAGTATACTTATAGAATTATAGTATAATACATTGTTTGGCAATAGACAATCCTGTATACTATTATATAGTATTATACTTACATAATACAAATTTTAGAGTGCAAGTAGACAGAAAACTGAGGAATAATAATTTTGAAATATAAGAAAAGGTTATTGTGTAATACCAAATAATTTTTTTAATAAGAACCTATCATTTAAGCAATAACAAACCTAATTCTCTATGCCATCAATCTTCGATAGAAGAAATTCCATGTTTATGAACCCCATTCTCTTTAATAATATTTTGCATCAAGGAATAGAAAGATTATTTTTGAGACACAAACAATGAGTGYTTACCTTTCTAAGTGTCTGATTAGCATTTATTTCTTTCGCACTCCTGCATCTGCCAAAGCTGAGACCTGTCCTGCTTGGTTGAATGTTAGAGAATTTAATTTTCCACAACAGGTCCTTCCGGGTGAAGTGACAGGGGGGGCATCACTGCAGAGGGTTGATAGTTGCAGCTGCAGCGGGGCTTTTGCTGCACTTCAGTTGTTGTTGTTCATTTTGTTGTTCAAATTTAGGGTCCTTCTGCACATGCATGCCAGTTCCAAACAAATCTCAATCTATTCTGAAAAAAAAAAATCAGAACATTAATAATGACAGTGATTTTCTTTCTTTTCTGTGTGCGTGCTTTGAACCAGAGTTTTTACTTCATGCACATGTAATGCTTCTGCATGAGGAGGCCCAAACCATGTATTAACATTAGAGGAAAKAGATTCTTGCTCCTTGACAAGTGACAGAGATCTATTCACAGGTAAAACAAACATTAAGTTGATTTAAAATCCTATAATAGTGAATTGGTACCCATTTACACTTCCTAACACTGGAGCATATAACTACCAGCTGTATAGCCACAGAAAACCAGTCAAAAATACCAAATTCTGCAAAATGTGTAGCAAAGTGAGGAAGTGCAGCTAATTTTAATTTAGTGTTTATGACAGATGAATTAGTCCTTTGAAATTATTTTTGTATRGTGTATAAAAGGGATTTAATTTATTAGGCTTCTCATGTTTTAGACCAAAGAGACATTATGCTTAGTATTACTTTATCATTTTTCTATACTTAATATTACAGTTCATTTTCTGATCTTCAGTATGGATTTTTGTTTCAGGACTAGCTTTAGATTGATAAAAACATATGCTGTGTCAAAGTACTGTTTTCTTCATAATTTGTCTTTATGATCTTAATGTCATAGTTCCTCTCTTGTGTATTGTATATTATTGATCTTGAAGACCTGGAAATTCATTTTATCTTTTAATTTTTAGAAATTCTTAATAATGGTTTRGAGGTATTTTAGTATTTAGCTTAAAATTACTTTATGGTCTTGGATTATCACACCATTTTCTTGTGCTTCTTTTTCAGTTCAAACGAGGTTTTGAAGAAGCAAGTCAATTTTTACTGCAGAGAAATTATAAGTACAGCCAGAAGACAACTTTTAATAATGCTTCCTCTTCTTGAGCACTTCTTTCCTTGAGGAAAGGTGGTACACAGAAAGTGACAGCCTATAGTACAAGCATGTAATGGTGAAATCAGAAACGCCAAACACAAAATTAAGTTTGACCAGCAAAGGACATTAAAAACAAYGAAAAGGCACTCTTGATGTACATCAGTAATTAGAGGAACATCAAGGTGTCAGCTGGTCAGCTGYTCAAGGCAGAGGGAAAACCATCTCTAAAAAATGTTATGTAATAATAATTAKCATAATATAATTATCTATGTAATAATCATCATAATATAATTATCAGACAATTAACACAGTTGGCCCCTGAGTGAAAAGGGTACATTTCAGCTTCAAATACGTGAGAGAGAAYGTCTATGAACTATCTGTTTTAAACTGACGTGAGCATCAGGGCTGTCACTGGGTAGCAGTTGAAGAGGTGGCTGATTCAGTCACAGGGCCGTCAGGAGTCATCTTCCAGAACTGGTGAAATTGGGTGATGCAGGGAAAACTGGGGCAGAATGAACATAACCACCTAGATTTCAAAAAAAAAGAAGGAGTGAAAGGGAATTAGCATCATCAGCTTCATTTCATTCTCTAGAAAATTGGTAGTACAAGTTAATGGTTTATAAGCAACCTCAGAGAGAAAAAGTAAACCCACTACTTTTTCATGGCCAACATGAATTTACCAAGAAGATGGGTCAACCCAGTCTAACCTCCCTCCCTGACAGAGTAACAGGCACCGTGGACTGAAGGGCAGTAGGTCTCAYATGTGGATTTCAGCAAAGTTTTTAGCATTTATTTCATGACATTTTCACAAGTAAACCAGAAAAATAAGGTCTAGGCAAGACTGTTACCCAGTTAGTCAAAAGTGGGTGTAAAACCATTCTCACACAGTCATAGCAGCAACCAGAGCAGAGTCAGTTCTGGCACGGCTCCAGTTCCTTCCAGCATTTTAGTTAACGAGATGAGTGATGGGACAGGGAGTCTGAGGAGAAGGCTGAGCTCAGTGACTTACGGAGRGCCCTTCAACAGGAATTATCCTGTTGTAGCATGGTCCTGCTTTTCTGAATTTGCAGATGATACCTACCTGGGAAATACTGTAAGCTTCTTGAGAGATAGGACTGGAATTTCAAATGATTTGGACAAGTTCAAGTTGCGGTTTAAAAGCTTAAGATATCACTAACCACAGATAAACAGAATATTCTACACTTAGAAATAATTCTTCAAATACAG
Source organism: Amblyornis subalaris (assembly GCA_018881555.1). Classification (NCBI taxonomy): domain Eukaryota; kingdom Metazoa; phylum Chordata; class Aves; order Passeriformes; family Ptilonorhynchidae; genus Amblyornis; species Amblyornis subalaris. The sequence goes on from JACAXG010000001.1 coordinate 8,213,310, forward strand.
CATGGGGAAGAAGCGGCCAGAAGCAGTTTTACTGGAAAGGATGCAGGGGTTACTGGGACCAAACTGAACCCAAGTCAAACAGGTCATGGACAAACCAAACTCTGATATGGAACACAGGGCACAATTTTAGCCTCTAGGGCATGCAGAACAGTCCTACGTTTCTGCTCAGCCTCACCTTGAGATAACACATTCACTCTCAGAAACTGAAGAGCAGAAAGGATTTGACCTGACCGAGGGAGTCCACAGAAGATCAATGTAAACGATAAGAGTTTAGAAAACACGACCTATAAAGAAAGTCTGATTATCAGGATTATTTAGCTTAAACAATGGAAAAGAAGAGAGACAAATTAACAGCCTAGCTATCTAATAGACTGCGGGAAAGGGGAAAGAAAGAAGTTATTTTCTGTGCCTGTGAAGTGTAGATAAGACTGAATGGGCTTAAACAGTAACAAGGAAGATTTGGGTTAAACATTAGGATAAGCCCTCTAATTGTAAGGACAGTGAAGCACCAAAACCAACTGTCTCCATGAGTGAAGGCCCTGCAGGGTGGGTGAAGCAGATCTTCATCATCACCACCAGCGTCACCTGTGGCGGTGGCTGACCCTGCAGCAGGGGATGCTGCGGRTGTTTGGGCCAGCCACAGGAGTGACAGAGGAGCCTTGTTCCCTTATAAGGTTCAGTTCTAGAGTGTTCTCCCTTACTTGGTACCTCATTTATCCCTGTCCCTTACTCCTCCCCCYGCTTGCCCCTATTGGTTGAAGTTGTATTACCCTGCCTTCTCTCCCCCCCGACCCTCAACCCATTGGTCCCTGTTGTCTCTCCACCCACACTGCCCCTGGTATTTAACCCTGAACCCTCCATTGTTCTGGGTTCTCCTTCCCTGACTCTTCATGGAATAAACCTATTTCGTGGAACACATAAAGAGAACCCCTCCGACTCTTTGCCTCCTGCTAAATATGCCTTTATGTGTGTGTGTGTGTGTGCACCGCCGAACGCGTCAAGGCACCGCTGGACATGTGCCACGCTTTCGGGAAGACTGCGGGACCCCAACATTCATCCCAGATTACCAACAGTCACCGTCAGCAGTGTGAGACTACTGAGGAGCACCAGGGACAAGTCGGCCTTCAGATTTCTGGCGATCCTATTTTTCAGGTTCTAAATTATATTAATAAAATCAGCCTTCTTTTTGCAGCAGCAGAAATTCTCTAATATTTAATCCTGATTTAAATGTACTCCATAGCCCACTTTCCTAATGATTTGCTCTGCTCCAGTGGTCCTTAATCTTTTTATTTTTGTAACCATTTCACAATCATCAGATGCCAGAGAGAAGCAGCCCTTGTGACTCACACGTCACACGTATCTCTTTCTATTCCTCCCAAGTGTTATTTCGTTTTCTGCCTAAGTTTCTATAAATCCTTTTTTATTAAATATTTGAGTACCACTGGCACCACTGTACATATAATTCCTCTTTGTTGTCACCTACACACTTTATAAAGGTCTTGAAATTATTTCTCCAAAAATTTAGAAGATGTAGAATGAAGAAGGTCTGTTCTTCAAATCCAGTAACACTCTACAAATTCCCTTGAATCACGTCTATTTTCACTGCCCTTTCATTTGATTTTGAAGGAACTGAAAAGACAAATGCAGATTTCCCCCCCAACCAAGATTAATCCATTCTAGGTAACATGACATACTTATCTGAAATAGGTGACACCGAATGTGTTTCTAGATTACTTTTTGAGCTGTCCTACACAGCGAAGACCATAATTAGACTTGCGTCAAAGCGCAAGCAAGGAATTTTATAACAAGGACACTAAAGTGATGTGCTGAAATTCCTATTTCAGGAAATCAAAACAAAGACCCTTAATTTGAAAAATGTTGAGYGTACAGTAACTTAAATTTTATAACCAGAAAAATACCTTCAAACATAATTTTTAAGAAAACAGCCATGAATTCTTGTAATTTTATCCTATCAACTAGCCATGGACCTATTTTTCCTTAAATATTTCAATTTCTCTCCCAATTTACAGCTATAACAGATGTTCTTAATGTTCGCAATTCTACATAAGATACTGAGAAATTAAAACAACTGGCAGGATCACTTGTTCCAAAAACATAACTAAGCTGCTTTTCCTCTAGTCTCGTGCTGACTATCTCCTTATCCATACTTCTTTCCTGTGACAGATTTGGTTGCCACTGAGTTGGATGGAGTGACCTGAGAGATCTTTTCCAACCTTAACAATTCTGTGATTCTATCTTTCTTGGTTCTGTTTTTCTAATACTCTGAGGACACTTTGGACTTGTTGAACTGTAAATGCTCACTTCCAGATGGAACTCGGGACTATGATCTATTATGATTCCTGGGGCCAGCTCCTGCTCACATCCATTAAAAAACTGAGGTGTGGACTTTTCCACTCAATAACCTAAAGGAACTCAAGGAGCATGTGTTACTGCATTTTCACAGCTAATTCTATTCTTTTCCCCAAAGACTCCATCCTATCCTGCACAATGCAGAAGCAAATAAGTGAAGGTTGAGGCACTGTGTACAAGTCTCTCCACCATTGCCCAGATTTGCTCCTTTAAATACCAGAAACGCACACAGCAGTAGCAAAGATTCTGCATGATGGATGTTGGGCTGAGAGTTCAGAATCAAGGGGAATGAAAAAGTGATTTGCTGAATGGATCTGAGCAGTTGGGAATCAGAAGCAAATAAGACTACAGCAAGGACCAATACTGAAAAAAACCCTCACATCTCCCCCTTTATATTGATATCAAGTCATTGATTTTCTCAATATAGCAATGATTTCTTATTAATTGAAGTCAATTATCCAGTATAATAATCTTTTTTCCAAATGTGTTTTCTTTGTAGGACATTAAACTCTTCTCTGCCCTCCTGGCACATGCATGAGGATGCCACAGATACTCGAAGAAAGCTCTCAGCTTTTTTTGGAAAGACATGGAAGTAACACCGATGGATGAACTAAGCTCCACAAGACCAGGACCAAAGACACAGAACAGAAAGGTGACCTTTACACAGAAACTCACATTTATCCAGTGTCATCAGATTCCAAAAAGTACAATCCAGGTATTTTTCCTCTGTGAATATGTGAAACAACTGTTGATTTCATCACTGATGGTGAATCAATAGGCACCCCCCAAGCCATGAGCATGAACATATGTCTGACATTTAACTGAGCTATAACAAGCTTCTCTCATCAGTGCCTCCTATGTATTGCAGAATGCCAATGTACAGGTGTCTGAATTATCTCAATGAATGTTGCTTTATTTCTATGTCTAGCTCAGTTTCCATAAAAACACAGCCTTATCAATAATGTACTCTGCCTTCACAAGCAGTTACCAGCAAGCAACAGTGTCTGTGACTGACTGCCTTCCTTATCATGGAAGGCTGTCTCTAAGGTGGTGGTGCTCCATGGCATTTGAACTGAATACGCCTAGATTAGATTTAGGTAGGTTTAGATTAGATATTAGCAAGAAATTCTCTACTGTGAGGGTTGTGGGGTACTGGGGTACTGCAACAGGTTACCCAGAGAAGTTGTGGCTGCCAGGTTCCTGGCAGCATTCAAGGCCAGGCTGGATGGGACTTTGAGCAAACTGGCCTAGCAGGTGTTCCTGCCCATGGCAGGGAAGTTGGAACTGGATGATCTTTAAGATTCCTTCCAACCTACACCATTCTACGACTGCAATTTGGTGGTCCTTCCACTGCAAGTCCTGTCATCCGACAAAGGCCAGGCTTGATAACAACACATCCTCTGCACACCAAGCTGTGGTAATACTTTRATTTCTATTCTGTGGAGCACCTCAATACAAAGACCTTTGTTGCTGTGTCTCCTCATCCACCAGTGACAAAGGAAACTACAGGGAAAAAAAAAAAGCTCTGGCTCTGGCCTGGGGAAGAATTTTTTCCAGTGTATCAGTACTTCAATTCCAGACTGCACGACTCAGACAGTGCCAAATGCAGGAAAGGATGATGTGAGCTGCAGGGCATCATTTCTACTGAAAGCCAAGTTCCAGGGCTGGGGAGGGGGAAGAAGGGCTTGTTTTCACTACAACGGAAGCTCTGCACTGAAGGAAGATGAACCCAGAAACCTTGTGTATTCCTGGCAGGCTTTCTCCGTTCTGTCCACTCTTGCTGAGGGACAGGAATACTTGGAGACAGCAGCAGCGTGTTTTCTCCTGATGCCATCTGCTGGCTGAACTGCCAGGGTAAGGCTGGGCTCACCCAGGCAGAGACAGCACACCGACCTACAAGGAACCACAAGGCTTCACTTAGCAACACTTACAAGGTCCTTAGCAAACCCCATAGAAAAACAGAATACTTATTGTTTAAGATGGAATAAAAATGCACATAAATATTTTACAGGTTTAAAATTAAGGAAAAGGACAAAAGTGAATATTTAGCTRGTACAGATTTAACAACTTGATTTACATTACCTTGCTTAGATGAAAAACAAAGTAATAATAATAAAAAAGCTGTTACTGTCAGAAGCAGAGCTGGTCTCTGCTTTGGCACAGGCCCATGGAAAAAAAAATTCTAAGCAGAGCAAACTAAATAATCTGCATGACAGTAGAGACTGAGGACTTTGCCAGGTTGGTATTGGATATGAAAAAAAGGTCATTGGATTATAAACTACAGAGGTCGATATTGCCTTCTTTCTGCATTTGGACAGATTTTGGCAGACAGGGCTGTCATCTGCTGCTAACAAGACCTTCAGATGGTATCACATCTGAAATAATGATGACAGGAGGCTGGACAAAAGATGGTGTTTAGTTCTGATATTTCTGAGCAAGCTTGTGAAAAAGCTGTTTGTTGCCCACCCTGTAACACCTGCACCCTCACCATCAGTACTCAAAGCTCTCTTTGCAGATTAACATGATGAAAATGTTGGGTTTTTAAAAATTTTAATATAATGGCTACTGAACTTTCATTTCAGGAAGGCCTTCCAGACCTTAAGAGATAACTGCTTTGAGGAATATAATTTGGACTGGTTGCCTTTCATGCACCATGGACATTTAATTTCTTCTGCTGTGGGGATGGGAAGTCAGGGAGGTGCACACTGGGAGGGTTGCTGCTGTTAAGCATGTTCTGGACGGGGTTGCAGACGGAGGCAAAGCACTAAAATACACCCAGCATAAACTACCGAAAGCAATATAATAATTTTCATCCACAAACTATTCTACTTGCAACAACTTAATATACAACACCTAGTTTTATTTTACTAGTATAAGACGATTAATACTTGAATTACATCAGAAGTCATTCAAAGTGTGTCTTACATCATCATAATTGAAAAATCCTTTACAAAGGGCTGATTTTTCTGTCACATTTCTAGTTCATCAACCTGTACACACAATGGACGTGCACAAGCAGGATCTCCTGCCTAAGGCACTGAACATAAAATAAATAAACAAATGACAAATATTATTTTATCTCTTTATTTTTTTCCAGAATATTTTAATATTGACGCCCAAGTTGTTATTTTCAAGGGACAGGGAAGGGAGAAAGGAAAGGGAGAAAAGTTACGAAGACAAATTGTTTTATTTAATTTATGGTTCTGAGAATGGTCATTTCTGTAGGCAACAAAAGGTTGTTTTCTTAAAAAAAAATAATAAACAGCACCATTAAAGAAAGCATGATCCCTGAATTCTAAACAAAACACTGTCTTGAAACACAAAAAATTGCTAAAATGCTTGTTTCACCCAGTCACATCTGGTGGGGTAACAAAGCAAAGCATAACAGCATTAAACTGTAGCAATCTTGCTGAAACCAGCTACACCCCCTTCTGAAGATTCAGAGAACCACTTTCTGAGCTTGTCCTGTGGGAATAACATTTTCTTTGGCAGAGGACTGAAGGAGGGTATTTACTTCACTGAATGCTGATAGAAAAAAAAATCTATGCATATTAGGGATCTCCCCAATAAATCTGTATTTCTCATGCATGTTAGGTATGAGTGGATTTTACATTGCTGTTATACTGCAGGAGTAATACTGCCCTATAAAGGCATAGAATGGCTAATGTTGAACAGATGTAAACATTCAGAATACTGACAAAAAAAATACACACACACAAAAAACCCTGTACTGAAAATGTGAATCGAGTTAAGTTTCTGTAAAGCAGAAAAAATATTTTACAGCAGTACAAGAGAATTATGGCAACAAAGTAAAGCACTTTTCTTGTAACATTCATGAACAGTACAAATACAACAAAGTTATTCTACGGACTAAATTATTCTTTAACTATCAAATATAGTACAAAGCGAAATATTATGTGCTATAAAAGAAGCAGCTCCTTAAATTAGACTAAAAAATGCTTTTTTTCTTTTCGTTGGTTTTACAGTGACAAAGCATGATGACTGAAGACAACAGGATTTCATAGATTCAGAAACATTTAGCTACACAGGTCCATGATAAATCCACTGAATATTTCGTTGCGCCCCCCCCCCCCCCCCCCCCCCCCCCCGCAGTGTTCTGCAGAGCCACAGAAGATGAACCGCTGTGCTGCTGCCAGGAGATTGCAGAAGTCATTCAGTGTTCAGAGTAGGGCCCTTCATGTGTGTCAGCTAAAATGATCCCTTTCGGTGACACTTCTCAGCTTATCTTGAGTGTTTATCCTGGTACTTCACCACACCTTGGAGAAACTGCTAAACCAGAGGCTACAATAACAATTCTGAAATTGTGCGTGTGTTCATAAGGGAAAGGGGGTGCAGCATAAGGTAATTTTACTTCAGAAATTGCATTATAAAGCACCATATGCACCAGCTTAAAAACTGTGCAAGGAATTGCAGGGCCCTGAAAAACCATCTGCACGTTCTGTAGCTTACCCTGACAACATGCACCACCCTCAAGAAGAAAGTCTATAGTACAGAGAATATACCTTTCGCTTTATGGCTCAACCTTTATTTTTGTCCTTTAAATGCTATTTCATGTACTAGATCTCAGCAGATAAATAAAATGCAAACAGGGAGCATCCAGTTCACCATTTCTTAATTATTTTTTTAACATTATTTCAAAGGGAGTTTCTGCTTGGAAAATTATTTCAGAACAGAAACATACAAACACACTCACTGCAAATGCCCTAACGTTATCTGCATATCTCACAGGTATGCAATTAAAACAATACAGAGGGAGGAAAGAAAAAAGTGTTTCTCCCTCTCACCCAAAAGTGCTGCTCCAGGGGTAGGAGTAGGGGAACAATTTTGGAGGTTAAAAAAAAAAAAGGTAAATTATACATGCTGGACACTGGGACACATACGTACGTACACACAAACACAGAGCAGTGTGTTCTTAAGTAATTCTTTCACCACTTTTCAGTGCATAAACTATTCACACCCCACGGTGCAAACTGCATGGTCATTAGAAAACACAATGACATTGAGCCTGAAACCTGAACAATCAAACAAAAAAAGAGAAGTCATTCAAAATTAACCTCTAAATGTCACTAGGTTCTTATCAAATACCTATGCTCTCTCTCCCCTAAACATTTGTGTGATACCAGAATCCAAGTAAGGTTTTCAGTCACACTAGAATTCAATCAGGCTCTTGTATCACTGTGGTTGCTCTTGAGTATTTTAATACCTTAAACCTAATCCGTAACAACACTTCACCACTGTTGCTAACTAATTGMTTAAATTTATTCCTGGTGCAACTCCAATGACTCAAGAACGAAAGGAGTAGAATTGCACTATGGAAGAGTTTGGTCAGTTGTGTAATGTAACATAGCACCATCCAGTCTAATACCATTTTAAATACATTTTATCATGACCTCATACATGCAAGTTGCAATCCTGATACAAAAATGACAATATGACGTGAATGAGTCACCTACCACATTAGTCACACTCTTACCCTTCAAACAAAGTAAAACTATGTTGTGGCCGGAATTTATTTCTGTATTATGTCAGTCAATACAAGAACTATTTCAAGATGCAAGTACAAACAAATATTGACTTATGTGCTGTGGACAGGAAAACCTGAGCTAGAAATAAGGATTCCCAGCAGGCTTATATAAACACAGGTAAAGAGAAGTCTAAGACCGGTTGCTCTCTTTTTTTTCTTAAATAGAAGTATCCTAGCTCTACCAAGTATAAATACAATGCAATACAATTCCAATACAAAGGCTCCTCAAATATGAATTTGATATGCATTAAATCACTATACTCATGCTTACTCATGAGTATTGCCCAGTCACTGTTTCACCAGCAGCTAGCATAGCAGTGGATGCTAATTTTCACTTGGTTACTTTTAGGTTTTTGCTCAGCTGGCTTATTTTCCTACCAAACGACCTGAAAGTGCTGAGAAGCCGTTCCTTAGTTCACATGTCATATTAAGGAGCACTTTTGTATAGAAAAAATATATTATTGTATCAGCAACAAATTTGTTAGTTATTACAAATGGCCTTTGTACCACACAGTGTCAAAAAGAATATTGATATGTTGCTAATTACAATAAAAGAGAACATCAAGGTGCACCATAGAGCTTCCTATGACAGGAATGTATGTTGTAGATATTCCAGCTCACTTTTAAGACAATAAACGGCATTTATCACGTTTGTGAAAACGGTCCTGCAAGAAAATAAATGTGGCTCCTTCATTCAGCAGACCCTCACTAATATGTACCCGAGTCAGGGAGACCAGTTACAGCTGATGAATAAATACACAAACAAAGACCAGATTAAAAAAAGCACACTCTAAAATATAGTATCCTTTTCACTTTCTAAATGTAGTTCTATCATTCACATTGATACTTCAGAATGCAACAGTTTACTGCATGACGAAACCCAAGCAGTATTACATCTCACACATTCTTACTACACTGCTCTCTTAAAACTGTGGAAGGAAAATCAGTTTTCTCGGGCAGGCTGTAAGGTCTTTGCATTAGTGAGGTTCTGCTGTAATAGTAAAAAAAAAACGTTTCTCTCTGATGCTGACATTTGGACAGACGCAACCACATACTGGCAGATGGATGACTTGCACTCCACATTTTGTGTTCTTGAAGTAGATTAGTTCTTGAAGTAGTTTAAAAAAAACCCCAAGGTGTTTTCATCTCCCCAGCAACTGTGTATGCTTTATCCCTTTTACCAATATTTTCCTTTTAGGTGAATAGGACCCCCAAATCACCATATTTCTTCTCTGCTGTTATGCTGGCTAGCACATCTGGAATACAGCTATAGTCCTGAATGTAAATACAGTACTGAATAAATACTGAAGGTTACTTTAAAGATGCAGTATCCCTTTTAAAAATACATTTTGCTTCCAAATTTCTAAAAGAGTCTGAGTTCCTTTGAGAAAAAAAAAAAAGTCAGTGTCGTAAGTAATTCTTAGAAATGGCAAAACTCTCATATGTTATTTAAATAGAATAACTCACATAAGAGGAAAGAGAAATTATAATCAAACATTCCACCAATACACAATTAAAATCTTTCCTTATTCATTCATCAGAAGAATGCATCATTTTTAGGCCACAGAAAGGCTAAAACCTTGAGAACCAATTACATAAGTCTGACATATATATATATATATATATATATATACACACATATATATATATATATTTGGGACTGACAAACCTAGTAGACAGGTTAGAGACAAATACAAAAAAAGACCATTTGAGTGAGAAGCAGAAAGAGAAAGCAGGTTTCCGATCTCCAGTAGAGAAGTTACTTTCTCCAGACTCTACTGAAGCCGATGTGTTTCCAGTGTTGGTCCCACTAACTCATCACATATACAAATCTCTTTCAAGGAATCAACAAGAAGAGATGATGAGTAAGATTTGAGTTCCACAGTCCCTGGCAGGCACATAAGGAAACTCCTCTAACAATCTAAATTCCTCTTTTATACTTTTTTTGTTAGGTGAAGTTACTATATTTTAGCCCTAGATAGTGAAAGTCAATTGAAGAAAACAATCCTGTCAGCAGAAAAACTGCAAACTGACTTTGAAGCTACGATGGCTGGCACCCCACACCTTGCCACTACCCCACACAAAACAGTTGCTATTCAGTGTGTTATTCACTCTGCATAGTTACTCCACTTCTTACAGTGCTATTCTTCCACTGATCTTTAACCTGCAGCTTGTGTCATCTATCAAAAAGTGGAGAAAAAATGTGCTGCACTTTGTGCAAATAAATAGAAGCTACGAATGACATGCATTAATGCATTTTTCTTTTTTTTTTCTTTTTTAGCACAGCAAGAGAGCTCATAGAAGCTTCAGTAACAAGGTTATCTTTTTTTTAAACTACTTCTACAGGTTTCCTCTTCTTCCCAGAAAATGGCACTCAGGCAGGAATAACTAAGTTCTGAAAGCACCATGTAGAAGAAAAAAAAAAACCAGTTTAAAAAAAATTAAATCAATCCACCAATTGCAAACCATTAGTGGCCTAAACTGTTCCAATTTCTCCATTCCTTTGTCCTGCTGTCCCATGTTGATAAGGGATACTGCATCTTTGATTCAGCTCCTACCGCACCACCAGACAAGCTACACACAGTTTGGAAGGCCCTATGCAGTCGTCATGACAGAAGGCTCCGCAGCCTTTGCACACGATCATGGCTTTCAGCCTGCAAGAGCATTTCAGTTCCAGTTCATCGGCATTGCTGCTGTCAGCAAATTTCTGAACCGGGATCTGCGCATTCTGGTTAGACAGGCCTGTGGCAGTGTTTGAACCACTTCCTAAAATCCCAATCGATTTCTCAATTGCAGATGCTGCCCTTTTGAAGCTTGTGCTACCAAAGTGTATTGTTGGATAATTTCCACAGAGCTGCTGCTGCTGCTGCTGTGGGTGCTGCGTCTGTATTTTCTGAGCAGCAAGTTGGGTAAAAGGCTTCTGTGGCTCAGAAAGTAAATAGGAAGAGAAATCTGCATTTTTTAATGCAAACGCTTTTAACTGTTCTTTCACTTCATTCTGATCATAGGAAGCTTGTTTCATGCCCAGTTCGCAGCTGCTGCTTAAACCTTCCTCAAAAGAAATAGGTTCAGATTTTATATTGCTACAGATGCTTGCTGGCTGAGGCCAACTAAGTCTTTTAGTGGTTTCCATAGTAACTGTCGGTTGTTTTTGATCAGAGGGGACTTCTGCATTCGGGTGAGGAGGGGGAGGAGGTGGCAGGGGCGGAGGGGGAGCAGGGGGATGCGCTAATGTTTTACTCTGCAGAGTTTGAGAGGCACTGGCAATGTCATCACCTTCCTTAATTTGAATATTAGGGGAAAACACACTTCCTAGCCTCAGCTGGTGAGCTGCTGTAGAAATATTCACATCTCCCAAGCCCTTCTGTTCCAGGTGTCTGCTAAAAGCAAATGCATTGCAGCCAGGTGGGCCTTTTGAAGTAGTTTGCAACAAAGCTGCCGTAGGAATGGGGCCTCTTGCAGCCATGGACATTTGGTAAAAATGCTGTCTGTGTGAGGTACTGGCTTCTGCATGAAAGCTGCCATTTTTATCAATGTGAAATAAGCTCTGCTGGAAACTGCATGAAGGCAACGGTCTCTTCTGCTGCTTGATCTCCGGGCTGTGAGCGATTCGGCTCTGAACGGCATGTTTATTCAGCCACTCCTGCTTAAATGGCTGTCCATGCCCTAGCTGATTCATGCTGGAACTAATTACACACGGAGCCACTTTAACATCTGTGTCCATTGACACCTTCCCAGGCTCACATTTAATTTGAGCATGTTCCCCTATAGTCCTGGCCATCCTCTTTTTCGGATGGTTTTCACGCTTTCTGATTTGTAGTGGGGCTATGCTGCCTGCTGTAAATCCTTTACCATCTGGATTAAGAGAGTTGGAAGCATGTTCAACAACATTTCTCTCGGACACTGCTGTTTTACATACTGAGGTAGTTTGCAAAGGCAAGGGAAGCCTGTTAATTTCTAGTTTGGCTCCCAATCTGGGCTGTGGCAGCACTTTCTCTAAAGGCAGATTGCCTTGCAGTAACTGTGTCACTAAAGGATTGTTGGCCTCCACCGATGACAAGCGACAGCTAGAGCCCCCGGCACTCGTAACTCTCTTTAGGGTTTCCGTTGTCAGGGACAGGGAGTCTTCCATGGAGTCCGCGATGGATGTCTTGGAGGTCTGCGGAGGCTGTGCACTTGCGGCTATTTCTGCAGTCTGCACAGGCATTTCAGGTCCTGTAAAATCCTCGGTGTCCATCCTGAAGCACTTGTCAGACTCATTAGCTTCCGATTTAACAGGAACAGCAATACTTGTCAAAAGACTCCTGGACTGCAGTTCTGACATTTGTGTGTAACTGGAAGGTTCGCTTTTGACATTTTTCAGGCAGTTTTGCTCTGCATATTCCTTATGCTTAGTAAGATGGCTGACCACTGGCTGGTCTGTATTCATTGCCTCCTCATCACGCCAACAAATTCTATTGTTAGTGTTATACTGATTGGCACAGGCAGCATTGGCTTCATTTTTCAGTGCTGAAGGACCTCTTAACTGCTCAGCAAAACCTTGGCTGGGAGTAACCACCTCAATTAATTTATCTTGAGGAGCAAGAGGCACTTCTCGAAGATTTGAACCACCTGCCTGCAAGTTCTTGCTGTCTTGCTTTCCTGTAACGGCGATAAAGCTGGAACTGTGCTCAAGGTTTTCATTAGGGACCACTTCGGGCCTGCTTATGACAGACACCTGAGGACAGGCTATACTTTGTAAGGCAGCTTCTGTCCTTACAGATCTGCTTTGCAGGTCAAGGCTGTTCTCTGCGTTTTCAATAGAGGAAGAAAGTGTCAGACTGGAATTCTGATTCGTAGTGTGGTCAACAATGACTTTGCAAGGTATGGACCTATTCATGGCAGTTTGCGTAAAGCTCAGGGGCTGAGATTTACCAGAGAGATCCATCCGGTTTCGTGCTCCAGAGCTTTTTTCTAAGAGATCGGCATTCAATTTAGTAGCATTATCGTAAGAGCTTATTGTCACCATGTTACCAGTAAACACTGAAATGGGTGGCCTTGCCACAGGATCTGCTGCTGCAAGGGCCTCACTGCAACTTAAAGCTGACCTGACGGTGGTGTGAATGGAGACAGTGCTCTGCTCGCTACACCCGGTTATGGCTATCTTATCAGAAGGAAATCTGTTGGTAGTCCCCACTGGGGGAATGAGCACAGAACTACCGGAGAGATGATTTGGCAAATTACTTGCAATAGATGAAGCTGGCACAGTGGCATAATGACTGGAGACTGTGTTATTCACATTGCTACTGGGTAGCAGCAACCTTTTGTCATCGATGGCATTTGTTAAGACTGTGTTGTCTATGGAGACTGGAACATTACTCTTATCAATACATTTTGGTCCAACGGTTATGCACGGGGTATCAACCCCTTGGATGGTTTTCAGCATATTTATGTTACAAGCTGAAATTGCTGTGCTTGCGCTGTCAACAGACATTAACACAGAGGATTTATCAACAGAACTTGCAAAAGAAAGTTCTTTAATTGCTCCAGACATAGCAGTGCTGCAAACACACACAGAGACTGAACTTTTATTATAAAGCACTGGCACACTGTTACTTTCAGTAGAGGTAGATGAAATAATTTTCTCACACAATTGTGGCACAGATATATTTTCATCAGAACTGTGCACAGATATCTCAGTAGCAGTTTCTGGTAATGTAGCCGTGTTAAGGGACTGCTGCAATAAAGTGGTGGTCTCACGGTGATGAGAAGACTTGTTGCTAGGGGACCTGCAGTTAGGATTAACTATAATGACACCGGTAGAACCTTCAATCTTTGTGTCAGTAGTGGTTGGTATCTCCAGTGATGAGGTACTTTCCTTTGAGCTGAACTGTGACTTTGATTCTTTATTAGTCTGGAGTAAATGAGCTCTGGCTTGATGCTTTGCAAATAGCTTGGCCTTTGTTTGCTCCTTGATGTGTGCCAGTGTTCTTGTCTTTCCACCTTCGCATGGGGTCCCCATTGCTCCAGAGACTATGCTCGCAGCTGCTGCCACGGCTGCTGCAGCTGCAGCTTCTCTTTGGGCTCTTGCTTGCTGAGCTCTTGCTTTGATATCTGCCAGAGTTCTAGCCCCAGTGTTTCTCCCACTGCTGACTGATGTACTTGGAGAAACTCGAGGTTCTGGTTTAGAAACAGGTTGGCTCTTGATGATAAAAGGTGGTCCAATTTTTGAAAGCTGAATCTAAAGGAAGAAAAAGAAAAAAACCAGTAATTTTATTGAGATCATCAACTCACTAAAATAATGAGCTGTCTCTTTAAGGGTCAGAGGGTAAGGTAAGGGAATTACTGTTCAGTGCAGGTGGTCAGAAAACTGCTAAAATTTAATGATATTTACACTGCAATATTTTAGCATCTGCCAGAGTAAATAACTGACACCAGTATTAGCCTACTCACACTGATCCTTCTGACAGGAAGAAAGATTGAAGTGGATGACAACATGACGCTTATCTGACACAATTTGTCAGAGCTGTTTTATATGCAGTGCATCTCACTGAGATGATCAATGAGCCTCATGCAGTGATACTGGACAAGAAGCTACAAGTAACCCCTTCCTGCAAACATGTGAAAAAGTAACAATCATGCAGTGCTTTTCTCCTTGGTCTCCCATGATTAAGACATTCGGAACAGCCTGTGTTTTGCTTATATAGCAGACAACAAATCTTGCCTCCAGATAGGATGCAGTCTTATCTCCACTAAGCTTGTTTTCCAAGTTCTACCACAGAGGACTTTTGAAGTATAAAAGAAGTGAGTCACTAAAGGATATGCCTTTCCTTTCCTTGCTTGCATTTTTAAGAGACTCACTTTAGTACATCCCTGGATAACTCCTACACTACTGCACTTCAAAAATGAAATCCTCAAATCCATAAATATTAAAATCACAAATATTAAAAATTTAAATACCTAGCACTTTAAGCAAAATAATAACCTGTAAAATCACTGGAATTATTAGGATATTTACAATTAGGCATATATTTTTTCAGGATTAAGAGTCTTGGGACCACTTCTTAACTCATAYGCTCCCTTGGCATACCCCAAGGTAGGCAAAAAAAATTTCAATTTCTTAAAATGGACATATGTCTACTGGCTGTCCATAGTAATAGGACTTAGTGGTTAATGCTATGACTTATCTTCTGAAAGRAACTTAGAAGAAAACTAGGTAGTATTTGTAGAAAAAGTAGTCGTAAGATACGATGGGAAGTGGTAGCCATATAGCAGAATGCTTTAGAAGAACTGGGGTTCTTTCTCCTCTTTCAGTTACAAAGGATAGGGGTTTGTTGGTGAGATGACACAAGAGCCAAACATTTGTTATACAAAAAACATACTAGAATTGACTGCCCCAAATTCTTCAAAACATTTTGCTTTCTGTTTCAGCAGCAACTCTTTTTAGTTTCCACTTTGCATTACCAGAACTGCTAGAGCTCTAAGTGCTTGGTTATTTTTATTATTATTATAGTCATGACCTTTTTTTTTATTCCCTAGTGATCTATTTTCCTTTCTGCTTAGAKAGTTATTAGAATTTATTAGGCTAGATAGACACCTTCCAAATATGAAAGAATATCACTAAACTCAGAGTGGGACTAACTTCCAATTGCATCACTGCTCATAAAAATAAATTAGTTGAAATATGCTTCTGCACTAGTGATTAAAGCAGTTAGTCTATTTGCCCTCCTGGCCATATTAGCAATGTTCAGTGACTGCAGCAGTTAAAAATAAATGCAGGGAAGGGCATTTCTGAATAATCAGGAACTAGTATTGCGAAGTCAATGGCTTAAATGCAGCAAATTGTATCTTAAACTTAGCTGATGTCATCATGTACAAAATTAAAAGGGTCAAAACAGTGAGCCTATATATAACTAAATCTATAGAACTCTCTGTTATGAAAAAAAACCTTTCCAACTGAAATATACTTTCTTACATAGCAGAATGATACACATACAAGTGTTTGCTTGGTGTATTTTTTTACCTTTTGCTTTACCATTAACAAAGGTATCTATACATATATCAATCAGACACTTGATAGGTGTCTGTTTCCAGTTATTTCTACAGGGAAATCTTTTATTTCAGCCTACCCCAAACCCAGGGCTTGCAAAGGGATCTTCAACTATTCTGATTCAAGGCTGTCTTGCTGGATTAAGGCACTGGTTGTTTTTCTAAGTATTGGTTATGGTAACATTTATTATTAATGCTTGCTGGAGAAGACACCCACAGGAGAACAAGCACATAATACAGGTGGGCAATTAGAAAAACACGTAGTGTGTGTGAATGATAGGGAAGCTCTTGAATTCGATTAAGCCATAGATCCTGGAAAGCTTTCCCACACACAAAATCAATTTTTTAGCAAAGACCCCTACTGAACAACAGTAGATATATTTGCATCAGAAGTACTTTGGAATGGTAGAAAAAAAAATGTAGTAGTGAAGCAATACCATCAGTACTCACGGCCCTTATATACCCACAAAAAATAMACCATGTACTGTGCTTGTATGCAGTTGGTAGAGGGAGATAATAAACCTTTAATTTCCAAGCCATTGTGTTTATTCATTACTTTACCTTAAGGGGTGGAACTCGGGGTTCCTCTCTGGGTGGCTGTTCTTTATCAGATGGACTCGTTGACAAAGCACTACGGTTAGGCTGATCATCTTCTATTCTAGCTCTCTTCTCTTTGCAGATTCCAAAACTGTGCTGTTCTGCTGTTTTCCTCTTTGGGATCTCTGGGTCTCTACTTTCATTTCTTGCTTCTGGTGATTTTGTGGCTTCTAATGACTTGGAAGAATGTGAACTCTCTAGACGACTTTGGGTGCTGCCTGTTAGCTTGTGAGATTTACTTCTGCACACTTCAGAGAACGTAGCTTTCTCTAGAGATGAGGTATATAGTTTATCATGTGGCTTTGATGGAAGCAATTCCATATTTTTGCCAAGTGATCCTTCTGATAAGACAGATAATTCTGATGGCAAAAGTGTACCTTTCTTGTCACCTCTCTGCTGAACAYTGTGATTTTTGTTTTTGATCGCCTCTGAAGGAATGTGTTCTGGAATGGATGCAATGTAGGATTTCTCAATTTCAGAATGTGACTTACATGGCTGATGACTGAGGTTTTTGCTTTGGGGCTCTTCCAATACTGAAGTATCAGGTTTAATTGTTAGTGGACCAACTTTCATATTTTCAGGGGCACTCTGAAGTTGCTTTGGCTGAACAAGATTCTCTTCTTGAACCACCTTAGGAATGGCAGAGCTTTCTTCTTTCAGAGTGGGAACAGAGTCTTCCAACAAACATGGTGATTTCCTTTGTTGCAGAGTGAGTCTTTCACTGCTTGGGGAATTAGAAACTGGCGATATATCTGACGGAAGAGGCAAACTATTTGTCACAAATGTTTCAGAAGCTAGAAGAACAGAAGACACTGAAGATGTTTCTGATGTTAAAGGCAAATCAGACATTGGAGATGTTTCTGATGTTAAAGGTAAATTAGAAGCTGGTGATGCTTCTGATGTTAAAGGTAAATTTGACATCAGAGATGCTTCTGAGGTTATGGGTGAAGTGGACATCGGAGAGATTTCTGACATTAAAGGTGTGTGCAAGTTTTCATCACTGGCCTTTTGCTGAATATCACCTTCAATGTTTTCTGTACTGGACACTTCAGATGAACAAGCTGTTTCAAGAGATGCTGGAGTACAGGGTTCCTCTGAAGTCGACTGAGTGTCTCCTCCAGGAGAGGCAATACAAACTTCTGGGCTTCCAGAGGAAAAGGAAGTTTCAGAAATACAAGCATTCTCAGACAACTGTTCCTCTGGGTCGCTATGAAGCTCCATATCCACTGCAATGCCTCCACCAGTGAACAAGGAGCCTTCCAGACCAGCATTTTGCATTTCTGGCACAATTAGCTCTTTTGCAGACTCAGAATCCTTCTCTGCTGTACCGCTGACAGAGTTTGTGGATGAAGCTGATCGTGCTGGTGATATGCAATCCTCCAGCTGATCTATCACAACTGACATCTCCTCCTGAGGGCATTCTGACTTCAACTCTACTTTAATTTCAATGTGAGATACAGTATCAGTTACATCATTCATCACGACACAGGACTCAGTGCTGTCTGCAAGCTGTACTGCCTCTGTTTCCTCATTTGTGCCAGCTGGACTTACAGACTCCTCAGAAAACTCATGTTCTGGCTTATGGTTCTCTTCTTGGCATTCACAAATACTTGTCTCGACCTCTTCAGCAATTTCCTCCTGAATGACTGATTCTTCAGGTATCAGTATATCCTCAGAATCTGCCGTTAGATCCTTGACAGGAACCTGTTCCATACTACAGTGAGATGGACTATAGTCTCTCTCTGGTAAAGGCGGAATTTTAGCACCTTTGTCCTCTTGATCCTCAAAGGTTGCTTGCTTAGAAGGACCAGGTGTGCCAGAAGATCCACACAAAGAATTGCTTTCATCTTCATCATTGTTCTGCACTGCAGTGAGCTTCAGTGATTCCCCTCTTGACATTCCCAATCTAAATAAAAACACACAAATTAAAAGAGGTATTTTCATCATAGACAGGATAAGGGAATAGGATCACCTTTCTCAYCCACATCTTTTCTTTACAAAAAAGACATATTTTCTATTTTAAAATAGTGGTTTGCCTAAGTGGTGGCTAACTAATTTATATACAGTTTTATGTATTTCGAAAACCTAACTACTCAGATTTTCTTACAAGTGTTAAAAACCATGAATATTTTTAAAATAAGAAATCTATTATTCATTATTTAACTATTTGACACCTGAACAAAACAAAAAAGCAAGCTACACAGGTTCATCACTGATTCACCACTATTTATACCCCTTTTACATTCCCGTTTGGTATTTTTTTGTTTTGGTTTTTTAGTTAGTTTTTTTTAATACCAGCACAACACTGCAACACTAGTAACAGCATCCATTGCAGAGGAAATTAATAACTGTATCTTCTTCWAGCATAACAGTTCTAAAGGAAATCTGTTCTTCCCTCTTTCACCTGCTTTTAGGATCAACACAGCTAGCAATATGATAGAAGTTTAACATTCTTAAGGAGCTAAGAAGACACATATTTATAATCTATGCATTCATACTGAGGGATGAAGTGCAACGAAACCATGTATCCTATGTATACTTCTGAAGATTTTCTTACCTTTGATCCTGAAAATACTAGTTTAAAAAGTTTTATTACTTCAGCAGAATTAAAAAATCCACAAAAACTCCAAAATAAAACTAAAGCCAAGAGCTGAAAAGAAAAGGTTATTTTAAAAAATGTACGTTCTCTGGCATCCTCATTTCCTTCTAAGGCCTGTGGGAGTACAGGCATTCAGCATCTTTAGCAAGATTTTCCAAACAGACTTTATGCCTCAGCAATTTCGTAATAGTAGAAAATACACAAAAGCTTGGTGGGAGGCTTTAAAAGAAATTTCATGGTCTTAAGGATCTTCTAATCTAATAAACAAATTCCTGTTATCATTTTAATCAGAAAATAAAGAATAAAATGGAAATCAGCAAGCATAAAAGATATTCAGAGGCTATGGAAGCAAAATTGCTCATCAGTGTGTAGCCAGAGGATACAGAGATCACAAAGGCCTGTTCACATGAAACTACAGAACAGGTAAAAACAATTTGTGGTTGTGCATTTTAATAATACTCAACAGATGTATTACAGTGAGAGCTGTAAACACAAAAAGACTCATAACCAACCCAGCCTGGAACTGGCATCCCAAAAAGCACAMTCAAGAGTAATTATGAGTACTGCCTACTCCTAGTTATTTAACATGAACAAAGTCTCCCTATGGCATCAATACGTTGAGGAAGGATCCTCTAGAGAGCAATTCAGAGCAGCAAATTCACATTTCCCACACTGAATGCATTTCAAAAGATGTGTCTTTCATCTGCATAGACTGTAAGTTCCCCATACAGTCTAAGTTTAGGTTGCAAGTTTCTGAGTGGAGTTTAGTTTACCTAGGTTTAGGTGAGTAGCTTCCTCCAAAATTCCCTGTGCTAAGGAGCAAAAGTTATCTCAGGAAAATGAATCTGCTGCATTACTGAAAACTGAATCAATGGTCTATTTCTCTAGCTGGCTTACATAATGAAAAGATATTGCCTGATGGTTATCTTTAAGGATTGAAAATCAGCAAAGGAATGGAGGACAGGATAAAGGTGAATGAAACTGTCACACGGACACTACACAAATACACGCATTCTAGTAACATATTGAAGATAAAGAACTGTAAGAAAAATAAGATAAAGCAGATTAAGACCAGCAGAAGACACATTGAATCTTAATAGTTTTTTTTCAATATTGGAAATACTATTATGTTGAAGAAGACACTGCAGTGAAGAAAAAGGTTTTCTAAAGAAGAAGACTCAAGATCAGCATGTTTAAGGCTGCAATCCCAGACTGCAAAATAAACAGCTGATCTGTCTTCTTCCTTAGAGAAAAAGACACTCAAAGTTTGCAAAACAGCACAAAAATATGAGCGCAGCAGCAAGCAGCCTTCAGTCAAAGTGCTAAGGACAGGATTAAAGTAAGGGYACTCAGTCATCCAACAAAAAAACTCCCAAACAGCTACTCAAGGATATATGAATGCTGATATTCTAGTGCTGTGATAAGTAGTACTGGGGGGAAAAAACAAAGTAAGAGAAGGATTAAATGAGAAGCAATAAAATTTAGAGGAAGTCTACCCAAAATTAAAGCTTTGATCTAGTGAGCTGATAGTACTATCCTGATATGTAATTCTCAAAAGTGGGAGAAGAAATAATATATTGACACAATAGAGTATAAGCCTTGCAATCTTGGGGCAACAAGCCAGAAGAATGTGGATTTTCAGCAACATGCATCAGCTGATCCTAGATAAATGACTGCGAATAAGTTTTTGTATTTTGAAGAAAGTCAGAGAGAGGAAAAATGAACAAACATGAGGAAGCGGGAAAAAAACCAAAAATGGATGGAAGTGAAGTACAACTGACAGTCCCATGATAAACAGCATGGGTACAGATAAGAACTAACACAAGAAGCCACGCATAGAGCTAACAGAGAAAAAGCACTCTAAAGTCTTTGAATGCCATCAGCTGTGGAGCATATAAAAATGTCTACAAACCTTCTGCATCTATTAATGGTCCTTCTCTAAGCAGAAGGTGAAACTTGAATTTACTTATGGAATACTGGAAGATCAAATTTACTTAAGTCAGAGCAAAATACTACTCTGATTGTAAAGCGAGCAAGTTGGCCTGCAAGACAGATTCATTTTGCAGACAGTGCATATGAGAAGTAGCTCAGGAAGCTGACAAATTCTGCTAGTTCAGTCGAATCAACAAAGCTGAAAAGAGACAAAGCCTAATCATACTGAAAGCTAGTTTAAAAACCAAAGTGAAAAAAGGTAAGAGAATCATAGAACGTAGGATACCCTGAGTTGAAAACGACCCACAAGGATCGTTGAGTCCAACTCCTGGCCCTGCACAGGACTGCCCCATGAACCCACACAAGGTGGAAACTACAGCAAAAGCTACCATTCAGTCAGTAAACATTGAGAAAAAGTACTTAAGTCAGCAAAGTAGATCTGCCTACATAAGAGCCAGGCAGAAGAATGCAAGTGGAACAATGCAAGCAGGGGAAAGGGCATGGGGGGACCAGATTCAATACTTCAGTCAAAATGGAAATGATGGGGAACATGACATTTTGCATAACAATGTTGATGTCAGAAACCTATGAGATCAAGTGACATGTATCATCACAGACTGAGTAATTATCTGCCAACCACAATAGTATCCAGCATTCAGCCAGCACAGCAGGACTGCTGGCTCTGCAGAATCATGAGCATCATTCTCTGTGTGTGTGACAGTCATTTTTGACYGAGGAACAAGCTTCAGCTAGACTGAGGTTCTCCTGCATTGCTGGTAATAAACTTCTACTTCTAATAGAAGGTCCTATACCAATATCTTACACAGCTCTTTCCTCCATGAAAGGTTGGTCACCGACTCTTCTCTTGACATGCATAAGGGAAAAGCCATTATGTTGCTTATCTGAAAACCTAGTCAGTATTTTTTTTATACTAAAAGGATCAACACGTGGACTAAACTGAGGTCTCAAAGATGTTTAGTAAGAAATTAAGCCCTTTACACCAAGAAAGTCTGACACACTAAGAGGCTAGAATTTCTATTAYATGTAAAGACAAAGTGCTGTAGAAAAAATACACTGGGGGAAAGCCCCTAGCAAGAGTGTGCAAAATAAAATATTAAAATGSATCTGTCCATTTGTTGCCTTGTTTTCACTACATTTCCCAGCGGTTCAAAGCAGTGGATTGTGAGAAGTAGCATTGTTACCACAGCAACACTTTAGTTAATGCCTTATTCTTTAAGTTAATCACTTGTATGAAAGGTTCCCCATGCTCTGGATTTCGTCAGTGAAAAACATCTAACAGCAAAACTAAGACAACTTATGTGATTATGGTTCCCATTGCACATTTTTTCTGCTMAATCTTATGCATAAATTTGATTGAATGGACAGTGACGTGGATTGAGAACTGACTGAAGGCASATCCTACAGGGTTGTAATCAGTGGCACAGGGTCTAGTTGGAGGCCTGTCACTAGTGGTGTCCCCCAAGGTTCAATATTGGGCCTAGTATTGCTTAACTTACTCATCAATGACTTGGATGAAGGGGCAGATGCCTCCTCAGCAAGTTCACCGACAACACAAAGCTGGGAGGAGTGCCTGATACCCTAGGGGGCTGCACAGCCCTTCAGAGGGACCCCGACAGGTGACAGCRATGGGCAGGAAACTGCCTGAAATTCAACAAAGGCAAATTCAGAGTCCTGCACCCAGGGAGGAATAAGGCCCAGACCCCAGCACAGGCTGGGGGCTGAGCCACTGGAAAGCAGCTCTGTGGAGAACGTCCTAGGAGTCCTGGAGGACAACAAGCTGTCCATGAGCCAGCAGTGCCCTTGTGGGCAAGAAAGCCAATGACATCCTGGGCTGCATTAGGAACACCATTGRCACCAAGTTGAGAGAGGTGATCCTGCCCCTCTATGGAGCCTTGTGTGTGAGGCCACATCTGGGGTGCTGTGTCCAGTTCTGGGATCCCCAGCACAAGAGAGACATGGAGCTCCTGGAGCAGCTCCAGCAGAGAGCAACAAAGATGATTAAGGACCCGGAGCATCTTTCTTACAAGGAAGGCCTGTTCAGATGACTGAGAGGGGACCTCATCAATGTCTAGAAATCTCTGAAAGAAGGTGCCAAGAGGACAGATCCAGGCTCTTCTCAGTGGTGCCAAGCAGTAGGACAAGAGGCAACAGACAGAAACTGATGCACAGGAAACTCAACCCRAATATGAAGAAAAACTTCTTTACTGTGCAGGTGACCAAGCACTGGAACAGATCGCTCAGAGAGTTTGCAGAGTCTCCCTCGCTGGAGATACTCAAGAACTGTCTGGATGCAATCCTGTGCTCTGTGCTCTATCATGACCCTGCTTGAGCAGGGAGGTTGAACCAGATGGCCCACTGTGGTGGTTTTCCAACCTTAGCCATTCTGAGGTTCTGTGATATAATTTAAAAATACTTGAAAATAAAAAAAAAGTCAGTAACKTTTAAATAACTACTTTATACTTTATAATAAATTCTTAATATTTTTAAAAACAGAGATATAATTCTAAGTATTGATGAATCAACTTTTTAAAACTATTTTTAAAAGGAAAATTCTTGGATTTTAAGAAAAGGTGAATCTCCTTAAATTTTGGTTTTTTTAAAAAAATGAATATAAGAACTGAATCTTCAGGTGCTACAGCATGCCATCTCTGTATCATCATCAATAACATTGTGCTGACTCACCTCAGCTGTGCACCCRGTGTGATACTATAATTAATTTTAGTCAGTTAAAGGTATTTACTTATTCTTTGCATCTCACTTCTAAAATTGTATTAGTCAYTGTCACTCATTTGTCTCTAGCTAATATTTCTTCTATGTCACATATTCTTCTCAGGCCAATGCGGCATCTCAGTCAAAAAATAAAAAAMTCTATTTGATTTTAGAAATTTTGGAACAAGCTTAGAAAAAATAAAACAAATAAAAACATATTACAGATATATTGCTACTGGTCCTCTCAACTGTAGAAGCTGTATTTATATTTTGCAGGAGGGAGGAATTGACCTAATGCTATATTTTAAAAGATAATTAAAAATATTCACACACTTCTGTCTCAAGCTCTCTTTGGAATGAATTTTTATGGATGAGTTATGACTCTTTAAAAATGCAATTGTAATGCAAGTGCAGACACACGTCTATAATTCTACCCACAACTTTTATACCACGGAATGATTGCTCTTGCTAACTGCTTTATGAAGTTTTACAGCATATRACTGTGCTATGTGAAGCACAGAACTATATTTTCATTTCCTCCTAAAAGGAAATATAAAAAAATCCTTTTATTTGCTTTAATACTTACTTTTCACCATAAAACCTTTCAAAGAATTTTTCTTTCCAAGGTTCTGTTTTCTTTTCCTTTTCAATCTCTTGTCTGATGCGCAACTGCATTTCTGGTGTAAATTCTCCTAAAAAACAAATACTAACATATTGAATAAAAGTTGTCAAGGATTAGCTTAATATGGGTAATCATAAATTGCAGATACAATGATGATGTACGGTGATTTCTGTTACAGTCATCCAACAATGCCAAATGAAAATAACGAAAACCAAAAGAGAGTGTGACATAGAACGATTTAATTTGCCACATAACATCAGTATTTCAAAGGTTTATTCGTAGGATTTAGTTGCATGCATTCATGTTTCCAAGGCTGACAGTGACGAAAATACTTGGGTTTTTTTAAAACTGTCAAAATAAGCTGTCACAGCAAGCTGTAAAAATGTACTCTAAATTCAGAATGGAATCAGCAATTTTTCTTTTGCTGAATTACTGGTCTATTACAGTTTCTATTCTAAAAGTATTTCTCACATGTAGAAAAAGAGACATTCCTCATAAAAACAATTAACCTTGGGCAAACCTGAGAACAAGCAGAGAGTTACCTTCTGCCAGTCGCTGTTTCCACCCTTGTGCTGCATATGCGAAGAACTCGTTATTTAGAGCGGAGCTACTGAGGCGCAAAACTCCATCACTTCCCATCTAGAAAATAAGCCGATGGTAGCAGAAGACAGTGTCAGAAACAGCRTCAGCTAAGACTCCATCAAAACAGAGTTTCAATTAGGGGAAATGGGGAGGTGTAGGCAGTGGGAATAACAGAAAATGACTACTACTAAAACAGCACTTTCATTATAGTCGTTGCTGTAAATGGAAGTGAACTAATCTAGCATCAATGTGCTCTCTTCAGTCATAAGTGTTACTGATGATAACTCAGTTTACAACTGATTGATGCGTTTTAATCACAGCCCTGTCTTGAGCCTATGTCTAGAGGCACTGTACACAATCAAAAATCAAGATCATTATTGTACTTCTGCATCCGCCTATAATATGGTACAAAACAAATTAATTAAATGCAACAAAGACAGTAACTTTGCTGTTTCTAAATAAACCTAATACTCATGTTAGCTAATAAGCTGTATTGGCCAAAGAGTGGATGACAGGCATCCTTAACAAAAGAACTGATGTAAACTCAGCACAGAAATTGAAAACAGCTATACACATAATTCTGTGGGCTTCAAAAGTGAAAACTGTGGAAGAACATTAGAATTATTTTTACTTTCTACATCTGTCAAACATTCAATGACAAAACAACATTAAAAGTCTTAATCACAGTATTTTCTACAATAACTTTTAAAAGCAATCCAACTATTGAGCTGTCTTCTATCATAAAACTTAATGTGTATTTTCAGGTTTGTGGGGATATATCTGGTTACTGAAGGGATTCTAATAATTGAAAAAAGTAATTATATAAAACAAATTAGCAGTGGGTATCACCTCTAGCATAATAAACAGACAATAAAAACAAATTAGCAAATAAAAGAGAGAGGAAACAGAAGAGATAATGTTACTAGAACAAACACTTTCACTATTTTACATCCTTCAAGGTAACTAAGAGATAAATGTTTGACAACACTATTTGCAATCTAGCAGTAAAATCCAGCATATTTTCCAGCATATTAACAGATGTTTTAGCTAAGTAATATCCCCTAGTTCTCAGTGCCTGTTTCAAACAGGAGCCAGAAAGACACAGATGTGCCAGGAACATTAAATGGTATTTCTATGTAGTTCCCTTGCTGAGCTCTATATTTCACTGATAATACAGGCCCTATTTTGAGAACAGTCTTTGTGAATTTACTCATTGCCTAGTTGACATCCTGTCCCACAATTATCCCAGAGGACCAAACCAGAAAGATGTGAAATAGTAAACAGAGAAATAGCAATAAGCATGGACCCTGAAAAACGGGCTAAATGCATTTGATTACTGCAAGAAAATAATATGTGCATGGTGCTAGAGTCCCTCAGCAGGATATGAACCCACACTGCTGCCTGTGGTACTGCTGCCTCTGGTTTCCTGCTATATGGCACTGTTTTGCCAACATGTCATAGGATTTGCATTCAAGTGGGTTGGATATATAACGTTTCTATACATCTCATGATATGGGTTATGGAACACATGCATATTCATTACAGGTAGGCTATGACTAATGATGAAACTAGAGAAAAACTGGAAAGAAACAGTGAAACATGCAGCAGAAGTAGCATGAAAATAAAACCCCTGAGGTGAGAAAGGCCATAAAGAACACGTACTTAGTGTATAAATCAAACTGGTATGACACATTATCTTCTTTCTACACAAATGAGCCTTGCCAGAAATATTTAAATTCCAGAATTAATATAATAAAGTGAGATTTTTAAGTATCAGTGCCTCTTGCACCTGAACTAACAAACCAGTATACGGTCAAAACCAGCACCTACACAATTTTCTAGAAAGGTTGGATGCAAAGTAACAAAGAAAAGAATCACAAATTACCAAATAAACAACTCTTTGTTCCTCAAAGAAAGGTGTTGAAGTTACCTTAAGTTTCAACATAAAAGGAGATGAAATGCAAACACCTCACCCACATGTCAACATAGATTACTCCAACCTTCATTAAATTCAAGGTTTTGCCTCTAAGCCTGTCAGTGTTTTCCAGAAAAGAGACATAGAGACATGAAATTCTTATATTATAATATTTAACCACATTTAACTGCAGGCTGTCTCTGAAAGGTATGGACCTCCTGAAGCTCCATAGCTCAGCTGGCGGCAAACAGCTGATGGCTCCATAGCTCAGCTGATGGCAAACAGTAGCCATTATCACCAGTCAGATCAAAAAGTCTCATAGGAAAGTAATGATTTGTGGACAATAATTTTCTATTAAATGAGCAAAATTATCCAACCAATTCTAAGGTCACACAACTATTAGATCTCATGGAAAGTTGGAATGTACTGCAAGAGGTGGAAAGAGAATGCCACTTTTCAGCAGCAATCCACTATCAGATTGCATTAAACATAATACAAAACTGCAGCCAAGTGTGATTGAGCTATTTCACCAGGCTGCATAAATGAAGAGCATTATGAAGACTGCYAAGTTATATCACCATGTGAATACAAGAAGAACAGTATTAGCTTCACTATAACCCTGTTGTCGTAAGGACAAGAGAAAAGCAAGATTTGCAGGAAGAGTTACCCCACCTTTTATTTTTGTTGGCTACTATACTTTGGAAAAAAGTGCCAAGTTTCTGGGTGCAGATTTCTTACACAGTTTGAAAAAGAAACTACAAACCCCAAGCTAAATGCTAGAAAGAGGTCCAAACAAATTCAACTGTGAGCTAGTTCACCTGAGAAAAAAGCATAGGCTGGAACTTCAGGACAGAAAGGAAATGTTACCAAAGTCATGGGCAAAGTTCATTAGCTGTGGACCAGAAAAAATGCCAACTAGCAAGTATCTGTGAAAGAAAAAAATAAAGGGGAAACAAACTCCCAGAAGAATAGCAAAAAGGGAGAATTGGAAGATTGGTTACCCAGTAAAAAAAATTTATAAGTTAAATAACAATGGAACAACAGTCCATTTGTGAGCTGTATCAGAAAACACATGCACACTGCACTGACCACTTTAGGTATTAACTGCAGCAGCTTTCAAGTACTGGGGAACTATGTCCACAAGATTGAAATGATGAGGTTAAAGACACTTAGGTTAAGAAATGTAAGAACAACAAACTCAACAAGAACTCTCTGGTTGCCTTCATGATACTCATTGCCTCCGAGCCTCTGATGAGGCAGAGGAGGAGCTTTCCTGAGACCTGTGTTCATGGGACCACATAACTCATGGAAGATTCGTGAAGCTGGAACAACTGAAATCTAAACACAAGAGCATCTAATGATAGAGAAGGTGGAAACACACTAATTAATTAGCAGAGAAGCTTCCAGTGATCTATTTTAACAAGACATGAAAGAATCATTTCAGGCTTCAATATTATAGAGGGATGTATGAAAGTAAACATCATTATCTAGACTTGGTACACATAGGGATACCAATGGAAAAAATGGAAGAAATAAAGAGTTGTCCAGCCCCTGTGACTTCGCCAAACTTGCTGAGGAATTTGAGATTAAAGAAAACATTTGCCGGGAATGGAACATGAAGAATTTACTCAATCAGTTAAAGCTCAAAGAGAAAAGGATGAGGACAAAAAACACTAAAGGAACTCATAATGGCCAAAGAAATAAAGAGAATTAAACAGAAATTTTCAAAATGCTACGGAAAGAAAAAAGCACTAAGCAGAAAGCAGATACTGCTACCCAGACTAAACTAACAAGAAGTTCAATTGTTTAGCTATTTTTGACTCCTTTAAAGATTTCTACACAGTGAAAAAGTTTTAATAAGATGGAACAGACAAAACCCAAGCAATTTTACATCTAGCCATTTTGAAAGAGTCTATCAGAAACAACAAAACTAACAAAGATGTTTTATGCCTTTTCTCAATACCCCAGTCATGCAAGATCAGGCTGACATTTTTTTACATTCTGTTAAAACTGGAAGGACTAAGAGGTCATCCTTCTACAATGTGAGCTAACAACCTCTTCTGAAACCTTTTCTTATCTCACCTGGAGAAGGCATTTTCACCTAAGACAACAAGTCAAAAGTGGAAATTTTGAAGCCATGGAGTGTATTCATTTCTCTAAGCTCTGATGACAGAGACAGCACAATTAAGCACTAGCTCTAAATTAGAATTTGGAGAAACATGCCAATAAAGCAGTTCTTAAATACACTGTTAATTTTTATGGTATTTAAAAAATGCTGTCCAACAGAGACAGTGTGTTAATGAGTTGGAACAACAAACATTTCTTGGAAAGTTTATGTTTTATTCTGTTGAGCTTTGAATTTGTTTTTTTTCTGATTAAGCACAATGCTAGAATTATGTTTTCTAATTAATACTTTCATGCAGAATTCACAATGGCTTTTGAAAGTTACTCTTTTTATTGAAAGCAAACAAAAAAACACCCAACCCCAAAACATATCTGCTAAAACCCAGCATCTATTTGCATTACAAAGCAAATGTCAAACTCTTGTCAAAAGGAACTGAGTAACCTTTCTAGAACAACTACTTCAATTATTGTCCTCCAAGTTTCACTGAAAATTGTCTTCTGAAAATAAGGCAGGGGTTATGTTTTTAGCTCAACCTTAAGATGCACACTGGTGGTTTAGTGAGTATACAGCAAGTACTACATAGGTGTGTACTGCTAGGTTATCTGATTTTAGCTAGAATCTTGAAAGACAAAGAAGGAGTCAATCTATTATTTCTGTATCTCTCCCAAATGATTCAAAATTCTCCTAACGTATTTATAAAACTTCTGATGGTCCAGTGCACACAGCTCATGTGTAGTATAACATATTTCTTACATGAAAGCTTATGTGTGAATATCATGCCATTTGACTAGAATTACAGAACAGTCTGAGTTGGAAGTGACCCTTTAAAGCTCACCCAGTCCAACCCTCTGCAATGAGCAGAGACACACTGAACTATCACAAGGACACATTCACAATCAGGTGTCTCAAGAGCCTCATCCAAACTGACCTTGAAAGTTTCCAGGGATGGGGCATCTACCACCTCCATGGGCAACCTGTTCCAGTGTTTTACTACCCTCTTCATAAAAAACATTCTTGCCTATGTCTAATCTAAATCGACCCTCCTTCAGTTTAAAACCATTACCTCTTGGTACTGTAGCAACAGGCCCTGCTAAGAAGTTTGTCTCCATCTCTCTTACAGGCCCAACAACCTCAAWTCTCTCAGCCTTACAATAAAAATACCGAACAAACCCAAAACGAAACAAAAAACAACAACAACGAAAAAATAAAAACGAGCAAAAAATCAGCAAGAAAAGTGAAGATTCATCCAAATGAAGTGTTCAACATCACTCATGTTTTATACACTTTCTCCAAACTGCTACTAACTCTATATTTTATCTTGGGGGAAGAACAATCCTATAATTCACATACATTCCCAAAGGTATGTAAAAGAAATTATCTGCAAAAGATGGAAGAGATGAGAAAATACATTTTGATGCTTTTGCAGTAAAGCTTCCAAAATATTACAAATGAAAAATTTAGCAGCATTTATACCACACAAGGGAAAAATTAAATTTTATTTATGTGTGTGGAGAGACACAGTTGCTGTTTTGTAACATGAATTTGTAACAAATGCGATTCTCCGGTGCTGGGCACCAGCATCCCACTGACCTGTCACATATACAGCGCAAATGTAGCATCTGAAGATGCAGTGACCTTAGTGACTGACTTTCTGAAGGCAAAGACTTTAGAGAGCTTTATGTTCAAGTATGGACTTGATCTACATCATCTGAAATGAGGGAATGAGGACAACTGTGATGAACCTCAGGAAGGTGTTGGTAGGTGTGATACCTGCAAAACCTACTAGTGTCACTGTTTATGATGTCCCTCCACCTCCACTCTAAGAACACTGCCAGAAATGAGATTGAGTGGATCAGAAGTGACAAGGAGGCTGCAGGAATCACCATGGAACCCAGGTATCTGTTGATATTTTTATCAGCAGTGACAGACATRTACTGGTAATGAAGTGGTGGTTTAACAGGTGTAATAGGCAGAATGGCTTTGTCACCTTCACCACGCGGTGACGCCCCAAGAAGGTTTAGAGATATTGCAATAGGTAAGCAAAGATTGAAAACAGCCCTTGTGCAGGAAGACAGATTTGCTAATTTCTTCAAAATCTGAATGCTGTATTTATGTACACAGCCTAATAATAAGGGCAAATTAAATACAATAACTCCTGTTCTGTGAACCACTGCCAAAACAAGTTTATTATAAAAGGAGGGGTTAAAGAAGAGGCTAATTTGATGAAAGTGGTACATTTATCTCAGTCTTTGATGGTTGAACACTAATGCAAGAACTACAAACGGTACGTAGGAGGACTTGGAAGATTTAGCTGACAATCAACATTTTGACTTAACTRGCAAAATGGAGATCTGATAATTCACGACTGATAGTAATATAAAAGACTAAAGCTTGTTTGTGAAAAAAGAAAAAAAGAAAGAAATTACAACAGAATTTTTAAAAATGTGTTTTAAGAAGGTATACTTCCATAAATGCAGAACTAGTTGGAAGAATCCCCAAGAACATGGTGCTAGTGAAAAAGGAGTTWAAAAACCCGTCACGGTTCTTTAAATAAACAATGCTGACCACATGCAGTGCAAAGCCTCCTGCAAAGGAATAATGGGGACTGTACAATAAGACCACATTGTCTTAGTTAGGACCTCACTGTTGATCTCACAGCATGGAGGGAATGGAAACGAGGTCAACTTACTAAGCAAGAATACCACAGCAGAACATGGTATAATGGGCCAAAATTAGACACAGTTGGAAAGGGACACATCAAACTCCAGAAGAAATAATTCTGTAAGTACATTAAAAGCAAGAAGATGATGAAAGAAAAAGTCCACTGTGCAACACTGGGGAAAAAGTAGAGGGACACAGACACAAAGCTTATGTTCATACTCCCTTTTTTTTCATATACGTTCACCACAAATCTACTGGGTTGAGGCGCTTAATACAATTAATACCAGCAACAAAAGGCAAAAGGGTTAGAACTGACCTTGAACAAGCAAGCAGATGAATAAATATTACTTAAATGCATTCAAATCATCTGGGCTTGATAGACTAGCCTGTTAAATGCCCAGATATGAATCTATTTCAGAACTGTTAAAAGATGGATTTTGAAGAAGTGAAGAGTACAAATGCAAAATTATATATGCTAGTTATACATATATAGCATGTATGTATCACCTGTGTCTAAACAAGGGGACAAGAACAGCTAAGGACTTACAGACTTAGCCAGCTTCAGAACTCTATGGCATATACAGAGACAACCCATTCTTTTTTGAGATACTCCAGGCTGTCCTAAGATACTCATATGGACACATTCTGGGCAGACACAGCCCAGAATCTACAGGGCATCTGAGGAAGTTAGGTGCTAGCATCTCAGTTGACACGAGAAACCTTATTTAAATATCTTTCTTCTTCCCCGTTTTAATGCTCTGGAGAAAATATGCAACAGTTAAAGCACAAGACAGGATCGTAGGATCATTTCGGTTGGAAAAGACCTTCAACATCATCAAGTCCAACCATTAACTCAGCACTGCCAAGTCCATCACAAAACCATGTAGAGTATCACACTATACACAACTGCCTGGAAGTTAACTAGGAGTTGAGCAACAGCCAACACAGGTTTGTCAATAGGTAATCAGTCTGTTTTCTGACAGCATAAAAGGCCTTGTGACAGAAGAGAAGCAACACAAGTTTTGTATCATGATCATAACAATGCTGTGTCACTTAACATTTTCTTAAGCAAAGTCAGGATATATAAATTGTAACTAGGTTGCCACAGAACTATTCAGAACTCTTTTCTTAGGGAACTATTGTTTATTTATTACCAACGGGGAGGCTGTATTTCAGAGGCATGATAAAAAGATGGAAGTAATTTGAAAACAATATCAGTCAGAGGGTGATTGAGTACACTGAAATGCACAACCTAAACTGAGAATTCTCTTGATGGTTTTGTGAATTGCTTTGGAAACAATAGCGATAAGCAGAGCATTGCAATAGTGACAAATGCAAAGTTTGACACTCTTGTATAATACACAAGTAGAGAAATACAARATGAGGAAACTAAGGGGCTATGCAATGATTGTGTAGAAAAGTACTTGTACTGATGGACTGATCACAAACTGAATATAAGTCAACCTTGCTGTAAAATTGCAAAGAAGGTGAGCACAACACTCTAAGTTACAAACAGGAGTACTGTGTAAAAGTGGAAAAATGAGTTTTGCTCTCTTTGGTGTTGCTTATCACTTGAGGCTGAAGTAATATGCTCAATTCTGACTGTTGCAACTCAGAACCTGTACAAAATGCAAAGGAGACAAATGAGGCTGAGAGCAGATTTAAGGTCTTAGATCTACAAAGACTGCAGTAATATGGGCCGCTTCTCAGGAAAAAGAAACAGGGACACAGCAATCTCCACACTGTTCATGTAGATGCCAAAATGAACAAAGAGTAACAGTCAGAATTGCAGCAAAAGAGATTCAGATCAGACCCTGAGAAGAAAACTTTCTATCAGTGAAAACAATGAAGCACGAGACTTCTTTGGAAAAGGCTGTGAATTCTCCATCACTGAACAGCCAAAAAAACTTTTAGACAATATAAAGAAAAACAGACATTGCTGATCCTGCCTTAGTGCAGAGAAGAAGAGATAAACTGTCCTGTTTTGCCATGTTTTCTATGTCAAGATAGTATATCAAATAGCCAGCTATTACATCATCATTAAACAGAAAACTAAAAGTGCTCTTGCAGCACAACTTCTGAGCAATTGCCAGCCTCCATTTTCAAGGAAAGGTGCTTAAGAGTCAGTCCCTGCATTCTGGCTTCCAGGCTTCTATCCTCTTAATGCCTTTCCAGTGGAGTCACTCTATGCAGTCTAATGTAACTGACCACAGCTCATTATTTGTATCTGAAAGAGCCCCTCATTTGGACAGAATGACCTTCAGAAACACTGATTTCATAACCTAACAGCTTAGCTTGCATGTGTGCAATTAAAACCTTAGTTTACAACCAGTTTCAAAACATCTTAAACGGATGTCATAGCGTGGAGCATTGCACTGTCTTCTGGCTCTGCTTGTACTGCGGGCACACTCGCTTTCTGGAACCATCATTCTCAAACACAAACCCATTGTATCTGCTACCAGCTAGGCTTCATGATAGCTGGAAGGATCCTTATTCACTCATCAACAGCTTTTTTACTAGCAGTTGACAGTTTCAGGCATGTTCAAAGTCAAGGTAGAGACTTTCTGCCTTGAGGCTGAGGGTGGCATCCCTGTAGACGAGATTTCTCATTAAGTCCAAGAGACAGAAATTCTCATTGGGAAATACCGAATGGCTGCAGAGAGTAGTAGTACTTTAAGGYCATATACTTTCTCCATACCGATGTTTTTCATCATAAAATGGACAATGTACTTAAAAGTGGAACAAATTATTACTATATGGGCTCCTGTTAGCCTCTGGACTGTTCATGTTCTGAACAACACATTCTTCAGAAACTCTAACAAGATGTGCTTGCACTTATAAAACCCTAAATTCTCTACAATAATGCAAAACAACCATTATCCTGTTCACTACTATGGCTAATGACCTGGGAATCAATTATGTCAAGGAGTTATCCACAGCTAGAGCTCTCCCTGTTAAATAATAGTTGGCAATTATAAAACTTAACTTTTATCCATTTGCAAATATTTTTAAGTGAACTCCCATGTATTTCTAGTATGAAAATAATTAAGTTTCTCCATTTCCTATAGAATACTGCTGACTGTTCAAGTATGCCATCACCTATCTAAAAGTCATTTTTCCACTTATACAACTACTATTCAAAGAGATTGTGATAAATTGGACCAAACTAAAAGGATGCTCCAACAGTTGGCAAGTCTATAACAGAGAATGAGTGTGAATGCACTTGGGTTAAAAGGAAAAGCAGCTGTAGTTGTCACAAAAAATTTGTAACTTCTGTTGAACAATGGCTGCATTTCTGATGGCAGCATTTCTGCTACACAACTCAATGCTAAGCAAAGATGCTATATTTTTCGGCATTTAGTCATAACTGAGTGGTACCATATGGTAACAATATCAGATCAAAGCAGAGGTTGAACTAACCCTTGATAATTGCAAGGAACAGATCATGTAGATAAAGCTTGTGAAAGGCCACATAATAGCCAATTACTAGGAAAGCTGTCAAATAAAAGACTTCTACTTCTATTTAGCTTAGAAGCCAGCATAAGACTGAAAATGGGAATTTTTATTTTCCATAAATATTTCAGTCTGTTTGATATAACCGTGGCTACTACTCATACATATGCATCCACCATCTTCTATTTATATCAGTTAAACTGTGGCAGCAATCAATGCTAACTTTTAGTATGCAAAAGACTTCCACGGGTTAGTTGTCTATTGTAAGAAATACAGCAGTTGATTGTATCAAATTTGGTGCTCTTCACTTTTAATTTTGCTCTGGTAGATTAAAAAGCTCAAGTCCAGTAATTTTTCCTTAGACATTTTTATGGCTCGTGCAAATTTTAGTACCCTTCTCTGGATTCTTTCCACAGCTTCTGAGGTGAACTGGCCATGCTTAATATTCAAGATGATGACTTAATAGTATTTATTTAGTGAAAGGGTATTTTGTTTAGTGCAGCCTCCCTGGTGGTGGTGCTTAAACGTTGACTGAACAGATGTTTCTGCTGAGCTGTCCATAATCATGACCATATTTTCTTTTCAAATTTGATTTAGAAACTAGAAATGGAATAACCCACATAATTTCCAGTACAAGATGGTGTATGCTTTCCTACACTAACTCACAGAATGGTTTGGGTTGGAAGGGACCTTAAAAGATCATCGAGTTCCAACYCCCTGCCATGGCCTGCGACACTTTCCACTAAACCAGGTTGCTCAAAGCCCCATCCACAGGAAGTACCTGTATGTGTGACAGATAACCTATCAAGTTAAAGCACAAGCCTTTCATTAATCTCCAAGACCTGAAAGAACTATATTGAAAATACTAACATGCCTGTGTTATTGAACTATAATAATACACTTTAGATGGAAATAAAAATCAGTCAGTTTTTAATAAGTCCAAGGATGGAAGAGAATTCACAACCTCTCCAGGCAGCCTGTGCCCTCACTGGAAAACATTTTACTTTATATCCATAAGAAACCTTCTGGCTTTTGGTTTGTTC